>FR997786.1:7471329-8672571 GCA_905475315.1 Autographa pulchrina | reverse complement strand
GCCGACTCTACTCTACATGTCAGTCAACATTTATATAAATATAAGTATAGGTACCCTGTATATACTGCCACGTTGGCCTAGTGGTGCTAAGCGCGACTGCTACGCTAGAGGTCTTGGGTTCGATTTCTAACTCGACCAAGGTGTTATTGGGTTTTTCTATGAAATTCTCAGTAGCAGGTCGGAGTTTGGATTTGTGCCCGGTTAGTGGCAATAAGCTCGCCCCCTATTACATGGGACCTAAACATACCGGCGAACTGTGGGTGTACATTGGTACACCTCTGCCTAACTCTTTGGGGATACCGGCGTGATGGTATGTTATGTTAAGTATACCCTGGCCACTGAAACAATGCGTTCCTGACAGGTCGTGATCAATAAGACGAAACTTTAATATGGCGCAGACCTTACGACAAGATATTTAAAAGAGTAACCTATGGAGTTTCTTGCCGGCTCTTCTCCAAACAAAGGACACTTTGGAACCGAGCAACTAGAATCAGTAGATTATAACGTAACGTTTCTTGAGTGCCTTTTTTGGTTTATAAGAAATAAAAACATTTTGATTTGATTTGTTGATCTTCCTTATTTTATACGGCAATGGCTAAAGAAAAATGTATGAATTTGAATTTGAAAAAAAAACATTGTAAAAAAACAATCTCGTTTGAAATAATTAAATGATGTGATCTATAAATATACCATCCAAGTATAAGCAAAGTATGTTACTATTATAATAATATGTCAAACAAAGGTTTAAAATACATACATACATACATATAATCACGCCTCTTTCCCTTGTAGGGGTAGGCAGAGACCACTTCTTTCCACTTGCTACGATCATTACACACTTGTTTCGCTTTGTCATGCAAAAATCATAAATTATTTCCTTTCATGTTTTCTTTATTTATAAAACATGTCATGACCAGCAATAATATTCGTAATACCACATTTAGTAATAAATAATTAATAGACACTTATTCTTTAAACATAGTGTTTCGAGGTCACTGAGGAAGTAATCCATTTCCCCGCGTTTTATTACCACCATATTGGATTAGAGACAATTAAAGTTTGGATTAACATGGAGTGTTTTCCGCGTCGCAATAAACTTGTTTATGTCATGGATACGAATCGTAAAGGGAGAGTGAGAGAGAAAACATGAGAAACGAGAGAGAAAACAAAGTAACATCATACATGCAAAGATATAAAGGGGTAGTTCATTTGTTTTTATGACGTCAAAAATAGATTGTAAAAAAAGTCGCCATTCCTACAAAATAATAATTGTAATTATTTGTAATAGTAGTCAAGGCAAGGCAAAAGAAGCGTCTGTCGTCCGGGAGCAAGATGGGTCGAAGATATAGCAAAAGTTTCGGGTTGAGTCTAAATGAGACTGGCACAGGACAGTAGAGACTGGCACGAGAAATGAGAGGTCCATGCCCAGCAGTGGGACTACAAGGGCTGTGGATAATGATGCTATTAGTTAATTGTTTTAGTTCACGAAGAGCTGTAGTTTAATCATAGTCTAATCATTTTATTATTTGTAAAACATAGGTAGACAACAAAAATACAGATCTTACGAATAAGAGAGCGCTATGTTTTGTCTTTGGTGAAACATACAAAAAATATAGTAGTAGAATTATTAAGACAAAAATTAAATATGTAATACATATACTAGCTGTGCCCCGCGGTTTCACCCGCGTGAATACCTGAGTTCGGTTCGCGATGTCTTTATAGTTATTCTGTTATTCGGGCCGGAGACGAAGACTCTTTTTTTAGACTTTTTAAACAATTTTTATTTTTTTCTCCGTAAGAACCATCTATACTACAAGGTATATTATAAAATAAGAATTAGCAAAACCGGTTCAGCTTTTCTGGAGATTTGGACTTAGCAACACATTCAGCGATTCATTTTTATATTATAGATGTATTAAATTTAATTTCACCCAAAAACTTAAACAATCTTCTGAACTCAAGAAATTGAAAGAAGACAAGAACAGGATGTAAAATAATTGTTTTCTTTCTTCAAGCAATCCAATAAACATTATCGTGGGAATGAATGCCAACACTTTAATATCCCACCGATATAATTCTGAGGGCAATTTTTGTAACAACAAATACTTAAATCCTGGTCTTAAAGGCCCATAAACGTTACGGGTAATAGGAAACACAGAGTACATAGCTAATGGAGTGACAATAAGAATAACGTGTTAAGAAGTACACAATGACATGTTGCGTATTGGTGTTTACCTACATATTTTTCTATTTTAGGAATTGACAGGCAGGAACTATAGTTTAGTGAGACTTAATTAATATATATTTTTTCCTATCAAGAAGCGACTCATGTGATAAAATAGTGTTTCTATGGACATCTCCAATATCAAAATGAGTGTTTTCAGACTTTATAATAGGTTCGATATCGTCTTAAAAACAGGCAATTTTTTATGAACCCAAAAGCCCAATAAGTATTTTTGTGTGACATGAACAGTTAATACGTCATTAAACAGATACAATTATACACAAAAGAACACTCTATTCACTCTCTACTCTGTAAAAAGGCTACAGCGTCGCTCCTAACAATTGTTGCTATAAATATTTTTAATCAGGACATTGCTATTGATCGCACTTTATATTAGTTTATAGATTAACTCGTATCGCCTTGGGACTTCAATGGACGTCGGAACACGTGAAGCAGGCTGTAGGTACTGCAAATGGATTATGTTATTAATATAGCCATTTGGTATTCTGAGAATCGTAGAGTTATTTTTGGGTTTGGATTTTATAAATATGAAAGAATAATTATAATAATTTGATTGTTTTTTTTTTTTAAAGAGTAACCTATGGAGTTTCTTGCCGGCTCTTCTCCATAGGAAGGACACTTTGGAAACGAGCAACTAGAGTCAGTAGATTTAACGTAACGTTTCTTAAGCGCCTTTTTTTGGTTTATGAGAAATAAAAATATTTTGATTTTGATTTTGTCTGATTTAATTGTATTAATCAAGACATAGTTAGTCATTTTAACGACTTCCAAATTGTTATCATCAATATTTCAGCTGGGACTCGTCTGACGCTTAAAATTTTTAGATCACACAATTTTTTGTCCCGTATAGGAATGGCTGACTTCTCTTTAATATTTACAGCCAATACGAACTTACATAAGTGACGTTTTTAAATATCCCAATGGTAAAATGGTCCGTTTTTTTTATAAGCCTCAACTGTCCCATTTCTGGGCAATGACCTCCCACAAGTCTTTTTATAGCTGTCATCTTGCTCCACCTCAAACCAAGTCTCATTTATAAATGAAAAAATAACTAATTGTTATTATTATAGATCCTTAGCCGTCTTGGCACGACTTGTATTTTAATCACAATCTATCAAATAGAACCTTCCTATTATAAGCTAACTAGTATAAGTTATACAGTATACTTTAATATAGTTATACAACGTAATAGTAAGGACGTGGTCCTCGGTTGTAATGTTTATAACAGGACGTAGGACATGTTACAAGATGTCTCTACAGGGTGTTCATATTTAAGGTAAATACATTTAAGAGTCAGACCGTCTTAAAAAACTACTGATTAGGATTTTTTACTGTTACCTAGACGTGATTTAATTCTAGATAAATAGAAGCAGTCGTTGTGAAAATTTAGAAAATAATCCTTAATTAATCATATTATAATTTTATTGTTTTTTTTTCCCTGTATCATAAATTGTTTTAACAAACTCTCTAATCACTAGACCTCTCACCAAAACTCGACGTAGATTTTTTTTTTATTTCAAAAGGTATCATTTTATAAAACGTAATAAACATGAAAAAAAAATATATAATTATTTCCAGGAAAACAAGATTTTTGTCATACAAAGTCGCAAGTCGCCGCTAGTATTATTTACAAAGCTTATTTTATTCCACTTCCTTATTCTTAATGATGTCTTGTGTCTCGGAATAATCCGCTTGTCATGTTGTCTGTGTTTTTGTCGAAGTAATGTCAAAGCAGAAAGTAATACATGCCTAATGGTCCATTAAAATGTGTATGGTTAGGGTAAATGTGTATGATATTAAACATGCTAGAGTATGGTAAACAAATTATGTTTTGCAAATCAGTATTTAGCTATTTATTACTTATATATTATAACTGCCTTTTGTTGATACTAAGGGCGTGGACCCATGTCTACGTTGCGGCGCCGTTTGCCGTGCAACGGTACGGCCGCGGCACCGCCGCCGGCGGATGGCGCGGCGCCGCGCCGTCTGCCGGCGGCGGTGCCGTACCGTTGCACGGCAAACGGCGCCGCACCGTAGACATGGGTCCACGCCCTAAACTGTACAAATACACAAATAAAGATTCCCGACTAGACTAGTATAAATCTCGATGTTTTTTTTTCTTTAAGAGTTGTCTAATTGTTATTATCCAAGGTTCAATACTTGCAAAGAAATAAACACTACAACCTAACAAAACATATAAAAAAATTATACCAAACGATTATAGGTACAGAACGAGCCACACAAACACAATAAATTAAGAAAGACATCCAACTTAAAAACCAATATTTACGAGTATTTCCCAATGCATCCATTGTGAGATAAACTAATTTAATTTAGAAGCGTTACAATAAAATCAGCCTGTACGCAGGGTAAAGGTACGACTCTAGTAAAATGGGCCGGTAATGAAATTGGATCGCTAGTTTACTTTTTATTTTGTCCCGATACGGGCCATGTCCTGGGGTTGTGGTGCAAGTTAAAAGAGCTTGTGTGTTAATTATAATAATTATTTTTAACCTGCCAGAGAGGTTATTTTTTGTATTTTCTGAGAACATTTAATAAGTTCACATTTTTTATATGCTTTGGTTATATTTAAGTTTATAACACTTTCAAAGGTTTTGGTCATAATTATTTTCTAATCGGATAAGCATTAATAAATATTGTGGCCATACATTTTTAAAAGTTTTAATTGTTGAGATGACATTGTATAAAATGCAGATAATATTTTTCTGTAGATGTCAATGTTTAACTAGAACAGCTTCTTAAACAACATCTTACACAAGTTCTTAAATATATCGTCGGTACCACTGTTAACCTTTTTTTTTTTTTTTTTTTTTTTGCGGGGTGAAAATCTAATGAGTTCGACCCACGTCGAGGGCACGACGTGGGGATATGTCGGACTTGCACCGACCAAAAACACCCCGGTCCCCTTCTCGCCTTTGCTGGAGCCGCGGGATCGCTAAGCATTCTCAGCGCAGCTCCGGCAGGCGACGGTCCTTTAAGGACTCCTTCTAGAGGGGTGGGTGTAAAGTGCCCACCCCTCATTCCTTCTGAAAACGAACGCGTGGAACATCGCGTCCGTATCCTCCGGGGCCTGTCAGCTGATCGGGTGACGAGGTGCCCTCCCCATCACCCGCAGGCCTTACCTCAGGGTGGTCTCAGGTCATGAAGCGCCCTGTTGCGGCGCCCTGTGCGCCTGCGGCGCGAAGGGAGCACAGCGCTTGCCTCCCTCTGTCGCTCGGCGGCTTCCTTTGCTGCCACCACGAGTTCACTGAAAGTGACCATCGCCCGCCAGGCGCTCTCACTCCGGACCATGGCTGATATCACAGCCGGTAGTGAGGGGTCCTGCCCTCCAATCTCTGCGACCAAGTCGCGTCTTTCACTATGCCACGCTGGGCAGGCCTGCAAGGTATGTGCAGCGCTGTCCTCTGGGGCCGTGCAGTGGTGGCACGCCTTCGACTGCTCACGTCCGATTCGACACAGGTACGTCCCGAAACAGCCGTGTCCGGTAAGCACCTGCGTCAGCCGGAAAGTGAGGTCTCCGTGACGCCGTTCCAGCCAGTCCCAAAAGACAGGTCGGATGGCGGCAATGGTGTTATGCCCAGCAGTGGGCTCGCCGAGACGTTCAAGCCAGGTCGCGTGGGCTGCTGCTCGCAGCTCCTCCCTTTTCTCGCTCAGCGAGAGTACGCTGTCCTGGGTTGCCTGCCTGCGCCAAGTATGCAGCTGCGCTAGGATTTGGGCTTCATACTTCCAGGGCAGCGACTGTGCGAGCAAGGTGGCAGCCTCACCGGAGATCGTACGATACCCCCTGATGACTCTGACAGCCAGCGCACGTTGTGGTTTCTGCAGCAACGCAGCTTTGCGGGCCGTCAGGTTACCTCCCCAAATTGGGGCGCCATAGAGGGCCATGGACCGGACGATACCGGTATAGAGCCTTCTGCACAAGGCGTTAGGACCTCCGAGGTTTGGCAGCAGTTGGGACAATGCCCCGGCTGTCCGTATCAACTTTGGCGTCAACTGCCGAAGGTGGGGACCGAAGTCCCACCGGCTATCAAGAACCAAACCCAGATACTTGAGTGTTGGTCTGATGCTGATTTGAACACCACCAACGACGATGTGAGAGTTAGCAGGTGGCGCGTTCCGGGGACCATAAAAACATATGGCTTCGGACTTGTGTAGCGCCACCTCCAGCCCCAACCTCCGAATGCGCGCAACCACCTGCGCCACCCCAGCAGTGGCCAGGACGGAAGCACACCTAAAGTTCTCGGCCCGTGAGGTGACAAGCGTATCATCGGCATAACAAATGCACGAGACACCTCGCAGAAACTCACCGCGTAGGACCCAGTTGTATCCGATGTTCCACAGGACCGGGCCCAGAACCGAGCCCTGCGGAACACCGCGTCCAACTTCGTGGCGTCCCAAGCCCTCCTGGTTTGGAAATACGACTACTCTGTCCGACAGATATGACGTTAAGAGCCGTCGCAAATAGGTCGGAACCCGGTGGTGCACGAGTGCCTCTAGAATACAGCTCGTTGGGATGCTGTTGAAGGCGTTGGCGATGTCGAGGGACACCGCCAACACCACTTCGCCGCAAGCCGTGGCCTCCCGCGTCAGTGTCCTTAGATGAGAGATGGCGTCGATCGTAGAGCGCTGTCGCCGAAAACCATACTGACTTTCCGCCAAGTCCGGCCCTACTTGTGTTAGATGGTAGACGAGGCGGTCTGCAATGATTTTTTCAAAGATCTTGCCCACCTCGTCCAGCAACACGATCGGGCGGTATGCTGATGGCGATTCGGCGGGGCGCCCTTCCTTCCTTAGCAAGACCAATTTTCCGGACTTCCAGATCGCCGGAAAACGGCCCCGCTGCACGCACACACTAAGGAGTCTCAAGAGGCGTGGTCCCATCGACTTGAGAGCCAGGACGAGAGCCTTGCCAGGGACGCCGTCTGGCCCTGGAGCCGTATTTCTGACCCTGAGCCGGTCAGTAGCCGCCTGAAGTTCCTCTTCCGTCACCTCTGGAGCGGCGTCGACAGAAATTTGGTGGTCGCGGGATCGTCTTGTCATTGATGGTGGGGCAAAGTTGGGATCGCTTTCGGGGAACAAAGCGGCTACTACGTCTCGCAGGAGCTGCGGACGGAGAATTTGAGTCAATGGAGGGGCCCAGGATCGGAGTTTGCCTCTAACTAGCCGGTAGGGCCGGCCCCACGGATCCCTGTCCAACTCAGCCAGCAACTCGCGGCGAGCTTTTTCCTTAGCGGCTTTGACGGCTAGCTGCAGGGTTTGCTTCGCCGATGTGTATCGGCTGTACAGCTCGGTCTCCTGGGCATCTGCATTTTCGGGGCGACGTCGCCTCCGACGAAACCTAGCGTACTGGCGGCGCTCATTTACACACTCATGTCGTAAGCGAGCGATGTCTTGCGACCACCAGTACACCTGACGCGTCCTTGGCTCGTTGTTGCGTACGCGAGGCATCGCCGCATCGCAAAGCGTGGTTAGGGCATGCCGAAACTGAACAGCCTCCCTATCTATGTTGATCGGTTCTTCAATCGTCTGTGACTCCCAAGTCAGGATTATGGCTGCCTCCTCGAGGAGCTCTCTGTTCAGCTTTTTTATGGCCCAACGGGGACCCTGAACCTCGTCCGTAATCGCGCTTCCGTCCGTTCGCCCAACAGAGGATTGTGCGGAGACGCTGAATCGGATGTAAAGGTGATCCGACAGTGTTTCCACCCCCTCAACTACCCTCCAATCTGTCGTCTGTCTTGCGACGCTTGGACTAGCGAACGAGAGATCAACAATAGAGCCGCCATTGTACCGGACACACGTGTTGACTGCGCCTCGGTTTAAAAGTACCAAGCCTAGTGCTAGTGCCCACTCTTCAACCAGTCTTCCTCGAGCATTTGTCGCCGGGGAGCCCCACGAAGTGGATTTTGCGTTGAAGTCTCCGGCGACGATGATAGGGCATGACCGGTGTTGGACCACGAATAAACCGAGTCGGTTCAAAAATTCTTCGAATTCGGCTAGGTGCCGATTCGGTGAATAATAAACACCAACAACAACTAGCTCTCCGATACGTGCGGTGGCAAAACCTCTCGCCCTTGAGGTATCTTCGAGGGTCGGGTATCCAGAAGCCGCAGACGATATTATGGCGACCAAACCGTCCTCATCCCCTACCCAGTTAGACCGAGGTGGGACGTAGTACGGTTCGGACACGATTACGACACTGATCGACCACTCCGCCATACTCTGCAAAAGCAGGTCCTGCGCTCTGGCGGAGTGGTTGATGTTAGCTTGGAGTATCCGAAGAGCCATTAATGGGCGTCGGTATCCATTGCTCCTTCCTTGTTCGTAATCGGTACAAGCGGCCGCTTTTTCGGGAGCCCTTTGTTAGCCCCACAGGACCGAGTACCAACGATATGTTCGTCTGGTTTGCCGTGTGCCTCACATAGTAGGCAATGAGGCGAGGCCGAGCATTCCTGCATCTTGTGGCCAGGTTGGCCACAGCGGAAGCACCGCTGCGAGCAATCCACTTTTGACGAACATGCTACTCCCACGTGCCCACTTAATTGACAACGGAAGCAACGCATCTGCCTCGCCTGCATAAGTTTAACCTGTGCCGAAGACCATCCAACCTTGAGTCGTCGGTCCTGCCCCTGGGCCTCCAGGAGCTTCTTGACAGCTGCAACTGGACAGGAAACAACAACTGTCCCTAGTCCGGTGCGGTCCTTTCTTATCTCTCCCGTGCGAACTTCGCCGGGAGAACAACCGCCCTTCTGAGAAACTGCGGCGATTACTTCCTCTCTGGTTGCGGAGTCATCCAGCTCAGTGATCCTTACTTCGGCACACTTGGAAGGTCTAGAGATGCGGACGTCCTCCGACTGCAAAGTCGCCCTCAGTTTCTCAGCCAGGGCATCAGCTTTATCCCCGCTGGTAGCCCCGGGTATCTGTAGCATGCGAGCGCCCGTAACCGTAATTTTCGGTCGGAGCCCCGCAATGCCCAGCTCCTGCAGGCTGATGCCCTGCTTGGCCTTGGTCATGACCTCAGAGTAGGTCATCCCTCTCTTTACGGCGTCCGGCTGCAGCGTCAGAACTACCGCAGTCGAGTTTGGCGTTTTTAGCCGCGCCTTGTCCTTGGCCTTTTCTTTTTCAGCCTTCTTGCGGGCCTTAGCTAGCGCCTTCTTCACTTTCTTACTCGCACCCACTGTTTCCCATTTTCCCATATTAGGTTTGGGCTGGCTGGGGCCTGGAGGCAGAGTAAGTTTTTGCAACTTCCTTGGCGCACTAGCCTTTTTCACCAGAGGGGCAACTGACGGCTGCGGTTCTTCCATCGTGGAAGCCGCTGCAGATTGCACCTTCCTGGACGTGGAGCAGTTCTTGCGAGCCTTCGCCGCATAAGTCGCGCACTGTTTAGGCACCTGAGCCGGGTGATTTTGCGCAGCCACTTGAGGCTGGTTGTCTGAAACCAGAGGGGGTCGCAGAATCTTACCTTCTAAAAACGAGACCCGGGCTAGGATTTTAGCAACCTCGTTTCTGAAGGCCGCCATCAGCTCCGAGTCTCTGTTAGCCTGCGGTCTGACCTCATCTTCCTGGTGAGAACTGTGCTTCAAGGCAGCCAACTCCGTCTTTATTTCGTCGAGGGCATGCCGAAACTGAACAGCCTCCCTATCTATGTTGATCGGTTCTTCAATCGTCTGTGACTCCCAAGTCAGGATTATGGCTGCCTCCTCGAGGAGCTCTCTGTTCAGCTTTTTTATGGCCCAACGGGGACCCTGAACCTCGTCCGTAATCGCGCTTCCGTCCGTTCGCCCAACAGAGGATTGTGCGGAGACGCTGAATCGGATGTAAAGGTGATCCGACAGTGTTTCCACCCCCTCAACTACCCTCCAATCTGTCGTCTGTCTTGCGACGCTTGGACTAGCGAACGAGAGACTCGACATTTGCGTCTTGAGGCGTTCGTTATCTCGTTTTAATCGACATGCCTCTTCCGATGCCGATCGCTGGAAGAGCGCCTCCATATTCTCTTCAATAACGGCGGCCGCCTGTTTCAGGGCCTTCTGGCTTGTCCCTTTCAGCCCTGGCGCTTTGGCTACCGATCTCATGGAGGTCACAGCCTCATGGACATTTCGACTAAAGTCGTCGCCAGAAATCATGTCGATGTCCGGCTTTGATACCGAGGAGAACGAGGCCCCACACTCCTTTTCACGTCCTCTCAAGCTCCTCCTAGGACTGGGTACGGAAGCCACGACTTCGTCCTCACTCGATGCCGATAAGGACTTTGCTGCCTCCGCAACTCGCCGACCCACTTTCACAATCTTAACTGATCCAGTCGTCAGCGGCCGAGCTCTCAGCCTTCTGGCAGGTGACGCCTCAGTCTCGTCCGCACTGGACGCCGACACTTTCGGCTCCACCTCCGCCTTTCTCTTTTTTGTCTGACGCCAGAATTTGGACGCCAGACCACCTCGACACTCACTTGATATGCTGCGCATATCCGCCCCGTCCGAAGAATCGGACACATCACCACAAACCTCCTCCGGGCGAGTGTCCCCCCTTGCCAGTCCCTGAGCAAACCGCTCAAGGGGCTGGGAGGTGGGACCCTCCCCCTGGTCCTGAGAAGGACCTTTTTTACCTTTCAAAGATCGCATTGTATGATAATATCACAATTTGCTCACCAACTAGTTCAAGCGCACTTTAGCCGCGCGCCCTCTGCTTCTGCGTTACCGAAGTGTCAGAGGACGGCGTTTCCGGGAATCACGACGTGGACGTAAGCGCTTGGGGGGATCCCCACCACTGTTAACCTGACCACACCACAAACTGACCTCACCAATTGAATAATCGAAATAAAATAATGATGTTTAACTTAACATATTTTATCGTCATTTAAGTGCTTCAGCTAATAGTTTTGTGGAATACACGTCTCTTGGCGCTCGTAAACTCAGGGGTAATGAAATTGGATCAACTTGCCTCGTCTTATTGTATTCGAAGGAATTTGACCATAGACATTGTTGTATTCATGGTGTAAGAGTAAAGAGGTTTGAGTTATTAGTACGTAATATAAAAGACAAATGGTAATTACTTTAAGAAATTTATTTCTGTTATTTGACTTAATTTTTTTTTTCCTTTTTATTATATCAAATATTGTACCTACACAAAACTGTATATTACACTGTAATGATAAATAAACAAATTGTGAAAGAAAGATAATAGTTAATTTTAATACCTACTGATTCATCAAAAACAAATAGAAAATTTTAAGAATTAAATAGCTCCTATATTTTTACATAATTTATTAGTTATTCACCTACTAAACTGATACATTCGCTTCCGCTCCTACCTCACACCAAACCCAAAACACAAAGAGCCGACATTTTAGTTAAAATTTAACCGCATTCTTTACTCAAATATTTACATATTTATAGTGACGTGTATGGGACGTGTATGGGATCTACAGAATATTACTAGGACCGTTAGAAAGTGGTTGTTTATCAAAGAGGTTTATATACAAAGGATAACTGTTATGCTTGTGACCCGGAGACCAAGTTTATAGTTAAGATTGAAGTAAGAAGTAAATTTCTCTTATGAGTAAAGAATGCTTTAAATGATTATGATAGTTTTCTTAGCCTCTCTTGATCTACTAACAAAAATTAAAAACAAAGATGGTGACAATTAGTTCAGTGTGCGTCAAAGTCTAACTACTATTAATTTCAGATTTACAAAGATATAATTATACAATGTGAGGTGATAGTAGTAATACGTGTACCTTATACTACGAATTAAAATATATTTATCTTTAATAGACGATAGAACAATTAACAACAAAGCTTAATAATAACTGTATATAGTGCGTTTCATCGAATAGTTTATATGGCGTTATGTTGGCACATCTGTTTATTTCACTGTATTCAATACGTAATAATAATAATAATATTCCGGGACAACTCACACACGGTTATCTGATCCCAAGCTAAGCAAAGCTTGTGTTATGGTAACCAGGCAACTGATAAACATACTTATATATTTCTAAATACACACATATTATGGATAAATTACATCCAGACAACCAGAACAAATGATCGTGCTCATCACACAAACATTTGTCCTGGGTGGGAATCGAACCCACGACCTCCGGTATAGCAGTCAGGGTCACTAACCACTAGACCAACAAGCCCGTCAAATACAATGGAAAACACAGGGATGCCAACATAAAGTCATAGGAACTTTTCGCTTAAACGGACTCTAATCACATTGGCTATTTACACAAAGGACCCTTTGCTTTTAAACAAATTCCAAATTATGAAAGATAAGTACAGCAGACAAAAACTCTACATTTTTCAATTAAAAATTCCGAATATTCCGTAGCTAATTTAAATTAGCATTCTACAATTCTTAAAGTTATTATTTACTTAAAAGCAACTGCGGTTAGGAGACCGCTAATTGAATAGTTTAATTAACCAACAAGTGGAACGGTCAAAAGTCTAGTTAGCGACTTACTTGTAGTACACAGAAAGTGGACAAAATAACTACAGAAATACAACTCTCACCATTTGCAAGGATGCTTTTTATTAAATGTGACAAGCCCGCCGAGCTCTTTTTTAAATATATCAATGTTGTCAATATCCCATACATTGATTGCTCTGAACAAAAAGTTGATAAAGCACTTGTCAGAAACAACAAAGGTACCACAAACACCCATATCCGACACAATTTAGAAAATATGTTTTATATTGATCCGTCCGGGGAACAAACCCGGTACCTCAGAGCTACTAACACCTTGAAAACTGGTGCCAACGGTACGCTACTCAATCACGGAGGTCGTTTTTATTCCAATTAGGTCGTCTAAAAGGATGCACTAACAAGACATTCCTAAAGACAAGAATATATAACCTTTTTTACTAACTGGACCTTCTATATACTATCTACTGTATGGTCCTCGCCCTATTAGACATGGCTGCCACTTGAGCAGTTAAAACTTTCAGTTAATTTTCACGACAAGAAAGTGTAGCCAACTTAAAGTTTGCTATCTTTTCAATTGGTCCTCTGAGTTCAGTCAACGCAAATAGCTTCATTAATCAACTAACTATCATAACAACAAACCTTTATTTTTTGATATTTTAAACATTGTGGTCATTCATAACTAGTTTATGTTCAAAAATAAAATCAAAATCAAAATATTTTTATTTCAAGTAGGCCTTTTTAAGCTCTTTTAAAACGTTAAATTACTGACTCTAATTGCAGGTTCCAAAATGTCATTCCAATAGAGAAAAACCGGCAAGAAACTCTGTATGTAACTACATCAAATCCTATCGGTGTGTCATCATTATACTCAAAACTTGTACATGATAAAAATACTTTAGCCCAAATGTAAAAACTGTACAAGAATAAAAGAACCAAAAAAAAAACATGGACTAAAGCATTGAGCAAATGTAACATTTCCCAAAAATACTTTTTTCATATTCTCAAATTGACAAAGGAATTTCGCATATTTTTAATTTTAAAGCTTCAACTGGGTTCCGCCGTATTCATTCCAATTTTTCAGCGCATGGCGTTAGCAAACACAGGTATTGTTGATTTAAATGTCGTATTGTGAACAAAAGTGCGGGTACTATCATATTTTTGAATGATTGAATGTGTACAGAACGCAGAATGCAGTACAGTGATAATTTTTACAACAAATAAAATTCAACTTCGTTTTTGTGATTGATTAACAGTTCATACACTAAAAACTTTAGAAAATATTGTGATAAAGCCTTATGTAATGTTCCTCTTAATTGAAATAAGTACTAATTAAAGTATTATTCGTAATCGGTAAAATTGAAACAATCTTTGTTAACACTCAGTCTAAAATTGATATACTTATGAAGTTTATCTACTAAGTATACTTTTTACTTAATTATGTTTTGCATTACCAAGAATATTGCTTACATACCCTGTATAAAGTATGTAGCATTGTTAAAATTACAAAAAAAAACAGCATTTATTTTTATAATCTTGTCAAAAATAAAAATAATCCTAAAACTCATAATGGTCGCTACACTATCAAAATATGATGTCAATTGAAATATTTATAATCGGATTGAATAGATAATACCTAAATACAATAACAGATTTATTTATAAATATACCAACCCTAATCTCTAACTCTTAACAAGTGGGCAATGGAATAAGTATTAATCCGTAGTTCCCATGGAGTTTATAAGCGCACCGTATATACCGTCAATAAAAAAGCGCTTTCAAAATCAGCCTTCGATACTACTACTAATTATTTTAAAGTAAATCTCAGTGACGCTGTAACATAATTTTTCCTACCTTACCAATTTTCGATCAAAAATGTACCTAGTTCATATTAGAAATGCTTGAACGTAAAGTGATTACATATAGCAATATCCCATGCCATGATGCATCTGCAGCTATCTGTCTGATATAAAAACTAATTAATATAGTATGTAACTTACCACTTAATAATAATAATCCAGCCTATAAACGTCCCACTGCTGGGCACAGGCTTCTTCCCATACAGAGAAGGCACGAGCATTGATCACCACGCTTGCTCTCTGCGGGTTGGCGATTTCAGATCCCAAATTTTGAAATCCAGGTATCCTCACGATGTTTTCCTTCACCGTTTGTCAGAAGTGTCTTAGAATAATTAAGAAAGTACATATAACTTTGAAAAGTTACATTGGTACTTGCCCGGGTTTGAACCTTCAACCTCGTGCATACAAATCCGTTCATTGAACGGCTAGGCCACCACGACATACCACTTACTATTTTACTTTTTAATAGAAACAAAAACAAGTGCTTTTAAAATCACAAACACCACAGGTAACATATTTTTGACAAGCGTCAATTTTCCCTCGTAAATTGATTACCGGCGCGGCGGCGGGTTTTTACTTCTTAAAAACGAAATACACTTAGGCATATCGCCAGCCAGCCCTGACGCCTACTTAATACATCCACAATAATCCCGCTCATTTTACTTTTAACATACGAAATTAATTCCCGAGTAGCGATAGCAATCACGAGCTTAAAACTCATATAAAATTTAATGGGTTTGTATAAAATTGTTTATTAAATATCTTAGGTCATAATTAGGGCTGTTTATTGTAGATTAAAAACTTGACGGCACGAAAGGAGATTGGTAGGTAAGTTTTTGTAGTTGGTTACGGGCGATTCGTTAAGTAGTGTTTACGGACATATATTATATGTTGAAAGTATAAAGTGATTTCAAAGGTCATCTTTAAGCAGATAAAATAGTAGGTATACGTAATAGCGAAGAATAACCGGTCCCTTTATAAATTATTGAGAAAAATAAATGTGACTTGAACAATTCCCAAAAAAAAAAAAAAAACTCTGCATGCTTGTTCTATAAGCCAGGGTAAAATTATACACGCCATGAAGATCATCCCGTCAGCATTATATTTATTTCAGAACCATTTGTATATTGTCACGACGTTTAAGTGGGCCATTATAAGCCATTGTGCTCAAGTGGTGTAACGAGCGTCCTTGATTTTCAACCATGCTCCTTCTGACCACTCGATTACTTCAGGCCCGCCATTGTCATCCGACCCCACCCAATTCCTTTTCCCAACAAAATAATAAATATCCTATTTTCTTCACGTCAAACATTTTCCTGCACACCATACGTCAAGCCTCGGATTTAAGCGGATAGCTTTAATTGTTTGGAACGAGGCAGCCAGGATTAAACGAAAAAAAATATTACACCGCGATCTTTCCCTCCATTATTTAGTGCGTCCAAAACGCCATGTTGTTTTTTATTCTTCTTTCAAATTTTTATATGTGGCACCTACGCGCTATTAGGTCGTAATTGAAAAAGTTTTAATCTCAAGGCAGCGTGATTGACGGTTTAAAACTTAGTGTCAAAGTGCCAAAGCAAATACGGTTTTTGGATATTCAAATTCTATTGGTTGCTCTACTTTTTTTTTCACAGGGTGTCAGTCACTTGATTGGGAATTCTGTTTTTTTGTCCCATGAATGTTATCGTTGATTTTGTTCGTCTCTATTCAAACACTAAAAAGTTTTTGTTTAGTATGATACCTGCTGGGTTTGAATCTATGTTACTTTCAAACGTTTTCATTTGTGAAGACTGAAATTGAACAGGCTAAGTAACTTGTATAATTTTTTAGTCTTACTGCTCTCTATTATTATTGAGACACTTTGTCCTTTAAAATTTTGTACTTACTTTCCCGGTTTGCAACCATTTTGTATGTAGATATTTTCACTCAAATCAAAAACACAAAATTTACTTTAATCGTCCTCATTACCTCTCAAAAAAACCACTTATAAATTCTCAAACACTTAAACTACACAGAGATTTCTAAAACTACTACAAACTAAAAACCGCTATAACTTATGCTCTGAAGTAAGAGACAAGTGGTAGTTATACTTGTCACAAAGCCAGGTGAAAACTTATGCTTGAGACCTAACTTTGTTAACTGAAACTCCTTGGTTTTGTAAAGTGAGATAATCTTGCTAAATTTACCTATGTTAAGGATGAATTAGAGCTAAGACGTAAATGATTTTAAGGTACGCCGACTTTATTTAATCATCGTACACATACACAGACTATAAAACTACTTAACCGTTTTTAATATAAATTGCGCTGTTCCTAAATTTTTAATTTTATTTATATTTTCTGTATTTAAATCATGAAATAATAACACTTGCTTGCTGGTCTGCTTGCGACCACGGCCTGTGTAACCCGGTCGAAACGTCAAGCCCTAAAGGATTTATGCATGTACGCGCTAATCCCCGTTTTATAATATTACTATAAACATGCAGCGCGATAGTTTAAAAGTAATTAATAACACTTGAAACAAACAGATTATTAGTGTAATCTATTTATTGTGACCTCGTCAAGCTGAAAAACTAGAAAGTTGAAAACATGAATTTATATGTATTTAATTACAGAATAAACACATTACAAGATATAATTAGAAGTATAATAATATAATCACTAGTAATACCTTGTACTATTCTTTTTTACTATACTTTCATGTCGTTCAATACTTTTTACTTTTTAGTTATTTTCCGAGCCAAGCTGTCTGGAAGCGTGCAGCCGTCTTCCAAATCTTTGTGAAGAATTTATGTGATCCGGTACAGCGTTCCTATTGATTTTAAGTTGTTGTAAATAACTATGGTCTCTTATATTTCAAGGCTATATAACTAGGCTACATTGAATAGAAAGATTTTGTGTATCATATTGTTTATCAACGTAAAGAGTGTAGTTTGGTAGTTAACCACAGGATAACTCTATAAAATATCTACAGCAAAATTTTGTTATTACTTTAGAAAAATCATATCATTATTACATAGAATAATTTCACGTTGCGGTCATAACATATCTAACTTATAATAACATGACTACGACTGGCAAGAGACAAAGGAGAACAGCAGAAACAAAGATTGGTCTATGCCCAGCCGTGGGTTATACATGGTTTCACAATTTTAGTGTCAAAACTCTCTTCATCTTGTAGACGTAGTCTAAGGAACAAATTACCTTTACGCTGCCCGCCTACGTCAGACTTTTTGTAGGTCAGATAATCGGGCCGATTTTTCCGCCGATTCTTAGTACCGAATTCTGCCATACTTTTTGTAGGACGTGTGCGTTGCACTATTGCTATTAGTGTTCTATTTTTCTCCTACAAAAAAATCGGTTACCGAGTATCCGACGTGGGCGAGCAGCCTTAAAAGACATTTAAATAGATTACATAGAGCACATTAAAACGTGTCACATTATCCTTTAATCTAACACTAGAGTTCAGACTGGTAAACAATTCATTAGGCCTAAATGATAACCTTAGAGTATACAATGAAAGTATAGAGTACGCACATAGCTCGTAGCCCGTTGTTCCGAAAGATAGCAATTTTTTGGCTGTAGGTACTACCTACTGTATTTACGTATAATAGGTATGGATATACAAGCCGCGCAGAGATTGCGTAAGAGACCTCTGACTAAGGCTAAGACGGGACCGGGGTGTTTTTAGTCGGTGCAAGTCCGACATATCCCTACGACGTGCCCTCCGCGTGGGTTGATTTTATTATTAGAGTTTCATCCCGATAACAAAGGCATGTATACATCACATACATCCTTACTCACTCACTATACAGCCTTTAAATGATTTTCCGTTAAAGGATAGAAGATTTTTGCAAAAATAGCGATATTTTCGATATAATTACGTTTTGAGACACTTTTAATAATATGGTACGATCTGTTTTGACAGTAATTTTACGACAACGCTTGTTCTTACCCTCGCAGTTCATACACTGTTAAGCGCACTCTATAGTTTACTTACATACTCTAAGGCTACCATAGATTAAATTGGGTTCTAAGATTAGAAGCAATTAGCTTTGATTTCATTAATTAAGTGCAGATGAGACCGGGTCACGTGATAAGCAGTTTAATTTAATTCCGTTTTAAGTAGTTGGTAGTCTGTCTCAATGTTTTATATACGTAAAAAACAAATAGTACCTATTGATCATGCTTCATTAACAGACCAGAAAAATATACGAGAAAAGAGATATATATATATTATATTCAATACAAATGTATTCTAGAACAATTTGAAATTTCGCACCCTTTTTCCTAAGAAAGCGAGACTTAGCCAACATATTTTAAAGTTCCTCTTTCGTTGAAATTACTGTTTTAATTTTCGTGTGTCAAAAGTGTTAAGAAGCTAGTACACTTGCATCAAAAATAATAGTAATAACACCAGCCTATTAATGTCCCATTACTGAGCACAGGCCTCTTGCCATATAGAGATGGCACGAGCATTGATCACCACGCTTGCTCTCTGCGGATTGGCGATTTGAGATCCCAATTTTGAAATCCAGGTATCCTCACGATGTTTTCCTTCACCGTTTGTCAGAAGTGTCTTAGAATAATTAAGAAAGTACATATGACTTTGCAAAAGGTTGGTACTTGCGTGGGCTATTGGCAAAAATCGAAAGTAAATCCATAATTTTTAACACTTTCTATATAACCCAGTCTGTTATACTTTCAGTTTTATAAATTAATGATCTAAATAACAGATTCTCGTAAACATTAAACTAACGACCTTCTAGCAACATTATAATCATCTAATTTGTCAAACTCAATTAAGATTCCAACCATTTTTTATATCTAAATGCATTAATTATATTTTATAACATATTAATATTTAAGCCAAGATTAATGTGTTGAAACAAAATATTAATTTAGACAATCAAATATTCAAATGTATCATTAACTGTTTATGAATTTGTGTTACATAACTCTTCATAATTATGCTTCGTAACTTGGTATACATATAAATAAAACATATTTATTTACGAGGTCATAATGTTATTTTCACTTCTGTAATGTTTTTTATCGGTTTTCGAATCACGAACTTATGAAAGTGAAAACTTATTAAATGACCGGAATCTGTTAATTATTAATTTTCAATAGAGATTAAACTCCAATAAATTCAAACATATTTATACTATCTATTAATATCCACATACGTCTTTCTCATAAACTCTCGAAATAACCTAAATGAGGAGCATGACGATAATTCGGGTTATCGTATACTCGCCATAATAAAAATTTGCCACAAGTAAAAATTATAGTAAACTCGCCACAGTCTTATCTGTCTCACGAAAACTTGACACAGCTTTAAAAGTACCGATAGCAAACGAAGTAGTAGTGTTTAATAATACATACTATTGTAGTGAGTAATAGTGTTTTTCTACACCCTATTTGATCCGAAAGCACGGAGCTCTTTCTAACTCTAACAAAATAGCTATGATTATTGTTATTATACAATAAATAATTTAGCAATAACATCAAATTACCTTTGACCTATACTTTTTTGACTGTTGCTCGTTCTACCTTTATATTTTAATATTTATTTTCCGACTGAATAATTAGAAAATCTTCAATAGAGGCTGATATATTTAGACATATTACATAAATATCTATAACACTTTCTTGGTTACGATTTATATCAATAACTAAAACACCGTCCATACATGTGAAGGAGAAATTTTCTTAATAATCTACTTCAACGCAAACACAAACCACATACAGCCAACATCAAATAAATAACACTAATTTTAAATAGGTATTTGGAACACAAGCGTGCGTCTAAAAATATAAATGTTTAAATTCGGTTGCAAGCGCATCGATCGCTGTTCTCAGGTGGACCCCCGGTTACGTGGGACCTATCACCTGGCGCGACCTATATTTTATTTATGAGCACGAATCCGGTGTGTAGTGATGGTACGATTATCGATTTTATTTTATCGATGTTTTGTAAACTGCTAAAATTGTTGGAAGATAAGAATTAAAAATTATAAGACACTGGTGTGCTGTGACCGGAAGCTCGGTGAGTATGGAGCATCAAAAGTGATGGCTATTTAAATAAGAATGGAAGTTAGGAAAAACATAATGTGACCACAGCTATTTAATTGAAGGGCCACAAATATATAATAAATTCTACCACTCAATCAAAAGTTATATTTACAAACAAGTCCCAAAATAACCTTGAAAGTTTGTTACAATACTAACTACTAACCACTAACTTTAATCTCTATTTTCATTTATTCAAATAACTAAATCAAGTTGAACAATGAAACTGGAACATTTAAAGATGAAATATCTCTGAAACTGTAAAACTTTTTGTAGGCAACATCTCACGTCGCTAACTTTGACTTAAATGTTAAAACTTGGTTAAGTTGGGTGTCACAGTGGCTTTATTCCTGAGTGCGTGGTAATTATTAAGGATTTAATTGCGTCTTTTGTTCATGAGGGCAAACCTCTTTTCATAGTTGTCATTGACAAAGATTGAAGGTTAAGATCGCTAGCTAACCTTAGCGCTAACACTCTAAAATAGTAATGTTTATAAAATGTTTTTGAGTTTAATAGCTTCATCTGCCTTTTATTAAGACTTGAGTCATCATCATCAGCCTCTCCAATTTTAGCCTTGAGTAGATGGCTTGTTATTGGCTGTCCGATTACCGTTCAAAATTATAATATGTTTTATCTTGCTGTAAGTCTTCCATGCTCTACAAATAAATAAATAAAAAAGAATAATCGTATGTAACCAACACTAGCTAAATTAACTAAATTTTCCGCAGTATACAGCAAAAACTCATTAGTATTTTGATGTTCATGTAATAAAAGTTCCTCAACAGACTAAAAATTACTAAATCCTACCTTTGAGAAACCATTCAACTGTACGGTAGACCTCACGTATAAGAATATTTATTTTGAACTATAGAATTCGACCTTACTGCTTTGACATAAAGACGCTGTTAACCTCAAACTGTTACCTGTGTGGATAACTGTACTAAATGTAGTTTCCTAATTGCGATTCAAATTAACTTTCAGAAAGTAATAAACTACAATCTGTGGTATTTAGTGAATGTATGCCGCCGTTAATGCAATCTATGCTGAGATTGGATTTAAACAACAGTAGGTATACGAATTTTGTTAACTATTTTGTGCAGTTAGTTAAAGTTAGTTAGGTTTTTAGGGTTCCGTACCTCAAAAGGACAAAACGGAACCCTTATAGGATCATGAGGAGGCGTCGATCTTGGTAGGCGTCGTCGGTCCCGGGAGGAGTCGGTCTCTGTAAGCGTCGTTCTCGGAAGGCGTCGATCTCGGAAAAGTCCGTCTCGGTAGGCGTCGTACTTGGTAGGCTTCGGTCTCGGGAGTTGTTGATCTCGGTAGGCGTCGGTCTCGGGAGGCTTCGATCTCGGGAGACGTCGGTCTCTGTAAGCGTCGTTCTCGGAAGGCATCGATCTCGGAAAAGTCCGTCTCGGTAGGCGTCGTTCTCGTTAGGCGTCGGTCTCGGTAGGCGTCGGTCTCGGAGGCGTCGGTCTCTGTAAGCGTCGTTTTCGGAAGGCGTCGATCTCGGAAAAGTCCGTCTCGGTAGGCGTCGGTTACGGTAGGCGTCGGTCTCGGGAGGCGTCGGTCTCTGTAAGCGTCGTTTTCGGAAGACGTAGATCTCGGAAAAGTCCGTCTCGGTAGGCGTCGGTCTCGGTAGGCGTAGGTCTCGGTAGGCGTCGTTCTCGGTAGGCGTCAGTCTCGGCAGGCATTGGTCTCAGTAGGCGTCTGTCTCGGGAGGCGTCGGTCTCGGTAGGCGTCGGTCTCGGTAGGCGTCTGTCTCGGAAAAATCCGTCTCGGTAGGCGTCAAGCTCTGTAAGAATCGTTCTCGGAAGGCATCGATCTCCGAAAAGTCCGTCTCGGTAGGCGTCGGTCTCGGTAGGCATCGGTCTCGGTAGGCGTTGGTCTCGGTAGGCGTCGTTTTCGGTAGGCGTCGGTCTCGAGAGGCGTCGGTCCCGGGTGGCGTCGGTCTCTGTAAGCGTCGTTCTGGGAAGGCGTCGATCTCGGAAAAGTCGGTCTCGGTAGGCGTCGTTCTCGGTAGGCGTCGGTCTCGGTAGGCGTCGGTCTCGGTAGGCGTCGTTCTCGGTAGGCGTCGGTCTCGGTAGGCGTCAGTCTCGGTAGGCGTCGATCTCGGTAGGCGTCGGTCTCGGGAGGCGTTGATCTTGGAAGGCGTCGGTCTCGGTTGACGTCAGTCTTGGTAGGCGTCGATCTCGGAAAAGTCCGTCTCGGTAGGCGTCGGTCTCGGTAGGCGTCGTTCTTGGTAAGCGTCGATCTCGGTAGGCGTCGGTCACGGTAGGCGTTGGTCTCGGGAAGCGTCAGTCTTGGAAGGCGTCAGTCACGGGAGGCGTCAGTCTCGTAAGGCGTCGGTCTCGGTTGACTTCGTTCTCGAAAGGCGTCGATCTTGGAAAAGTCCGTCTCGGTAGGCGTCGGTTTCGGTAAACATTGTTCTCGAGAGGCGTTGGTCTCGGAAGGCGTCGGTCTCGGTAGGCGTTGGTCTCGGTAGGCGTCGTTTTCGGTAGGCGTCGGTTTCGAGAGGCGTCGGTCTCGGTAAGCGTCGTTCTCGGAAGGCGTCGATCTCGGAAACGTCCGTCTCGGTAGGCGTCGTTCTCGGAAGGCGTCGATCTGGGAAAAGTCCGTCTTGATAGGCGTCGGTCTCGGTAGGCGTCGTTCTCGGTAGGCGTCATTCTCGGTAGGCGTCGGTCCCGGGTGGCGTCGGTCTCTGTAAGCGTCGTTCTGGGAATGCGTCGATCTCGGAAAAGTCGGTCTCGGTAGGCGTCGTTCTCGGTAGGCGTCGGTCTCGGTAGGCGTCGGTCTCGGTAGGCGTCGTTCTCGGTAGGCGTCGGTCTCGGTAGGCGTCAGTCTCGGTAGGCGTCGATCTCGGTAGGCGTCGGTCTCGGGAGGCGTTGATCTTGGAAGGCGTCGGTCTCGGTTGACGTCAGTCTTGGTAGGCGTCGATCTCGGAAAAGTCCGTCTCGGTAGGCGTCGTTCTTGGTAAGCGTCGATCTCGGTAAGCGTCGGTCACGGTAGGCGTTGGTCTCGGAAAGCGTCAGTCTTGGAAGGCGTCAGTCACGGGAGGCGTCAGTCTCGTAAGGCGTCGGTCTCGGTTGACTTCGTTCTCGAAAGGCGTCGATCTTGGAAAAGTCCGTCTCGGTAGGCGTCGGTTTCGGTAAACATTGTTCTCGAGAGGCGTCGGTCTCGGAAGGCGTCGGTCTCGGTAGGCGTCGGTCTCGGTAGGCGTTGGTCTCGGTAGGCGTCGTTTTCGGTAGGCGTCGGTCTCGAGAGGCGTCGGTCTCGGTAAGCGTCGTTCTCGGAAGGCGTCGATCTCGGAAATGTCCGTCTCGGTAGGCGTCGTTCTCGGAAGCAGTGGCGTAACTACAGGGTGGCAGGACTGGCAAAATGCCACGGGCCCCCGACCCAAGAGGGCCCCGGCCCAAGAGGCTGCTAGTTCAGTTTTTTTTTAACTTTATACCCGAGTATTTTATTCAGTGGCGTAGCGTGACTTGGTGGGGCCCTGCATACCAATTTGTTTTAGGCCCTTATGAAGGGTAAAGAATACTCACAAGAGAAAGAAAAAATGGCATACAATTAAAATAAATACTTATCTATCATAATTTTCTATTTGTCTCTATTCCAAAAAAAAAATACAAGTAATTTAAATTAAATATGTAACACATCCTTGCCTTTTTTCGGCAAACCTATGTATTGTATCATTATAGCTGATGATGACTTTAGTTTTTCTAAAGTTTCTGCCTCTATGGACTATAGTCACAGGTCTGTCAGGTGTTCATGTCCCATTAAAGTTAAAAATTATATATTTTTTATCAATTTTATTTTATTCTTATTTACTTTTTGTTAATTTTGGTTTACCCACGTCGGGGCCCCCGTAGCCCATTTCCCCGTATAATTGTTACGGCAGATACGGCGGTAGCTACTCCCCTGATTTTATTTTCCACGAAAATTCCGCTTAAAATCAATTAAAGTGAGTCAACTAAAGACTACAATACAATTTCAAAGGAGATTGACACGGAACAGGTCCCTTTTGTGGTATCATGAGCCTGATTGGAATAATAACTTAAAAATATTATTTATTTTTTTGTGTACAGGGTAGTTTTTATACAATTTCTTTCACCCTGGGAATAAAGTTAAAGTTAATTAATAATTAGACATTACGTCGACATCCGTTTGATTCAATGTAGTCTGTGGTTTGATTGTTATACAAAAGAAAGTTGCCAGGTATCAAAGAATTAAATAACTAATGACGTCTTTTAATCAATTGAGTAATCGATATCAATTTAAAACGATAAATGAAACGATAAAAAGAAACATTATTTTTATTTATATTATAGTTTTGATTTGTTTTGTTTATTTTGGTACTTATACATAGACTGCTGTTAACTAATTATACATTTTTTATCATATTTAAACGTCAATTCTACACCATCTATGAGTCTTTTTACTGTGCTGCTATTTTAATTACATAAAGTATACATATTCTCATCTCCATAATGATGTACAGGATAGGTTAGGTAGGTAGTATGCTTACTTAACCATAGAGTAAGGAGGAAATGTCAATGTCAATTTCTAATTATAACCTAGATTTTTACAACAGAAAAACGATGATATCTCTTGAACCAGGATGAATAAATGAAAAATGGTTTCTGATTATGAAAATACTATGTTTTTACTATTATGTAAAATAAAAATCTTCAGGGCACAACGATTTTCCACTGGGACCCAGCTTGCCTAACAAATCGGGCAATCTCCTTTGGTTATGCATTTCAACACATCCTAAACGATGTTCATTATTTTTATCTTTGATTTTTCGTATTTGATTTAAAGAAATAAAGTAGGCACTTAGAAACTAAAGTTGATTGTGAAAGTTAGATATTAAAATGTCTAGATCCAGAAAATTGTTTAAGTGGGAGCGAGAAACGAAAGAGAAAGATTCACAACGTAAGGAGGTTTTATAAAAAAACAAAAGAAATATATTTCCCTCAAATTATACGCAACTACAATCAGCATATGGGTAGAGTCGATTTACTCGACTCATTCCTGGGAAAGTAAAAAATAAAGATGAGGACAAAGAAGAGGTATCTGGACTGTTTTACCATTTCCTCGATATAGCCCAAACATTTTTCTCTATTACTATTAGTTTTTTTTTCAGTTTACCTATACTTCCCGTGTTCTAGACCAAAAATATGATCTGGTATGATTAAAAAAAAGAACTGTAATATAGGGATAAATCCATGCTCTTGAAAATATTTTTTTTATTCGTGTTGGAAGAATTATTTAGTAGTTTATTAAAATTTAACGTAAAAAATGTACTAATAGGGCCCCATCAAAAGAATTTGCCACGGGCCCCAGATGGTATAGTTACGCCACTGCTCGGAAGGCGTCGATCTGGGAAAAGTCCGTCTTGATAGGCGTCGTTCTCGGTAGGCGTCATTCTCGGTAGGCGTCGATCCCGGGTGGCGTCGGTCCCGGGTTGCGTCGGTCTCGGTAGGCGTCTGTCTCGGAAAAATCCGTCTCGGTAGGCGTCAAGCTCTGTAAGAATCGTTCTCGGAAGGCATCGATCTCCGAAAAGTCCGTCTCGGTAGGCGTCGGTCTCGATAGGCGTCGGTCTCGGTAGGCGTCAGTCTCGGTAGGCGTCGATCTCGGTAGGCGTCGGTCTCGGGAGGCGTCGATCTCGGAAGGCGTCGGTCTCGGTTGACGTCAGTCTTGGTAGGCGTCGATCTCGGAAAAGTCCGTCTCGGTAGGCGTCGTTCTTGGTAAGCGTCGATCTCGGTAAGCGTCGGTCACGGTAGGCGTTGGTCTCGGAAAGCGTCAGTCTTGGAAGGCGTCAGTCACGGGAGGCGTCAGTCTCGTAAGGCGTCGGTCTCGGTTGACTTCGTTCTCGAAAGGCGTCGATCTTGGAAAAGTCCGTCTCGGTAGGCGTCGGTTTCGGTAAACATTGTTCTCGAGAGGCGTCGGTCTCGGAAGGCGTCGGTCTCGGTAGGCGTCGGTCTCGGTAGGCGTTGGTCTCGGTAGGCGTCGTTTTCGGTAGGCGTCGGTCTCGAGAGGCGTCGGTCTCGGTAAGCGTCGTTCTCGGAAGGCGTCGATCTCGGAAATGTCCGTCTCGGTAGGCGTCGTTCTCGGAAGCAGTGGCGTAACTACAGGGTGGCAGGACTGGCAAAATGCCACGGGCCCCCGACCCAAGAGGGCCCCGGCCCAAGAGGCTGCTAGTTCAGTTTTTTTTTAACTTTATACCCGAGTATTTTATTCAGTGGCGTAGCGTGACTTGGTGGGGCCCTGCATACCAATTTGTTTTAGGCCCTTATGAAGGGTAAAGAATACTCACAAGAGAAAGAAAAAATGGCATACAATTAAAATAAATACTTATCTATCATAATTTTCTATTTGTCTCTATTCCAAAAAAAAAATACAAGTAATTTAAATTAAATATGTAACACATCCTTGCCTTTTTTCGGCAAACCTATGTATTGTATCATTATAGCTGATGATGACTTTAGTTTTTCTAAAGTTTCTGCCTCTATGGACTATAGTCACAGGTCTGTCAGGTGTTCATGTCCCATTAAAGTTAAAAATTATATATTTTTTATCAATTTTATTTTATTCTTATTTACTTTTTGTTAATTTTGGTTTACCCACGTCGGGGCCCCCGTAGCCCATTTCCCCGTATAATTGTTACGGCAGATACGGCGGTAGCTACTCCCCTGATTTTATTTTCCACGAAAATTCCGCTTAAAATCAATTAAAGTGAGTCAACTAAAGACTACAATACAATTTCAAAGGAGATTGACACGGAACAGGTCCCTTTTGTGGTATCATGAGCCTGATTGGAATAATAACTTAAAAATATTATTTATTTTTTTGTGTACAGGGTAGTTTTTATACAATTTCTTTCACCCTGGGAATAAAGTTAAAGTTAATTAATAATTAGACATTACGTCGACATCCGTTTGATTCAATGTAGTCTGTGGTTTGATTGTTATACAAAAGAAAGTTGCCAGGTATCAAAGAATTAAATAACTAATGACGTCTTTTAATCAATTGAGTAATCGATATCAATTTAAAACGATAAATGAAACGATAAAAAGAAACATTATTTTTATTTATATTATAGTTTTGATTTGTTTTGTTTATTTTGGTACTTATACATAGACTGCTGTTAACTAATTATACATTTTTTATCATATTTAAACGTCAATTCTACACCATCTATGAGTCTTTTTACTGTGCTGCTATTTTAATTACATAAAGTATACATATTCTCATCTCCATAATGATGTACAGGATAGGTTAGGTAGGTAGTATGCTTACTTAACCATAGAGTAAGGAGGAAATGTCAATGTCAATTTCTAATTATAACCTAGATTTTTACAACAGAAAAACGATGATATCTCTTGAACCAGGATGAATAAATGAAAAATGGTTTCTGATTATGAAAATACTATGTTTTTACTATTATGTAAAATAAAAATCTTCAGGGCACAACGATTTTCCACTGGGACCCAGCTTGCCTAACAAATCGGGCAATCTCCTTTGGTTATGCATTTCAACACATCCTAAACGATGTTCATTATTTTTATCTTTGATTTTTCGTATTTGATTTAAAGAAATAAAGTAGGCACTTAGAAACTAAAGTTGATTGTGAAAGTTAGATATTAAAATGTCTAGATCCAGAAAATTGTTTAAGTGGGAGCGAGAAACGAAAGAGAAAGATTCACAACGTAAGGAGGTTTTATAAAAAAACAAAAGAAATATATTTCCCTCAAATTATACGCAACTACAATCAGCATATGGGTAGAGTCGATTTACTCGACTCATTCCTGGGAAAGTAAAAAATAAAGATGAGGACAAAGAAGAGGTATCTGGACTGTTTTACCATTTCCTCGATATAGCCCAAACATTTTTCTCTATTACTATTAGTTTTTTTTTCAGTTTACCTATACTTCCCGTGTTCTAGACCAAAAATATGATCTGGTATGATTAAAAAAAAGAACTGTAATATAGGGATAAATCCATGCTCTTGAAAATATTTTTTTTATTCGTGTTGGAAGAATTATTTAGTAGTTTATTAAAATTTAACGTAAAAAATGTACTAATAGGGCCCCATCAAAAGAATTTGCCACGGGCCCCAGATGGTATAGTTACGCCACTGCTCGGAAGGCGTCGATCTGGGAAAAGTCCGTCTTGATAGGCGTCGTTCTCGGTAGGCGTCATTCTCGGTAGGCGTCGATCCCGGGTGGCGTCGGTCCCGGGTTGCGTCGGTCTCGGTAGGCGTCTGTCTCGGAAAAATCCGTCTCGGTAGGCGTCAAGCTCTGTAAGAATCGTTCTCGGAAGGCATCGATCTCCGAAAAGTCCGTCTCGGTAGGCGTCGGTCTCGATAGGCGTCGGTCTCGGTAGGCGTCAGTCTCGGTAGGCGTCGATCTCGGTAGGCGTCGGTCTCGGGAGGCGTCGATCTCGGAAGGCGTCGGTCTCGGTTGACGTCAGTCTTGGTAAGCGTCGATCTCGGAAAAGTCCGTCTCGGTAGGCGTCAATCTCGGTAGGCGTCGTTCTCGGTAGGCGTCGGTCTCGGCAGGCGATAGTCTCGGGAGGCGTCGGTCTCGGAAGGCATCAGTCTAGGTAGGCGTCGATCTCGATAGGCATCGGTCTCGAAAGGCGTCAGTCTCGGAAGGCGTCGGTCTCGATTGACGTCAGTCTCGGTTGACGTCAGTCTCGGTAGGCGTCGGTCTCGGTAGGCGTCGGTCTCGGTAAGCGTCAGTGTTCTTGTCCGTCCGTCTGTCAAGACCGTTTTTCTCAGGAACGCGTGGAGGTATCAAACTGAAATTTATATCTAATACTCACACGGGAATCAAAACCTACAGGGTACTTCCCGTGAACTTAGAATCTTAAAATTTGGTACGAAGTAACGTCTTATAGTATAGAAAAAGGAAAAATTTTATTGCGAAAACCGTAAGTTTTTAGTTACATCATATAATAAATAATATTTTTGAACTTTTACTGATATACCTACAGGTTTGTACGGAACCCTCGGTGCGCGAATCCAACTCGCACTTGGCCGGTTTTTTTTATACCTACGGATACCTAGTATTTTTCTATGGTTAGGGTTAGAGCTTGTGATTAAGAGATATTGTGACTGAATAACTTGTTCAGATTTATCAAATCTAATTATTCTCTTTATTTTAATCTTTGTTTATTTAATAATTTATGTACACACACAGAAGTTAAAAGGACAATAATTACATATTTATAGATGATGTACAAAGGTGCAATCTTGTTAAGAGAACAAACATCAAATTTCACACTATAGATGAAATTATAATACCTATATTTATTTAGTTTTTATGAAATAATTATAAATATTAATTTGCAGACCTAGATAATCTCCCAGTAAATAAAACTGATTATTAAACTTATGCTCGTGCCTTCTCTACATGGGAAGAGGGCTGTGCCCAGCAGTGGGACGTTTATAGGCTGGAATTATTATTATTATATTAAACTTATAATTCACGTCACCAGCAACTCTACCCCATAAAAAAATATTTCATCGATAAATAATTGCCCCATCACTACTCGTAAGCCCAATAAGACAATACAGCGCTAAGTGTTCGGCCGAAGGTATCCGTAACGGAGCTTTTAAAAAAAAAGTATCCCTTCTCCGAACCCAATAATAAAGGGTTTTATTGAATTAAACGCCCGTAAAATCTTTTCGGCCTGTCTTTTGCTAATGAGGGCAATAGGAAAAACTGTGTAGGTTGTATAATTATAGGATCTAGGTACCAATATTGTAAATTACGAGTCTTTTCTTAATAAAAAATCCTTGTTTTTTTTATCTGTTTTTATTTAAAAATGATATTTTTTATGTTTGTGTTTTTTATACAAATTAATTAATTATCAATATCCTAATTAAACCACTTCAAAGATTATACCTTAATAATTATGGTGTTTATTTATGCAAATTAAACGAAACTGGGTTTTGGTTAAAATTATACTTACCTCTCCATTCCCTTATGGATGTATGTTTCTTTGTCCGCTTGTAACTACAAAACGCCTTAACCGATTTTTTAAATGGTACATAATGTGACTCGTCTTGATAGCATTAGTGTCACAGGGTACCTAAAATTCTTAGACCATACCTCAAGTATCAAAATAAACAGCTTACAAAGACGACTACTAAACTACATACAATTTAAAAAATAAAACAATATGGCGACTTATAAAATAAGCCGCCAAGTCAAACAGGAATAACTTCGTCTGACGTAAAACAGAGCATTCTGTATCCAATGGATTTTGACATCGATCTTGGGTATTTACAAGTCGTTACCTTATGCAGTGATATAAAACAGATACAGAGATTTAAGATCGTTTAACTTCACGCCTATATTTGTTAATAAGTATCACTGTAAATGTGCTTAAAGTATTGTAGAGATAAATATTGTTATCAGAAAAAACATAATATATCACACCCTGTGTAAATTCTTTATTCTGTGATAATATGTAGACAGTGCTCTGTGTCCTTAAACCTAATGCAAAAAGGTTTTGAGTAAAAAAAATAATCCTTTATGAAATAGAAACATGTAGGTAATTATTTAAAAGAAGGATAGGGAAAAAAGAAATGTTTTAGCGACTTCAACATTAAAACTTTATGGATTTGACATGTTTAGTTTGACAACCATCCTAAAAAAAATTCAATATTTGCCTAGAAGTTATGTGCTCAAAGAAGCCTGATGTAACTTTTTAAGCACATAAGAACTTATTATATTTTGATTGTCCACTGCTGGGCAAGGGCCTCCATTCCAGTCTTTTGCTTCTTCCTGCCATCTTCTTTATAAGTTACTAGCTGACCCGACAGATGTTGTCCTGTCTTAACTATGAATTTCGTTTCATGTCCGTTTCTAATTGAATTCTGTCAACTCTATGTCAAACGTCGTAACGTGACATTAAAAAGTTTAGGTTAGATTAGAAATAATTCGATATGATGGTTAAGTATTCTTAAATTTTCTAATTTTCCACGCAACTTTCCATATTTTTTGTTTCATAAGAACCTTCTCCTGACAATAACAAGTACAACAAAAGAAGAATTAGCGAAATCGGTCCCCATTCACGCGTGATGCCGAGACCAAGGGAAATAGGCATTTATTTTTATATATATATAGATTGGGCGCCAATCATGAATTCTACGAGACCATTGCTGATTTAATCTCTCGTAAGAACATAAGTAGCTAATTAAAACTTTAACATTCTGTCAATACAATACTCAACCTGTACACTGCACTGAAACAACCTATTCTAGAGACTAGAACTAATAAATAATGTATGTGTTGACTCGCTCCATTAATTTATGGGTCGATCTGTGACGTCACTCGCTAGTGATGTGATGAAGGCTCGTTATAACCGAAGGTGCAATCGTGAACAACACTGCTAGGGAATTATCAAAGACAGGCAGTTGTGCTTGGAGTAAATAGCTTATTTTGTAGACTAGAGATTTGTCAAAACCTAAATACTTAGGTATCGTTGTTCGGGGATGTGTAAATGCATAAAACTTTGAACATGTTTATTTATTTAATAATTTATGAACACACGCAATTATACAGTAGCAACATAATATAAAGAATTGTACAAAGGTAATGCTTATTTATAAGGAAATCTCTGCCGCGATAGAAGAAGTGGTACCTAATATATATAACTTATCTTTTAGTTAGCTTATTTTTGTCTTTAATTACGTAAATGTGCACACTAATTACTGGAGTAATCATTAGTTTTCACCATAATTGGTGTTAACCTTCTTCATTTATGTATGTGTATGAAATGAAATGAAATAGTTTATTCTTGCAAGTAGGACTACATAAATCACTTTTACAATGTCTGCCTAAGCTAAATTATATCATTATATAGTATTGCGTTTTGAACGTAACTGTACATTTCAAAGCTTACCTTACGTCATATCCACGGGCTCAGCTGTTGTTCAACTCGGAGATCGATTTTATATTCGCAGTTACGATCTAAGATAGACAATCGAAATAAAACTGTTTTTAAAACGGATTCTATCGCGGTTTATTATTTAGATTGCAGTTCCCGACGCGATGGTTCGACGTCTTCAGGTGTCACGGTCACGGGTAGACTGAGGTTACATTCGTCTTGACAGTTGATATTGGTTTCATAACTTTACGCGAATGTTAGACATTGAAATAAAACTACTTTTTACGGATTTTGTCGCGGTTTATTTTAGATTTTAGGTCCCGACGTTTCGACACCTTTGCAGGTATCATGGTCACGGGCAGACTAAGATGGCGTTCGTCTTGACAGTAGATGCTGCTCGTTCCATCTTCAAATTTCAAATTATACTTAAATTATTTTACGACTTGATTAGTAAATCTTTAATAAAGGCATGATATATTACATAAATCCCCATCCTACTTCCTTGGTCATCATAATTTATATCAGTAACTAAATCTCCGTCCATACATTTTCAGTAAAGGAGAAATTGTTCCAATCACTTAAGATGAACGGTGCCTGACCAATCCCACTGAGCAGTAAAGTACGGATCCTACGCATTGCTTGCGCTTCGCTCTGTAAACATTATAAAACTTCTAGATGGGGTACGAGGACGGAAATGAATATGAAATATGATCATTAAAAAGCTTGAAAGTAAAAGTTTTTACGGTGTATCTATATGGATATTACTTATGGCCAGTTTATAGATAGAGAACAGTGTTATGGCAAACTAATGAGGCTGAATGATTTGTACCTATTAATTTGTAGCTATTTCTTTTTTTGTACAACATTGTCTCTAGTCTTCTGAAAAGATATGGACCCGCTATAGTTAATCTCAACCGTTAAATGTGCACAATAACCGTTAATAGCGTTTCAAGGGAATCTTTTCACATATCACAACTCCATTTCAGCGACGTGATAATCAAACTCTAGTCACACTTTCCTATCTAACAAATGATTAATCCATGATCTTCGTGTTAGCCTTAAAAATTACTATAAAGATTGCCCAGGATTTCGATCATCCATTCTACATAAACAAATGATAAATAATAATAAAATTCCGAAACTATAATAGCACTTCCATTCTCCAGCCATCTTGGATCGATCTCGGCAAGTTTGGCGATCTTCCGGGGTGGCTCGAACCCCGCCGTCGCGTCGCCACTCGCTTGTTTGATAAATAAAACTTTTAATGATCGGTAAAATGGACGACATACGACGCCATTTTGTGTGATCGCGTTACCCAGTTTAACAGCAATTGAAAGTTTTAGAAGTATTGTTATTAATTTTAATTAGTAATTAGTGGGAGTTGTGTAAAGTTTAGCTTTTTATTTTTCTTACAATAAAAATGTACGGTCTACATACTTTTAATATCGAATGTATAAGATTTTTTTACCCAATATTTTTTTTAATATTTAAAAGAATGGGTATTGGGAAAATTATGTTAGAAAAAAAAGTGTTAGCTTGATGTGTTAAGAAAAGAAGAGCCAATATTATACTCAGTATAATAGTAGAATTTGCTAATTATGTAGTCTATAGATTTCAGTAAATAATCATGTACCGTGTTCTAAACACACATTAATATCACTTAGTCCTTCCCATTCATCTATTTGAGAGAATACACCGTAAATGCAGTGTATTGATTACCTAATGGCATGGCCCATGCATTTGGCACAAACAGGGTACCTATAGAGTTGTTTGCTTCGTTATGCTAAGGCTGTATAATGGAACTAATCTGGCAGTTACGGAGTGCATGTTGTAGTTATAAGTAAAACTGTATTTCTATCAAACTATAATTAGAAAGCCATGTATGACCCATTGGCCAGTCCTGAAGCCACATAGGTACCTACATAAGCAGAGCATAATGATTGATTTGATTTGATATCTGTGCATTACTTTCTCGCTGTAAACTTTTTCACAAAGACGAGGCTGTTACTGTTTTTTCAATGCATGTTAGACACCCAGCAATCAAAAGCCCTGATAAACATCAAGGCGTAAATTGTTTGAAATTGGGATGGTTTTTTAACTCGACTGCTTTATTATCCAACTGCTGGGCCTTTGGAAAGGCTCTTTCCAAATGTCTTGTAGGCGAATTCCACTCAGTTTCTATCACGTTTCTAGCTCAATAAAAAAAAAACAAATTCAATATGGCCGTCAAAACAAATAATGTTACGCCATATTTTTGCTGTTAACGATTGATCAATCGAATTGAATTGAAAACTTGTAAAAGCAAACTATTTAAATATTCGTTCTATATTCGAAATGGTGAAAGCGGGAAAGAATCTGCTTTATATCGGCCGTTTTATTGCATTTTATTTTGGCGCGACTTTCGTTGGCTTCGCGTGCGATGAAACAAAGTATTTAGGGTGTTTCTTTATCAAATAGAATACATATTTATTTAAAAGATTTTACATAATAAATTATTTTTTTATCATAAAGTTTATACGTGCACTTTATACTGCCTATTTCATTAACAGATCAATCCTCTTTTATTTTCGGTTGATCAATATTGATTCGACAAACACTGGCTGGTTTTTTCCACCGTCTCTTCGTCTCTTCTATGCCAATTTTATTTCTTTTTAATTTATTCATATTTGCATAGTAAACTTTTATGGTAATTTCCAGCCATTATTAGTCAATTTAAATTTGTTTGGAAGCAATTCCTAATCATTAAATAAATATAAAAAAAAACTTGCATTGTGCGATTTTTTTATTACCACATTTGTGGCTCTATTAAACATAAATATTTTAGAATATATTTTATATGCGAAGATATTTTTATTAACATTTAATATGTATCTACACTTACTTAAATATTTTCTTGTCGTATTCAGTTTATGGCTATTTTTCATCATTATCTTTATTCAATCGAATGCGCTTTCTAATTTGTGTGTCCATTTTCACATAGGTTCGTAGAATATTTATTAATTCTCTAAATATTGTTAGACTCAGCCATGTGCTTCTCAAACCAAACCTAAGGAATCAAATTCTTTTGTTAAATATTGTATCAATTAAGAATATTATATTTTGTACAAAGACATGACATGACATTTTCATTTTAGAAGCAAATGGCCCAAAATAGATGTGTGGATGTGAGTTGTAAAAGAAGCCTTATAATAAATTTAAATATGGATATTTATTATAAGGATATCACATAAGTACATTGAGTTCAGAGCATTACCTGTGTTCTTCACATACATTGCTCGGAACCAAGAATAATTACCTTAAGCCCATATTGTGATATGGAAATGTTATGAAAGGACAACGAAGGCCCGAAACAATGTAGAAAAATATTTTCTCTGCATTGCTCCGACCGGGGATCGAACCCGGGAACTCAGCTTTATGACGAAAGAGACATCTTGAAAACCGGTGTGTACACCTCACCACCATAGAGTTTGTCAAATATTGTAAGCAGTCAAGTATTGCTAGAAAATTAATGAATGATGAATATTATCTTCATTTCTATTAACTTTGTTCATGACTGTGTATATCTTAATTTGTAACTCAAATTCCATAATATTCTAGAACCTATATTACACATCTTAAGCTATCAAGGTAATCACTCGATTGATTGGGTCCTACGATTTTAATTACTTGACTAACTCGCACTAATTCTGCTAAATGGTAAGCTAATATTGGTAAATGTTAATTAACTTGAGTTTTGTAAGTACATATTTAATATTAAGCTTAAAAATAACATCTATTTTTTGTAATCAGTAATTCGACTACCTATATAAGGTGCTATAAAAATATCTGCCACGGCTTTAATGGGAGGTAGTATTGTGTTTATAGATTACAATAGTGAAGAACTTTCGTACCCCGGAACAGTTAATTAAATTTGAGAGAATAAAATAGTTAAATTAACATTGACTCTATTCTGCGTAACGTTGTTCACAAGGTTGAGCGGAGCGGCAACAGCTTATGACACGGGATGGTTTTATACTAATAAATCAATTCAAATTTATACGTTATTTTTTTTGTATGAAAAAAAATATGATGAATAATCAATAATTTATCTTTACTATTGTAATCTATAAACACAATACTACCTCCCATTAAAGCCGTGGCAGATGTTTTTATAGCACCTTATATATATTAATTCAGTTACCTTGAGGTTTGGATCCCAAGTTCGTCACAATTTTTGGGTATTAGGCTTTATGGAAGATCCTAATTATTTTAATTTACCTACTTAATAATTCCAAATCAATATTATATTGTAGGTACCTAATATTTGACTTATTTGTATTTTAGAAGACAGTAGTTAGGTACAGATACATACATGTATTTTTTTAATACCCGGAGGCTCTATATTAAAAACTACTTGAGCAGTACAAAAATAATACATTTAAAGAACTTCAGCCTGTATAGAATCTATAACATAGTTCTACGCCCCTACTTTATATGATGTGTGTTAGAACCTTGTCGCATTACACTACAGCGATGGCGCGTTCCCGATTGCTTCCATGACGTCACACGAGCAATTTATTAAACGCCATTTTGATTTTTCGCTTCGTACCCATTCGTTTATGTATCTTTTGTCTATGCTACATTTATGTAAAAGTATGTATAAGAGACATTATATAATCAAAGGTTTAAGAGTATCATTCGGTGTAGAATAAAAATTGGCTTATAGAATACTTATAATTTAATATTGATGATGCCTAAACATTTAAGATTACTCGCAGAAATCATTAAACGAGTTTTTTGTAGGTATCTATGGGGCTACCACTACGCGACCTGTTGCGGGTTCGTTTCCCGCGAAGAACATTAACCACGTCAACCAAATATACTTATGTGTATTTCTTTCGAGTCTGGGTTATTTAAGTACTTAGGTAGGTAACTAATGAGTTACGATTCAAATATTAGTTATGGACTGAACAGTGTATGTATACTTATACATTCAAAATCAAAATCAAAATCAAAATCAAAATATTTTTATTTCAAGTAGGCCTTTTTAAGCTCTTTTAAAACGTTAAATTACTGACTCTAGTTGCAGGTTCCAAAATGTCATTCCAATGGAGAAGAACCGGCAAGAAACTCCATTGGTTACTCTTTTGAAAAAAAGGTTAACATCAATGTTAAAAATACAATTATTTTAATAAATATACAAATATGCGACAACAACGTAAATAGCAAAATGCTTAGATTAAGGTAAACGATGTCATCCAAAATGGAAGAAAAATGAAGTAGTACACGCAACTAAATTTACATTGCCGTCACATTTACAAAGGTCGCGTATGCGAAAATAATAATAATAAAACTAAAAGACTAAATTAAGTAAATATGAAAAAATATCTATCATTACCTACTGAAGTAAAGTTTATTACTTTAATGTACCTATCACGTCTATAAATAAACGTTAATTTCTATCTAGACGTAAATTACCTATAAATCTTAATAAGATAGTTCCAGTAACACAAACAGCCGACCTTCTTACATTTAATTACAATTTTCAAAGAAGTTTGATTCGCAAGAAACTTTAGATTCGATGTAACCCTTCGGGAACTAGTCTAGGCTTTCTCAGAAGTTCATGTTGTCACAGTCTTATACACACCGCTAAAGAGGTTAATTAATTAACTACTTTAATTGGATATCAGAAAGATAAAATCGTCACATGGTTTAAAAAAAACCAATGTGGATCGTAGTTTTCTCAGAACACGTGCAATTCTGTGTGAACCCAGGATTGTCTGAATCACATATGACATAGCACATGTACTTACTAGAAACCAAACATTTCCCTTCTCTAACCCCGAGTCATAGTATAAAGCCGAGTTCCCGAAACATTAATCAGCACAAAAATAGTTAAACACTTGTCTTATCTCATGTCAAGCGCTGTCATTAGTTGCTAGACTTTTGGTCAACCACAATCGTGAATTCGTGATCAGTTGATTTGACAAGGACAACAGTTTAAGATGATCAGCCAAACCGGGCGTAAGACTTTGACACTTAGGTGACAGTGACAGAAGTCATGTCAAAGGACAGAATATAAGAAGCAACGGACGCAACGGTAAGAAGACATTTACTTGTTTCATGCGTGCTGGATTTCTACCCTGTTACCTCTAGCGTGCAGTTATTTAAATATACTTACCAACTTAATAATTTCGACCTTGGACTTAACTACGTATAGCTTTCCTTCGCCATTCGTTTTTCATACCACAGAATAAAATAACTATAGAAAAACATTAAGTCGCATGAAATAACTATTACATTGGAACATTACTTTGATTTTGTCAACATTGTAGCTATTATATTTTACGTACCTCGTTGGCCATCGTGAATCGTATTTTTTCGCCGTTAAAAGCAATTCGAGAGTGCTAATAAAATTTTCATAAACTTTTATTGGCCAATAAAAGACGTTGTTACATTGAGCGCTTACATAACTGATTACCTTTAAACCAGAACGACCTTAATTTAAATTCATATGTTCACGGATTATATTATTTAACAGTTTCGTACTCTCACCAGATAATTTGTGTGATTCGAACATTATTCGGTAATGTTATAAAAAACGTTTCATCGTGGGATACTCAACCCCAATTACCTGTCCGGTAGTTGTGGTGTAGTAGACGGGTATGCGACCCCGGCTTCCCTAGCTATTACTGTCCTATCCCTTACCCTCCTGGGCGGTAATATCCTACATTTCCTATTCCTCACTCTAACTTACCAATCTTCCTGTTCACACCACCTATCCTTCCCTTTCCCTATCCCTACCCTCTCCGCCAATCCAACGTATGCCGCGCGGATGGATGCATGGCTAGGGGCAAGCCTAGTCGTTAGCGTGCCACACTGCCCTGGGACCGGGCGACCCAGAATTAGGCGAGCCTTACCCTGGCATGCGGGGCTCTGCTGGGGTGAACAAACCTTTCCCTTGCTATTCGTGGGAACGCAATGAATAATCGGAGAAATAATTTAATTAACCAAAATGGCGGCGATGTGGTTCGCCACCCATCACGTCTCGTTTCTCGCGGGGGCGAAAAGCGGCCCACGGAGAGCCGCTTTGCTACGCTGAATGTAAGAGGAGGAATGGATGGTAAGGTAGACGAAGTATGTCAGATGATGGATGAACGATGCATAGATGTTCTGTGCGTGAACGAAACCAAGAGGAAAGGATGTGACATCACGGTTCATGGTCCCTACACGGCATACTGGTCGGGAGTCCCCCAAACCAGCCGAGGCTGTCAGGGAGTTGGTGTGATTCTTTCCTCTCGAATAGGTGAATGTGTGATGGAGTATGAATGTGTAAGCCCAAGACTCCTCTGGATTAGGTTAAAAGTTGGGCTCACTCGCTTGTTTATCCTTGGGGTCTATGCACCAACGGATCTGCGAGGAGGTGGGTCATTAAAAGACCAACAAAAGAGGGAGGAATTTTGGGATAGCATCCGAGAGGTCTTGAATAAATGCGGAGAAAATGAACGGATCGTGATGTTAGGGGACTTTAATGGGTGGGTTGGAGTAAAGCGTGATGGGTATGAAGGAGTTCTGGGTACGTTTGGGGACGAGAGAGTGAATGACAATGGGAGAAGCCTGCTTGAAGTATGCTTGGAAAGGAATCTTTGCGTGGCCAACACAATGTTTGACCACAAAAAGATCCATTTGTATACAAGAGAGGAGGGTGAGTCTAGAAGTATGATTGACTTTGTAATTGTGGATGAAAGACTGAGGAAGAAAGTACTAGACACTCGGGCATATCGCGGTGCAGGCCTCGACACAGACCACTGCCTGGTCATAGCCCGAATGCGGGGCCTCTTTAAACTGTGGCGACACCGAGGAGCCGAGGCTACGAGTGTTTTGGAAAGAATAAAAGTAGAAAATCTACAAGAAAAAGAAAAGAAAGACGAGTATGTAGAGAAACTGAAAGAAAGTTTTAAAGGCATAGAAGAGGTAAGTGTGATTGAAGATCTGTGGGAGAGATTTAAGAAAGAGATTGTGAATGCTGCTACTGAGGTATGTGGAGTAGCTAAAAGAAGAAAAGGAAGAAAGAACTATAATGCGTGGATGGATAAAGATGTACAAAGGGCAAAGAAAAGAAGAAAGCGTGGTTGGATTGGTTAGCAACAAAAGCTAACCAAAAAGTTCAAAAGGCAACGGATGACGAAATAAAGGAAGCAAGAGCGAAGTATAAAAGATTGAAATCAGCAACGAAAGAAGTTGTGTCTAGAAAGAAAGAAGAACGAAAGGATGATTTTGATAGGAGGCTCACTGAAGATTTCCAGTCAAACATTAAGTTTTTCTGGAAATCCATCAAAACAGCCAGAGGAAAAACTTCTACCTCGGAGCTGAGTACAATCAGGAGTCAAGATGGGAACATTATAAAAGGAAAAGAATGTGTGTTACAGAGATGGAAAGAGTATTTTGAAAGTTTGTTTGAAAGAGAGGAAGTGCAGGTACAACGCCCGGCACCTTCCATGGAATATAATATAAATGGTGATGAAAGTGAGATAAGAATGGATGAAATAGTGAAAGCGTTGAAAAGTATGAGATTAGGTAAGGCTGCGGGGTATGACAGGATTACCGTGGAGATGCTGAGGGCTGGACAGGGCATAGTGGCTAGCGAGCTGTACCGGCTTTTCAATTTATGCTGGCGCAATGGGCAAGTGCCGGGAGACTGGTGCAAAGCCGTTATCGTGCCATTGTATAAGGGGAAAGGGTCACGACAGGACTGCTTAAATTACCGCGGTATAAGCCTTCTCAGCGTCGTCGGTAAATTGTATGCGAAAGTTTTGATTGAAAGGGTTGTGAATGAAACAGACGAAAAAGTATGGGATGCACAAGCGGGATTTAGAAAGGGAATGGGATGTACGGATCAGGTCTTTTCCTTGCGGTGCATAGCCGAAAAGTGTTTGGCTAAAAACAAGAAGGTCTATTGCGCGTTCGTGGATCTAGAAAAGGCCTATGATAGAGTGGTGAGGAATGAACTGTGGTCAGCATTATCCGTGAACGGTGTGAGCAGTGTCCTTATACGAGCATTGCAATCTCTTTATAGGGATTCTAGTGCTTGTGTAAGGATAAACGGGGCATACACTGAATGGTTTAATATCGAAAAAGGTGTTAGACAGGGATGTGTAGCGTCACCGTGGCTGTTTAATCTGTTCATGAACAATTGCTTGACAGATTTAAAAGAGAATGAAAGTGGGTTGAGTATGAATGAGTTACTCGTCAAATGTTTTCTCTATGCTGACGACCAAGTTTTACTTGCGTCTTCAGCCGAGGAGTTGCAAGAGATGGTAACTGCTATGAGTGAAACTTTTGTTAGAAAGGGAATGAAGATGAATGTAAAGAAGACGAAAGTGATGGTGTTTGAAAGAGATGAGGCAGTGGCAGACTGCAATATTGTGATTGGAGATGAACAAATTGAACAGGTGAATGAGTTTGTGTATCTGGGTTCAAAGTTTACAAGAGATGGAAAGTGTGAAAGTGATATTGAAAGAAGAGTGAATTCAGCAAACATGGTGAATGGAGCTTTGCACTCCTTTATGAACAGTCGGAAGGTGTCTAACAAGGCTCGTTTGGCTGTGCACGGGGGGGTGTTGGTCCCGACACTCATGTACGGAAGTGAAAGTTGGGTATGGCAGAAGAAACATGAAAGCAGAATAAATGCAGTTGAGATGAGAGCGTTAAGAAGTATGATAGGAGTTAAACTGAGTGACAGGATAAGAAATAGTGAGATAAGGAAACGTTGTGGTCTGAAAGAAGATGTAGTGACAAAAATTGAGAAAGGTATGCTGAGATGGTTTGGCCATGTTGAGAGAATGAATGAAGAACGATTGACGAAAAAAGTGTGTAAGGCGAGTGTGAATGAAAGTGTTGGAAGGGGTAGACCTAGGCGGACGTTTCGAGACCAAATCGGAGACGTCTTGAAAAAAGGTCAGGTCAAGAGTACCCTAAACCGAAGAGCATGTATGAAGGTAATAATGAAAGTGGACGAAGCGAAACAAGTATGTAAGGATCGTAGCAAGTGGAAAGAAGTGGTCTCTGCCTACCCCTACGGGAAACAGGCGTGATTATATGTATGTATGTATGTTATAAAAAAAAATGGTGCCTTAAGATCCTCTCGGCCCAATAATAGAACAATTATTAGACTTAACAAAATAAGAACATGTAAGTAATAATAAATGTAAATATTTATAATTAAATTTAGGTTATGACTAATGTAAGTAGGAAATATATTTTTATTTTAAAAGCAGCAGTACAAGTTGTATTGCTTTTATTTAACATGAGTTTCAGACTCCTTGAATTACAATAAACGCAATATTAATACGCCACTCTACGTCATACCAAGTAAAATTAAATAAACGATTAGTTAAAATAAATTTTATGTTTCTTATCATCCATTATATTTTTTGATCTCACATTATCAAAAGTATGCTTTATTCCAAACCACAAAGGCGCAGCTTGTGTATCCGAACACAAATCGGAACGCATCGCAACGGCTGATGTGAGTTGTTCGTTCCGCAATGTTGGCCAACTGTCATTTCAATTTCAAACGGTTTTCGATCGTGTAGTGTTTTATGGCGTTTGTCAAACTATCAAAACTTTTTGAAAAGTGGAGATTAAATCCCAGATATGTCTATTTTTAATGAATTATTATTGCCTAAAATCTTAGAGATATCTAGTTCTATTACAAGAAACTTCAATGCAGACCTTGAGGTAAATAGTGTGCTCGTATAAAACGATGGTGACTACGGATCTTGTTACAGTCTTTATCAAATTATTTTGTGCCTTTATTCTCTTAATTACATCGAAAGTGCTGTGTTAATGTTAAATAGTGTTCAAAGTGTTTTGTGTTGTGATTTGCAGGCCGCGTTCGACGCTTTTGATAAGTTTGAGGAGGAGTTTCTACAAAAAAAGGCGCGAGAGAAGTCGGCAAAAGACAAAAATCATGTAACGACGCTTCAAAGTATACACGAAGACGAAGGTAAAGCGATATATAACTTCATTTTACCACTTATATATAGAAACTCCCTCTATGACATTGTTTTTAATTACTTTTGGATCTATTAATTCAACAGCTGTTTGGTTTCTGGGCATATTTCGAGTTTGCAGAAATGCTTGTTTTATTATTAGACATAGTAAAGTTATTACTAGTTGTATAATTAATTTTCATTCTCCTTATTAGATTTTGGTTTCTCAAAGGGAAGTTTCTTTATGTTCTAATTCCTTTATCTCTTGTTAAAATACATATAACCTGTTATAATGCAGTAGAGAGTAGATAAATGCTTTTTGAGAAGTGTTTAGTACTGTCATTTAATTATTCCATGATTTCTTTTTAATATTACCTGGCTTTTCCTTCTGTTGTTTTGTTATTTCATAATTCTCTCAACCATGCTTTATTGTTGATGAAGATCATCTTATGTTGAATTAAAAAAGTTGCTTAAAATGATTGCTTTGAAAATTTGATAATTCACCACTACTTGCTATCAACACATTTATTTATTCCTTTAATGCACTGATACTTAACATACAACTAATGACATTTTCATAATAGGCATTTTTAAATAACACTGTTTACTAGTAAGATAATTATTTAAAATTCTGTTTAGACAGTAAATATGGTCTAAAAAACACTAAAACTACTTAACAAATTGAAACAACATAAAAAAGACTGCTTATGTGTATGTGTACAATAATAATAATATCCTGGGACACCTCACACATAGTGATCTGATCCCAAACTAAGCAGAGCTTGTACTATGGTAACCAGACTACTAATAAACATACTTATATATTTCTAAATATATATATAATATATATAAATTACACCCAGACACAGAACAAATGATCATGCTCACCACAGAAACATTTGTCCTGGGTAGAAATCAAACCCACAACCTCAGGTATAGCAGTCAGGGTCACTAACCACTAGACCAACAGGCCACCACAAAATATTTTATAAGTGCTTCAATCTATTTTATGTCATCCTACCTAAACAAATTAGTATATATACACACACGCTAAAGCAAATTAAGAAACATAATTATTATTACAGATGAATCAGTCAAATCAGTTGACAGCGGCAGTGCTAAAAGCCGATCTAGCAACAAGTCTGACGAGACCGCCATTTCTACGGAGAGTAACTCTGGCAAACCAAGACGGGCTTCCAAGAAACGTGGTAAAAATGAGGTGGATGGCATGTCCAGTCCTGAACAGGATAAGAGACATAAGAGAAATGCATCCGTCAAAGCTCAGAGTATTATTAGCAAACAGGTAATATGCTAATTTTGTTTACTGTATAATTATGTAACCTATTTATGGTCCCACTGCTGGTCAAAGGCATCCTTATTTTGACTCCATTGACATTTTTCTGTATTCTTTAGGCTTATAAGAAAACTTTATATCAACTATTGGCATTGGGTTATTAACGGTATTACTTAGAAAAAACAATAGTAAATGAAATAATGATCTCAGTTTATACAAAAACCTTAGAATGTTTTTTATTTTGCTTTCTATTAAGATCTTGGTTATTCTGTAGTAGCTGTGCCCTGCTTTTTCACCTGTGCGAATGACAATTCTATCTTTATAAATTATAGCCTATGTGCTATTCCAATGCATAAGCAACATTATTGTAAAGTTTCATCAAATTCCATTCAGTAGTTTTTGCATGAAAGAGGAACAAACATACATACATCCAAACAAACTTTTGCATTTATAATATTAGTAAGGATTTCATTAAAATGTTTACATTTTGTTCAAAGTTTGACTAGGCTTGTCTCCTTTTATACATACCTACATAAAACATCTAGACTATAATCAAGTATATTAACTTAAACTTAATTAATTTAATTCCACAGGTGAATGTAAACCTAACTCAGAAACTGCGTCGCGAGGAGCCGGACAGGGAGTCATCGCGCAGTCGGCGAAATGAAGATGATAAGGAGAATTCTGAACCAGTTTCTAACATACAGAGTAAGAAAATTTATTGAAACTTTTAGAATAGATCCCTTGATATGTCTCATTATATTATATTTCACACTAAATCAAAACTAGCATAATTATTTATTTATTTATTTAATAATTTATGTACACACACAATAGTTAAAAAAATATTACATAATTATAATCATGTTTTTAAACTACTTCTTACTGTTAGTTAACTTAGAAAAACGCTTTTTAAGTAGAGTTACTTATTAGAACACTTACTTCCTTTAAACCCCAATGGGCCTTATTACAAAAGATGGTTTAAACCAAGACTAAGGTAAACCCAGTTTTAAAATATACCCATCACTTTCTTATGTCATATAACAAAAAGAGACGCGGCTATTCTAAAACCTCGGTTTTTCTTAGACCATCTTTTGTAATAAGGGGGAATTAGTCCAGTGATAAAGATCCTGAGCCATGGAGCAAAAATTTAGTATTTAATTTTTAAGTTAATTAATATAAATTGCTAATTAAATAACATACTATTTGTAGCCTCATATTTATTTAGCTCATAATATTATTTAGACATAATGCCATCTTCTTTATTATCACACCATTTCAACAATGTTTTTTTTTAACCACAGTAAAAGAAGAGAAGGTCTCACTACCACCAGAGCCAATGGACACAGATACATTGCCACTCGATATTGAAGTTAAACAGGAAGCTGATAAGGATGAAATTGCTATGCCACCGCCTGCTATACCTGTGCCAAGTAAGTGCTGAAGTTTGATTGTAATTTGTAGGTTTTATATACATTATGTACTTAGTAGAGTAGTTAAAGTGCCCAACTACGGGGCGCACTGTTTTTTTATATTATACACACCATCATCAACTTAATATTGCCATCAAATCGAAAAGAAGAAGGAGAATAAGTAGATTAAAGTGACGACCTCCGTGGTCGAGTGGCGTACGCACGCAATTTCAAGGTGTCGCTAGCTCTGAGGTCCCGGGTTCGATCCCCAGACGGGTCAATGTAGAAACCAACTGTTCTACATTGTCCCGGGTCTGGGTGTTTGTGGTGCCGTCTTTGTTTCTGAATTCCATATCACAAGTGATTGAGCTACTTACTTTGGGTACATAAAAAAAAAAAGGAAAAAAAAATCGAGAGGATTCTTCTTATTATTTGACTTACATCAGTCTGTATAAAGTGAATGCTTGTTTATTTGTCCTATATGCATGCCTAAACCAATGATCTCATTGAGATGAAGCTGGTGGAGATTCTGAATAAGCCTGAAAAGGTGCCTATCTAAAAAAGGTTATTTAAGTTCAAACCTCATTTTTTATTCACTTAATAGTGTTCTGAAACAGTAAAACTATACAAGTATTTTTATCATAAAATCATTTTAAAAATTATGTACAACAAAATTAGAGCAACATTAATGCTTGTTTTTGTGTATCACAAATGTGTAAAGTTATTTACCTACAAGAATGTTTAATACCTTCAGGACCTCGTAAAGGGGCAGCTAAGGAGAAACCTGATGACACATCTGAAGAGGAAACCTCGGGGAGACGGCGGACCACCAGGACTAAGAAACAGACTGATAGTGTGGCGCCACCTGGTGAGATATACTCTTGAAATGATTATTATTTACCAGTTTCGCAAAATTCATTAAATGGCGTCCGACAGAGGGATAGGAGTGGAGTGGATAGGAGATACTGATATGTCGACAAGAATCTATATAATATAATATTAACATACAAATCATGTTTGCGCTTAGTTTATAATTATTTTTTTAATTGACTGCACAGGTAGTCGTGTGACCGCTGCTCGACGTACTGCGGGTTCGATCCCCGTATGTGGCATCCTTTTGTGCGATTCTTAATTTTTTGTTCTTGCAACTCCCACGCCTTACAAAGTTTTTTTTTGATTGGTGACTCTGTAGCTTAGTTTGTAAAGCGACTGGTGGCTTATTCCAGTTGTCGAGGGTTCGACTCCTGCTTAAGTTTCAAAATTTTCTTGTTCTACTATTGGTATTTTTTGTATGTGGATAGATAGATAGAATATTCTTTATTGTACAGCATTAAAGTGACATTATAAAAATATATATTAACAGTGAAGCGTAAAATTATTTTCGCTAATTGCGATATCTTCCAGACAACCTTTGGATGGACAGGAAAGATAGATGAGGCAGATGAAAGTATCAAGTGTACTATAACCTATACCGTGTATGTAATTAAAAGTTAGTTAATTATATTGTTATTGTGATACAGTAGCATCGTCTCGCTCGACTCGCGCCAGTTCCCGCTCGGCGCGCAAGACCGACGCCGACGAGGCCCCGCCGCCCGAGCCCAGGCCTAAACGGACCCGGGCTAAGAAGGTACCGTAATAAACTCCTTATAAGATAATAAATATACCTATTTAGATGCGCATTTTGAAAATCTTCCAATTCTATAGATAACACCCAAAGTCTGTTATGAATTTACCTACTTTTTAGTGCTTCTGCTAGGAAAAACTTACATGCAAATATTTATCTATATCTTTTCCATAGATTACTATGGAAGGAAATAGTGCCTATAAATTAGTAATAGATTCGTATGTATAAATTTACAAATTAATGTACGTAACGTACTATACAGTAATAATGAATACGTTTCCTTACAGAAAGTATCAGAACCTCCCGCAGAAGAAGCAGAGACACCACAAGAGGTCCCAGGTATGTATAGTTGTCTTATACCCAGCTGTAGACTAATCAATATGTACGAGTTAAATATTTTAAACATATATTATATCTATGTCATATGACGACCTCCGTGGTCCGTGTTTGAGTGGCGTACGCACCGTTTTCCAAAGTCGCTAGCTTTGTAGTCCCGGGTTCGAGCCCTGGACGCGACTTATAAAAATAGGCACTAACATTCTTGGGACAATGTTTGTGTCTTCAGAAAGTGTTTATGAAAAACATCTAGTTCCGCCATCTGAGTGTTTGCGGTACTATCGTTGTCTCTGATGCCAAAACATAAGTGGCTTAAAAGCAATGTATGTGATGAATAATATAATGTGTTACTTGTTTTAGCTTCACCAGCTGAGAAACCGCGCCCCAAAAGAACTAGACGAGGCCGGAAATCTGCGTAAGTAACAAAAACTACCTATATTAAATCTCAAACCAACTTTATGTATTAGGTATTAAAGTCCAATTTCCATCCACAGCGACAAAGAAAAACAAAACACTCCAGTCGAACCAATTATATCGCCTAAAGAAGAGAGAAAATCTGAACCAGAAATATCATCACCCATATTACAGAAGGAAATACCTAAAAAAGGCAAAAAGGACCCTATTGTTGAGCTCACAAGGTTGAATTTGGATGATGTCGATGCGTTAGATAAGACGAGAGTGCTGCCACAAGTCGGGGATATGGATAAAACTGTGGTTTTACCTAATGGCGTGTATAATCATGCGCCGGTTACACCTAAGAATGTTGTAAGTTGCAATTTTGTTGATTTTTTAGTCTTATAATGATTGATTTTGGTTATGTGTTTTCGGATATCAACTTTATTTGAGGGGATATTGTTCAAGTTATGTTGAGGTAGACTGCCTCGTTGGCCTAGTGATGCTAAGCGCGACTGCTACGCTAGAGGTCTTGGGTTCGATTCCCAAGTCGACCAAGGTGTTATTGGGTTTTTCTATGAAATTCTCAGTAGCAGGTCGGAGTTTGGATTTGTGTCGGTTAGTGGCAATAGGCTCGCCCTCTATTACATGGGACCTAAACATACCGTCAAACTGTGGGTGTACATTGGTACACCTCTGCCTTACCCTTTGGGGATACAGGCGTGATGGTATGTTTATGTTTTTATGTATGTTGAGGTGACTGTATTTAGGGTAAATCATTATGTGATAAATGCCCTTCAAAGTATGAAAAAATTGAGAATTCTATAATGGAGTATGATTATATAATATACACTTATTTCTTCATGTAAATGAACTTTATTTGTTGGTAAATTAGTTCATATTTAGTTAAACACTTGAATTCAGATACATGTCATCTTTTCTTAGTATTTATTTTATTCATCATGTACAGAATTTTTGTTTATATCACATCTTAACCAATTACTTTTCATTAGCAGCGCAACATGAACGAAACAGTGGTGATAGAAGCAACAAACAGAGAGACTATAGTTATAGAGAAGCCAAAGACCCAAATCATGGACTCCACAGTTGTACTTGATAAAGGTAAAAATTAAATTTTTGTTTGTCAACATAGTAACCTAGGTATTCTACATATCAGGTAGTAGGTTATTCTACATAATTTTCTGAAGTGTCTTTATTCAGAATCTACAAATTGCAATGGTTAAGATAGAGAAATAATCTTTCAAGCTCTATTTCTTTTAAATCATTTGTCTACACTTTTGTGTTTACATTTTAAATTTTGTTTCCAAAACTGGGTTTGAAGTTGCAATCTTCAGTTTACAAACTTTGCATACCTCAAGAGGTATGCAAAGTTTAATACAATTATTAACGCCATACCTATTGCGTATTATTTCCTGACTACGTAAATGGTGATTAACGTATTGTATCTTCGACAGCACATCGTGGTAACACTTTAATATTTACAGCACCTTTATTCAAAAGCAGTAAAGTGCATTTTCGCACATGTTTTCATTTATTACTTTTACATTTGCTTGATCATATTACAGTATTTCGTATAAACAATTACACCTATACCAAAGCTATAAACTGTATTTTCATACATACTCTCACCAATACTTTTTATACCATATAACATCATTTATATGTAAACCTCCTTTCTACCAGATCCTCTGCCAACAAACCTCACGGACGACAACTCGCTTATAACGGACGACAGCGACTCGGCCGACATGCACACGCCGCCGAAACAACCGCCGGCGTTGCAACCTTCGTAAGTGATATGTAACCGTATTTTAATTTATAAGGGCCTCCAAGATAGGCTTTACATGATACAAACGTAAAAATAGTACAATTATGTATTATCCCTGTGTACTCATACACTTTAATTTCTGGAGACCACAGCATGCGACAATTTCTAAACATTACAAGTTAATTTGCACTCCCAAGATAGAAAAAAATAATATAAAAAAAAAACAAATAGAATCTATTAAGTATATAGTTTTTAATTCTTATAAACATAGTAAAGGTGGAGAGAGAAGTTAATGGCGCTAGGTAAACCACTACTAGGGAATAGTGAGAGACCTTTGCCCAGCACTAAACCCAATTTTGTCTAGGCCTTTCTGTGCTAAGGCACTTCCCACCTAATCTAATATGTAATTTTTTTGTGTCAGAGTAAACACTTTGTTTCTTATTTTTTCGCTACATTTTTCTATTATATGTATCTTTGCTGCCTGCTTCATGTCATTCTTCCTTCATACAAACATCATATTCTTTATTTTGTTACTCAGATCAGCGGTGAAAGAGAAGGTACAACAATTTGAAGAGTTAGCGTCGCGAGTCACTAGAACCAAGACTAGAGCCATGGCTAAAAAAGTAAGTTAAACATCCTAAAAAAATATAATAATTATTTATTCTTTGAATCTTTAATCGTTTTGCCTAGATTTTCCTAAGCTAAGTTTGGGTCAGCTTCCAGTCTCACCTGATTTGAGTAAATACTAAATTATCGAGTCTTTAAGATTATATTTTTATTGTTATATAGCAAGAGGAACAACCAGAGAACCAAACGCCGCCCGACAAGATAATAAAACCGGTGCTCTCGGCCGAAACACTCAACAAAATGAACAACATGATCTTCAATGGGAAGGCGCCACAGGTATGTAATAGTAAATAGAGACAAACTGCGATTATTGTGAGGGTTATTATAATTATTTTAGCTGTGAAAAAAGGTGGATTAATAAATTTACACAAGTCATTGAACTTACTTAGGGGTACTCTCAAAACGCTTGAATTCTAGCGAAAAAAAATATAATTTAGAAAATAGTCAGGATTTTCTACATATACATACATTAAATTTAAATATTAATTTGCTGTACATTACTTTAAATACAAATAAATAAATAAATACGCTAATTGTTACGTATGGCCATATTATCGTCGTGTTTTTAACATGTGACTTACCTTTTATGAACTATCTAAATTTAACCAATGAAAGCCTACATTGTCCCACTGCAAGGCAAAGGCCCTGTTTTTCTTAATTTATCCTGATACACATAATTACATTTCCCCACAGATATCAAGTTCAGCCACAAAACCTCGCGCCATCCCCACTCCTACCACCAAGTCTTACATCCCCGCCTCCACGTCTAAACTAAGTGGGATCAACCGTGCGAGGGAGGCAGAGGAGTTGAAGAAGGAGAGAGAAGATGCTAGAAAGAAGAAGGAGGCCATGCTTGAGGCTAAGAGGGAGCAGCAGAAAAGGTAGGGTTGTGTTACATGCTTACTACCAAGTCTAAATGTGTTTACCGAGACGAGTAGGCCTCGGCCATTCATCCAGTCTTCGCGATCGGTACTGCTGCTTGTACTAGCCACGAGTTCTCGTACATATAGATACATAACATACATTCTTCGAATAGATACATAATGGATCCGAGTTTGTTAAACACTCACTAAATTCATTTCAGTCCACCAGTATCTTTTACATTTGTAGATTATTAGAAAAAAACAGACGTAAATAAGAGTTTTTAAATTTCCAACTAAACTTCTCATACAAATTGGCCATCACGCAGAAACGTGTGCCCTAAAAACAGTGATGTTATAGGAGAAAATAAGTTAGACACATCTATTGTATGTTGGTTGTTGTCTATTGTCGGCTCTTTTTTATGCTACGTCTTGGAAAAAGCTAGCGGTGGTTTTTTTATTTAGACTGCGTATAACAGAATTAGCGCCACTATTCAACTTCCATCCACTCGAGAAAAATCTCATATTAATTACTCTTTCCTAGGAAACGGGAAGAGAAGATGGCAGCGGCGGCGGCGGCTCGCGAGGCGGCCGAGCGCGAGCGACGGCTCGCCATGGAGGCCGCCGCCAGGGAACGGCTGGAGAAGCAAGCACACGCAGACCTCGGCAAGCTCGAGAGACTTAAGGAGGCCGAGAGGGTGTGTACACATGTGTATTTAGCAATAGCTAACCTGTGCAATATGTCCTTTCAGATATTTTACGTACATAATAATTCTAATAAACATAAAACCGACTTCAAAATAAGTCTTATATGTTTATACTTCTTATGGATCCCGCTGTCAAAACTGGACTAAAAGTGCAACGTCATTAGTCGATCGATGAACAAACGCGTGGCCTCAGCGTGGGTGTAGCGCTGCAGGGGCGCGTATTTTATTTACATGGATTAACAAATCAGCACGGCGGCGGCATACTTCGTGGCAGATTTGAAGGCGTCCTAAGTAAATGTTCGTATATTTTTTTTTAGAAAAAGCAAGAGCTAGCCCGCAAGGTGGCGGAGACGGAGGAGAGGCGGCGGGCGGAGGAACACGCGCGGCAACAACGCTTGGCGGAGGAACAGAAGCGAGCTGATGAGACCCGCCGGAAACAGCTGGAGGAGGCCGCTGCGTGAGTATTCTAGTGTAATCCTACACAAGTCTAGGTATGAACAGCAAGAGCTAGCCCGCAAGGTAGCGGAGACTAAAATTTGTATTTTTCCCTCACCTAAACAGAGAACATATTTATTTTTAAGTGATGTCAAGCAGTGACAGGCTAGCGTTATTTACTGCTATTTTTGTTACAGCATGAAAAAAGAAGCTGCAATAATGGCCAAGGAGATTGAAAAGAGACAGAAAGAATACATTGAAAAGCAGAAAATAAAGCATAAACTCGAAAATAAATGTAAGTTATATTCTTTATTAAACCATTCACTGAATACTGAAACACTATTAATTTTGACACATTCTAAAATGCCTGTACTCTGTTGCTACTTACCTTCAAGTGACACTTTTATATGTGATTTCCATCAGGTTTTAATTTTTACAAGCTTTAATTTAACTTGTAATGTATGTACATGTTTATTCGGGTGGAATCTTGCAACTTAATCTTCAACCGAATGAGCTGAAATTTATACACATTTTTTGCATTAAAAGCCATAGAAATTACGCATTTTTAATTACAACTTTTTACCCAGTCGCTTTATTTACACTAGTTTTACTAAGCTCTATATTATTCATGTATTTCTGTAGCACACACACCATTCAAGACCCCGGGCACGCCCAGCGGCTGGCACGGCTCGGCGTTAGAGCCGGCCTACATGGCCGACGGCTTCCAGTACCTCAACTCTGATGAGGACGAAGAGCCAGTTGAAAGACCTGTACCGGAGTGGAGCACGTCCAAGGTCAGTGAAGTTACTTATGGAGGGTTATTTTTTAATATTTGTCCAAATTTGCAGTTTGTTCGGAATCGATAATATTTTCGGTTAGTAATAAAAAGACCTATTTTTTTTTTTTTTCTTTTGTCTTCTACGAAAAATCGGACGTGTATATCTACAGCGCAACAGTTCATCAATCTAGAATGACACCACACATAAATATGGTGTTGCGCACTCAAGTACATTGATTCATAATATGCATGGACGGCAGCGCGAACGAAGTCGTTGAACTTAACAAGTGTTTATGATTTTGGATTTTGTTATTGTATACGCGATGTAGAGCAGTACAGCTTGGAGGGTTGGCAAAGACATTTTTCATTCACCGTCTAGTAAGGCTTTGAAAAATATTCAGCCACTTTTCCCAAAGTACTGTTTAGGTTTTCTTTCAAATGAAATGACAATGCCTGACCGCGGATTTGTCTTGCGCGTTCGCTGCCCGGCGCCCCGCTCTCCGCAGTGCAGCCGTAGACGCAGGAGCGCGTACCTTTGTTCCTCCTACACAAGTAGGCCCGCTTTAATATGTCGGTTGTATCGCAGGCTCGCAAGCAGCAGCTGTACATCCAGTCGCAGGTGGTGCCGGGCCACGTGGACCGGCTGTTCAGCGTGCGCGTGCACTCGCCGGACCTCAGCGACATCTTCCCCAACATCGAGCGCGCGCGCCTCAAGCGCACCTCCTCCGCCGTGTGGCGCACGCCGCCCGCCAGACTGCCGGCGCTCGCCGAGTGATCAGGTTACTACACAACACACTTACATTACACACACTGCACACAGTCAGCATACGCCACTACTTACACCCTCAGTAGGCACAACATTGCATTCTTACAGGCACAGTCAGTACACTGTACTTACATACAGCCACAGAAAATATACTACACACGTATCGCACACTTCTTTACACCCCTACAATACCATCTAAAACTCATAAAATACTTAATTAGACTCTCTTTCCAGGTGCCACAAATGAATTACATCACGTCGCTGGCGGCGCCATCTGTACATAACGTAGCTCTATTCGTTTACAATGTAATCACTTTGTATTGTGTACCATACAGTTCACTAATTGATGAATGTTGAATGTTGAACCTGTGCATCAAATAAGTGTTAGCGTCTTTCCTTGCGTTGGTGAAGATAATTTTTGTTGTGGCCGTAGACCTGAGATCAACAATGATCGTAACTGCCTTATAGTTGTAAGGAAATTAGCGATTTTCGTTCTATTACATGCGTTTAGAGCTCGAGTTGATAAAGTGGTTTGCCTATATGTATACCTAAATAGCGAGACAAAAAAGAAATATCCGGGACATCTCACACACGGTCATCTGATCCCAAACTAAGCAGGTGCTTTTGCTATGGTAACCAGACAACTGGTAAACATACTTATGGATTTCTAAATACATACTTCATATTATAGTAATTTACACCCAGACAGAATAAATGCTCGTCACAAAAATCTGTCCTGGGTGAGAATGGAACCCACGACCTCCAGTGTAGCAGTCAGGGTCACCAACCACTAGACCAACAGGCCAGTCGCTGACACTTACAACAACGAAATAAGTCTCAATTTTAATATAAATCAATAAGGCCTTTTGCTTTTGCCATCGTCAAAGAACAAACGCGGTACTATGATGACGGAATAGATCAATAATTATAATATATGAAGTTTTTAAATAGTTATTGTATATTGTTATGCAATTTATATGTTAAGACATGTTTGAATATTTTTAGTTAGCTGGTTTCTTTGGATTGCAGTTTTTTGAATATGTTGTCACTTAAGACCGTTGTTTATACTTCATTATCATGATTATTGTTTGAAAGATTTAATATGCCTAGACCTAAAATCAATACTCAGTGCTTTTAAAAGTATGTCATAGGGTCTTACGCAATAGTATATAATTATGTACTATACGATGAATGATTGATAGAAACAGTTACTTAAAAATGTTGTCGTTTAGATGCTTCTAAGGACACGATATCTAAAATCCATATACACACTAAGTTCCAATGTAAACTCGACAATACTCAGTTTTAGAACATAAAAAGACAAAAAGACGGTTTCCTAATTAACACCCATTTGCTTCCTCTGTATTTTTAGTTCATTATATAAATAATTTCACATTATACCAAAATGTATAAATCATGTTGTTTCAATGTATGTGACAAAAGTTCACACGAGTTTTAGAATAATTTTAACGTTAAGACTGCTATGGATTTTGATTGTAAGTTAGAATAAAAATTTACAGCGAATATTTTATGATTTTATTTTTCCCTCCATGATATATATTTTAGCCCAAAGCCTTGGTTTTTCTTCCTTGTTTAGGTATCAAAAGGTCTAGTATAAAAGTGCGTACGGATTGCGCGTACCCTGGTACGCGTACTCAGTATACGCGTATCCGGAACGCCTAGTCCATACCTGCAGTTACGCGTTCACTCTTGGGGTACGCGTACCGCGCGAGCCAACTCGCAGCGGGACTCGCGCGAGCCACCGTTCAGTCGGTTTTTCGTCGCGCGTCAAAGAGGACGCACGCGGCCGGCTACGCTATATTTGGACGGCAAAATGAATAAACACGCGTGTTCTTCGAGTTTCAATAATGAAACTGGGGCTCGCGGAGCGCTCTGGATCGATTTACCTCGCGTACAGGCTCGCGGCGGTCCGTACAGGAGCTGTACGCGTATCCAATGTACGCGTGGACAGTGTTTCCCAGCTACGCGTACACAGGAACGCGCAATCCGTACGCAGCTTTATAAATAAAACAAAATAAATTCTAAAACAGTACTTTATTGCTAACCACCACTGTATCCTTACATAACGATATTTCACATACAGAAAGAAGTTGTTTCGACGAGTGCTCCGTCCCCAGTGAAAGGTGTTGAAGCCAGTGCTGCGGTAAATGCGTGATTCCACCAAAACACGGAACAATGCATCGGGAATGTCGGCACAGTACATACATTTCGCTATTGCAGAAACAGTTACAATAAATATTGATTAGATTCGTTTTGCATCGTTTTGTTGAGAACTACTACCAATATTTGTTTGGGAATACCAATTTATAACATGATTTGGAAATAAAAATTCTAAAAAAGCTCAGCAAAACGATTGTTAGTAGGTTTCTAGTCCAAAGCAGCGGCACCAGAGATGATTTCAATGAGTTCTCTGGTGATGACGGCCTGGCGGGTTCTGTTGAAGGTCAGGGTCAGTTTGTCGATCATCTCTCCGGCGTTCTTGGAGGCGTTGTCCATGGCCGTCATGCGGGAGGACTGCTCGGAGCAAGCTCCTTCCTTCAGAGCGTAGAACAGCATGGAGGCGAGCGAGAACTCCATGTACGACTGGATCACGTCCGCGTCCAGAGAGTCGTACGTCGCCAGCTTGGGGGCGTTCTGGAATGTATAATTATGTATGTTATAATTACAGCCGTTATAAAACTTTTGAAAAAGTCTGTTACGTAGTGACACAACTGCAGACTTCAAAAATATAGCATCAAGGACAAATATGAGAAAACTAAAATTTATGTTGATTATATCAAAACACGAAAAGACATGCTCCTCGGCACATTAAAACAGTCATCTGTAAAAATTAAAGAAAAATGTAAGATTTAAAAATAAAAGAATAATCACCTCAACAGCCTTCTGGCTGAAGAGCGGCAAGTCGGACTGCTGGTAGGACACGACGGAGCGGAACTTGTTGTACACGATCTTGCCCGAGCCGAACTCGTAATCGGAGGTCAAGATGGCGCCCGCAATCTTGCACGCGTCGTTGAAAGTCGGGGGGAGACGGCCGATCTAGTAGACAGAAATAAATGTTTTTATGGAAAGACAGGTTAGTTACACACCACCATTGCAACTCAAGAATGGGTGGACGAATTTTTATGATCTGATTTGTTGGATAGGACTCCACTCCAAAAACCAGAACAACTGTAAAAACATCTGAAGAAGGCCCGAACAAAAATGTCTTTCGAGAACCGGGCTTTGTAAGCGGATTAAAAAAAATCCTAAGGGTGCGTCCACATCTGACGAACGAGCATTACTGTAACAGCTCGCGAGCTGCTCGTGTAATGCTCGTTCGTCAGATGTGGACGCACCCTAAGAAAACCAAATACCAGTTAGGTATTCGTATTTTGAACACTGATATGTTATCCTGTTAAGCGTCACAATACATAGCCCAGATTAATTTGCTCTATGTAGCCCAGTACCAGATATAATACATAAGTAGTATGTATGGTGTAAAATATGGCCCTTCTACACAGCTATAAAAATATATGCTCTTTTGTCATTGAATCACACTTCGTTTAAAACCTTCATATTATGCAAGTGTTCCTTTCTAAACCACATGTCACCAACCTCATTGCACACGCTCAGGATATGCTTGCCGTACAGACGCTGCAGGATGGCACGCGACTTGTCTCCCACGCAGATGACCTTGATGTTCTCTGCGCCGGGCTCCTGCAGCCGCGTGCGGATCACCTTCGACACACCGGTGTGGACCGCGCCGCAAAGACCTAGCGTTTATTGAGATGGTTATTCATTATGAAGTAGTACCAAACAATTTGTTGAGAGTCGTGTATTTTTTTGTAAAGATCTTATCTAGGCCAGTATCGTTCCTCCTCTTACTAACTCAGAAGATTATATATGAAAATAATGTTATCTGTCCTGGTAATTAATTTATATTACTATTTATCTCAGTAATGTATGTATTAAACAATAATTTCAAGAAAATGTAAAGTGTCTGTAAAGTGTAGATTACACATTGAACAATTAAAAATATGAGGTTCGAAGGAAAAATAAAAAAAATAGACTATAACAACCTCTGTCAGAGGTCATGGCGATGTACAGCTCTTTGGGGTCATCCTCGGGAGGGGAAACCTGGCAACAATAAAATGATGGTGTCAGACACACAGTTTAAAATATTTCTAGTAATGTTCGTAAATACCCTGTCTACTCCAATAAGAAATGAAATTCCATTAAAGATAATGAGGGCTAAAGCGTGTGAATTCGCCGCTAGAGGCGCTAGTGTAGCGTGAGGTCTCCAAAATGTCACTTGTCACTTTAATGGGTGGGCTGCGCGGTTTTATTTATTTCATTTAAGTTTAATTTTGAGGTATTACAAAATATTTAATTTAAAACATCCTTATTATGGCAAATACGAGTTACGGGTCAATGAATGTCAATGCTTTAAAAGTGGAACTAAGAAAAAGAGGTGCAAAGTTAAGCGGACTGAAAGAACAGCTAATTCAGAGGTTTGTTTACTGTTTAAAAACAAAATATTTTGTCGAAATTAAGCTTCTTTACCGAGTTTACAGCTATGTTTTTCATTTTTTACAGACTTTAGATCTTTAGATCGGGACCTCACTCGCCAGTGGCGCCAACTGGTGAGCACAAAAACGGTAGCCCTCATTGCAAAGGTTTAACCTCAGAATAATGGTGTATCGGGGAACGAGTTTTTTTTTATATCCTTTTTTTAGATAATTAAAATATTAGATTTTTTTTAATCCTATCCAAATAGATTTTGTCTTGTTTCTTTAATCAATTAGACACCTAATACTTGATTTACACACATATTTTCATATATTTTAATTTTAATAAATCACAAGTTAATAATGCAGTAAATTAGGAATAAATAATGTTTGATGTAACAAGTTACATACCTCAGCCCTCTCGTAGAACTGTGTAGCACCAATACCGTATGGGCGAGCTGCCTTCAGGTCTCGCTCAGCGCGAGTGTATCTAGAATTAAGTACCTATTAGTAGAGTATTTGAGTTTAATATACCATACATAATGTTTTGAGGTTCCTTGATGTAATGAAATCTAACTTCTTCTATTGTAAACTATTGTTACTCTTTATAGATTTTTGGCATAATTTTTATTTTTAATTACTGATCAAGCCCTATATCTTACTGTACTGTGTGGTCCTAACTTTCTTTAGATAAATTAATTGCAGTTAACTTGTATACACACAGTTAACTTGTATACAGTTGATATATAACCTTTATACAATTCCAGTGTACATGTTATGTGATGATTTTTGTATTACCAGCTAACAAGTAATTAGGTACTTACTACTGATTTTCAGTTTCATCATCATCATCAATTAAAGTGATTGATTTCATTAGATTACACTTATACAAAAAGGTTTTATACAGCTTAATTTAATTTGTAAAACTGATAATCTAATGCAGACTGAAGTTGTCAGATAACATTCAATGGATGACAAACTCAAAACTTTTCATATTCTATTTTCAAAAAATGTACAGTGACCAAAGCACTCACTTAGCAGCCGACACCATCTTCATGGATTGGGTGATCTTTTGAATGTTCTTTACGGACTTCAGACGGATGGAAATGGCTTTCAGCGTAGCCATGTTCCTGTTCTGCTGTTGGTTAGCCACCGCCACCACTTGGCACACGCCAGGTGCTGCACGACCCAACATTTTTATAGTTCTGAAATAAAAAAAACACAAAAATCAGATGATAGAAATGCAGGTTATGTCCTTAGATTCAAGTTATGTAAGAGCACTTTGGTAGCCGACATTGAAACACAAGTTTTCGTGGATTTCCTACACTTGAACTAAAAACAACTGATTAGCGGTAAATCTTAACGTGAAGCACTAATTAAAACATAATTACTAACTTTCCTGGGCGTTTCTTTAGCCAAATTTACCACCAGCCGACGAAAAATGTCGCTGGCTGAAACGTCTTGTATGGGATGACAGCTTAAAAAAAGGAATATTGAACGCGACTTTAATTCGTGTCAACAAAAATGTTAATGAAATCTAAGGAAATAATTACCAATACATCATATTGTATGAAATTAATGATTACATGATTTCGGGTAGCTACATTTTAAATAATTGATAGAGCTTTGTTAATTAACTAGATCCTTAATACAAAACCATAATTTGAAAAATATCTTATTCGTATATTATTATGATATTTTTACGAACATTGTAAACGATTCCTTTCTTTTGAGACAGTCAACGTACACAGGATCATAAATATAATTAGTATGAATACTTTTTACGTTTGGAAAGTCAACAAATTTCATTCTAATATAAAAAATGGTTCAACCTCGGTTCTGAACATAACGCAATAAGAAGTTTTGACATGCAGTGCAGGAATTAGAATTTTGACGTATATAACCCGACCAAACAAAATAGTTTTATGAATAAGAGAACAGTTACCGCATTTGACGTTAGCGCTGTATTTTAAAATTAAACTCATAATACTATTTACTTTTTCTTGTTGTCTCTCTGGGAAACACTTTGTTTTATTTTCTTTTCAATTAAATCAACGAAAATGCCTGCACCTGAGAAAACTGCGCCCGTAAACCCCGAACAAGTTCAAGAACAGCCGCCGAGGGAAGTAAGCCAAACGGACCATTTGAACAAGAAGCTTTTAACTTCGCTGTTTAAAAGAATGGACGAAGGTGGTGACTCAAATCTATCTAAAATGCTGGAAGATGATAATAAAACTGAAGACCACGAGTGGGAAGATTAAAGTGCTTTATATTTAGTTTATAAGATTGGTTTAAGCATTCCTTATGAAATAAAGTGATTATAATATCATTCAAACTTGTGTTCTTAATTCGTAATTCTTAGATTTTCATTATTCTTTTGGGAAATATTCCAAGATATTGGTATGTATTTGTTCGTAGCGGTGATATACTTTAAAAATCTGGTATTCATAGGTATTTTAAATGGAAAATAAAGTAGAAAAGCATTATTTTTATTTCTTAAGAGGATATTTCATTACAAAAGCTATTGTGTTCCTTGTAATGATTCACTATAACACAAGTACTTACAACATAAACATGGCTGTTGAACATTATTAATAGATTAACTAAATTAGTCGTGAAGGTCAGGTTGGCAGACGCTCCATGTAACCTACTGTTGTTTAGCTAAATCTGCTTAGAAGTTTAATAAATGATAAAATAGCAAAAAAAAATATAATTAAAAATTAAAAAACACGCCTGCCATGTAAAAAAAATTAAAAACAAGTCAAATATTTGCAGTCGGGGGACCTGTAATAAATTGTTCCAAGTAACCGACCCCGACTGCAAATATTTGACTTGTTTTTAATTTTTTTTACATGGCAGGCGTGTTTTTTAATTTTTAATTATATTTTTTTTATTTAATACCTTTTAGTGAACAATAAAAAACCATGACACAAAACAAAAAAAAAATTTCGTTCGGAACACTTTGCAGGCGATTTCGACTCACACTTGACCATTTTTTAATGTCCACATAGCCTATGTCACTCGGGATAACTCAAAGCTTCTAATGATACCACAAACATTGAAATCGGTCAAGCCTTTTAGAAGTTATGGTGGAATAAAGAAACTCACAAACATACATACATACCTATATACATACATAAATACATGAACCCTGAAAACATAACACTCCTTTTTGGGCAGTCGTGTAAAAAATAGGTTGAAAGAAATTTCTAATCTAACAAATTATTGTGTATCTTAAAAGTCTATCTACAATTGTATCATTTTAATACTGAGAACTAGGTTGTACTTGTGTTGTTGGTATATGTATTTACATTATGTCCTACATAATGATATTAATTATATTTAAATGCCAATTCCAAGAAATGTTGAGATAACTTATTGTCATTAAATAATTAACCATATTCACATAGACATAGAGTATAAAATTGTACGAAGTTGGTGGTCTGCTATAAATACCATCAATTCATATAATTTCTGCCAATATAGTTCAACATCTGATGTGGGTTTGTCATTAAAATAAATGGACTTAGAGCTAGTTATCAATAGCAACTCCAAGTTAGGAAAAAGGAATAGAAAGTAAACTACTAATTATTTTGTTAACTATAAAATCTGATGAGATAGGTACCTAACATAAAAGTGTAAGGTTTTGAAACATGGAGTACAAGTTCATTGTTCAGTCTCAAGTTTATAAAACACATCATAATATTATGATCCAAGGTATATACATCCTTTTACTATGGCTTGCATTGTCTCACTGCAGCACAATTTATTATCCATATCACTAACGGTGCGTCCACATCTGACGAACGAGCATTACACGAGCAGCTCGCGAGCATGGTGTGAGCTGTGCGCGCACGCTTGGCGGACGCGACGGCGTTATTGACACTAGGTACTGCGTTCGCGGAATGCTCGTTCGTCAGATGTGGACGCACCCTAACATAAACGCACGATGCCGCCGCCAGTTTTTGATTATGTTATTCCATAACTGTCCGCCAACGAACTTAGCTATCAATATTTAACCGTTCTAGAAGATAATAAAATTAACAGTGGTGGTATTATATGCACGCATGCAATATTTCATGTCGTATTTCCAGTACGAATCAGATTTGTATTTAATAAATGCATCTATTTTAATTATGTTTCGAGGCAAATGGTATAAGTTAAGCATAATACACATATCCTATATGTTATGTTATTATTCAGTTGGGGTCATTCTACCAGAAGAGATCAACAATTTGTGATAAAGCCAAAATTTAAAAAGCTCAATCATGGTGTCAAATTTGAACTTTTTGTAATGGCTAAATCCATAATAATATTGCTAATTCTTTAAATGCAAAAGGAACTTTCGTCCGTTTGTTACGCTTTCACGGCTAAACAGCAAACTAATTTTAATGCAGAGTAACCATTCATACCAAGAAAGTACATAGGCATTTGACACGATAGCCGAACTCCTTGCTGAACCTTTATTAACCTTTTAAGCGCTTGGCTAAATATCAATAATTGCCGTGCCCCTAGCGCCCGGCTACGAATCGGTGAAATAAAATCTCCTCTCTTTCTACTCCTCTTAAGCTCCGATTTGTAAAATATCATGGTGTACAATAAAAAGTATTCTATCGGTCTATCTACATAAATAGAGAGATATAGAATAGATGCAATAAAATCGAAGAAAACAACAAAATCGTGAATATTCTCTGTCGCATAAATACGACACGGGCGGTTAAAGGGTTAATAAGGAAAACTTGTTAAAATAAAACAACAAAAAACAGTAACTTGAATAATATTTTATTATGTACTACACACATGTATGAGGAATGTTCTTATTTACATAGCTTTGCAAGTTGTTATTTACGTTAATATACATTGTATGCGTCACGCTAATCTACGCAACGAACGTAATACTGAACTTAAATTAACAACGCATAACGTCCAACGAAATCAAGCCAAGCTTTATACTGATATTGCAACAATTTTATATTTATTTTTTCTCAATTCAAAATGGCATCTTACTCATAAATAACATATTTTATAAATTACACACATCTATACCAACAACCTGCATTGTATAAAGAAAAATTATGATTTAATTAAAGTTGTCACAAAAAAAAATGATTTCAAAAACTGTACATATAGAAAAATATGCATTTTTTTTAAGGGCCGATGTAACTGGGGTTAGATATGTTCTATAAAGTAAAATAAATTGTACGATGAAACTTCATGCTATTGTGACCAATATGGTTGGTCGAACACAGGATAAAGAACCTGGTAACATTACCTGGAACACAAAAAAAACTTTAAGTTTATATTTTAACAAATGTACATTTAGGTATATTCATGAAACATTGGCAACAAGGTGGAATAATTTTGACATATTGACACCAGTAAAAACAGGTGGTAATTTTCCCACTTGTCACATGAGGTAAAATATCAGCTTTTTTATCTATACTTATAATAAATCTGTAAAGAGGTCAATTCTGTACATGAAATATATTTTCAAAATAACTATCAGGGGGTGATTAGTGATCGATACTGATGCCAAAAATGCAATCAGTAAAATTTTTGTCTGTCTGTCTGTATGTTCCTTATAGAAACAAAAACTACTCGACGGATTTTAACGAAACTTGGTACAATTATTCTTCATAGTCCTGGGCAGGTTATAGTATACTTTTCATCACGCTACAATCAATAGTAATAAGTTCGTCATTCATTGATAAGTTTCGTCATCCACGCGAACGAAGTCGCTGGCACAGCTAGTATTTAATAAAATATTGATTTTCTTTATCTAAAATGGTTAACCTTGCTTGAGCAAGTAATTTAAAAGGTTTTTAAGTTAGTATCCTACATAGAAGTAGCAAAAGCAAAAGTTTCCTTGATATAATTATTACCTCCTTTGAGTTGTCATTCATTTTTTTTTTCATTTTCATTTAATTTGTTTCATTCATTCACAAGTTATTTTTTGCGTGGATTTGCAGGCCTTTGGACGGGACAATGTAGAAACCAACTTTTCTACATTGTCCCGGGTCTGGGTGTTTGTGGTACCTTCGTTGTTTCTGAATTCCATAACACAAGTGCATTGTTGTATGTGATGTTGTCCGCATTTATTATTTATTTATTTGTCCTGCAGTAGGACAGTTCAGGCTCAAAATGATATAATAATAAAGTATTCCTCACCTAATATAACGTGTTTGGTCGGCTTGTCGCTACTAAGCCTTGTCGATCATATCGATGTTGACCTTGTAGAACACGTACGGGAAGTAGTCGGACGAACCGAACCCGAGGCCGGCCAGCTCTGCGTTCTGTTATAGATAAATATATTATATTTGTATGTTAAACATAAGTCATTTAAACAAGTAAAATTTGAAACAAAGTTATAAATTCTCGGCAACCTTTGTGTTATCTATTTACATACATAGAATAGATATATAAATAAACCTTGCATGCACCTTGCAATCATGCTTACATCCTAAATGCTTAATTATATGTCTATACGTGAAGATTTGTAATTGACTTTCTGGTAACTATGTTTTTCTTTTTTTTAGCTGTAAGTGTTTCATATTCATAACAAATAAAAATAGAATAATACTGAATTATTTGGGTGTGCAAACGGTGAAGGAAAACATCGTGAGAAAACCAGGATTCCAAAATTTGGGATCTGAAATCGCCAACCCGCAGTGAGCAAGCATGGTGATAAATACTCGTGCCTTCTCTATATGGGAAGAGGCCTGTTTCCAGCAGTGGGACATGTATAGGCTGGTATTATTATTATTTATGTGTGTACGTACGTCAGCAGCGCTGGTAGAGTGCTGGTGCGCGGAGTGGTCGAGGTGCGCGTACAGCTGCTGCAGCACGTCGCGCAGCTTCTTCATGCTCTTGCGAGAGGGGACCAGCACTACCGCCTGGAAGTTCACCGGGAGACCGTATCTGTGGAAACAATTACAATATATAAGAATACAGGAAAGAAAAGGCTAAACATTAGTAAATATAACACATGTTAAGGAAAAAGAAACATGGCACCCACCACAAATAACTGTAATTGAGAAAAAGGCAGTGTGATGAAGAATGAAAATTAATTCATGCTTTATAAATAAGTACTGCTCATCCGGTACTCTTTTACAGAAGAACAGGTAAATCGATTCTAATTAAACTTGGTATGGGTTAAAACCTAGAGTACACATAAACGAGCATAGAGTGTGCGCTTTGCTAGTACCCTGTGCTCCCTGTTCATACTCTGTTATCCCAAGGAAGGACAGGCTAGTATAATATAAAGACATATTATTAACTAATGTTAAACATTAAAGCAGCAACAATACATTGATATAATCGCAGATGCTCAATGTGTCGCGATGAGCTCATGATTAAAGACCTCAGTCAGCTTCAAAACTAGTTTTACCTATATAATACATTAGTCATTATTTATAACGCTAAGTACTGACCTAAGAACGGACTCGACAAAGACCCTCAGAGCCTTGACGTGGATCCAGGCGCAGAAGCACTCGGAGAAGTTCACCTTCAACCACCTCACCAACGGGCCCTGGAAACATATTCATACATACCATAAAAAAATCGCAAACTGAAAAAACGTTTTCGAATATTCGTGCTAATTTGAAATAGAAAACAGCAGGGGGTTTTAAACGGTACCCATTCCCCAATCATTCCTAGGCGGAGATAGCCTAAAGGATTTACACTGGGTAAAAAAGGGCTTACTCTCGCGTTACATTTCGTCTTTAGAAAAAGGCTAGGGGTGCTCCTTTTTCCCCTAACTCGGTAATTTTAGCTGTCAAGAGTGTTACCAAAAATATATATATCTATCCAAAAGAGGTAAACAGTACATCTGGTAAAGATGCGAAAAATTGAAGTTATTTTTTTGAGCTGTAATTTTGTACACTGATACTATACCAGATGTACTCTTCAACACTGCTAGATAGATATATCCTTTCGGTAACACCCTGCATAACTCTCTCGAGGCTTAGCTGCACTTTGCCCAGGTTTAGAAGTTACGGCGTATACTCACGAACTGCTTCTTCTTGTCGGTGACGAGCTTGGTGATCTCGTTCTTGCCGGCGGCCATGTCCTGCTCGTTGTAGTGGAACTCGCGCACAATGAACTTGCGCTCGCGGGCGTGGAGCTTGAACTCCTCTACAACCTGTACATAAGTCATTATACATTTGATCCGTAATTGTTATTTTTGTATAATTTTAGGTAACAATTTTCCATTAAGCTTTTTCTCGTATTAATATTTAACTTTATTCTCTACTGTCCCAAAGTATTTGGACTAAAAAGTGATGGCCTGAAACACAGGTTTAAATTAACCTAGCTCGGGCGGGTCGCTGCGAGCATCTCAATCCCGAACCAGCATGTGCTTAGACGTGACGGCACGCAAGAATTGTACTCGCTGTTATCTTAATAATTCTTTGTTTACGGCACAAAACAAAAAATACGTGTCTAATATTTTTTTATAAAAGATGGACATAAAGATAAAAAAATTGTCATCATCCTTATTGTCATCCTGTGATGGCTATGAGGCCCCCTCTGACGTTCTTGCACATATAATAATGTTGTTGTACTATATATGTATATTAAGTATATATGTTACCTTCTTGAAAAGCGATACGGTGAAGAGTCCGTAGTCGTTGTCCTGCGAGACGAGCTGCGTGGAGCGCGGCACGATCATGTCCGTGATCTTCTCGTAGTTCGCGTTCCAGTCGTTGAACAGTGACCTATAAATAAGTTAATAATGTAGGCATGTTATAACTTAGTAAAAGACGTTTTTGAATGACGGGCCTGTTGGTCTAGTGGTTAGTGACCCTGACTGCTATACCGGAGGTCGTGGGTTCGATTCCCACCCAGGATAAATGTTTGTGTGATGAGCACGATCATTTGTTCTGGTTGTCTGGGTGTAATTTATCTATAATATGTATGTATTTAGAAATATATAAGTATGTTTATCAGTTGTCTGGTTACCATAACACAAGCTCTGCTTAGCTTGGGATCAGATAACCCTGTGTGAGTTGTCCCGGAATATATATATATATTTTATAAATTGCGAGGTATTTCACTTTTGCAGCGGATCATACATAAGTAGGGTTGTTAAATCTTTAGGTAATTTCAATACAAAATCAACTAACAAGTGACTCATGTATGTTTTGATTGGTTCCTGTTAGTCTACACTAGAGGACACACGGCGCTAGTTTTAATAACGAAACATTATGATTTCAATTGGTTAAAATAAACTTTAATATAAACTTTAGTATAGCTTTGATAGAGACAGAGCCTTAATATATATAACATTTAGGTTAATTAACCTTTTGAACGCCACGGTCGTGTATAGACGACAAAAGAAAACGTGCCCAAAACACACTACGGTCGGGTATAGACGACAAGAAAACGATTTTTTTTAAGTACAAAATAAATAATTGTATATTTATTTTGTAGTTAAAAAATTTCGTTTTCTTGTCGTCTATACCCGACCGTGGCGTTCAAAAGGTTAAAAAAAAGGTGTTGTTATTGTTGAGTGGTCTACATAAATAGTAATTAAATAGCAACTTTATAAAAATATTAACTTTATTGTAGAGAAAATAAACTTGCAATACTAAATTATAAAAAAAATTAAAAAAATTATACAAATAAATTATCTTTATCTTTAAAAAGTTTGAATACAATTTCACTATGATTAAATATTTGATTTCATTTATAATTTAGACGAACTGCTTGTATTCTATTTTGCATTGATTAAAAAATATAACCTTCTTAGATAATATAGAGACAATAGGATTGCAAAATTACGCTTCGGCGAAATTGCTATAATCTGATGTTTTTTATCTACGATAACAGCTGTTTTTGATATTAATATCATACTGAATGTTTCGATAACATGAAATCTGGGCTTATTTAAACATTCCATTTTGACATCAAAGTACTGTCGTTTCTATAGGTTAAAGATAGACCAAAGACTAATAAAATAAACTATTTCTGCACTTTGATGCCTTTATCTCGTCATCTTATTTCGAGAACTATAAAATAATAAATAGTTTTAAGAGCGCCTTGAGATCAATCAAAGACTATTTTATTTATAGATATTGATCGATCTTAAGGCCAAAGGTATAATGGGCTAGACGACTAACTATCATTTAATATCCGTTTGACTGATATTAAAAAAAGAAGATAAAGTGATCTTAATTGTAGCTTGACGTCACAATTTCGTGCATTACTACAAGAAGGACATAATTGGCCGCCACTGTTGAACTTCGGGTACATTGCATTTATTTGCTTTTCAATTTTTAGCGCAATAATACATGACTATAATTTTTAATTATCTTTCTGACGGACTAAATTTTTTATGCAGGTGATAAAAGTCCACTTGAATAATGAAAAAGCCGCATTTGTATATAGTTCTAAGGTTAACAAATTACACTAGTTTTGTCAACTCATACCAGTGTTAGAAATGAAATGAGGAGACAGAAAAATCTACTTGTTCATCTGGTTGATATCATCTAGGCGAACAAGTTGGAATATATCAGTCAGTCATCTAGTCATTGAACTTGGTTTAGTAACCCCCGGTTACTACATTAAAACTTAATCTTTTTACACGACTGCCCAAAAAGGAGTGTTATGTTTTCAGGGTTCATGTATGTATGAATGTATGTTTGTGAGTTTCTTTATTCCACCATAACTTCTAAAAGGCTTGACCGATTTTAATGTTTGTGGTATTATTAGAAGCCTTGAGTTATCCCAAGTGACATAGGCTATGTGGACATTAAAAAATGGTCAAGTGTGAGTCGAAATCGCCTGCAAAGGGTTCCGAACGATTTTTTTTTTGTGTTTTGTCATGTTTTTGTATTGTTCACTAAAAGGTATTAAATAAAAAAAATATAATAAAAAAAAGGCGTGTTTTTTAATTTTTTTAATTATATTTTTTTTGTCAAATAAACTGCTAACCGTTGTGATTTGACGTCGACCGAAAGACTAACAACCAATCACATTGCTTAGAATGGGATTTGTCATGAGATTAGCTAATTCTTGTGATGATCAACGTTTCAGAAACTGGTGGTAACTTGTAACATTTACTATTAATTTAGATTTTTCCCGCTTAGAATTTTTCCGCCGTTATAAGCCCTAAATTGCCAATCTAGTTCTTGCCATGCTTCCTAGCGTTTCCCGTGCGCCCCTTATATCGGCAGCTTAATGATTCGGCCTTTGTTCCTAGGAATTACGTCACGGTTCAACTGACGGAACCGAATTCCCAGTCTCCTTCATCGCCTGAGTGGATTGTCCGAGCTGACCGGGACTACGCCTGGAGGACGGGACCTGGCCTGGGGAGTGCGGAAGGCTAGACAAGTGCGCAACGACCTAGGCCGAACCTTACTATTTTTTTTTAATATTACTTTCAATGTTTTTTTTTTATAATTTCAAAACTTAGTTTTATTTCTTCTCTTTTCTTGTTCACGTCCTATATCCGTGACAAACTGTGGTAAGTGATACATACTTGGGCACGATGACGAGTAGCGTGGTCAGGTACTCGCTGTCGAGGATGAAGTGCTCCTTCTTCACCAGGTCCGCGAGGTTACGGGTCAGCAGACTGCCACTACAAACAAACACACACAATTGTTACTTTGATATTGTCAAAGGAACATATAATATTGAAAACTAAATAAAAAAACAAGTTCGGGGTCAACAAACTGTCGCTTCATCGATTTTTTTACATTAAATTGTCGTTCAGAGAAAAGTGGTAATAGTAAAGGAAGGTTTTTGTTAAAGGACAGTTTCTATATATATAAAAATGAATTGCTGTTCGTTAGTCTCGCCAAAACTCGAAAACGGCTGGACCAATTTGGCTAATTTTGGTATTGAATTATTTGTGGAAGCCCAGGTAAGGTTTAAAAGGTAAGTAAATATGACAATGTTCGGAATTAAATAAAACATAAACTTTTTTATACAAATGTTTGGGCTTTTATTTATCGATTGAGGCAGTCAAAGTCTGCCGGGACAGCTAGTCAATAATAAAAGTTTAAGTTAAGTTGATAAATTGACTGAGTTGATTGATTGAGTTGATTGAAACTCATATGTATTAATCTGAACACAAATTACTCGTTATTTAACTACATGCCAACTGTTTCTATTTCCTAAAAACTACTAAATATTTTATGGTGGATAGTTTAAATTTATTGGTAATCTTTAGTAAATTCTCCTCAATCCCGGTACATCTAAAATTTTAATAAAATATTATAATTCATATAGCATGGAAACAGATGCTTCATTTTATGTGCTTACATAAACATTCCAATTTTGATGCGTCATATATTGGAGTTTGTGATTCAGAGCAACAAAATAATACTTAGTAGCAAATAAAAATATTGTCTGTTTGGTTAGCTATTCCTTAATCCGTTTCAGAGCACAGTATTGAATAATCCTGTATTTTCTATTTCAATTCTAGTGCCTATTGATGTTATTTCCAATTAAACATAAGATTTATGCCATAAGTTCATTTTAGACTGACTATTACTCTTGAAAACGTCATAAAAATATAATTGTTTATTTTTTTATATTTACTGAACGTTAAGTGTAAGCATTACAGTTGATTTTTCTAAAACTCGTGTTTAGCAAGATATTTTTATATTATGTGTTTTAAAGACTTATTTAAATATTTAATGATATTCTTTAAATATAAACTTACGTTTGTTTCTTCTCCAAGTTCTGTAAGTTGCCCTTCAGTGAGTTGTAAGCGATCGATTTCACTTTAAGATCCGCGTCGATCTGACCAACCTGAATAAAAAAAAATAAAGTTATTTTTTTTACGAAAAAAAAAAACGTGGCGGCAAATGGGTATATTTTGCCTTATGTCACTAACTTTAGTTAAAAATTACTACAAATGGTGAAAACGTTAATATTTCTAACCTTTTCTTTTATATTGTTTTTAGTACAAATAGAAAAAGCAGAAATATAGATTTCCCTATTTCCTTTTACCCAAACGCTGTTAGATGGGCTTCCAGCCTTACTAGATTCAGCTGAATACCGTTTTTTACATGGAGCGACTGCCTATCTGACGTCCACAACCCATTTTACTGGGTAACATAGTAACCCATTGTAAGAGTGTCAATTAAGATTCGTGTCTTAAAGAAAAATCGAAACCAATTTATGATGTTTTTCATTGATAGATTTAAATAATAATAAATATACATATAATAATCCAGCCTATAAACGTCCCACTGCTGGGCACAGGCCTCTTCCGATAAAGAGAAGGCACGAGCATTGATCACCACGCTTGCTCTCTGCGGGTTGCCGATTTCAGATCCCAATTTTGGAATCCAGGTTTCCTCACGATGTTTTCCTTCACGTTTCCTTGATAGATTTTAGAAGCCAAAAATTTAAATTATATCGTTATATAACATACCTGTTTACTGATAATATCAGCGATGTTACGCAGGCTCTGCTTGATGGGGTATTTCGCCATGTCCCATTGGAAACGGGTTATGTAAGAAGGCAGGTCACCTGCAAAATAACCATACATATATGTTACTATATGTTTATATAAAATAACGTATATTAAGTAAATAAATTTGGGAATAACTGTCTGAATATTAAGATTCATTTTGTTAAAGGTATATTTTTCTAATTTGAGTTAATGTACTACGGGTTAATCAATACCATTTTTATTATATATTTATTTTAACGTATTTACAACTAATAATTTTAACATCGATAGAAAATACATTTTACACTAAAAAAGTCATATTATTTTTTATTTTAGATAGGTAGGTGCTTAACAAAAAATGAACAAAACAGGAGGTAAGCGTAGGTCCATAAAAGGAAAAGTCTAGCTTTGTCGTGCACTTAGACAAATACAAAAACTACTGAGATTAACAAGCATTACTTAGCGATTATAAATTATTTCTACCTCTGTCTTACACTTATAGTTAGATAGAAAAGAATATATTTAATTAACAAGACGTAGCTTAGTATATATTGCCTTCTCTCTCTCGCAATTACAGTTTAATACGGTCAGGCGTGTAGCAACACATACTTATTTTGAAACCAGTGGAAACGAAACGAGAGTCAATAGTGGCATTTCGGGATTTGAAGGTAGTACCATATGCAATTTGTATTATTTGTAGAAAAATCGAGTTGTGACTGGGAATGCTCATTCATTTCGGTATTTTCACTCGTATAATAATAATAATAATCCAGCCTATAAACGTCCCACTGCTGGGCACAGGCCGCTTCCCATATAGAGAAGGCGCGAGCATTGATCACCACGCTTGCTCTCTGCGGATTGGCGATTTCACTCGTATGTTTCGTAAGTATAATATATGACAGATTAAACGTTAAACTTAAATTAAACGCTAAGTAATGATTATTTATCTCAGGCTAAAAACGCTGTACACATTTGCCTACTGACAAACAATCCTTTAAATGTTCTTATTTCTACAACAAGCGCTGTTACTATCACACTCAAATTTCACATAAAGCACATTTTGAGTAAATAAAATTTAGATATTTTGAAATTAAGAAAAAATATACGATTACTTCAAGGAAAGGGTGGATTGGACAATATGGACATATGTGTACAGGCATTAATACATTTATAGCATGGGTCGATATAAGACATGCTCTAATACACATGCATGCATGCTTAAAACCCGTACTTAAAATTAATCATTCTCAACAACTAATACACAAACTCTACAGTAACATGAAAATTAGGAAATACACAAACTCTACAGTTATCTGGAAATTAGTAAGTTTATATTAAAAGGAGCATCACATTTAAATACGGGTTAAACATTATTCAGAACTACATTACATAAAGAACACATTTAGAAAATATAAAACAAACAGGATTTTCTAGACCAATAGCATAAAAAATATTTATCTCATTTCTTGTAAGACCTGTGATGTAGTTCTATAATATTTATACATCAATCTATAACACTAATACAAATCTAAGTACAATTGTACACAACACATAACAAGTCACGAGCAAAACTATTCTATAGATCTCTATTTTGCTCATCGTAACACTATAAAAATATATCAGTATATGTAACACAACAAAATAAGTATTTTATTCTTTGAGACTTAACCTTTCACACGTTCTGTAAATAATCTATACTTATAATAAATCTATAGAAAGGTCAATGATGTACATGAAATATATTTTCAAAATAACTATCAGGGGGTGATTAGTGATCGATACTGATGCCAAAAATGCAATCAGTAAAATTTTTGTCTGTCTGTCTGTCTGTATGTTCCTTATAGAAACAAAAACTACTCGACGGATTTTAACGAAACTTGGTACAATTATTCTTCATACTCCTGGGCAGGATATAGTATACTTTTCATCACGCTACAATTATTAGGAGCAGAGCAGTGAAGGAAAATGTTGGGAAAACGGGAGAAGTTACTCAATTTTTTAAGCTTCCGTCGCGTGTGCAGCCTTAATGGTTAAAGACTCATTGATAAGCTTCGTCATTCACGCGAACGAAGTTGCAGGCACAGCTAGTATTCAATAAAAACGAATTAGATTAGGTGATATAAGAAAACGTATTGAGCGGTTTTTAACTACTTGCTGTGCCCGCGGTTTCACTCGTCTTGCCTTTGTCCTAAGGCAAATAACGCGATTTTAATTAGCTTATAACCTTCCTCAAGAATTGGGCTATTAAATGCATAACGATTTCATTAACCCGACTTGTGTTTAAACAAACTTAGCTTTATTATATTGGTATAGATACATAAAGTATAGATTCACGTATGTAATTATTTCATATGTATGTCCTTGACTCATTAAGTCTTGAACGATAAGCTGATATGTATAATAATGTAGATAAAGTGTGACGTCTAACAGAAAAATTAAAATATAAAACGTGTCGAATATTTGAGAGAAGTGCACAAAACATGCATCTATTCTACTAAATTGTATATGTGTAAATTCAATAGATCCATACCTAATTTGTGTGACACATAGAGTGCATAATTAAAATTATGTAGTCGTCGAAATATTGTAAAAATACTTTCAATTTCTTGTAGATATTTCAAGTTACTTTTTACTTGATATCCCACAAGAGTGTCATCAAACGACCAATTGTTTAAAAATAGAAATCTATGCATAATCAATCCCAATAACTACCACTAATATAATTTAAAACATATCAATTAAAGTCCAACCCCACTTAAAAAACCTGTCAAAATTGTAGCACATGAGTAGATACCGTTTATCTACTCATGTGATTGTAGCATGCTCAAAACAATTATCATAATAATTCCCCACTCTATTCCCAAAACGTATCGATAATAATTATGAGTTATACTCCAATAACGCGACGAAATCAAGGAATCAAGGTCATAGAGCTTTAGTACTGAAATCTATTTTAAGCGATACTATAGCTATGAGTTATGACCTAATCCAATTACGTGACTGAAACTTGTTGTGAATTGAAATTGGGTCACGTTTATTGGTGGGGAGAATAGGGTGAATATGTAGGGGTACTAACTTTTAAATATTTATTATAAATATGTTGGGGTGTTTGTCGAAGTTAAGTCAAAATCCGAATTCATATTGGCTATTTTTTGGAGGAGTGTCTTTCTTGCCGAATCTCCCCTATTTAAAATGACAGTTGGAGGAAATATGCTTGATCTTTTGCGATTGTTATATGAATTAGGTATTATTTTATGTATAGCAGTAAAGATGACACAGAAAGTGTAATCTTTTGAAAGGCGGTGCGACACATTACATTGTAAGGTATTGTATTTAGAATACCGGTGTTTATATATTATGCCTGTAATCTGTATACGAATGGTTACATGAATAAATAATTATTAATATTCAAATTACCCACATTGTAAGCTTTTCCTTAGCTGTATGTGTTGTGGCAGACTACAGCCAATATTATATCAAGATTATTGGATACGAACTTTGACTCAGTCTTTATTTTCATTCTAATTTTTTAAGGAACTATTACATACACATTGCAATCATACAAGATACAAAATAGCATAAATCAAAACAATATTTGGTTCAAGTAAAAAAATACAACATCGACATTAATAAATTAAACATCTAAGCAAACTAAAAATAACTTAAAAAGCTATATAAACGTTACACTGTGTAATAAGCATCTACAGAGCAGTTCGTGAAACGTCTTCGTTTAAAATTTAAAAAGGTAGTTGATGTTTCACGATCTACCGGTCATAGACAATACTTGTAAACGTCAAAATGACATTTGACATGTGTGAGACGAACTTGGTTGTGTTGTTTCCTAGCCACATCTTCGTAGCGTCACCTTGAAACTTTATTAAACGTTATTTTAAAAAACAAAGATAAAATTCAGGATGGCGCTCGCGAAATTACGGCCAGTGCCATCTGCTGTTCTTATAAAAAGATACAGATAAAAAAGGTTGAATGTTCAAAAGATATAACAATCACTGCCATCACTACTCGCGTCTGCAGTTAGCGCTGTACGTAACTAACGAAACTTTAGAGTATTTCGATTTACCTAATAGGGTAAGTAGGACCTACCGGGATAACAGTTTGAATAGAACTTGACTCACTTTTAATCCGTATTTTTATAAAAAAAAAGGTTATAATCATTTTTGCCTGATCATTTTTCATTTTCAAGTTCTGTCCAAATAAGGAAGTTAGGTTAGGCGAGGGCATTGAACTGTATTACACATGAGAAGCGCAATCCAAAACTTCTTCTCATCAAAATCAAGTGCAATAAACAGACTGCACTGCTTAACCGATCATGAGCGTTTAACTAAAACTTCTTTAACTTTTAGGGCCAATTTCACGGGCATATGAACTCGATTGATTTATCGCGTTTAACTGAGCTTTACATTCCACCAACATAAACTGAAGGCAGTTTAGGCATAAACTTAGTGGTTTTAGAAGCCCGCATGAATGTTGAGTTCTATTTTAATATGTTTGCAGTTGTTAGGTATGTTTTGAATAGCGTTTCGAGTGCGATATAGTTCAAGGGGCGAGGGTTAGGTGTCCTAAACCTTGCGTGAGAACATGGTGGTGTCGTTCCTCGTCGTCGTCATCGTCCCAGCGCGGCGAGCTGCGGCCGCTGGAGTGCTGCGAGTGCTCGCACTCGGAGTGCTCGCGGTGCTCACACGGCCAGCAGCCGTGGTGCTCAGAGAACGCCGAGTCGCACACGGGGGACGTCGGCGTGGGCGGCGGCTCGCCCCCGCCCGGGTCCGCGTACGACTCGGTGCCTACAGCCCACACTCCATGACCCATCTTATCAAACCTTCGCTAACGTCGTCAATCACACCTCGCCCATTCATCTTACTACACTACTGTATCACCGCTTGTGAATTTTATGGCGGCGATAAAGTTATTTCGATGTTTATGCCCATGTTTCTAAAAATCACTCTATCGAAATGGATTATTAATATTTATTGACGCCTCGACGAAATAAGGATAAAAATAAAGAGGATTCAGTATAGGACAGGAGCAAAATAAATAATATATTTTTAATAAAAAATAATAAATAAACTAAATAATAATAAAAAATTAAGAAGCGCAAAGCATAGACAATTTTAAAGCTTGACAGCTAAGCTATGAATGTCTTGTGAGGCAGTGATTGCTATATCTATGGTATGAAGACATTATTCATTAATATTACGTATTACAACATAACAGTGCGAACTTACAAAATAATATAACATTTATTTATATTATCGATCATTATCCGGTATGGTCGGGTATCATGGTCCGGTACATAAATCCTGTGAAGATATGTAATGGATTCGTTCCCTTTAAAAAACATACAAACATCCGAATTGAGAACCTCCTCCTTTTTTTTAAAGTCGGTTAAAAAATGAAAAGTAAGGCTTTTCAACCGTAGAGTATCCAGTTCATAATGGAGCCCTATGAAAAACGTAAAAAAGCACGTTCCCTTTTAATTTAGCTTGTAAATTTATCCTAATGTTGATTTGATACATGATCCAACACACATGTAAATCGATACGCCACACGATTTTCTATTAAAAACCTTCCTTACTCGAGGTTCAACTATATGTTATGGTTCGCCAACCGATACAAAATTATTAGGTCAATTAATTTTAGCCATTACAGCTGAAAAGTGACCGAACAGAACTCACTTTATACTCACAAAACTTACTTTTCGCAACTAATAAATAAAAGAAACCGAGAGAGGTTCTCCTCAATTTGACCAACATATTCAATGGATAATTATTTATAATAGGAGGGGCTCGTGGCTAAGTGTAAGCCGTACGGTTTGACCGATAATACAGGTTGTGGTTGGTCCGTGGATGGGTGACCATTTATAACATACCGAGACACCTCCGTGTTTCGGAAAGCACGTTAAACAGTAGGTCCCGGCTGTCATACATAGATCTTTGGCAGTCGTTAAGTCAATTCTGACAACCAGTCGCTCCATGTTACATACGGTATTCAACTGAATCCGGTATGACTGGTAGCCGACCCCAACATAGTTGGGAAAATGCTCGGGAGATGATGATTCAATAGAATAATTATAATCCATTACATATCGTTTCCCAGTAGGTTACGTTATCCTACATATATCGTATCTTAAAGTTATCTCAATCTTACACTTTCACTGATGTGATAACAGTTATCCAGTTATCATAGTTTCTCATGAAACATTGACTATGATGTAATCTGTGAATATAAGATTATACTGTAAAATATCTGTCGATAGGTTTGGCCTAGAATATAAGGCAACGTTTTACTTAAAAAAAAACGGTTTGGTTGTTTCGTCAAATTATTTAAACGATAACATAGCTTGACGTGAGCAAAAGTATTAATTTAGATATTGTTCGAAACTAAAAGCCCATCTTACCAGTCCTTAATAATGCATATTTTTGGTGGTGTAATAATACCTTCCTTTTTTGTCTTCGCAACGGTCGGGTAAAAAATAAAATCTATGTAGGTTGATTTGCTTTCTTTGCAACTTGAAGTATATTCCCGTAATATATTAAGTCATTTTAAAGGCTAAAAATATATCCATTAAAAAGGTTTTTTTTTTGAGAATTGGAATTTTACCTATAGATACATATAGCATTACTGATGTTATATAAGATGGTAGGTGCAGTCGTTAACTGGTTACAAAAAATAAATTATGTTAAATAATATTTTATCTAAATTATAAATGAAAGTTAAATATATTTATTTTGTTTGTATTGAGCCAATTATCAATCATCCTATGTGTTGTTTAGCCTACATCTAGCATAATTAACAGGTCGATTTAAATACAAAATCGTAACTATTTACAATATTAAAGCTATACAAAATTAAATAGTAAAACATTATTTAATTATAAATACAAATTCACTCATTGTTACAAAAAAATCTTTATTATATCTTTGTTTCAAAGCTTAATATATTAACAAAATATGTTACATAAATATCATATAAAATACAAAATTATCGGTCAATATAGCCAAAAAATAATTGCTTAATATTTTAAACATCATAATATATTCAGTATTGAAGCGTATATATTTATAAGCCTGCACATTAATACTAATAAGCTCGATGTACATAAACTACGAAAATAAAATATTACTCACTGCCGCAAACTTTTTTCCATTTCTCAGACACTGAAATGCAATCCCAAAAACTAACATTCTCAATCTAAAATATATAATTAATTAAATTTAAAACACAAATCGTGTCAACAAACTGATTAAATTAGAAAAACTAAAATAAAAAGCAATACTATTGTCATATAATAAATAAAATGTGATATTATAAGCTTTATGTACATATATAAAAATATATTTTTATCTAAATATCCCGTCCAATATAAAAAGAATTTGAATTTAAATATATTTTTTAAGCCAATCAGAAAGCCAATCGCCTATCTAAATATATAAATAAAATCGATAAACCTCGAAGGTAAAATACTATATTTTTGTCATCCTATTTAAGTCTAATAATTATAATTCTTCGTTTCCCGTCGGATTTCTTGCCGCATCGCGAAATATATTGAACGAATTTGATACGCCATAAGTGAATATTATATGCAAAAATAAATAAATTGTTTTCTATACATTCCATAAATACTATTTACATATCACACAAGGTGCAGTGGTGCAAAGAGGTTCGAATCAGTCGCACGTAAACGAACCTCCATAAAATAAATGTACAAACACTGTCCACTCAACATTCTTAGCCTTCGATTTAAAAAGTATAATGTTGAGGATTACCGACGAAACTTGTTTATGGCTACTTAGAGTAAAGATTCTTTATTTGAAATAAGAAAATGTTTTTTTTTTTTTAATAGTGTTGCCTTTTTATTGGTCAAGTTTTGTCGATACACATTGTAAACGTATTTACATATTAGTGCTCAAATATAAGTAGTGTGTTGGGTTGAGATGAGATGTGTTATGTGTGAAGAAATGTATAAAAAATAATATAAACATTCTTGGGTTTTATGCAACTTGCAAATTAATAATAAAAATATATAAAATTAATCACCACACTGACTTTGTTGTGCAACACAGCCAGTGTGGTATAGAAAAATATAACATGCAAAATATAAAAAGGTAAATATAAATAAATAAATTAAAAAAGAAATATAATAAAAACAATAAAAGATAATTTTAACCATTGAAATTCAGCGACACATGCTAATAATTTTTCGCACTACTCTGTGCTTTTAATTTATTTATTTGTCTACACCATTTCATTCTGTTTCTATTTTAAAAATTAGTTTTTCATGCTGGTAACATCATAGACCCAATTCCTTAGCTTAAATCCTCTATGTTTCCCAATCATGCCAGAAATAACTTTATTCTCTATTTTTAAATCATGCAAAATCCTATTTTGTTATTAAATTACTATTTTTAATTCTCAATGTCAAACCTTTATTTTCAACTTCCAAAAATCTATAAAAAAATGGCACCAAACAGTCAAATGTGAGATTATATAATTATAGAATGGAATTTCAAAAATTAAAAGATGTTTAGTGCCATAAGAGTAATTAAAAAAATCACTTACTGTTGTTTGCCATTAGATTTTCATGAAGCTTATCACGTTGGTCCTCCAGTACCTTTAGAAAAAAAAAAACAATAAGTATAAAATTAAATAAATATTAAAATTACATTGGTTAGGTAAACTACAGAGCTGCTTCATTCAAGTTACATTATTCCCTTAGGTTACATTATATTAATTAAATAATTCGCCAGTTTATTCATTACTATGTCTCTATGGAATTTAATTTTTTCCAAGGTCGTATATTAAATGTTTCAGCCATTACTTGCTATTGTCCGAAATTGTCCTAAAGCAAATTTTATGTTTCTTAATTAATTTAAATTCTCTTTTACTGAAAAAATTCCAATTGTACTTTAGAAATTCGTACTTAGGCACTAAAGTTTTTAATTATCGGAGACTTGTGAAGATTTACAATAAGTTCTTATTACCCACAACTGATATTTATGGCTTTACTATTAAATTCAATTAATTGAATACAACTTACCTCCCCAAGGTACTGAGCGACCTTTCTGGTGACACTCTCGACGAAGAGGTCAAGCTTACCCAGGTCATCGGACAGCCCAACCAACTGATCCAAAGTCCCCACCTGGAAATTGAATTTAAGTGATTAAACTTCCATGTAATAGGAAGATAGTTCAAATAGCGTCATGTTTTTGTATTATTACTAAAGTTTTGGAAATTAAGGGGAGGCCTTTGCCTAGAAATAGGAACCAAATATACGCAAAAAACAATAGTTAAGTTGCATGTTAATAAATAATTTTTAAGTTTTAAATCCAATTGACACATATTTTATTTCATTTATATTTTAACACTGTAAATTTAATTTGATTTCAATACAATATCACTTATATTTCAGCTTGTTAATTAACCAATCAGTCTATCTAGTATAGTATGACAAAAGTTATGAGTTTATGACCAGTGTCAATACACAATGTTATGTAACTTTTACAAGTTATGGTTTATGTTTAATATTTTTATTCAAATAAAGAAAACTGAAAAAGTAACAATTTTAAATAGATATAAAAGATTTGGTGAGATATTTAATAATTTCTATTAAAATTAGTTTATTTATTTCAATTAATTTTAACAATTTAAGAAATAATTTCAAATATTATGTTTTAAAACAGTAGAAAATATTTGAATGGAGATTTGAAGGAAGACATTTATTTTGTAGTTTTTAGTGGTAAATGTACTTTATTTTAAATTATGTTGACTAACTATTATTTGCCCATAAAATCATACTTATTGAGAAGTCATAAATATGTAGTCATTATGTTATATTAATTCATTGTTTTCAAGTGCAATCTATTATTTCCTAACAAGACATAAAATCTCATTAAATGTCATTGTTTTTAAAAATGTCAGAGATTATAATTGGTACTTTAACTACATTGTATTTACCTTAAATGTTAATTTAAATAGTGATGACAGAAAAAAAATTAAGTTTTAGACTTCTGATAAGACATTGGATGTCTCAAGTTTATAAAACATGGTACAGTAACATAATATAAGTTGACATAAGTTTTAATTGTCTCTATTATCCAATTTGAAAACAATTATAATATCAATCAAGGTCATTAAAATTATGACTAATATGTTCTTTTGTTATTAAATAGACAATGTAAGATGGTTGGGGTATTAAGTAATGAGTTACCTTCAGGTCAGGGATTGGGAATTTGTAGTTGACACTGATGTTGCCCGACTTGGTGGCATTGTTCAGGGTGTCCCACGTCTGCTGGCAGGTCTTGTCGCCGGGGGCACTAATCACCCAGTATTCAGACATTTTCACCACTGGAATAACACAAAATGCATTATAAAATCTACTCACATGACTTAATTACTATTAACTCACAACAATAACCCACGTAGAGTCCACAGTTACATCTTAAATACAGTTAAAACCATTTTCTTTGTTGGAAAAATCGATTTTGTGCTGCAACTGTGGAGTGTAGGTCCCGCGGAAGCGAACGGCGATCTGGTGTTTGCAGCCAACACTGACGCAACGGGTTCGTGCACCCAATCAATATCGAAGTCGGTCCGACGGCGCCCGCCCGGCGGTCAGACATCCTGGCGCCGGACGCGAGCAAACCCAAGAAAATCACCCCAAACCACCCCTTACACTCCGTCACTACCGACTTTGACATCTTCCAGTCCCGCGCAAAAACGTTTTACTGCATCATCCACTACGGTACACAATCTGTTACAATACAACACTCACCTGGAACTTATAAATTAATGCTGTTTAACACTAAATATTCGAAACAGCAAATAATTTGGTGAAATCACAAGACAATTCGGGGCTAGCCCTTCAACGCCATGAAAATTCACGTGACGCTGTGCTGCCACCTACAACGACTGATATTGGACAGCTGATTTACGTCAATTGTCTATGTACGATAATATTTTTGGTATATAATGTTGGGAATAAATTAAATCTACTTGAAATTACGCTTAAAAATCAGTACGTGTCTTAAGGGTTATTTTTGTAGTTTCTAATAATTAAATGGTGCTTATTACTTTTGTAAGAACATAATGAGAGTGACGTCTAATTTTGAAAGTGTCAAATTAATGACAATTAAAAAATAATAAACTTTTATGTCTTTGTCTTCAACGGAGTTTCGTGAGAAAATAAATTTTACTTATTAAAATATGTTTCACTTTATGTGGCATAAGTACTTCAGCCAATATCTCTCTACAACAGCTGTTTTACGTTGTTTAAAAGGTCAGGAATAAAGTAGAAAATAATCTTATTCGATATTTTTATTTGTCGCATAGTTCTTTTATCAGCACTATATATTTTGTCGATCTGCGGTGAAATTACAATATTTTATTTTTTTTTGGCTTTATCAGTAATGCGACTGACAAAATAATGCAATTTAAGGCTATTAGACGAGTTTTATAATAAAAGGACGCAAACTCAATTCTTTATTACATTCAAATCTTACAGAGATGGTAAAAACAAGTTAAAGATACAATATGGACCCTATCGAGCGCTCAAAAATTAGGAAAGAGGAAGAGGGCTGAACTGCAATTCAATCAAATCAATATCATTAAAAAATAATTATATAATATGTATCATTGTGTATATAATTAAAATTTTGTATGTATGTATTATTATATTATTGTTTGAGTACTTTGAGTACATAGGGGCAGCATATTATTATTGTTTTAATATTTTGTATTGCATAAGAAAAGGTTATTATCATGAAAATCTTAGAAGTATTTGCTATAATATATATATTCATTAAACCATGCACACAATTAGATTTATTATAAGTATGTTATAATATTTTTTTAGTTTAGAATCTAAACTAAGGCCGACTCGAAAATACAGTCGAACGAAACGACTTGCAAAATGGTTTTCATACTCCTGTCAATTGCTAATGTCAAAATCAGAAGTGTCAAATTATCAAATTAAATATTAATCAGGTTACGAAACAAAACAAATAAAATGCGAATATTCGGATTTCTATCGAAGAAAGTCGGAGACTTAACAATTAAATATTCAAATTTTCCCGAGTCCTTCGTTAAACGAAGCTATGAGCAGGTCCACACTTCTCCTTTGTTTAGAAATAGAAATTGTGTTTAAAAACATAACCTCCAAAATATTTGTTTAATTGTTTTATTTTATTAGGTGTATTGGAAGAATCCCTCAAATTATCCACAATACCCGAAGGCGCAGGTAGCGCGTAAGAAGTTCCGCTTTACTACGAATAGGCCATGGACGAGTCAATTTCGCATGCAAAACGACCGCAACTTGCACAGAAAGAAAGTCTTCATCGAACCAGTGGGAGAATGGAGCTTCTTTAAGTACGACATTGTTTAATTTATTATGTTAAGGAATAATATTGGTTCTTAAGTATAATATCTGTAAAAGACAAAGGTTTCTGTACTGGATATTGATATATCCAGTACAGAAACCTATAACAGTATGATTACTGTAAGGAAGTTTATATACATACACTGTTCAATTGTGCTCATACATAAGTAAAGTCGTTTTTGCTTTTGGGCCTGAATCCAGTCCGGCACCTCCAAAATCCTCACAAAACCAGTCTTCAGAGTATATAATGAACTGTTAAAACATATATAGTAATGCTGGTAAATATATATATGGTTATTTCATTTGCAGAGGTGATCGTGTTGAGGTTATGGTTGGTAAAGACAAAGGGAAGCAGGGCATCATCTCTCAGGTCATTCAGGAACGTAACTGGGTCATCGTTGAAGGGCTTAACACACATTTGAGAATTGTAAGTACATATAAAAATAATTTTAGGATACCTAGGTAATTTAAAAGTATATAAATATTTGTACATGTAAGCTGTAGGAAGACTTAAAGAAATAAATAAAATAAAATGTTTTTGTTATACATTATAATCTTATTAGTTCTTGTTATGACAGAAATTTCTATATTTATTTACATGGATAATCCTTAATCAGTTCAAAATACCTAATAGGCCATAATTCCAGGTTTTCCAAAGAGCTAAGCCAAGACATTTACATTCACGCATAACTTTTTATTATTTTTGCAGATCCTTCTGTTTCCTATGCAATTTCAGACTTATAGATGGATAGAATATTCTTTATTGTAGAACATTAAAGTAACATATCATTATTAACTTTATACATTATGAACTTTCAAATGAAAATTATTTTCCAAGGTAATTCTGTACTCAGCTATTAATATTATCACACAATGTTCCAGGTTGGCAAAGACAAGAAGTTCCCCGGCATCACAATCCAGTCGGAGGCTCCTCTTCTGGTGACAACCGGAGTGAAGCTGGTGGACCCTGAAACTCTGAAGCCAACGGAGGTGGAGTGGAGATTCACTGAGGAGGGGGATAAAGTGAGTTAAGAAAAGAGTCTTTTTATGTTGTTGCTTTTATAGATGATGCACATGATACATGTACTATTTACTTGTTAATAATAAAATAAAATAAAAATAGCCTTTATTTCTAATAAATACATAAATGTTTGCATGCATTCTTAAATTAACCTGTTGTATGCCGGAAGCGCAGATCTACGCGAGACACAATTGAATTCTATTGTCTTATTTATTGCGGCAGACGAGAGGTTAAATTTTATTTACTTGTTATACATCTCTAATCTGTAGTTTTTGTAAGCAGTAAAGTTTTTTTAAGAGGTCTTAAAGATTTTATTTAAACACTTATACCTTTAAAGGAATTCAATCCCATTGTGGTAGTGTATATACATTTTGTTAACTATATGGAGGATATATAAAATTAAGGTTACCTATACACAGTGTAAGCAGTGATATACTGGCATAAAATAGGTTTTCTCTATGTTCACCGACAGATTATACAACATTGAATAACTGATTTATTTATTTACTAGCTGTGCCCCGCGGTTTCACCCGCACGAATGACAATTCATACACTATCTTTATAAATTATAGCCTATGTGTTATTCCGATGTATAAACTACTTTATTGTAAAGTTTCATTAAAATTTAAAATCCGTTCAGTATTTTTGCGTGAAAGAGTAACAAACATCCATACATCCAAACAAACTTTCGCATTTATAATATTAGTAAGGATGTACAGCAGTACATAAAAGGCACAACAATGTTGTCAACATGCATAATCAAATAGATATACAAATGTGCTTATATCCTTATGAATCTCTACCGGCAGATCTAACTTGTGACAAAAATTTTCTTACATAAGTTTATAATTCGATTTATTTACACTCCTATCTTCACAGGTCCGTGTGTCTCTTGACAGTAGCAGAATAATACCTATACCAAAGACAGCGGAAGAGACGATGGATTTCAAGAGCAAAGAGCTGTACATTGAGAATGTGGATAAGGATACCATCAGTGAAGCTGCTGCTAGGGTATGTATAAACAAATAAATTATTTAAGAAATGAAAATCATGATTTGCCTACTGGTCTCTTACGACCACTTGGAATGAACATAAACTCTGAAAAATTTAACTCCTTACAAAGAAGCCCAAGGTAGATTTAGAACAATAAATTTGATTGGCATATTCATAGTGTCCTATTCTAAACTGGTCAATGATCAAACTTGCTGCACATTGTTCTGATGAATAAGGTCCAATGCAGTACAGTCAATAATTTAACCAAAACTATTGCCATTTTAATGTGTAAAATCCCTTACTAAAATATATATTACATACCTAAAACAAGGATCTTTGGCAGTCGTTAAGTCAATTCTGACAACCAGTCTTACTATGGGATACTGTGTTTCCCAGTAAAATGGGTTGTGGAGGTCAGATAGGCAGTCGCTTCATGTAAAATACGGTATTCAGCTGAATCCGGTAAGACTGGTAGCCGACCCCAACATAGTTGGGAAAAGGCTCGGGAGATGACCTAAAACAAGGAAATTAACAAACTTTTTAACTTTTTAATTTTGAACTTTTTGGTGAAATGTAAAAAATACATTTTAATCTACTTTATTGTACAAAGATGAATGAAGCAAACTAATTTTATTGTTTTTTAAAACACTGGTACAAAGAGCGTAATAAATTAAAATTTTCTTAAATTCAATCTGCTTATAAATCAAATTAAACATAAATATCATATTCAAACAACATTTCTAATGTTACGGTTCTTTCAGATTTCCTTCTCCCCAAAGCTTCGCACATTTGAAATGGACATAATGGAGGAAATGGGTATCAAAGAAGACAGAGTTCCCGCCAAATCTTACTGGTATTAACGTACAATATAGTGATCGTTATGTAATATAGTTTATTGACAAATAATGAGTTTTATTCAATTTTGTCTAAAGTAAATAAATATACAGTAGAAATAATTTTTCATGTATCTTTTATTTTGCTATTAAAAGGAACAAAAAAAAATTTGGTTTTGGTGGAAATGTGGATTTGTTGCAATAAAGGTTTTTGAAACAATTATGTTTTACTATTCTGCATTCTAAAACAGTGATTAGCTAAGAAAGAAATACATAATTACATTAAAATATAAATCGAGTACAAAATATCTTCTTTTCATAATAAATGTTAAAGAGATTTTAGATAATTATAGTTTAGAACCGTTACCGTATTTAGGTATTTTGTATGATTTAGTATTGTACTTAGTAGTGTAGAATTGGGAGTAGTATTTTTAAGCAGAAACAGTAATTATTTAGAGGTTTCCGTTATTTCAACATAATTATACAAAAAAAAAATCTATTACATTATCTAAACACCAGTCACACATTTTTATCTAAGTATATTAGCGCCATCTATGACGATTTAAACGTAGTACTAAGGTTCCATTCATAGTTTTTAACTTGGGATAGCGCCATCTATTAGGTTTTACAATAACTTTTTGTAGCTTGAAGAACAGTATGTTCATAAATTTCAACTTGATTATCGCCAACGTCCATACCACGTTGAATACACCGGTTCTCGTCCGATCACCGAAGTTAAGCAACATCGGGCGCGGTTAGTACTTGGATGGGTGACCGCCTGGGAATACCGCGTGTCGTTGGCCTTTTGCCATTTTGTGGTTTTATCTACTTGAGGTAAACTCTTGAAATGTTTCATAATGACATTAAAATCTAACTTTTTATATTTTAATTCTAAATCGACGGGGCTTCATTAGTAATTATTTTAAAAGTTTTTTCATTTGTGAACTACATGCACCTACCACGGTAATAATATTTCCGTGACTAATTTGTCTATGTACAATACTTCGCTAACGTAAGCTTACCACATAATACATTTTATTTACACCTGTATAATGTTACCACTGTCGATCTCAAAGAAAATCATTATTTATTTGCTTGAAATATTAATCTTGGCCTTGAACGCTATTTGTATCTACTTCGCTATTTACGATGTACTTCGGTGTTGCTATCGCCAACGTCCATACCACGTTGAATACACCGGTTCTCGTCCGATCACCGAAGTTAAGCAACATCGGGCGCGGTTAGTACTTGGATGGGTGACCGCCTGGGAATACCGCGTGTCGTTGGCCTTTTGCTTCTTGACCATTTAAATAAACTTTTCATTTTCCTTTTATGGCTATTTGAACTATTTGTATATAAAATATGCACCTTTCTTTTTAGATCTTGAATTCATAATCTAAGTAGTTCTAACAAAAAAAATCCGACGTCAAAATAAGACTTACATTTATTTCTTATGGATCCCACACTGTCATGGGACCACGCGGGAAGCTTTCAAATAAATAAAGAAAAACTGGCCAAGTGCGAGTCGGACTCGCGCACGAAGGGTTCCGTACCACCGTCGTAAGGGAGCCCCCCTTAAATATTCATTTTATGTGGTTTTTAGTAGTAACGGAAATACATAATTTGTGAAAATTTCAGCTTTCTAGCTATCACGGTTTATGAGATACAGCCTGGAGACAGACAGACAGCGGAGTCTTAGTAATGGGGTCCCGTTTTACCCTTTGGGTACGGAACCCTAAAAAAGAATTATCAAAGTCAGTTCACCTAGTCAAAATTACTGTGGTAACGAGAAACAAATAATAAGTTATAAATGTAGGTAAATTGTAGAGTTTCTTACATAATTATGTGGGGTCAGCGCAATGTGTATTTCCTTAAATTCATGTTGGCGACTTTACGAAATTCTTTAAAATAGTCGCTAATGACTGATATTATAATAAAACGCTACTTAACAAAAAAAATATATTTAGTTTGAGCCGCTATGAAGAAAAACCTTAAACTAGAACAATAAAAAACAACATCGCTAGTCTTGATGTATTTCGGTGTTATTATCGCCAACGTCCATACCACGTTGAATACACCGGTTCTCGTCCGATCACCGAAGTTAAGCAACATCGGGCGCGGTTAGTACTTGGATGGGTGACCGCCTGGGAATACCGCGTGTCGTTGGCCTTTTGCTTTTTTGTTTCGATTTCAGAATTTATGACATATCGTTTAACATTTTTTTTTAGTTTTGTTTGGTTTTATTAAATATTGTTGTAATAAATAATAATTTATAATCCATGATTTACTTATTTATTGTAAGACTGCTACTTTATTTGTTTAAAAATAGATTAAAAAACATTATTATTTTGTATTTCGGTCTGACTATCGCCAACGTCCATACCACGTTGAATACACCGGTTCTCGTCCGATCACCGAAGTTAAGCAACATCGGGCGCGGTTAGTACTTGGATGGGTGACCGCCTGGGAATACCGCGTGTCGTTGGCCTTTTGCTTTTTTATCTTAACAGAGTTCAAGAGGAGTACGTTCTTAATTTGATTGTTTTTAATTTTTATTTTAAGTTTTTAACGTAGTACACAACTACACACTCGACAATTAATATGGAGTAGAGTTGAAAAGATTTGATCATTATTTTAGTCGGTTTGCCTAAGAGTGGTACCATATCAAAATGGGTCTAGTGATTGATTTGTTTTTTAATGTAACTAACTGAAAAACAAACCAAGATTGCCGTTTCAGTACCTAACCTAAACAAAACCTATATTAATTGATGCTTACACGCTGTTCACCATGCTTTTGTTACATTTATACTTTAGTTGGTCGGTTTATGGTAATACCTACTATTTAATTCTAACACTGAATTCGTCCTTTTTGTCATTTATAATTAACTAGCTGTGCCCCGCGGTTTCACCCGCGTTAATACCTATATTCCGTTCCCGATGTCTTTACAGTTACTTTGTTATACGGGGCGGAGACGAATTCAAAAAATTAAAGATTAAAAAAATCGGTCTAACCCGTTCTTGAGTTATGAATAGTGTAACTAACACCTCGCGGTTCCATACCTATCTCGTACTACCTCTTTAACCCCGTTACGTCGCTAGTTCCTTTACTAATTTGTTAATAGTAAACTTACTATGGAATAATAAACATTAACAAACAACTTTTATTCCCGAAAGGCTAAATTGCTATTATTATCAATTCTTATATTATTATTATGGTGCCGTCTAACCGAGCGGCGTGCCGCGTGAGCAATTTTTTAAATAACTTACATTTATAAACTTGTGATATCTTTTGAATGGAATGTCCAAATTGAATAATTCAAAAAGTCATATAATGGTATTAAACCAGACTTAAATATGAAGTCATTTATTTTGATAAGGATTAATTCCAAAGTATAAATAAAAGAGCTTTTAGAGCGGTGGCATTTATGTAAATTAAAAAAAATTAAAAAGACACTTATTGTGACATAACTATAATAGTTAGACATATGCTGTCGCGATGTTTTTTCTAGATAATTATATGTTCTACAAAAACGTAGTACATTATTTTGTTCTATAATCAATAGTTTTCGCAGCGCACGCGATGTAAGAAAGATTTTTGGTAATTTTTTCACACCTTGGGTTACATTATTGGAGTTTTAGTATGGATCCCTAACTTTTTTGAAAATTTAATATAGCCTATGTTCACCGGAAATAATGTAGCTTCCCAACAGTGAAAGAATTTTACAAATCGGTCAAGTACTTTCGGAGTCTATTCAATTCAAACAAACAAACAAACAAACAATCAAATCTTTCCTCTTTATAATATTAGTGTAGATCATCATCTAATATTTAAGTTAAATTGATATCTGCCGGTAAACTAATTCATGACTCTTATTGATGTTCAATCGCGATTATTGATTAGTTACGCTACATTCACAACATTTTAGATATTCGCTAGCGACTGATGATAACAATGGAACGCTACAACTATAGCGCTATAATAATAGCTAAAGAACTTGACCTTGAATTACAAAAATATGCCGCTATTTACAATGTATTTCGGACTCGCTACCGCCAACGTCCATACCACGTTGAATACACCGGTTCTCGTCCGATCACCGAAGTTAAGCAACATCGGGCGCGGTTAGTACTTGGATGGGTGACCGCCTGGGAATACCGCGTGTCGTTGGCCTTTTGTCTTTTTTGATCATTTACCTATTTGAGGTTAACTATTGGAATATCACATGGTAACTTTGTAAATATTTATATCTGAGATTTCTTACTATTTACTAATTTAGTTTACAAATAGTGTTTTATTTATATTTTGGTTGTGGTGACGCTAACTTACGGATTTACCGAATTTGATTTTAATTAAAGAGGTTTGGAAAAAGAAAGGGCCTCTCCTTTCTTTGTCCAGCAGTGGTATCATAAATACCTAGGATTAAAAAAAAAATTAACAACCTTGAGTTTTCTTACCAGAAATTACTTTACAAATGTATGTAGTTTTTGGAATGACACTCTTACTTATTTTGGATGTGCTGCATGTAATATCGAGAGCTGTCGATCTTAGTCTTGATCTACAATTTATTATGAAATCATTTTGTGTATGCTATGCTACAACACAAGTTAAAATGTTATTTACCACGCTAGTTACGATGTATTTCAGACATGCTATCGCCAACGTCCATACCACGTTGAATACACCGGTTCTCGTCCGATCACCGAAGTTAAGCAACATCGGGCGCGGTTAGTACTTGGATGGGTGACCGCCTGGGAATACCGCGTGTCGTTGGCCTTTTTACTTTTTTAATTAATATTATTTATTAGTTAATACTTTTTAACAATCACCTGTTTTTCTGTCTTCATAACAATAGGATTGTCTCATGTCTGTGGATTTAAAGGTGTAATCTTAAATTTTATATGTCGGTATCACTTACTTAGATAAAATAATAAAATAGATATCCAGGTAGAAGGTTCAAGAACTCGATAAATAAACGATAATCTGAGAAGTAGAACAATTTCTTTTATTATCTCTGATGATGATGATGAAAAGGAAAATTTTGATAAGAAATACAGGATGGCAACGACATTGCAAAGGTTATCATTAAAATAACGTAATTATGTATTATTATAAAATGCAATATATTCACTTAATCTATCGCGTACGTTTTATTTTTATTTCTCGCTATAGCAACACCATTTAGCTTATAACTAGGTTCTGCCTTCTGTTTCAAAAGAATCAACGTTTCTTTTTTTTTGGTAGAGATCTTTGCAGTTAGCCTGAGCGCAGGCTTTGACTGCTTCCCCGGACCTTTGGCGAGGACCTTTAGACCTCCAGCCAGAGCAATAGGAAAAACTAACTACGTCAGCAACGTCCACTAAGGGCACCCCCTGCGGGGTTCGGACCTCGACTTAGTGCGTTGCTAACAATCTTAATAAGGCAAAACAACAAGGGATGACTGGATCTAAGTTTTAATTATTTAGGGACATATTTTTATTGCTAGTTTGGCTGGCTCGGGCCAGCTTGGTCTAGAGACGGGGGAAGAAGAATCAACGTTTTTGCATACTACCTACTATAAGACACTTAGCAATAACTTCTATTAGTGAAAGATTTGTTTAAAGTGGATTATTTGTTTCGGAGAACACATCTCACAACAAAACTTGCAATATTTCAATTAAATTCAATTCTTTATTTTCTTATAGGTATATATAACTAGAAGAATTAGAAGTAAAATGTAGATAATTTTACTTATTATGCTCGAAGTCCGGTTTGTGTAAAAAAATGTTTTTCTTATTTTAGCTTTTTTATATGAATTGTTAAATAACAAATCAAGTTTCCTAGTTACATTGAGTATTCTCTAAACAGAATTATAAGCCAAGGAAATTTTAAAAGCCTGTAGCCAAGGTACTTACATATAAAATGTTATTATATATTATTACTAGCTGTACCCGGCATGCGTTGTAATGCATTTTTTTCTACCTAGCACCTAGCCTACTACCTACCTACTACCACTTAGGGGTATGAAAAATAGTTAGTAGCCGATTCTCAGACCTACTGAATATGCATATAAAATTTCGTAAAAATCGGTCAAGCCGTTTCGGTGGAGTATGGTAACTAACATTGTGTGTGACACGAGAATTTTATATATAAGATGTAATTTTATTATAATATTAACCTTTGAACATTGACCCTATTACAGACTACAGTCATAAAATCATAATTCATAGGTATTAAAAATACATAATAAAATGACAATGCAATATATTGTAGCTAACATAGGTATTTCATACTAAGTACAAAGTGCAAGTTTCAGTTACTGTAGTACTAAGAATTCAGGTAGGGAAGTCGCATTCTGGGTATTAAGATTTAGCTCTCATAAACAGGAAAATGCGAGAATTGAATTTGATTGAATTAATTATACAAAAACTTACATAATAAAGTAATAATATAATTAAAAATATAGTAGTAAGCAAAAAGGCCAACGACACGCGGTATTCCCAGGCGGTCACCCATCCAAGTACTAACCGCGCCCGATGTTGCTTAACTTCGGTGATCGGACGAGAACCGGTGTATTCAACGTGGTATGGACGTTGGCGTTTGCTACACCAAAGTACATTGTAAGTAGGTTACTCGCAGTAGGCTGTTCGTGTTGGTGGCCTTCTATATAACAGTCAAAATACATATTTATGCACAAAGATGAATGATATAAGCGAACAACGTCGCGGGTACAGCTAGTCACATAATAATTGTAGTTCAAGGTCAATATTTCAAGCAAATAAATAAATATTATTATGTTCTTTGAGATCGACGAACGATAGCTCCAACACTCTAACATAATGCAGATATATTTATTTAATAAAATATATTAGGTATGTGGTCAGCCTGGACGTACGCGAAGGGTTAGGTCACAAATAAAAACACTTGTAAAAACAGTAACACCTAACAAAGCTCAGTTGGTAATATAATTACACATTTGAACTAAAATATGAAGTTTGATTTTAATTTTATCATGTGACATTCAAAAAGTTAACGTCAAATAGGTTAAAAACCCAAAATAGCAAAAGGCCAACGACACGCGGTATTCCCAGGCGGTCACCCATCCAAGTACTAACCGCGCCCGATGTTGCTTAACTTCGGTGATCGGACGAGAACCGGTGTATTCAACGTGGTATGGACGTTGGCGATAGCATTACCGAAATACATCGTAAGAAGCGAGGTAGTTTTTTTTATAGTTGTATTTTTTTTAGTCGGCTCGCGAGCAGCTCGCGAGCTGCTCGTGTAGTGCTCGTTCGTCAGATGTGGACGCACCCTTAGACGTAGGTAGCACTAGTAAATAAGTAGTATTAGTAATGAATGTGCGTTATTATGTATGTGAATAAGGGACACAAAAGCTGACAAAAAAAACGGATGGATGGATTGTGTTAAGTGAAGGAAGATATAAAAAAGGGGAGATGACGAGTAGTAGGGGTGAATGGAATTAATACACAATTGTGCCGTGTTTCCTTTCCCAAATAGTTGGGACAGGACAGAAATGTTACGCAAAATTACCGATCAATTTATTAGTAACCCCCTAGAAAATTTCAAATTTCGGCGAAACAAAGATGATTAAAATTTGCTTATATTTTTTTCAGTCTTTAGGCTACATACGGTGATACAAAGACATGGTTATTTAGTCCTTATTAAGAACGTTATATTATGTAAAGAACTTAGGAACTTTTTACTTATAGTGTAGAGAAGGTTACCAATACCAACCGATTACTATTACTACTACCTAGATAGTAGATACATAATATTTTTCTATCCGTCACCATTATACACTCAAAGGAAGTGTTTAGAATGATAAATAGTATTATGACCAAGATAAAATAGATAACAAGCTCGTTGGGGGCGAGTAGTATGTTCGTAATGAATAAACATGTTTGCATCTGAAAATGTATTTAGATATTATTTGCGTCAGAGTGACGTAGTTAATCCTTAGATGTATTAAAAATACTTTTCTATGTTAAAATTATTAAAACTGTCGTCTCAATATAATCAAGTATTTCGGTCTTGCCATCGCCAACGTCCATACCATGTTGAATACACCGGTTCTCGTCCGATCACCGAAGTTAAGCAACATCGGGCGCGGTTAGTACTTGGATGGGTGACCGCCTGGGAATACCGCGTGTCGTTGGCCTTTTGCCATTTTGTGTTTTTATCTAACTTTAACTTTTGAAATGTTTCATGATGACATTAAAATCAAACTTGTATTTTGATTCGATATTGTTTAATTAAGTATAATATTATCGACTGAGCTTAATTATTTATTTTAAAAGTTGTTTTATTTGTGAACTGTACTTCGCTGAGGTATAAGCTTACCACAGAATACATTTTATTTATTACACCAGCATTTTGTTAGCGCTATCGATCTCAAAGAATGTTTATTATCTGTTGGAAATATTGAATTATTTAATCTTGGCTTTGAACTACATATTTTTTATAGCAATAGTTAAAAGTTATCTACCTCGCTAGTTACGATGTACTTCGACGATATTATCGCCAACGTCCATACCACGTTGAATACACCGGTTCTCGTCCGATCACCGAAGTTAAGCAACATCGGGCGCGGTTAGTACTTGGATGGGTGACCGCCTGGGAATACCCCGTGTCGTTGGCCTTTTACTTCTTGACCATTTAAATTAACTTTTCATTTTTCTTTTTAAGGCTATACATAGTAATGTAGGTAAATTGTAGAGTTCTTTACACGTTATGTGGGTCAGCACAATGTGTATTTTTTTAGATTCATGTCAAATCATGTCACGATAAATATAATAAAACGCTACGTAACAAAAACAAATGTTTAGTTTGAGCCGCTATAAAGAAAGACCTTAAAATAGAACAATAAAAAACTACCTCGCTAGTACTGATGTATTTCAGACTGACTGTTGCCAACGTCCATACCACGTTGAATACACCGGTTCTCGTCCGATCACCGAAGTTAAGCAACATCGGGCGCGGTTAGTACTTGGATGGGTGACCGCCTGGGAATACCGCGTGTCGTTGGCCTTTTTACTCCTTGAAAATATATGCATATCTTTTTTTAATTTTCGTACTTTTTATTATTGGTTTCTTTAACAAAAGGAATAATAAATAATTATCTTAACAGGGTTTTAAAAGTATTTAACCTTTATTATTTATTATAGGTACTGCCTAATTTGGCCTTGTAATAATTGAGAATGGAGATTTATTTTAATCCTTAGACATCTGAGTAAATTATCATGAAAAATCCTCTTATGTACTTTGTAAAGGAAAGTTGACAGTTTTTTTTAAGTATTTACGAAAGTACATAAGTATGTTTTATGACTCAAATAAACGTGTAATTTTATAATCTGGTCATTGTCCTTTAATACATGCCAAAGCTTATTTATTTTAAATAACTAAGCTTACACATACAATCATTTTGCTTATCTTGCATAAATAATATATTTAATTTTGTATCTCGAGCCAAATAAAGATTTCGGTAGTTTTCTGGGCATTTTCATCTATCCCTTTTTCTACCTTATATTCGTTTCTGATAGAAATAATTGTAATTGAGAATATACCATGTAAATTTAAAGCACGAGACCATTAGGTATGATATTGTATAATATACAATATCACATTATAATATTGTTCTTATCTAGTTTATGACGTCATAATCCTTTTGACATAATCATAATCCGACCTATTCCAATTTTCTGATATTATTGACAAACGAACATCCATGCATGCATTGCGTGCAATTTTATCACGTACATGTAAACAGCTGTCGCATACACTTACATTAGAATATAAACTTTTTTGCTTGAGGAATAGAGTTCATTTTTCAATGTGATGTAAACAGCTGTAGCATTCACACATTGGAATATAAACCTTATTCTGGAAGATTAAAGTTTAATTTCCAACGTGTTGTTGATTTTATTTTCTTTTAAATGATGATAGGAATTTCGCTTTTGTTCCTTACAGAGTAAGGGTAAGGATCCCGTGGTTTTTTGTTTTATCAAGTTTTGTTCCAAGTTATGGAATTATTGTTGTTATTGCAATTAAAGTGTAATATTAAATATTGATTTATTTGTACAGTTAATAATATTTCCATTAACTATTCATCTGGGGTTCAATGAAAGTGTATTCTCTTCCTTTATACATTCTGACTTTCTGACTAGTTCTCAAATCATTATTGACCAGGTTTTAAGTATACTTCTTCTTCTTTTCGTGTCATTGACCAAGTTCAAACTTTCGCTGACCAATAAGTTGCCACATGGATGGCACGATCACGATCTGACATGGCTGCTCTGCAGGACGGGCAGGCCAAGAGATGCGCTATGTCTTGCGTTGGGGCACCGCATTCAGATACGTTTTTAAACTGTGCACTTACCTTAGCTTTCCATTTTGTATTTGAGAATAATAAGACCAATCGCTAGAAGAGATGACAATTCAGCCCTAACGTGGATAAGTTCAAGGGGATTTGTGTCGAAAACAAATTGAATCCATTCTTTTGGGCAGGCCTATGTCCAGCAGTGGACATCCTACGGCTGAAATGATGATGATGAAGTACTTGAAAATGTAATCTTAAGTGCACTTTCAGAATAAAAAATACATTATTTGTAAAAAGAGTGTCGGTTAGCCTCAAGGGAAGCTTTTACTGCTTCTTTCTGTAAAACTATCTATCTAGGGCAGGGTGTAGGTGTAGGTAACTGTGGGAGCCTAGTATCGATGTCGATACAAAAACAATAATTGACGTTTGCCTGTATCATAAAATTTATATAAATAGGTAATTGTGTTCTAAAGTCCATGTGGATAAACAATCAAAAATAATCTATACTATATAATATTATAAAGCTGAAGAGTTTGTTTGTTTGTTTGTTTGTTTGGTTGAACGCGCTAATCTCAGGAAGTACTGGTTAGAATTGAAAAAATCTTTTTGTGTTAGATAGTCCATTTATCGAGGAAGGCTTTAGGATATATAACATCACGCTGCGACCAATAGGAGCGAAGCAGCAGTGAAAAATGTCACAAAAACGGGGGAAAATATTCATACTTGAAAGCTTCCGTTGCGTGCGCTGCGTAAACGGTTCGAGTTACCCAAAATATATGTATGAAAGAATTGTTCCTCTTTGAATGATCTAAAAAAATGTCTGCGACAGTATATGTCTATCTTTTAAAATTGACTCACTATAACCTTTTTTAAGGTAATCATTTGGTCGAAATTAATGCATTATCTATACTAATATTATAAAGCTGAAGAGTTTGTTTGTTTGGTTGAACGCGCTAATCTCAGGAAGTACTGGTTAGAATTGAAAAAATCTTTTTGTGTTAGATAGTCCATTTATCGAGGAAGGCTTTAGGATATATAACATCACGCTGCGACCAAAAGGAGCGAAGCAGCAGTGAAAAATGTCACAAAAACGGGGGAAAATATTCATACTTGAAAGCTTCCGTTGCGTGCGCTGCGTAAACGGTTCGAGTTACCCAAAATATATGTATGAAAGAATTGTTCCTCTTTGAATGATCTAAAAAAATGTCTGCGACAGTATATGTCTATCTTTTAAAATTGACTCACTATAACCTTTTTTAAGGTAATCATTTGGTCGAAATTAATGCATTATTGCCAATTATTTGCTACAGAGTTTTATCAACATAATCTATACTAATTATATATAATTATATCATTTACGCAGAAATACTTTTTTTTTTAACTTCTTAATCGTGGTCATAATAACAGAAATTGACGCGGACGAAGTCGCGGGGATCAGCTAGTATTTAATAAATGTTTATACAAATTGGCCAGAAATAACAGTTTAATTAGGTGTTTTGTGATTTCTGCACGTGAATTATTTGCATTAGAATAGGTTATCAATGTTAGGTGCAAAGTTATCATTTCGAGACATTTTAACTTAATACATCGTATTTTTTGACCTTGAAATATTTGTTTCTATTTTCATATCCACTTTATTCTCTGTTTCATAGTTTAATACTAATTAGTCTATTAACAACCTGTGAAGTTATGATCATAGTCATTTAATCGACCAAAAGTATCAATGTTTTATGCACTACACTAGACAGAACATTTCTTTCAATGTATTTCATTTCACGAATTCATCAAATTATCAAATGCTCATCTGTCCCTATAATTTTGTAAAACATTACATTCATGTATTTCGGTATTGCAATCGCCAACGTCCATACCACGTTGAATACACCGGGGGCCCGAGTCTGCTATTTACACTCCGTGATACTTACTATGATCATAGTGGGATGATAGTGTCAACCCAATATGTGCCTAATTTTCGTATTCAGTTATGCCAACAACAATCAGTGGCATACTGGCATGAGTGGGATGCGGTGTTGTCAATTTAAATTAAAAATAAAAGTATCAAACATTTTGTAATTATTAATAGGCAACACCGATTGGCACTAATTATTAATAATTAATAATTATAATCGTTTCTTATGTTGCAAAAAATTGTATTAATTGTTTTTTTAATACTAATTAATTGTAAAAGCCCATACAATATGTAATTTCTATTAAAAACTTGTAAATAAGGATAATTATGTTTTAAAAAAGGAAAGTTTTCGTTGAAATTGACACATTGTCTATGAAAAATAAAAAATGTTTAGCCATAGATATGATGCAACTGCTGTCAAAAAATAGCGGAATACGAAATTGTACCGGCCATCGGTCATATTCACTCAACTCGCGGCTCAATCGTTCCAATGGCCAATTGTGACGTTTTGACAGTTAGTAGAATGCCAATTATCGTAAAATGGTCCCACTAACCCCACCCACTCAGACGATTCAAGCAAATGTAAATAGCAGACTCGGGCCCCGGTTCTCGTCCGATCACCGAAGTTAAGTAACATCGGGCGCGGTTAGTACTTGGATGGGTGACCGCCTGGGAATACCGCGTGTCGTTGGCCTTTTTGCCTGACTTTATTTAGAAAATTTTATCCCTTTTCTCCGACGGTGTTTTAAGATTATTATGCAGTTTTTTTTTAGTTGACCAAGAGAGAACAATAAAAAACAAGAGAGAACAATAAAAAACAAATGTCCAATTACAGTGAACCTATCTGTGCAAAGTTGAAACAAGTCTAACCTATACAAAGAGGCATAAAGGAAACTTTGTTAACAATACAATTCTACAATTACATACTGAAGGGAAGAAATATCAACCGAGTTTTCCGTCTCTCTTTCACTCACAGCAATTGCAATACGAATGACAGAGACAGATTATAAACATTACAATAATTTTATAAATATGGAATTTTTATCACCACGAGTTCACCACGCTTCTTCACGTGATGTAGTTTATAAATATTGTCATACGTCACCGATACAGGTGTAGAGAAAGTAATTATAATCTGTCTTCAGTAACACGATTATGTTTTAATTGTTCTTATCTAATCTACGTCACGTCTACGTCGTACGTTATCTTTCAAAGCGAAAACGATATTATCACACAATAACGCAAGAATAGCCATTATAAAAGAACATCTTAATTCCGTGACAGAGTCATCTCTAGAGCGTTTAAGTACCCAACAAAAATACAACACAATGCACGAAATACTAATAGCAAGTCCTAAAACCAGCATCGAAGGCGAATCAAAGAATAACAGACACATATCAGAGAAAACCAAGGAACTCCTAGAGAAAAGAGCAAAATTAATTAGCACAGAAAATAAAACAAAAGATATTAGAGATCAAATAGGAAAATTGAGTAAAGACATAAAAATGCAAATAAGAAAAGATAGAGAACACTTTAGATATAACACTTTTGAAAGATTCATCAACAAGACTGGTGGTATAAAAAAAGCCCTTAAAGCTTTATCAGACAAAACCAACTGGATACCTAGTATGAATGACCAATATTGCAAGACAACGTCCAAAAGATCAGATATATTATCAATAGCCACGAATTTCTACAAAAATCTATACTCTAGCAAGAGCCAGTTGGGAAACACCGAACTAAGCAACAACGATAGTGTGCCACCTATACTAGAAGATGAAATACATAAGGCAATCAAAACCCAAAAAAACGATAAAGCTCCTGGTCCAGACCAGATCAATAACGAATTGCTTTTAAGCTGCAGAAACTACGTTGCACCAATACTAAAATACATTTTCAATGATATATTAAAAACCGAAATAATTCCGTCTCAGTGGACTACGTCAACGATCATTCTGCTCCACAAAAAGGGTGACAGGACCAAAATAAATAACTATAGACCCATCAGTCTAATGTCCAATATTTATAAAATCTTTGCCAAAATAATTTTAGCCCGAATAACAAGAACTCTGGACGAAAATCAGCCTAGGGAGCAGGCCGGCTTTAGGGCAGGCTATTCAACATTAGACCATATACATACTGTAAGACAAATTCTTGAGAAGAACAAAGAGTTTAATGTGTCATTCTATTGCTGCTTTATCGACTACAACAAGGCATTCGATTCAATTGAGCACGAGAATATCTGGTACTGTCTAAAAAACCAAGGAGTCGAACAAAAGTACATCAGAATAATAAAAAACGTTTACGCAAGCAGTACGGCTAAAATAAAATTGGAAAAAGAAGGGAACGAAATAAAAATAAACAGAGGTGTAAGACAAGGAGACCCGTTATCGCCTAAATTATTCACAGCTGTCTTAGAAGAAATCTTCCGAAAATTTAGTTGGGATCAGTACGGACTAAATATAAACGGAGAAAAACTATCCCACCTGCGGTTCGCTGACGACATTATATTATTCGCCGAAACAAAAGAGCATCTACAAAACATGCTTCTAGACCTTGATATAGAAAGCCGCAGAGTAGGCCTAACGATGAACACCTCCAAAACCAAAGCATTAACAAATGCGTCTGAAGACCCCATTATCATAAACGGCGAACCAATTGAGTATGTCAAAGAGTACACTTATCTAGGCCAACAAATTTCAACTACTGACATAATGTCAAAGGAAATAGACACTAGAATTGGGAACGCATGGAAATGCTACTGGCGGCTAAAAGAAATTATGAAGAACAAAGAAATGAAGGTGTCCATCAAATCAAAACTCTACAACACCTGCGTGCTACCAGTTCTAACATATGGTTGCCAAACATGGGCTCTTACCAAAGCCCAAAACAAAAAACTAGAAACTTGCCAGACAGCAATGGAGAGAAGCATGCTGAATATAAGGAAATCTGACAGAGTACGCAACACATGTATCAGAAAACGCACGAAAATAGAAGACGTTACAACTAGAATAAGAAAACTTAAGTGGCAATGGACAGGTCATATAATCAGAGGCATCGAAAAGTGGAACAAGAACACAATGTTTTGGTACCCTAGAAATAGGAAAAGAAATCGAGGTAGACCGATCCGAAGATGGGAAGACGAAATAAAGGCGATAGCAGGAAAACTATGGACTAGGAAAGCGCTAAACCGAGAAGAGTGGAAAGGAATGGAGGAGGCCTTTGCCAAATTGGGCAAACAGACTAGGTTGTCGGTGTCGCCGACTCAGCAGAGTCGTTAATTTAAGTTATTATTTTATATAAACAATTTCTTATGTCTGAATAAAGGCTTATATTATTATTATTATTATTATTATTATATTATTATCTAATCTACGTAGTTAATGTATTTTTTGTTAACCGATTGCTAAAAAAGGAGGAGGTTCTCAATTCGGATGTTTGTATTTTTTTGTGGATGTTTGTGGAATATCTACTTACGAATGTTTTTAGGTTCCAGAAGTCCTAAGAGTTAAGTATATCGGATATATCTAGAAGGAATTAACGGGATGAGTTGGACAACAGAAGTCAGAACTTCCACAGAAGAAATTGGTATAAGATTTTATTTAGGACGGCTGTGTCAAAAAAACTAAGAATGGCACATTGTATAATAATTATTTATCATTTACACATGCTTTTTATACCTCACTGTCCAGGGGCCCGATTCCGCTATTTTAAGTCAGTGAGTGGCGGGTTAATAAACGTTCCAGTGTACTTGTTTTTGTGCCTAATTTTCGTATTCAGATAATTTTAGTTTAATGACAAATGTACACCTACTTGCCACTGTTGTCATTGTAGGATTGCAAGGGACTGTTCTTATCTGACTGTTTATACCACCATGGCACGGCTATCAGCTATTAATCAAAATGTTTTTTTGGTTCGTTTTTGGTTTAACTACTTACATAATTATCTCACAGCAATGACTAGAAATAATTATACAAGAAATAAGACTACGATAGAGTTAACATATAAATAATAATATCCTGGGACCATCAACCATGAATATTGTTTCGGCAAGGTTTTAAAAGTGACTATGATTAACAAACATTTAAAAAACCGCATACGCGTACGTGAAACAACATTACTGTCTACTATTTCGGAATAGTTATCGCCAACGTCCATACCACGTTGAATACACCGGTTCTCGTCCGATCACCGAAGTTAAGCAACATCGGGCGCGGTTAGTACTTGGATGGGTGACCGCCTGGGAATACCGCGTGTCGTTGGCCTTTTGCTTTTTTGTTTCGATTTCAGAATTTGTGTGAATGACATATCGTTTAACATTTTTTTTTAGTTATGTTTGGTTTTATATTGTTGTAATAATTTATAATCCATGATTTACTTTATTTATTGTAAGACTGCTACATTCTTTATTTCTGTTTAAAAATAGATTAAAAAACATTATTATTTTGTATTTCGGTGTTGCTAACGCCAACGTCCATACCACGTTGAATACACCGGTTCTCGTCCGATCACCGGAGTTAAGCAACATCGGGCGCGGTTAGTACTTGGATGGGTGACCGCCTGGGAATACCGCGTGTCTTTGGCCTTTTTGCTATTTATTTTTAACTGCCTATTTTAAATGAGATGCAACATCGATTAATAAAAATATCTGGATTCAGCCACGAAAAGCGCTGTCTCACAGACAATGCTTCATAAATCGTCTGTAATAGACGCAAGGGCCTTATATGTAGGGTTGCCATCCGTCCGGGTTTCCCCGGATTTGTCCTAGTTTAGAGGGCATCCGGGGAGCGTCCGGGGAAGGTTTCATTTGTAGACCGGGTTTTTAAATAAAAAAATTCAAAAAAAAATTGTGTCGCCCGCGAGTCACGCACTATCGATGCTCGCACACCACGATCAACCGACGAATCAAGTATATTCACCGTTCCCTCACCCCTCCCGTCGTGGTAGCCACGGCCCGCCGTTCGTTCGTTCGAATTCACGACCCGCGTCCCGCACCACATGAGTAGATAAACGGAACTAGAATGGTCTAAGTAGGTACTTTTAAGATTTTAATTCATTAAATATATGTTTTTGTTTAATATTTTAATAAGGTTTTGTTTTCTTATTTCAAGAATTGAAAAAGCTGATTTATTTTAACAATTTGTAATATGATTCTGTTTTGTTAAAATAATGAATGAGTAAAAAAGGTGTTTTATGACATTTTCAACTGTTTTTTTTTACATTGAATATGTTTAAAAGATCTTGTTGACATGTCCGGCTTTCGGACTCTAAAATCCGGGGTTTTCACGCGTTTTGTCCTGTTTTCCAAAATTTAGAGATGGCAACCCTACTTATATGTATATATATACTTAGTTGTGGGATTAGATTTGCAAAAAAAAATGTGCGTTCCGGAATACCGATCAAGAAAGAAAACCTACCCTAAGAAAAATTGGGAAAAGGTTATGTAAAAGAAGCCGTTTCTTTTAAACCAACTTCAAAAAGAGAAGGTTCTCAATTTGACGGTACGTTTTTAATTGTATGTTATATCTTTGTGGCACTGGGAATCTTTCTTCTTCTTCTCCCTTTACCGGGGACGAAGGTATTTGCAAACTACCGCAGACCTATATGTCTTAAACCTTAGCTATCTACGAATTGGGTAACTATAACAATCAGATAAAATACGGTTTTCCTTAGCAAGGACATTCACGTTTATTATACCGATCACCGATCTTAGCTACGTGACTATCGGCCCGTTTCTCATACAACCTAGACTTAATGCGTAATGAATGGACTAGGAATATATATGCATCTTCCTTATGCCTATAAATAACATAATTTCTTATAAGCTTTGGTATTGGTATGCATTTCAATAAATTGCTTGACTTTATGTATTTAATGAAACTTTACTAATGGTTTGCCCAAAATTCTGTGATCGTTCGACACTTCTAGCCTTACTTTCTTTTGACTTTCTAGAGATTTATTTTTAAAAATTCCCCTTTCGGTTTTCCTTTCAGCCATTTTTTTATTTGACTTATAAAGTAAATTGTTGGTAGCTACTAACTAGCATGTCCTATTTCATAAAATATATTAAATACGTTATTGAAACCTGGAATTGAGTTTACAATGTGACTAAATTCTGGTAACTTTTGTCATTAAATTTGTACTTCTATAAAACTCAGAGGGCAACTCAGCTCACAGGTAGGGCAATGATAAAAATACTATTGAATGAAGTTCACTACTCTATGGTTCACTAGATTATGTGTTGTTGCGCACGTACACAACATGTGTTTTTAATCATAGGTATTAATCAAACGTTAATTCAATAAAAACTTCTGCTCACTTGTTTTTTTCCTTATTGCAATGTTTGTTTTTTTTCTATTTTTTTAAGTGAGAAATTGTACCATAGGACTATACGACAGGGAATAGAGAGTGCGATTGTCGTCGCACATATTCCTTGTGTATTGAAATACGTTACTCTTGCGCAGATGGAAACACAAATCTCTGTTGGGATAGGCCAGCTGGCTTTTTCTATTAATATAAGTTCGATTTCCTTACTGCCTCGTTGGCCTAGTGGTGCTAAGCGCGACTGCTACGCTAGAGGTCTTGGGTTCGATTCCCAAGTCGCCCAAGGTGTTATTGGGTTCTTCTATGAAATTCTCAGTAGCAGGTCGGAGTTTGGATTTTTGCCCGGTTAGTGGCAATAGGCTCGCCCCCTATTACATGGGACCTTAACGTACCGGCGAACTGTGGGTGTACATTGGTACACCTCTGCCTAACCCTTCGGGGATACAGGCGTGATGGTATGTTATGTTATATGATGGTATGATTTCCTTATATCGATTGCTTTTGTGACACCAATACTTCGTCCATATGTTTTAGCTTTCCTCTGACGAATTACATAAGTAAATGTAAACAAAATCACATACATTGCTCTGAACCCAAAGTAAGTAGCTACAGCACTTGTGTTATGGAATTCAGAAACAACGAAAATACTTACCACAAACACCCAGACCCGAGACAATATAGAAAAGTGGGTTTCTACATTGACCCGTTCGGGGACCGAACCCCGGACCTCAGAGCTGGTGACACCTTGAAAAGCAGTAGTGGTAGTGGTAAGTAGGTAATTATTTGTCTGTCTGCTGTCTGCAGATATAGAAGATTAAGATCCCGACATTAACTGCTATGACTCAATACTTTAAATCTCCAATCAAATTTATCAGTGATCATTCAGTCAAATGTCGAAATCACGTGAACATCACACATTGGCGATCAATGGTATCTGTGACGTCACAGATACTGGCTGCAAGTCTACACGTTAAATGTATTGTTACCTAATGAATGAGCTATTGTAATCACCTGAATTGTATGACCTAATTTTAGTTTAACTTTGTACTATATAGTTTCCTGTTATATCTTTCGAGATGGTACGGTCATGCGTTTGTCACAATGCTTGCAATGGTGTGATAAACGTTGAAATGAAGCGTTGTTTTGGCCTCGATGAGGTATTGTTCTAAAAGAGACACTTTCATTTGTTATTTTAAGTAAAAGGCAATTTTTTTTTTTTTTATATTTCTTAGGCAGCAAGGAAGAATGTGGCCTGCCTATTGGGAAGCGGTTACCGCAGCCTATGGACGCTTGCAACTCCAGGGCCTCGATTCAGCTATTTAAGAGTTGCTTGAATTGACTGAATGACCTGCTTCATTTGGTAATTTTTAAGATAATTGGCATTCGGATAACTGTCATTACGATCATTAATTTTTCATTACGATCTTTCTCTTCGACAGTTCAATGAGATTTTATTGTAGGCTTTTCTGAATACGAAAATTAGTTACAATGTCAAGTACACTGAACGACCACTAACATGCATTTAAAATAGCTGAATCGAAGCCCAGAAGTATCATTCGCGCATTCCCAATCTAATTTACCTGCACATCACACAGAGGTGATCTTTGGCTACAGACTTCTGCTAAGTGGAGGCACTGCCGCCGTAGGACAGCTCATTTTGGACCGGGCTCATCAGCCCTGCCTCTCTTATGAAAATTACGATTCCTGGTAAGCAGTTCTTTGGTCTTCTTTATTATTTCAACCTACTTCAAATATCGGTTCATGGCATGGTGTAATGATCAACAAGTCGAGAAGGTTAGCATTGGAGTAATTCTTTTTTATCTATTCGGTACCTAAATGTTAATTTTAATTCCGCTTATTACTCCTTCTATTTTCTTTCATCTTTTCTTTATGTTTAATCAAACTTCCCGAGTATTCCTAGCATTTAAATTTTTGGAAATTACACAGTATTTTTTTAATGTAGGTAATTAGGTATGTATCAGTCTTTGTTGCTACTTGCCATTAAAATTTTGATATTCAAGGTGTCTCTTCAATGTCTAATAATAGCTTGATCGCGTGACAATGGTATAACCGCTACCGAAATTTTGAATATTACGATAAAAATTACCATGACCTCTTAGAGCCAAGGGCATTTTAAGCTTTGATATGTGTCTAGGTTGAAATCTTCATAAACATTATCGCCCTGAAGTTTTATCGGGTAAACTCCTTAAATCCTTCTACTTTCCCTATCGGGTGGGAAACGCCATTGCAAATTACCGTGATATCGGGTATAAAAATCTAGTACCTACATTTTAAACGTTTTGGAGAAACGGCAAATCTAAAATTTCTCTTGATGAAAGTTAGTGATAAGATGAATTATGAGATTTTTTTAAACATCAATTTTATTTTATGTAGGTACCAAAAACTGAGCTTTTACTTCTTATTTCCTAAATCACGTGCACCAAACATGCAATGACAATAATGCATCTTGGCATCTTGTCTATTAATATCGTTTGACATTTGACCTGAAAAATGGCTGATAAGATAGTACTCTCAGATTATTTAAGTATGTTAAAATGTAACTACGTAGGTAAGTATATTTTAGTCTATAATTAGATTAAGTATGTTACTAGAATTTGACGCCTATCGTAGATTAAAAAGGATATTCTCAAGAAAAAAATATGCTTTTGAGTCCGACTCGCACTTGGCCAGTTTTTATATCTCAACGTTTCTTTTCTTGCACTTCCCCTGTACCAAGCAATTTATCGTGGTAGACGCCATAATCAGATGCAATGTTTTCGCCCTGCGTTCCATACATACAATAACATAGCATTGCCGCGCCGGTCGCCATTGAAGAAGGACGATCTCATTTGAATATAGAATTGTATTTTGTTTTAATTTGTGCCAGTGAATAAAATGACAATGAAGTTCTTTGGCATAGTGTTTTGTTTCCTGTGTGTGAATTTAGCGATTGCTAGTGAGGTAAGTTTTTTTTAATACTTTTTTATTTAATTTATCCTATTTTATATTGTTTTTTTTTATCATACTTAATATATTATCTTTTATTTACAATTAAATAAATAAATGAAATTATTTATTTTATTTAATAATTTTATGAAGGAAGGTTTGTACTTTTGTAGGTCATCATTTATTAACAACTTAAAAAAAAAATGATTTTAATAAAAATATTATGTAACAGAATATGATTTCCTTGATTAAATAATCCCTATGTATTGAAAAAAATAATAGAACTGGTCAACATTTAATTCATAAGTATTAGATGGATAAGTAACTGACATGAAGGTAGTTTTAACTTTTTGGTAACACGTAAGTATTTGTTCGCTCAGAATTAATCAAAAAATATATTTTGAAGTATAATTTATCAACATAATATTATAAGTATTATAAATGTTCTTTTCTAGACTTAGGTACATATTGTATGCAATTCAAGGTGTTTTTAAATTTGATGAATGAGTTTTTTATTATTATGCATGTTGTTACATTATTCTTTATTGGCCATTTTATTAAAAATGAAAGCCATGAAAATAGTAATAAATTGTCTGTAGAGTTTTATTTTTGATTTATGATCGAATAATTATAATAAATTACAATTGTTGCGATGCGTCGAATTCTTTCTTCTTCGTATATAAAACTGTAAAGACAATTTCTTTATTTAAAGTACTTAGGTATTAAAAAAAATACAATAATAAAGACGACAATTCTATAAAAATTCAAAATATAGAACAAAAAATTCAAAATACCACGCTAAACAAAGCTTTCCGATCACGCACGCGCCTCATGTTGTTGCTCTTTCCCTTTTTATCTTATGCGTTATCGTTCATTGTTGTTGTTCTCTCTCGCTCTAAGGAAGGAATCTCCCTGCGTTCCAAATTTCGAAATGGGGATCATGGACCAACGTCACGTAGGCCCTTTCCTTTCACTGATTTGTCATTAGATGGCATTAAAAACTCCTTTGTACTATTGTACTATTATGTTATTGGGAGAGTTATGTCAAAAAATGTATAGAGAGGATTACCGTTTTTAGGGTTCTGTACCGCAATAAGAATAAAGGATTTGCTGTCCGTCTTGTCTCTCTGTCAAGAATTTTTACTTAGAAACATGTGGTAGTTTCATTTTAAAATTAATATCAAATACCTACTCAGGTTTACGCACCTTTGAAGCAATAAGTATAGTACAAACTTTCTATAACAAGACGATAAAAAAATAAGGCTATTTATGTTGTTCTTCACATACATTTTGGAGAAACTTAAAACTTATAGGATATCCCGTTGACGCAGAATCACAAAATACGTGTCTTAGCTTGCGTTCTTATTATTACGTTTAGATCTATATCAGTCTATGGTCTATTCAAAATTCCTGTAGTTAAAGGGATGTGATCATGTTATGGAACAACATCATTGTGTAGAACATCTATGGTCAATGGTCTATGGTACAATAATGATGGCCCGATGAATTGATTTCTTGACTTCACTTCATCACATGTAACAATGCCTTTTATAAAGTTTCATGTTTTCAATACTTTTCTTCAACATGAGGTTTAGTCACCTCTGTAAAATATTATAATTTACCTCCTTGTCTACACAATTTTAGTGTTCATGTAACCGACTGCTGGTTTACATTTTCGAGCCTATAGCAACTAAAATAAAATAATTAGGTAATAACAAAAATATACAAAAACCCTTTGATTATATAATGTCTAGATGGAGCGTCGCCCTACAATCATGAAAAAAAAACAAGACAACAATTTCAAGTGTGTGTTACCAGCTATTACAAATTCTCCCATAAATCACATTAAATAAAGACTAATTTATAATAATAAAAAATATTTTATTTTTATGTACTTATGTGGTATTATTCAGTTTAAGTGTATTTTTATTAAGTAGTTACTTTTTTAATAAATTAAAAAAAAAAAAAATTGTGTGTTTGAATGGAGTATTAAATCAACTAAGTTAGTACAATATTTTGAGCAGTTAGGATTTTGAAATTTGAAATAAAAGATCACATCTCGTTAATTAGGAATGAGTTTTAATTACAGGCGATCGTTCGAAGTACATTAACGAAATTATATAAACGTAATGATAAACCAAAAAATTTACCCTAAAAAATGGGAGAATAAGAAACAGAAACTGGCAACACTGATAAAATATGGCGTAATTTGGTAATCATAAAAAAAAACTAAAATAAATATGAAGTTTCTTGGTGTCTTGTCTACGGTGATAGGTGATGTGTTTGGTATTTTTTAGCCTTCCTTTATAATTCCGGCACACTTTAAAAGCACATACTGTCATCTTATCGCTGTTATGTGGTTATTCCTTAGAGCGCGTAAAACGTAGTGACACGAAAGCGTACCCTACTTATTTACTTTTCTCTATGCGAAAGCGGCACGATCTGTACTGGTTGGCGGGAATTGCGGGAAAATACTTTACAACCAAATTTGGTTGTAATTTTTTGACGGGTCTGCGCGCACTTGACAGTCCATCTAGACATTATATAATCAAAGACAAAAACCATAAATAATATGAAACACTACGTCAAGTCCTCTTTTAAATACAAACCGCATAGGTAATCAAAATAGAGTCCGTCCGTTTCGAAGCTACGATGTCTCAAACAGATTCAAAATCGGGAGCAAAAACATGTTATGATAAATATGTACTATACATACTAATCTACTTCAGTTAATAAAGCAATGTTGACAATCAAACAAACGGTTTGTGTTGTAAATATTGATATGATTGACTTCCTGCAGCATCCTGCTTTGGGACTTGGTTAAACAATGATATGATATGGGTTCCATTTTAATGAATGAGATCAAAATTAAATCTTCCATCTTTGTTTGCACTCCGCCCCTAAGATGACCCACTGACCCACACTTTTTTTCTTTTTACATTATTTATTAATTCGCGTGGGTTGTGTGAGATTCTAAAACATGTATTTCCATCGTTTTTTTTTTTTAATCAATCCTTATTTTTATAACAAGAAAACAAAAAACAGAGACCACTTGGTGCAGTCGTTCGGAAGTGAGAGCTTGACACATAGAAGAAAAACCGGGTTTCTTTTTTGTACATTATGTATAAGTATTAAAATGCATAAAGACCACCTAATTATTTTCAGGCAAATTAAATAGTTTTCTGGTCACCCCCTTCTTTTTTGGAGTTTAATAAGACAATAACTAGGCCACTCAGATAGAACAGTAAAAAATATAATCTTATGTATAAAATTCTCGTGTCACAATGTTCGTTACCATACTCCTCCGAAAGGGCTTGACCGATTTTTATGAAATTTTATATGCATATTCAGTAGGTCTGAGAATCGGCTACTATCTATTTTTCATACCCCTAAGTGGTAGTAGGTAGGAGGCAGGTGCTAGGTAGAAAAAATTGCATTGCAACGCATGCCGGGTAGAGCTAGTAAAGTATAAAAATATACCTTTTTAAAATTATCAATACATGGGTAAAATAAATAATATAAAACAATAACATTTATATTTTGGCTGTTTTTCAGATAATTGAGACCTCCTAATAATTGCACATAATTTCCTGAAGTCCAATTAAACGAGCTTATGCGTCACAAAACAAACTACATAATGTTATTAAACAAATACAGTACTAAAACAATATCCTCTTTGTTTCAGAGTTATAAAGCAGGTGTGATACACGGACAAAAAGACATTAACTCATACAAGTCTTTCATAACCGACGCTGCTGAAATGGTGAGTCAGTTGCTATGGTTACCGGTAATAACAAACCTACTTACCTACATATCTATACTATATATCTATACTATACTAGCTGTGTCCCGCGGTTTCACCCGCGTGAATACCTAGGTCCCGTTCCCGGTGCCTTTGTATATAATAACAGACAAATAATTAGCAATAAATTAAAATTGCGACTATAATTTGAGATTTAAACTATCCTATCTCTCAAGTTGGATCGAACTGCACATGGTGTGCGAATTTTATTATAATCGGTTAAGTGGTTTAGGAGTCCATTGAGGACAAACATTGTGACACGAGATTTATATATATTAAGATATAATATTATAAAGCTGAAGAGTTTGTTTGTTTGTTTGGTTGAACGCGCTAATCTCGGGAACTACTGGTTAGAATTGAAAAAATATTTTTGTGTTAGATAGTCCATTTATCGAGGAAGGCTTTAGGATATATAACATTACGCTGCGACCAATAGGAGCGAAGCAGCAGTGAAAAATGCCACAAAAACGGGGAAAAATATTCATACTTGAAAGCTTCCGTTGCGTGCGCTGCGTAAACGGTTCGAGTTACCCAAAATATATGTCTGAAAGAATTGTTCCTCTTTAAATGATTTAAAAAAATGTCTGCGACAGTATATGTCTATCTTTTAAGATTGACTCACTATAACCTTTTTTAAGGTAATCATTTGATCGAAATTAATGCATTATTGCCAATTATTTGCTACAGAGTTTTATCAACATAATATTAACTAAAATTATCATTTACGCAGAAATACTTCTTTTTTAAACTTCTTAATCGCTGTCATAATAATAGAAATTGACGCGGACGAAGTCGCGGGGATCAGCTAGTCTACTTATAAGGCCGGTTTTTTAACACCAGATTTTTTTGTTCGACTGCCTCGTTGGCCTAGTGGCGCTAAGCGCGACTGCTACGCTAGAGGTCTTGGGTTCGATTCCCAAGTCGACCAAGGTGTTGTTGGGTTTTTCTATGAAATTCTCAGTAGCAGGTCGGAGTTTGGATTTGTGCCCGGTTAGTGGCAATAGGCTCGCCCCCTATTACATGGGACCTAAACATAGCGGCGAACTGTGGGTGTACATTGGTTTACCTCTGCCTAACCCTTCGGGGATACAGGCGTGATGGTATGTTATGTTGTTACTTTTTTGTTTAGAAAAAACTAACGTCTAATATATTTTGTATAGAAGACCTGTCCTGAAGACCTTTCAATATTAATGTCGCATAAAATTATCTGGCGTTTGAAAACCGCCCCTAAGTCGTTTTATTTTATATACACAAACAAACCTAAACAAACATACAATCTTCGCCTTTCGATATTTTTTGTATCAAATATTTTGTCCCACAGCTGAGCAAAGCTCTTTCCCAATTTGCTCCAGACTTTTCTATCCAGCAGTACTCAACTGATGAACAAAAAATACATTAGTCATTGGTACAGTAAAACAGGGAATATCAAGGAACAAAAGCAATATATGTTATGTATTCGATAAGTGATGTTTTTCAAACAACTTTGCATAATGCCATACGGAAAGCAAAACACAAGATAACCTTAGCGTTCAATTATCAAGTGAACTCACGTTCATATTTATTAAGACTTTTTAAAGTCAAACTGCCTCGTTGGCCTAGTGGTGCTTAGCGCGACTGCTACGCTAGAGGTCTTGGGTTCGATTCCCAAGTCGACCAAGGTGTTATTGGGTTTTTCTATGAAATTCTCAGTAGCAGGTCGGGGTTAGGATTTGTGCCCGGTTAGTGGCAATAGGCTCGCCCCCTATTACATGGGACCTAAACATACCGGCGAACTGTGGGTGTACATTGGTACACCTCTGCCTAACCCTTCGGGGATACAGGCGTGATGGTATGTTATGTTTTTAAAGTCACGAGATCTTAATTTTTTAGAAACTCTTGGAAAATATTTACAAGCATTAGTAATTATTTTAGTTAGCTGACTGATTTTATCTTGCATCAATTTAATCAGTGAAGGAAAACGTTAGGCAACAGGGATTCCAAAAATGAAATTTACATTCGTCCGCAAGCGTGGTGATCAATGCTCGTTCCTTCTCTATGTAAAAAGAGGCGTTTAACCAGGTTTAGGACTAAAATAAGTCTATGTCATAACTCTAGATTTATCTTTGATGTTACTTATTAGAGGAAAATCTAGGTGTGCACAAAAAAAAAATCGTTGACTAAACACCAATTTAGTGTACTAGAAGGCAAGATATTTATATAAGTGTGTATGTATGTTAGTAAGAAATCAGTATGCATTTCTACGTAAGATATAAATGTAATGCTTTGAACCAATTCAGGAGCATTTTCGTAAATATAAATAAACGGCACGCTGCAATCAGCTGACAGGTCAACGACCTACGCTGCGTGATCATAATACGAGATTTCTACCGCAGAATTATTGCTTCCTTGGACTTTTATATTCTGCCTGCCTTTAAATGCATATAAAAATACATATTTTAGTATATTACTGACACTGCAGTCATTGTAAGTTTAGTACTGAATGCAACTGTGAACTGTGATTTGTAAGGCAGCCATCTTAATTTTTCTGTCACGGATAAGAGTTTGACAAATTACCTACGTGAGATGCTTATTTTAAAATTGATCAGTCAATAGATCCTCAAATAGATATGTGAATAATTGCAGCCGTATATGATATTTAAAGAATTTAATCGAATTAAATTATATGTACTTTCTTAATTATTCTAAGACACTTCTGACAAACGGTGAAGGAAAACATCGTGAGGAAACCTGGATTCCAAAATTGGGATCTGAAATCGCCAATCCGCAGAGAGCAAGCGTGGTGATCAATGCTCGTGCCTTCTCTATATGGGAAGAGGCTTGTGCCCAGTAGTGGGACGTTTATAGGCTGGATTATTATTATTATTTATAAAAAATTAAGACCGTTTTCCGATTTTTATTTTATTCTCTTTTGTTTTTTACAGGGCGTCGACATCTTAGTTCTACCAGCATTAGAACCTTCTGAAATGCCTTCCTACGATGAGGTAAGTGTAGTACATACTCATGCTATAAAGATATCTTCTTCTTAAGTCCACAAAATTCTGACTACCAGTCTTATTATGGGATACAGTATCACTCTTAAATGTGTTATGGAGGTCAGATAGGCAGTCGCCCTATGTAGAATATTATACTCAGCTGAGTCTGGTAAGACTGGAAGCCTGCCCCAGCATATCTTGGGAAGAAGTTTAGCTGCAATATAAGATAAATCGTTTCCTTCCCTAAAATCCTTTAATCTTCCTTTATTTAATTAGTTCCTTCATTTACAGAAGGTTAAAACGATATCAGCCTCCGCGAAGCAGGCAGGATTGTACATCGTTCTACATTTGTTCGAGAACATTCACTGTCACCTTGGCAAGGAGACGATTAGAAGTAACCTGGTCTTTGACAGAGAAGGATCCATTGTTGCTGTGTAAGTATCTGATATAATATAGGAATAACGACCTCCGTGTAGTGTGGTGAACACACCGGTTTTCAGTGTGTCGCTAGGTCTGAGATCCCGGGTTCGAACCCCGGACGGGCCAAAGTAAACAAGATTTTTTCTACATTGTTTAGTGTAGTGAGAGAGTGGTAGCTTCGTTGTCTCCAATGCCATAATAAGACACTTTCCATTAGCTAAATCTTGGGTTCAGCTGTGTATGTAATGTTGTCCAATTGTAAGTAAAACTCGTCAAACGATTACATTATCACAAGCCGTAATTACTGTGAGTAATGTAGTTTAAATACGCTTAAAAATAATTTTGTTACCTTTATCACTAAAGCAACTGATAACTACAAATCACTTGTAAATATGACATTGAGTTTGTATTAAAAGGTCAAGGAAAATTTTCTAGCATGTTTCTACTTTAAAAACGAAATGTTTATTTAAATGTAGATTTTACAATTTCATAAATAATCTATAATTCTAGTGTGTCGGCTCATAGTAATATGTTAACAAGACTTAATTTGACTCATAATGTATTCGTAAAAAATGATTGTTAAAAAAATGGTAACGTTTAATTTCATAAACAAACCAATGCAAATAATGTAAATTAAACATTCTTGTGAGGTTTTAATCATAAAAAAATAAGTTGTAAGCACAGAGTAAAAGTACATAATTCTGTTGTTTAAAAAGAAACGTAATTTCTGTATTCATATTAATACAGCCAAAATAACCTTCAAAAACCCTCAGTTACAGGAAACCAGTGAACGCATTCGCCAACTGCTCATCCCCTGCTTCTGACCTTGTAACCTTTGCCACCGACTTCGGCGTGACCTTCGGGCTGCTCATGGAGGAGGACCTGGTGCTGCAGGACCCTGGCCTTCTGCGGGGATTGAGGAATTACGTGGTGGTTGGGGGATTGGAGTCGGAGATACCTATGTTGAGTGGTAAGTGGTATCTTTTTGTTGTTCGCTTTTTATTTATAGGGTTTTGTATATGAATTGATTACTATATCACCGTCCTAGTATTTTTATTTGTATACCTTATTTTTAACCGATTCCTAGAGCGGAGATTCTCTATTTTAATGCATGTTTTATTTTTTGTTACGTTATGTCTTCGGAAATTGTGGATCGATTTCAAAAATATATATTTTTGTTATTTAAAGGGTATACTATATACCACAGAGGTGGTCCTATATTAATTTAGAAGTCGGTTCTTTTGTACATCGTATTTTTCCCTATTTCCTACATACGGTCAAATAACATCTATTCTCTTTGGTTTCAGCCGCCATGTTTTCACCATCATGGTCTTACGTCAACAATGCGAACCTGATCACCAACTCTGGAGTATACTCCAAGACTGGTCTGAAGTCAGGCTCTGAAGAACTGTCGGTGGTTGAGCTGCAGAAAAATGGCGATAATGGTAAGATATTCTTTCAAACTGTTTTCTAACCACGACGCAAGAAAAAAGGTTGTTTGATGTCTGTGACTGCGGCGTCGTAGCTCCAAACCGAATGATCCGATTATGATGCGATTTTGTTTGTGTGTTTATGTGATCGAGATGGTTCTAAGCTATTTTCTGAAGTCGTGGAATTCCGAAATTTGTTTATTTATACTTTTAACATGAGTTGTGGAGGTCTGATAGGCTCTCGCTCCATGTAAAATACGGTATTCAAGTATCTGGTGAGATTGAAATACGACCCCAATATGGTTTGGGATCAGATAGCCTTGAGTTTTTACATTATAGCCTATACTGTAGGAATCAGCGAGATGGACCCATTCCAAGCTGGAAAATATGTACTTTCTAAAAATGATTCTGTATTTCTAGTACTTTGTTTAGATTATTTATTATCTGACCGAGTTTTTTTTATCCACGAGTGGGGTCTAACCTCATGACATCAATTTAATGATAAGCTCGTAATTATTTATTAACCTTAGCCTAATATTTGTTTTGGTAGAGCTATATTTAGACTTTTAATCTTTTTAACGCAAAAAACACTGGAAGAATTGTAGACTTTCCACCGGTTTTTTTCGAGATGCGGGGAGGCTTGAAAGACCTAATTTAAAATTGTTGGTTATTTTAAAGGTAAACAAATGATTAAATGAAACCTTGATTTACGAGTGATTAATCATTAATAATTAGGATTAAAAAGAGATTCTAATCAAGCCAATACACATAATTCATAATAATATATTATATTATTACTCATACTACAGGATTTATTATTATATTATTATTACTCATACTCATACGGAGGTTTAACCTCATAAGGAGGTTTAACTCTTTAAATACTGACATTATTGACAGATATCCAATGTTATATTTGTTATCCATTTCCAAGGATTTGTTTTCATTGAATACAAACATGTTTGTCTTAGTTTATCGTTCAGATAATATGACGCTGATCGTATGATGTTAGATAAATTGTCGCGTCATAATTTTATGTTTACATGTTCATGATAATAATAATAATTATGAATGTTTAGAATTTTGTGCGTTTTGAAAAAATATTCAAAGATTTATTTCAAAATGTAAATGATACTATTATGGTCGTTTTTGCCTTGAATATTGAATAAGTAGTTACCTTTATCATATATTTAGTCACCATTAAAATATTCTTTTTTACTGTGCATCAAAATATGTAAGCAAAAATAACTGATAGTTCAAGCGTAATGGTAATGGGTAAACAAAATGCAAGCATTTAAAAAATGCTGACACACACATGCGGAAAAGTTAAACAAAATTTATTTTAACCACTCTAACTGCTTCAAGTTTATTTTAAATAATTGTAGTAAATTTTATTTACTTTTAATCGTAAACGCGCGCTGTCTTGTCCTGAAAAAAAAACAAGCCGTCTGTAAAACATTTTGTAAATGCTACCAAACCGACGCTCCTAAACATATTTTTATCTTTTTTTAACAGAAAACACAGCATTCTCAGTTATCCCCTCAAAGACGTATCCCAGTGAAGATCTCACCCAGTACACCATCAGGCCATTAGATATGGAAGCCAGCACCAAAGGACTTAGGGATACAGTCTGCCACGGAGGTTTCTGCTGCGACTTCTATGTGAAGACTGCTGTTACAGGTGTGTACTTGTGTTTGTCTGTGCACTTGGTTATGACGTCATAATTTTGTATTGGATTATTTTTTAATAGTGGTAATTTTGTAAATTGGTGTAAGTGGTCTAAATAGACGTATATGTAAAATCTGGGACATAGGAAATAATTGGTATCCTACACAGTTTTCTGCGCCTTGTCCGCGATTCTTGAAATTGGACTTTTGAAAACATATCCAAATCTTTATTTTAGGATCAAAACCCGATGTCACGTACAGTCTAGCAGCATTTGACGGTGTCCGTCAATACAGCGCCTCACACAACATAGGGACACAAAACTGTGGGATATTCGCCTGCTCTGGACTTCAGAAGAACTGTGTTTCTGGGTAAGTTGGATATTAAAGATTTAGTTCCTTACAAGTTCATACTTAAGATCGCAATAAGATTATTTTGGTTAGAAATGCTATTTTTTAAATATTTAGGGTGACCATAAGCGTCGTAATTAATAAACTACACGGCTAGCCAAGTGGTAAAGATCACACTGTTCGCGAGTCGCGACGTGGTGCGGGTTCGAATCCCGCATGGGACAATCATTTGTTTGATATTTTATTTTATGTCTGGGCATTCCTTGTGCATGTGTTTTAAATATTTGTTAAACAAATAAAAATAGTGAAAAATGTCGGAAAAAACATATTTATGAATTTGAATAGTACCTTTAAGGATTTATCAGGGACTCTATAGAGACTCTAGTTACAGTTTTCTTAGAAAGGTATTTAATCTATGTATTCTTTTACAGATTACAAGACAACACCATCTTATTCGAAAGAATCTCCATCGCTGCCAACTTTACGAAACAAACCTCACAGTACCCAATCGTACAAACAGTGCTACCAACCGAAAAAATTACATTCGATGTGAAATCCGATGGAATTTCAGAGCAGGTAACACTAAATATTGTCGATGGTCAAAATATAGTCAATGTGGGTATTTTAGGAAGAGACTGTACCAAAGATTTTGAATCAAGTTATGTTTTTGGAGAAAAAAATAACACGAAAACAGATGGAGTTTATGATTATATTTATAATGAAGAAATTCAAGAAGTTGTTGATTACATTTGGATTCGGTTAAGAGTTTTAATTGTAGTTGTTTCTATTTATATTTTAGAAATGATGTAAGGTTTTTAATGTTGAGTTTTTAATAAGGCTGAAATTAATGTGTTTGTGGATGTATGATTTTAATGTGTGGCTGAAAAAATGTATGAATGTGTTGACATCCTGTGTAGGGTCATTTTTATAAGTGTTAGGGTTTCGTCTGACTCAAAATAAGGTATAATATAAGAAACAGTTTGTGGTCTAAATCTGGTGGCAATGATTTGCTGTAAGTACCTATTAACTAAAAGAAACTTAATTTAAAAAACTTTTTATAAAACATGTTCAAGTTCAGTCAAATGATAATTTTCCATGTATCATCTGATTTTTTAATATATTTTTTTTAACTTTGTCAGTCTCAAATGTTTTGAGGTCCATTACTCGTTTTATATTCAAGAGAGCTGTTCATGTGCTAAGCGAGCCTTCAATGGACTTAATTTTAATTATTTAACTATGTAGATTAATTAGTTAAGGGATAAAGCTTTTAATATTAAAACTCTACTTAATAAGTAGCTGGTAATGGTTTTAATATTTTTAAGTTTATTTTTGTATTTTTTGTGTATTTGTTATCAAAAATATTCTTTATCCTTTCTGATGGAAAAAATAATGAAAATTGCGACATTTTTTATGTAGTTTCTTAAATTGTAACAAAAAATGTAGAGGCTTAAAAACTAAAACCTAGTGTTTTACGAACAAGAATAAAACATCAATCTTCCATGTTACAGTTAAGCTTTTTAAAATTTTTATTCAAGAATTTTGTATAAGTATGTGTCAAAGTACTTTTAGTGTGTAATATTTATTTTAAGTGAAAACTATGTGTCCTCTTGATTGCAGTTTCTGCAATCAAACAATAATGTCGTAACTGCATTTTTAAGAATTTATATTTCACCATAAAAAAAATACAGTTTTTTTCAGTGTATAAATCCCTAAGCGTAATTACGCTGTTAAAATTAAATATGGCTGCCTCTCCTTTAATTGGTGAAAGTAGGTAAAACATAAAACATTTTAGTATTAGTTTGTTCCTTGCACAGAGAATCGGCATAGCCATTCAACGTGGCAATGCTGCCAGCCTTCTGGGCACGTTTCCCGCCATTGACAGGGATGACGATGAGTATTTTGACGCGTGTTAGTTTTATTTATCTATATAAGATTTAATTTTAGTCTTTGTTTGTTCTTGTATTAGTTTTAGTATTTAATTTAAATGTCTTGTTGTGTATTCAGAAGGACAGTTGCGACATCCGCTGTGATATTAGATTATGCATGATAATATAGATTTTTCTATGATAATGATTTGTTTTATTTTAAACAACATCATCGTCATCTCCCTGAGGCCCGAGTCTGCTATTTACACTCCGTGTCAGTGTGCTCATAGTTGGCTCATAGTGGGACGATTTTACGATAATTGGCATTCTACTATGTAGAATGATGTAGAATGCCAATTATCGTAAAATCGTCCCACTATGAGCCAACTATGAGCACACTGACACGGAGTGTAAATAGCAGACTCGGGCCCCTGCCCTGTTCCCAATTATTTGGGGTCGGCGCAATGCGTATTCAGCTTCCATTCATCTCTACAATTCGTCATCTCAGCATTCACTCCTTTCTTTCTCATATCATCTTTCACACAATCCATCGTTTTATTTTAAACAACACACTTTATTTATCCCTTTTTCACGCCAATTATGGCCATTAGAAACCTTACAACAAAATTAAAACCAATTCTCCCCATTCCTCAATTATTTATTCCCATCTTCGTACTTACAACCGTATACATATAACACATCAATGTCTATTGGTGTTCCTGTGTTTGTGGTTGTATATGTACCGCACGTGGTCCATGTCGTCATCGTACAGAGTCTTCTCGATCCAGCGCATGTAGGCTTCCACCTAGACAATAAAAAAAGAGATTTTAACATTCCTCTGCATTTATTTTTTTATGTGTGGTCACTATTAGCAAAAAAACATCAACAATTTAATTATCTAAGACGAAAAGAAGAATCAAAGCCTTTTGCAAGACAGTAGTTAGTATTTGGCTGTGGTTCATGTTTGGCTAAAGAAAGTCCTGCTATTTTTTTTTTTCAAAAGTAAATTTTAATTAACTTGTAATATAAAACGCCTGATGAAAAACATATAAAATTAGACTTTAGCACAAACCATGAGTACAAAAAGTTATTGGTACTGTATTCAAGTGACTCTCTGGTCCGATCTTATGTTATTTATATAACACCTTTTGTTATTTCCATAGTGTATCAAAAGCGTTTTCATTTAAGGAGGCATACTTTTATCCTTTTTTGTATAATTGGTAATATGTATATTGCAACTATAGTATAAATATTACGTACCTTAGTGTAGACATCAGGTTTTCCTCTGGCGCAGGGTATGCCCCATGATACAATCCCAATTTGTCGCCCTTCTCTTACTAATGGTCCACCGGAGTCACCCTGAAATTCATACACACTCAATCAGCTTCTATATATTCTAACTAGATATTTTGAACTTAAATTTAAGAGGTTTGCTCTATTGTTTATTTCATTGCTACCTAATTCTGATGCTCCGCTATGCCCCTGACCAATTCATATAATTTTTGCTACTTTCTAGTAAAACATGGATTTCAATATAACTTTTACCGACTACATAACCGTTCTATCCTACTACGAATTCACTTTTCCACTGCTTCTTACTAGGTACGCTCAAAGTAGATAAAAAATCAGTTTCGTGTTACCGTACATACGTACGAATAACATTTTAAGGGATTCTTTTAGAAAAATACAGCATTTCAACTCACATGACAAGCCCCCTCTCCCGCCTTCGTCAGCGCGCAGATCTGGGTCTCGAACACGGCGTTCACACTCTTGTGCGCCTCCTTACACTCCTCGTACGTGATGGAGCGCAGTTCCAGCTGCATCAGGTCGCTGGGCAGGCGCCCGGGGTACTGGAAGAAGAGTTAGAAAAAGCTAGGAAAGAGAGTTTGTTGTGATTCTCTACATGTTGGCAGGTACAAAGAATGAGTAACGCCTTTTGTGTGTTTGATTGTTTATGAATTTTGAGGTTGAGATTTTGGCCACCGGTAATGTTATGTAAGTTTTAAGTAGCTAATAAAGCAAGTACCAACCAGCGTTTTATATCCAAATTAATTCTGACCACATTTTACTTAAAAAGCGTTTAATATCTTATATATATATAAAATTCTCGTGTCACAATGTTAGTTACCATACTCCTCCGAAACGGCTTGACCGATTTTTATGAAATTTTATATGCATTTTCATTATTCAGTAGGTCTGAGAATCGGCTACTATCTATTTTTCATATCCCTATGTAGGTAGTAGGTAGGTAGTAGGCAGGTGCTAGGTAGAAAAAATTGCATTGCAACGCATGCCGGGTACAGCTAGTAGATCTATATTATTATGTATATTACAACTTTTTACTGTACATAGGTACAGTAAAAAGGTCAGTAAAAGCTCGAGTTTAAATGTGTTACACGGATTTATTGTCATGTAACTTTTTATTAAGTAAGAAACTTAGTAGAAACTTCACATTGAAAGTGATTTTATCGGACCTTAAGATTCACTAAAGTCCATAAAAACATTGATTCGAATTGGCGCAATCCCATACATGGTGTAACGGAGCTTGAATTAAAAACACTAAAGTACAGCAAAAGTAACAACCAATTCAAATCTCACCGACGTAGTTCCCCACCCAGTTAGCACCAACTCTTCACCCTTCTCCACTGGCTCGTCATTAAGTTCCACAGCATCAACTATACTACCAAAATCCATCTCCTCTTCAGTGAAGAGTATAGCTATATCGTTCTTAATGATGTAATCGTCGTAGTCTTCGTGGACAACTATCTTTCGGATGTCGTAAGCTTTCCCGCCGGCACGCAGTTGGTTTGTGCCGACTACAGCTTTGAAGTATTCTGGCTTCATTCTGAAGGATAGGTGGATTAAGGATTGGAGATTAGGTTTAAAAGTATGAAAAAAGTTTTATAATTTCGTTATATATTCTGGCGTTTTAGAAATGATAGTTGCTATAATTATATTATCAAAAATATCAAAACGAGACCTCTCCTACGTAAATGCCTACACATATTTTCATAGCAATAATTTACAGAAGCATGTTTATTTGATTGTACATTTAGAACAGCTGATCAACAATAACAATTATTGTATGTGATCTAAAATGTTGTATAGATACCTATTTTATACATGTTTATATAATTTTTCTTTAATATAATAGCATATAGAAGTTTTGGTATTTCACATAAAAAATGTTATTGCTTGTTGATAAATACCATCATGACCAATAATATTTTTTTATGTAACCATTGTTACGTAGTTACCACTGTTTTGTTTTCATTAGCGCTTCTATATATTTCTGTTTCCCCGAATAATATCTACAAATATCTAATAAATCCAAACTAACCTGTCAACGCAATGCGCAGCCGTTAATATAACCCTCGGCGTGACGAGGGACGCGCCACAGAAATGCCAAACCCCCCAGATGCGGAGTGACACCTGGTACGGGATGGACCCGTTGGGGGCCTTTATACCCCCCACTATGCGTTCCCAGTCCTCGCGCGCTTGAGGGTTTGAAGACGTGAAGAATTCTGATGATACTGTGGAGATTATAAATGATTTTGTGAGAATGTAGAGTAGTGTAATAAAAGTTAGAATAGATGAAGGGAAAGTGACATACTCTGCCTCAATCATGATAACTAACTTTATAATTCTCAAGCTGAAGTAATTAAGCTTGAGGATTACTAAGTAATTCATTATCTGTGAAATGTCAATTAAATGTGAACAGCTTGCACAAAATAATAACGCATATAGAAATAAATTCAAGTTAACAAGTTGTTTTATTGAGTATTGTTATGATATTTCTGTCAGGCGTTAGTATTGTAAATTACTATGAGTACCTAGATTTTCTGATTTTTCAGGTGTTTAGGTCATAAAGATCAAAATGAAAGAAGCAACCAAGGAAATTAAAGTACAAATAAAGAGAGATACTGGTTATCTAGTTACTAATTGTTTATTGGTTACATTTCTACCTTTAATTGCTTTATTTTGTATTTATTTAATGACTGTAAAACGATTTGTTTTAAATATTAATTAAAACAACAGAAACACACTCATGTCAATCACCGCCGGGGGACCTGCCTCAAAATGCAAAAAGATATTTGTCAGAAGTGGGATTCGAACCCACGCCCACAGAAGTGGACTGCGACCTGAACGCAGCGCCTTAGACCGCTCGGCCATCCTGACATGTTAAACGAGATCGAAATTATCAATTGGTATCTATGACTTTATCCGACAGTTTATAAATAGATTCTGACGTCACAGGCAAACTCGATAATTCACAATACGTAGTGCTTGCACTACACTGATAAGTTTAAGCAAATTTAAACCTTAGGACAATAGAAATAAATTGTAAATAAAAATGTAAGTGACGTTTACGAAAATCGAGGTCAAGATAATTGAAGGTAATTTAGTATCTGTTGACACTGAGTTATATTGTTTTGTATAAACTACTCATTTATTGTTAATTCTGGTGACACACAATCTGATGTTTTAGAAACCGACTCCATAAAAGGGTGGTTATGAGTTATTTTATTGTTTAAATAAAAGTTAAGTTTATATTATTAGTTTTAGAGTGAAGAATGCCCGATTACACATTACAATGAACATAAAGTTGTATATTAAATATTATTTTAATAAACACTAGCTGTGCCAGCGACTTTGTTCGCGTGGATGACGAAACTTATCAATGAGTTTTTTTTTAAATAATCCTTACAGCATGATTCAGTATTCACGCGCGATGGCTTATTAGCGTATTTCATGATTAAGTATGGTGTTTCTATACCGATTTCTATGATTCTTTTTTATTGAATAGGTAATAATGTTAACTTTTTTAATTAGGTATGAGTGAGAGTATTATAAACGTAAGAGTAAACAAATATAATCAGAAAGCTCCGAACTGCTAAGCTATCGGGAGTTACAAGTGTTATTGTGGGTCAACCATAAAAGATAGACATATGCTGTTGTGGGATTTATTTTATATAATTTTATGTAGAACATTTCCGTCATAAATGATGTAGGTAGCTTTAAAAAATGGAGTAACTTCTCCCGTTTTCTCAACATTTCCCTTCACTGCTCTGCTCCTATTGATTATAGCGTGATGAAAAGTATACTATAACCTGCCCAGGAGTCTGAAGAATATTTGTACTAAGTTTCGTTAAAATCCGTCAAGTAGTTTTTGTTTCTATAAGGAACATACAGACAGACAGACAGACAGACAGACAGACAGACAAAAATTTTACTGATTGCATTTTTGGCATCAGTATCGATCACTAATCACCCCCTGATAGTTATTTTGAATATATATTTTATGTACAGAATTGACCTCTCTACAGATTTATTATAAGTATAGATTTTCTAAAAGATAATTTTAGAAGAGAAACTAAACACAGTTCACACCTACTGCAGTTTTAGTCACAAAGAAAATAACAAGTGGACTTATTATATTTTATTTCTTTCCCTAATGGTAAAAGAATACGTTTATGCTCTCTTTTATTTAAGTAATATAAAATAATAAGTATTTTCATCAATTACAAAATCAAAAAAATAATAAAAGTTCTCTCACCGAAAGCCAAGCTAATCCCGAAAAAAACAAAAAGAATAAAACCGTAAGCCGCCATTTTGGATCACAGACAAAATAGAATACTGTGAAAAAATATGAGAAAAACCTTTTTATATGCATTTGTAGATGCGTTTCTGACGCAATACTTAGTGCACTAAATTCTTATGGTGATACCCGTATTGCAATTACGTTATACATGATAATATCTTCAAGTTCTGACTTTGGGATAAGTAGGAATGTTAGGAATTTGATTAATTGTGTAGGATTTCTGTGAAGGGTTTTATGAAAAATTTAGGAAATGGACTGGCCGAAATGAAAAAAATTAAATAAAATCACAAGGTGTAAGACATAGTACCTACCTTAGAGATAAAAAAGGAAATTAGTGCCGAAATTCAAATGTAGATGTAGGAAGAGATATTTTTTAGGTTAGGTATTAAAAAAAAAATATATTCTGACAAACGGTGAAGGAAAACATCGTGAGGAAACCTGGATTCCAAAATTTGGTATCTGAAATCGCCAATCCGCAGAGAGCAAGCGTGGTGATCAATGCTCGTGCCTTCTCTTCTCTAATGAGAAGAGGCCTGTGCCCAGCAGTGGGACGTTTATAGGCTGGATTATTATTATATTTTATACACTATTATTAAACGTGAACTTTGTAAGCGTCTATCGTCATAGGTAAGTGCATTTTATTTTTATTTTATGTTGGCCCACTCTTCCAATTTTGCGTAACAACTATTCTCCGCCATTTCTCGGAAACTTATTAGTCCAAATAACTATGAAATGAAATAATTATACCATTTACAATTCTCGCTGATATTTACTTACTTTTAAACCACACAGAAAGGCTTATATCGAGCAGTAGACCAGGACGCCGGACGATCGCCGGACGATGCAACTATGAGCACACTGAAACGGAGTGTAAATAGCAGACTCGGGCCCCAGTGCAGGCTGTGATGATTGAATTGATGTTTATTTATTTCCCTAAATTTAAATAATTTATTAAAATTACGCTTCAATATAATATTACTCTTTCACTTTAGCATGTCGCCCATCTTTACCAATTTTTATTCATGTTCAGCTATTGGATTTGCTGTCTTATAATGTCATTGTTAACCTATTTGACTTTTAGCACCTAGATACGGCTTAATTTTAAAAGTATGTCTTAAACTTTGAGATTACAATCCTTAAGAGCCAAGCAAAGCGAGAAAAACCGCGAACCACAGCTAGTATCTAACTAAAATTCCTAATCTACACCTTCCCGACCTAGTTCCGTATACATTGTATAACATTACTATTAAAATTCTTTGCTGTCCTATACAGGATGTTCACAATTTGAGACACATTGTCTCTGCACTTACTGAACTAATAATTCCGTGCACAGAATTCTAATAAGGGTTCAGGATTTAAGAATATATTACTTGAAGGGATAGAAAAAAAATAATAAAAGGATGGCCAGCAAGTAATTGTTAACTTAATATACACTTCGTAATTGCGATCTTTTAGCTAATAAATAAAACTTATGTGAAATGAATATATGTATTTAAGTGTTGATATTTTTTATATGTATGCCATTAATATCATTATGTTAAACACTTTGGTTTTTAAAGACGTGTATAGAAAAAAAATTAATAAAAAAAAAAACAGTAGTTAATTTTAAAGTGGTTTCAAAATTTTCCCTCTCGTTAATTTGCCGATTTGAATGACAGGACTCGAGTATCGTGCATTTTCGAAGCAGAATCTCAAAGGAATGTGGGATTTACATGAAGACTAACAAATTCTAGGTTATTACAATTAGTACTGGGAACGTGATAGCAAATGCATGGGAAATGCGCAGGCGCCGGAATGTGATGGAGACAAAGATCTTTTAATCTGTACGTATGCAACAAAACATGGATGACAATTAGAGATTGATATTTTTAATTCAATAAATTGTGATTTAACTAACCATCTTAATTTTTGACTGCTCTCGTCATCTACTTGCGGAGTACAGTTCTTAGCTTCCATTCATGTGGAGTAAAGGTCATTTAAAAAAAAACATTCAACAACACATCCTTTTGCGAGTGGGTTAAAAACTAGGATTATCCGATCCTAGTTTTTAACCCGCTCGCAAGTTAAAATCTAGGTTGCATGTTGCCATTTTCTTAAGCACATTTGTATTTTTTTCAGAACTCTATATAACTAATAATGACTGTTATAATAAAGGTATTGTATTTAAGAACGTTTGAAAGCGACCTATATATTTTTAACATTAAATTTACTTTTTTCGTGCAGTCTTATCGTTTTACTCAATAATTTATTTCCTAAATCATTAATTGTCTTAAAAGCCTCATCCAAAACAATGCACTTTTCACATCTCTGCGCAGGCGCCAATTACATTCATGTTGAATATCAATGCACTGTCACCCATTATGCGTTCCGTCATGACAATATATATAGCTTACGTTATGTCATTACTGTAATCATAGGTCTCCCGTCTCGTGTTATGGCTTGACGTACTATTAGTATGTATTAGCTTGGTTTCGGCGGAAGTGTTAAGTTCTTTTCTGCATTGTTGCATAATCCTGACATAGAGACCTTGTTGTTATTTATTGGGTAGTGTAAATGTTGTTGCTATCCAAGTGTTTTGAGGAAAATAACGGAGATTTATAACAAACTTATACCAAAATGATTTTTAAAAAGTCCGACGTTTTTTATCAAATTGCTGTCTCATTTATAAATGCTGAATAAAGTTTCATAAATCTATCTAAGAACCACTTCGAATACGTTAGCTTTTCAAACGAAAGACGACTCTTTACAATCGGTTCATTAGTTTATGAGCTACGATGCCACAAACAAACCGACAGGTCAAACTGCCTGTCCTTTTGAGTCGGGATTAAAAAGCATAAGTAATTTACTTATGATGGTTGGATAATGATCTTTAAATACCTAAAGGTATTTGCCTTTAAATACTTTAACTGCATAGCATTATTGCATATGTATGCGTTCAAGTCATATACTTTCCGGGCTTAAAAATTACTGCGATTTGGTCAGTATTTCTAAAATGAAAATTCAGAAAGTATTCACATTACAGTTAACCATTTCTCTGTCCCGTGAGTGGCCGTGAGTCACATATGAACTTTTCCATTGTTTAACTATTGTATCTACTGGCGGGACAGTTAAGTTGTTAAGTAATCATATTTTGGAGGACTTAAAGTACTCCAACGACTGCCAGATGTGCAGAATATGTTTTAATGACTAAGATCAAAGGATTCTCCTATTTTTTGCTTTAATATTGAATGTTTACCACTGCGTAATGTTAAGTAAAGTGCGAACATTAATAAAAGAAATGGTTCCGTACAAAAAAGTACTGACAAAGTGGTTTAAAAGACATTATTGTAATTATCAACGAATTATGTCTTGACAATGTTTTTGTTGAGGTAGAAAAAGTGGATTTTATTTATGTATTCTGGATGGAAGAGAACAAAAACTGTTTTATATTTTCTCTATGGCAAAAAAGATCGGTTTAGTAAAAAACATTTTATGAACGACTCTTATTTATCAATATATAGAACAAGTAAAGTAAGTAAAGTGGTACTTACTGCGTATTATTATAAAGTTTATTTTGCTACGATTTATATGATAATAATAATATGTTTTTATAAGCATAGGTAAGATTGTTTTGATATTTTGTAAAACTTTTGTTTTTTGTTTTATGCAGAAAACATAAGTTGCTTTTTTGTATGCCATGTAGTTTTCACAAAATTCTATGAATGTATATATCTTTTTAAAACCAATAGACTGGCATAGCTAGAAATACGGATATAGCAAGTTTAAACCGCAGTCATAGACTTTGGGAAATAAATCTAGTTTTCTATTTATTTTTATGGTGCAAAGACCATTTTCTTGAACTGTTGCGGTGCAAGAAAGAGTCTATTCAAATACATGGAGCAAATGAAAATTCTTTGGTTACTTAAAGTAAGGTAATACATAGCTATCCTTACTAATATTATAAATGCGAAAGTTTGTTTGGATGTTTGTTACTCTTTCACGTAAAAACTACTCAATGAATTTTAATGAAACTTTACAATAATGTAGCTTACACATCGGAATAACACATAGGCTATAAGTTAAAAACATAGTGTATGAATCGTCATTCGCGCGGGTGAAACCGCGGGGCACAGCTAGTGCATATATAAACAAATGAACCGAAAGCATACAAGAACGGTGGCAACTAACAGCAATGAATAGAAACCTGTGGAGAGAAGGAAGGGGGGCCTTTGCCCTTCAGTGGAACAGTTCCGGCTCTAAATAAATCATAATAAATAATACATACAAACAAAAATATTGTTTTATTCCTCGTTTACAACAAAGTATGTGAGTAATGTCGATTTTGTCTTCCAAAAAAAAAACATTCATTTTAGAATTCGGTATCATTAAAAATTCATATAAATTATTTGCTAAGTATATCTATACGCACTGGACGCCGGAAGGACATCGCCGTCGAGGTCGTCCGCGGCGAAGGTGGTGTGATGATCTAGTCAGTTATAACACAGAGGTTTGGAAGAAGAAAGGGAAGGCCTTTGCCCAGCAGTGGGATCTAACTGAGGATAATAAAAAAAAAAACTATACGTATCCCTAAAAATGCTTGTGATATTGGTACACAAGTCACACAATAGCATATTTGTCGTTTTGTATTGATTTCGATAGTAAACAAACATTCTTGGTGAATGTGTATACTTTAACATACATTTAGTACAGAGTCGTGCTATGTGGAAGAACATTGTGCTATTTTTAGCGTCATGCAGTAAGTTTTTGGTACTTTTTGTGATAAAAAGTGGTAGGAAATTGGTAATGAAATTTCTGAAACAGAGGATCAAGGCCCAGATTATGTGTTCGAAAAATGTCACCACTGCACTGTAACGAAATAATACCTCAAGCTACAGAGTACAGCTATGTAGCTTTATTAATAGATAGGGACACAGTAATATACATAAATAGCATTATATATTTTCTTTGATCTAAGATTGCAAACACATTTTATATCAAAACGTCGTTAAATAAATTCTTGAGCCAATTTTTATCGGTCTCTTTAGATTAGTTCTTGTTTGAAATTCGTCAAATCATCAAGAAAAAAAACTGTCTCATGCTACATGATACTTACCTTTATCATATCCTATCTGTTGAAGCATGAAAATCTGATCAAAAATCCCGATATAATTTCGTTTTCTAACAGCCAATCTGTCCACCAGGTGTAGTGATCATCAAATGCCAGTTCTTCGACTGTCACGACGACCCTGGTTACAGCCCAGATGAGGGACCCCTGTCAGACCTGCAGTTCACGTGGCTTGGGACCCTACAGTATATACATGGTAAGATTTTTCCCTATGTGTTATAATATGACCTGTCAGTTCTTGTCGATACAATGAAGAACATATTTTCTGTCAGCCCTCCTGCCAACTGCAATTTCGACAAGCGTTAACGCTGATCGAATCCTTGAAATGAACGGAAGTGACCAGAAGTCAGGTGACTTATCGAAATGCAATGTAATTTCCATATATTTAATGACATCAAAAGCGATTTCTATCATCGGTAGAAATGTCACACCCCCCCGTGCCCAAGTGATATTTCTCCTCATCTAGAAAGGGTTCTATGTACAGTGTGACAGAGTTATATTGATCTACCAAACTACCTATTTAAGCTTTATATTTCGTTGCAGTGAAGAACGGCACACCTCACTACTTCAGAGTACCGCGAGTGATCCTCATCAGCCGGCAGTTCGCTCTCGCTACCGCGATGGACGCCGCGCAGATACCTGAAGGATACGCTCTGTAAGTACTTCTATATCCCTCTTTTGTTAGATTATTTTCCTGGAAATCTTCTTTGTATTACATGTACCCTTTTTACCAACCAGGTAAAAAAAATCCTCTTTCTGCCCTTCGCTCCCAGCTTGTCCGTCACATATTATTTTTGCTAAATGCATGTTTCATATTTATGTGGATCAGTACAGAATTGTATTGCAACTTATTTACTGAGCACATACAATTTTTTTATAGTCTTTCCGATTTAGCTATAAGTAAGATTTACCATTCAAAATTTTGCTTATTGCAACTTATTTAAATCGACCAACTAAGAAATTTTAGGTACAATCGGATTTGGAGATGTCAAAATCCAAAAACTGAAGCTCTCTTCCAGAGGCAACGTAATATTCGGCGACTACGAGCGCGACGAGAAGGAGTGCCGGATCTCCGTCGAGGACATCGCCAACGGCATGGAGTGCGAGCCGGCGGTGCTGCTGATGCCGATCGCAGACGTGCTGCTGCACCCGGAGTACAAGCACTTCGGCGCCAAGTACAGTGTGGCGCTGCTGAAGCTCATCACGCCGGTCAAGTCTAGTGAGTTGATTTATGATCTCACTTCCGATCAGAAGGCTCCTTCGCATGTAGAGATATGATAGCGTTCCGTGGATAGGAAAGTATTGGTCATGTTTACTTACTTGCGGGTTCGCGATATTAGATTATTTTTTTAATCCTTGTCAAAGCAATGCCCGAACAGGATTTTTCTTTTTTGTAAGGTCTTAGATATTTTGCGAGAAAATCCATTTGACATTAATATTTTTTCCTGTTAACATGAGAAAATTCGCTGTTACTGTATGTTATATTTCTTTTTACAGAATATATGCTGCCAGCTTGCTTGCCCTTCAAGAACTACATAGTCGACAAAAATGGAAAACTGACGAAGCTTAAATTGTATCACGTGGACTTTGCTACCGGTAAGTCTTGTTCAAAATTTCCAGTCTCTATATAACTGGGATATTTTGTACGAATGACTACATTACGAACATACATATTAGTTATAATTCGTTTTCCCTTTGTCTGTAGATGTTCCCAGAGATTTTATAGAAGAAGAAAAGGAAGTAGTGAAAGTATCCATACTGCCGAGAGAACTGTGCTTTTTATACGATTCTTCAGATGTATGTTTGCTTATAATTCTTTAATATTTATTAAATTAAAGGTTAACAGTACATTAGATAAATTAACTGCGCATTGTTGCAATATTTAGCTGAAAATCCTTTACTTTGAAATTAAATACAATAATAATGTTTGGATATTATGTGGAGTCGTCACCGTCAGTTGAATATAATGGTTTATTTAAATATCTGTCAACTTCGTCTGGTCCGTGCATCCATTGTTTTAAATACAGCGGAGTGAATGGAAAATTGGACAAAATAATTAGCAGTATTTTTTAATTACTATAAATCTACCGTTTTCAATTATTACTCTCGCTTTTTTTCTCATCCATCTTTTAGTGTTATCTCAATCACAGGTAACAAGAAGGTTATTAAATTCTATGCGTGTCTTCTTGCATTTGTTTTACCAGAATGCAACAAAGATGACTCGAAACAGAATGGCGTGTACCACTGGCTGTGGGTTCCATTCCGGCGCACCGACCATAGTACATGAACATACTGGACATTGGTCTATAGTGGCTCTATCACAAGGTAACTGAAGTCCTTATGTTTTTTGTCTCCTTCACCCCGAATATTCCACACTTAGTTTTAAGATGCCGTCAAATCTCTTGTTGTCCTTGATAAATGAACTGCAGTGGCGATTCGATGATTAAAAACGTCATAAAAACCAAAGGACAATGGGCAAAAATGTATGGAGCTTGTCCCATCGGCGGCCACGTCTGTACTATTATTTTTCCAGCAGGCAATTAGGTATATAACAAGATTAAAAAAGATTGTTTCTGTCACTTCCATGGATAAATAGTTATCATGGGTAGATAATGTTTAATAAAAATATCGAATTAAATCATTCAAAGGAATTATTACAGTTTGTATCTTAAATACAATATTTTGTACAGATCGCGATGATGTAACATTGATATAATAATTAATTTAAGTATATAATAATGATATTTGATATTTAATGATATTTAATCGTACTCCTTGAAAATTATTTGCACTCACCTATCAAATGATACTAATTTCATTAATGATGATTTCATTCAACGCTCATTGTCCTTTACGTTCAAGTTATAGGGGTAGATAAGACGTAAATATTCGTTAAAACTTACTGCCATACTGAGAGACGTTAATCATGAATTAAGGAATTCCATAGTATTGATTTCAGTGAGTCAACTCTCAGAAGCCTGAGAGCTTGCTTAAGTAACCATTTACGTCGCTGAGGGAAGAAATTTATTTACATTTAGTTCAAGCTTATATGAGAGCCCTCCTTCTGTTCTCTCCTCGTTCTGTTCATAAAAATTAAACCATACGGCAATAATTAAATATCCTGTCTTCAATACAGGAGGTCCATCATGCCCGGACCCGCTGCGCTCTCGCCGCCCCCCTCCCCCGCCGCACCACATCATGATCCACCCCTACGTGCCGTGGATCACGGCCGCCATCACCGGGAAGGCTGTGGGCGCCTTCGCTAAGGATGATCCTTTCGGTATGTTTAGAATTCCACCTTAATTCCTGAAGAAATGAATGCCATTAAGGGTTCTTATGACGAAAAGCTATTACATAAATAATTTCAACTTAAAAGAAATCAGGGATCCCGAGGATTTTTTTTTTAATTAGGGGAATTAAGTATCACAGTGGTGTGAATCTAAGATGTAAATAGCCTGAAGAAAGGTGTTAATCAAATTAATAAAAATACTTATCTATGTACTTTTAGAAAACTGTAGTAACTAGAACTGAAGATACATTTCATGACCATCTCATAAACCCTCATAACATAGCCATAGGAGATCGATTGAAATTAATTGACGAGTTTATTGACGACCTCCGTGGTCGAGTGGCGTACGCACCGGTTTCAAGGTGTCGCTAGCTCTGAGGTCCCGGGTTCGATCCCCGGACGGGTCAATGTAGAAACCAACTTTTCTACATTGCCTCGGGTCTGGGTGTTTGTGGTAACTTAGTTGTTTCTGAATTCCATAACACAAGTGCTTTAGCTACTTACTTTGGGTTCAGAGCAATGATATGTGTAATAATATGTGATGTTGTCCGCATTTATTATTTATTTAATTACACAAAATATCAGAGACTAAGTATGAAAATGAGTACACAGTAACAACAACAGTAAATCCGTTTGTCAGGTTTCATCATGCCACGCGCGTCTGTCTACGATCTCATCGCTCACGGCTGGGTGGGCCACTGGTGGATGGGCGGCCTCCGCTGCTACGACAGGGGAGAGGCTGCTGACGACATCTTCAAGTTCTACCACGAGATCTTCCAGCTCAAGCCCATCACGGAGACTTTCTTGACTTACTACCTTGAGGTACAAAAAAAGATAAAATTTATTTCCAATTTATAGAAAAAACATTTCCAAATAAATTATCTAATGTAATGACCGACACTGACAATACAATGTAATGATGCCATTCAGTTGGTCTGATGATGGAATGTGAAGGTGACCATTGGTCCTCAATAACGAAACTACGTAAACCTACCGTGCTTGGACTCGTTCGATTTGTCTCAATAAGTACTTTAATTCTAGGCTAAAAGTTTTAAATATTTCACAAAATTTTGTTCACGTGAAACCTTGATATCAAAACCTCTTTTTCATACTTGTACAAGTTGCAGTTGCACAGTTACTCTGTTGACATATAGGTACAATATAACATTAAACCTGTTGGAACTATATCTCAGATTGATGCTGCCCACGGAACTATGATCATCTGCGTGAAGGTTGGCATGCCGTACCAGCTCGGACAGCCCCGAGTGTGGGAACTCGACAGTCCTATAGTCAAGGTACCTGCTTTCCTTAGATATTTGTTTATTGTACCATAGGTATACATATGTATACTCGATTTGGAGAACTTTGGAGTCAGTAATTGTTATTAAATTAGGATAAGGGCTCATAACATAACATACCATCACGCATGTATCCCCGAAGGGTTAGGCAGCGGTGTACCAATGTACACCCACTGTTCGCCGGTATGTTTAGGTCCCATGTAATAGGGGGCGAGCCTATTGCCACTAACTGGGCTCAAATCCAAACTCCGACCTGCTACTGAGAATTTCATAGAAAAACCCAATAACACCTTGGTCGAGTTGGGAATCGAACCCAAGACCTGTGACCAAGCAGTCGCGCTTAGAACCACTAGGCCAACGAGGCAGTTTAAGGGCTCGTCGAGACTTATTCTTGTTCTTATCGAGACGTGGCGGGCAATGAATTTTCAAGACGATTAATCGTGCAGATTTTGTCGGATGGTTGTTTTGTTGGATGATTGGTTGGATAAATCGCTGAGCAAATGTTCAACGGAATTTTTAGTAAATGTTATGTAAGGTTAATTTAAATGATATGATTCAATTAGACAACTTAATAGCAAGAGAAGCATTTCACAAAAAATGGAAAACAAGTCTTACTTTAGTTTAAAATGACTAGTTTCTTTTTTTTTTCAATTTTTTACCAACCAACTTTTGTTTTTTCACAGGTGCGCATACCATTATTGCGGTTCCAGAATCTGTACAAATTCCAAGTGGAGGCTTGGGGATACAACGCTACGGAGTCTTCAGCATCTACGGAATCCTCTACTCTTGAAACTGAGGAGAGTGAGGAAGAGGATGAAGATTAGGGAACGGATGTTGGAGAGAGAGGGATAGATAGAGCTACTTTCAGAACGAAAATTTATACTGGACGGATCTTTTTTTGTACTATTCGGATCAAAATTAAGTTGTTGGGCCCTTTTTTGTGTTGCAAAAAAAATATACTACTGGGATCTATTCAATAGTAGTGTAATAAAATGCAATGAAGAATAGCAGATTCCAATATTCTTAGAAGTAATTATAAATATTAATAGTAAACGCAAAGATCAGAAAATGTGTTGAAAATGAGTTTGAAAATATTAATATATGCATACGTTGTTTTAAAGAAAATACCTGTTAAAATAATGTTTACAATAGATGCAAAAAATCATATAGTTTTATAGATTACTAATTTTGTTTATGAATCAGTATTTTTACAAAAAATCCTTGCCTTCCCTTAGATATTTTTTACTTTGAAGTTACTTCCACATTCTACTTTTTATTGAATCTAAATACAGCAATACTACTTGACTATTCCTGTACTTAACAGCCTATAGGGCACAATGAACTGATGTTAGTTATCTAGTGCATAAAGCAATGCAATACCTGTACACTGTACTCGAATAATAAAGACGTTATGATCAATGCACGATGTGGACATGGAGAGAAATAAACAGTATGTCAATTGCGAACAGTTTTTAAATAAAAAGTTTTTTTTTTTTCAAATTCAAACTGTTTATTTTACAATAGGACGTCTTCTATGTAGATGAGGTTGACAAAATTCAATTTGAATTTGAATTTTGAATTTATTGAGGACTGTTTTTAAATAAAAAGTTTTGATATGTTATTATTTTTTATTTTAAATACTGTATGTATGATATTTGCGCGATACGGGTAGGTAATTACAGTATTTGTGAAGGTTTTTCCTTACGATGGTTTGCCATGAATTCACTAAGTGACGTTTTATTATCCTAGGCACAAAGTAATAGTTATTTTATTACCTTGCCAAGTTAATATTCCGATAGGGTAAGATAGAGAAACTCACAAACTTACGTGTTAGTCATGCAGGGTGTTATGAAAACCCTGTCCGACCCGTGATAGTATTGTTAGATATCGATATCTGATTACAAAATTGTGATAAAAAATTGGAAAAAGAAGAAAAAAAAGAAAACCTAATCATTTTTTTTTTCTCAAAAGTCTAGAGAGCGATTTGGCGTCGTCACAGATGCTACCTAAAGATCAAATAAAAGGCCCCCAAAAATACCGACGAAAATGGTGTTGTAATTTTTGTTTTAATCTCAAGGAATTTCGCAGCTAAAAATCGTTATTTCAAAATTTATAATTATTGTTACTATCATGAATATTCCAAATTTAATGTTTTATTTGGGCACGTGATTTTGAACCTTATATCACCCTTTTGGGTCGGACAGGGTTTTCTAAACACCCTGTATATACATATAGTAGTTATAATATTTTAATAAACAAAATTTAATGATGCTTTGTCTTCACAAAAATGCTTTTTTAAACACTAAATGCTTGGGACGAAGAAGTTCTAGGCTTATTCTAGATCCTGAATAAACACTCGCGAAACCTACCATGGTCAATGCTTGTAGAAATATCTCTTGTTTACGGGGACAGGTGTTTATTTGATTTACTGTTTCTTTTACACTGTGACACAGTATAGGTTTTTATTTATGATATCTGCGATTAAAACCGAAGGGGCGTGGCCACTAAATCGTTTTGCTAACAGGCGAATGTAGAAAGAAATAACATCAATCCAAAATTGACTCTACCTTGAGTAAATAAGATGCATTTTCAGTTGTAATCCTAAATGAAGATGCAATAACCAATGTTTGATAAGCGGAATGCAAAGATACAAACAAAGGTAATAAATGTTTTTGAAGTACGGTCAGCGAAATAATGTTAAGTTTAAAGAATTCGTATGGACTTGAACGCCTTACTTATGCTGCACTTTATAAACATTATCACTGTAATTTTTTTTTAATTATAACAAAAAATCACCACCAGATTTTTATAAAATTAGTCTACTTGGATAATGAGTCGTTGAAAAATTCGAAATCACATTGAAAAAATTGGTTTTGATTATTATAAACTACTAGCTGTGACCCGCGGTTTCACCCGCGCAAATAACAATTTTATATAATACACTATCTTTATAAATTATAGCTTATGTGTTATTCCGATGTATAAGCTACATTATTGTAAACTTTCATTAAAAGCCATTCAGAAGTTTTTGCGTGAAAGAGTAACAAACATCCATACATCCAAACAAACTTTCGCATATATAATATTAATAAGGATTTAATATATTATGACTTATAAAACTTATCCTCAAAATATAAATAGCAAAAATAAATATTTTATTGTAATTAAATCCAAAAGCTCCTTATTTTTGCCGTCTCTACTGAACCGTCATCAAAGCTCGCTAACCGAACACGGCGTGCAGATTGCAATACCTTTTATGCATCGCATCGCAACATGAATAACGACAGCTGTCGGCGAATAACCGCTACCCGACTGTGCAGAAGAGGTAGTTCTATATTGTGTATACGACACACTTTTGTGAGAAAATTATAGGTGGTAATCAAGTGGTCTAGTGCAGTCAATTAAAGATTTAAGGGTGGTTTGAACTCAGGAAAATACCAATGTGATTTTTGAATCTAGGAACATAAGACGATGACTATTACAGGAATAATTTGCAAAAATAAATTGCCCGAGAAACCAAGACAGCATATAGTGATGTGATAGTGAGTGTATTCAATGGTCAATAGGTCTATTAGGTCTGAAGCCCGAGTCCGCTATTTTAAGTCAGTGAGTGGTGGGTTAATAAACGTTCCAGCGTACTTGTTTTTGTGCTTATTTTCGTATTCAGATAATTTTAGTTTAATGACAAATGTACACCTACTTGCCACTGTTGTCATTGTAGGATTGCGGACTGTTCTTATCTGAATACGAAAACTAGGCACAATAACAAGTAAACTGGAACGTTTATTAACCCGCCACTCACTGACTTAAAATAGCGGACACGGACCCCTGAAGACATTCAATTTGCTATCTGCTGAATAGACATTAAAACAAAATTATATATATCGTTTAAAAAACACCTAGCCAGAGGTTCGAATCTTCAATTATATAAAATAACTAGCTGTTGCCCACGACTTTGTCCGCGTTAATTTCTGTTATTATGATCGCGATTCAAAAGTTTTTAAAAGAACATACCTATTTTAAAGCACTTCTGCGTAAATGATATTTTTAGTTTTATTTTAAGTTTTCAACAGATTAGCGTGTGTCTTCTATTGTGAGATAAGTAGTTTATTCCATGTAACTAAGTGTTCTTGTACTTCAAGTCTAGTTCCATTTAATTTAAGCTCTAGCTTTTATGCAAACATTTCAACAAGTCGTATACAATATCTTCGCGCCTCACATTACGGGAGCGACAGACGTGTCTGACTACTGTTGATAGGCCAATTATATTGTAGGTAATGTAGTTTGATATTTAATGTTTGTGTGTTTAACTATGTCGTTCTAAGTTCGGCGGACTCTCCCGGCGCTGCTGCTGGAACTGCGGAGATCCTTAAACGGCGAAAGTATAATAACCTAATGGGTAATTATATTTTCGAGCCGTTTGGGGTTGAAACGGTCGGGTCATGGGGTCCGAGTGCACGAAATCTTTTTAAAGAACTGTCAAAACGTTTGGTAGCCTCTACTCGTGATCAGAGAGCTGGTTTGTTCCTTGCACAGAGAATCGGCATAGCCATTCAACGTGGCAATGCTGCCAGCCTTCTGGGCACGTTTCCCGCCATTGACAAGGATGACGATGAGTTTTTTGACGCGTGCTAGTTTTATTTAATTATATAAGATTTAATTTTAGTTCTTGTATTAGATTTAAGTATTTAATTAAAATGATAAATATAATAGACTATGTTGAATAAGAAATAACGCCATTTGGTGCTTATCTATGGCTTAGAAAATAACCAGAGAGTATTTGCGAATGAATCGAAAAGAAGCATGCCAGAAACGAATGTTGTGAATTTTTGAACTTATGTTTTTTTTTTACTAGTCAAAAGTGTCTGGTAAAATGCTTAGCTCGGTCATTTATTGAATTTAGTAAAATACCTTAAAAAAATATTTTTGTATGTGTTGCTTTTTTGGTAACATTATAAGTCAACGGAGTCACGGACCAGTTAGTAAAATAAGGCAGTAACAAAATTCATTTCGGAAATCAATTAAAAAGAAAGTGTAAACCCAAAAACAGCTGTCACTTAAACATTTCTTTAACAAACAAACCATTTCACACGAAAAGCTTGTATTTTCTTTAAAAAACAAAAGATTTACTTCAGTTCACACATTTGTCGGCTAATTATATTCGAACAAAAACATTGTATTGTGTTACCTAAGGCCGAGGTTTCAAAGACACATTACTCGCTTAGCTCATCTCCGCTCTGAGCAACTTTCCCCCAAATTCTGATTTGATTGATCGTTTCTTAAATAGTAGATTGGAAAAATTGGCGAGGGGAGACCCAATGTACCCGGTAACCTACTTTTATTTATAGCGTGTGTCATACATACGGCGTATTTGGCGGTTTTGCGTTTTGGTGATGCGTTGTCTTCCTTCTCGATTATACGACGATAAAGACCCTTTATTATTCTAGTTTAAACCAAGCTACCGCTACATTTTTAAGTAAGTCTTAAGCTAAGTTTACTCAAGGACACTTATTGTGATCTAATCCTACAATTATAGTCCTTTCTTAATTGTTTACGAAAGATAGTGGCATTATACACTTTCTTTGCCTTGCTCGTGTCAGTGAGTTGCAATAAATTTGCCACATTTAGATACTTATGTTTGATCTTTTCTAGTTTTATTATAATAATACTACTAAGAAAAGCAATGTCTATATAGTTTTTATAACTAACTGCAATCATCGTGCAGTAGGTACTTATAAACATTTTAAGATATAAATTACTAATAGTCCTTACTTTCGATTTATTCGTGGCAGTGTTGAGATGATTTTTTTGGAGCACTGGATTTGATTTCTTCAACTGACCATTACAAGTGTTAAAATAAACAATTATACCGACAAATACATAATAATAATATAGTATTATTTCGATCAAAATTACTCAGCCTACTTAATTTAGTACCACATTCATTTCTCGCTCATTTACCAGCATAGCCTAGCTTAAGAAACAGTGAAATCAGGGTAATTTGTCGCCCAGTAACACAGTGTCTTGTTCCCTTTGATATTCGATACTATTTTATAATTGGACTTGTGAATGCAGCTGTCAATTACAAACGATCGTATTTTTGTTGACTTGTTTAGTTCGGGTTACAGCACCGTTTTAACTTCTGTTTTATAAATGGTGTATGGTATTTGTCTAGTACCTATAAAATACAAAAATGTTAGTTTTTGTCCGATCTACAGAAAAAGCGAGTACCTAAGGTATTCTTTATTTTAACTAAACGATTAATTGTTGTTTTAATTAATATTGCATGAGGTCATATAGTCGATTCCAAAGTTTAATAAGTTGGCATTGATAGATCTTTAAATAAAAAGATAAGAAATAAGTTTTGTTCATTTATTTCATGAACATTACAAAAGTCCTAAATTTTGGTTTAAATTATATAAGGCATATGTGCGACACTGTGGCTTTACAAAACTTGCTTGCAAATTTCCCAAAACAGACCTGAGTTTCTTAATTATGCTCCAAAACTAAACTACGACTAAAAGTTTAACAATGATAGTTTTAATAAAGCTTTTAAACTAACGTCAAATAAATGTCAGATTAAATACCAATCACGTATCTACAATACCGAAAAATCCAAATCGTTACAAAAAATAATTATAACATTTATGCCAAAACGTTTGAAATATTAATCTACCAAACGGTTCCCAATTGGCAGCTTTTATAATAAGGGCACGCGCCAGGTGGAGCCGGGTAATCCCTATTGTGTTGTTACGAAGCTGCGAAGGGACCCTTTTTTTTTTTTTTTTTTTGTCAGGTGAAACTCATTTATGAGCCAGCCTTGCATCCCCAGGGGGTTGAGGATGCAAGAGTCCGGGCTTCCAGAGCCTTGAGAAAGGCTCCGACTACTCCGGCAAAACACCTGGTGCCATCCTTCGCCTTAGTAGCGGCGTTACGGGTCCAACCGAAGTCTTAGCACCGTAACGCCCCCGGCGACTGCCCGCTTAGTGGCGGGCCCGACATGACCTCCGTCCTATGTAGGAGGGAGGACAGCGGGAGCAGTGCATGGCACTGCACCACCCCCGCCCAGCAAGGAAGGAGACGCGTGCAATGAAGGCTGAGGGACCCCCGTCCCCGCCCTCTGCATCCCCCTCTGGGCAGATCTGGCTACGGAGGTTCTCGTCCGCGCCCTACCCGCCCGCCGTCGGCGGAACAATGGAGCGGAAGGGTCAGCCTCCCGCTCGCGCTCCGAGGTCTCTTTCTGCGAAATGACGATCTCGCAGAAAAGAGACACTGCCCGCCAGACGCGATTGTCCGCGAGCATGGCATTAACCACACCCGCGAACGAAAGGTCCGGGCCAATAACCGCACTTAGGGCACGGCGCTCCACCTCGAAGGCAGTGCAGACCTCGAGGGTGTGCTGCGCCGTGTCTTCCACCGCGCCACAATGGTGGCATGCAGGGGTTTCCTCCCGCCCGATTCGGTACAGGTACGATCCGAAGCACCCGTGCCCAGACAGCACCTGCACCAGACGGAACGTGAGGAACCCGTGGCGTCGCTCTAGCCATGTCTCCAGGAGGGGACCCACAACTTCAGTGACGCGGCGTCCGTAGCGGGCGTTGGCGAGGTCTAACTGCCAACGGAGGACCATTTCATTGTAGGCCTCGCGCCGCACGGCGCCGCGTTCTTCCTGAGACAAGCGCTCACCGAGCGCTTTCCGGGCTGCCGTCTGATGGTATACGGCGGCCAGGACCTTTGCCTCTTGCTCCCAGGGGGGAGTCCCGGCGAGAGCGCATGCAGCTGCGTGACCCACCGTACAGTAGGCCCTCGCAATGCGTTGCGCAATTGCACGTTGGGGCCTACGCAGGAGGGACGCGTTCTCTCTTCTGTAGAGAGCATCAGCCCATATTGGGGCTCCGTAGAGCGCCATTGAGCGCAAGACCCCGGCATAGAGGCGGCGGCAGCTGACCCGTGGTCCCCCCAAGTTAGGAAGGAGCCACGAGAAGGCGTTAGCCGCTTTGAGAAGCCGTGTCGCAAGGTCTCGAAAGTGGGGGCCGAAATCCCACTTGGCGTCCAGGATTAGGCCCAAGTATTTCATCTGGGCCTTAACATTTACCCTGACGCCAGCCACTACAATGTGCGCGTCAGGGGGCTTACGCTGACGAGGCCCAGGAAAATACAGGGCCTCGGTCTTTTCCAGGGCCACCCTTAGACCCAGGCGAGCCATTCTGTTGGCAACCAACGTACCGCCGACAGAAGCCAGGCGCGCCGCTTCCCCATATGTCTTCCCCCGGGCAGTAACAAGGGTATCATCTGCATAGCAATAGATACCCATGCCCGAAAGGAGGGCGCCCCGAAGAACCCAGTTGTAACCTATATTCCACAGGAGTGGCCCAAGGACCGACCCCTGTGGAACTCCCGTGGCTACCCGATGGCGCTTGAGACTGCCGTCTTTACTTTTAAACAGGACCTCGCGGTCCTGTAGGTAGTCAGCCAGCAGCACCGCCAGGTACCGCGGTACCCTGTGGTACCTCAGGGCCTCTAAAATGACGGCGTGGGGCAGGGAGTTGAACGCGTTAGCGATATCAAAAGATAGCGCCAGCACTCCCTGCCCTCTCTCCTTCGCCTCCGCGCACAGGTGTTTTAGGCCATGGATGGCATCAATGGTGGACCGACCCTCTCGGAATCCGAATTGGGCCTCAGACAGGTCCGGGCCGATCCTGGCAAGATGATCCTTCAGGCGGGCCGCAATGATACGCTCGAAGGTCTTCCCCGCCTCATCCAAAAGGACGATTGGCCTATATCCCGACGGGGAGTCGGCTGGGCGCCCATGTTTCCGAAGAAGGACCAGCAAACCTTCCTTCCATGGCTTCGGGAACCTCCCGGTAGAAAAACACCGGTCGAAAAGGTCCCGAAACCGTTCCTCTAAATGGGAGGTGGCGATCGCCATAACTCGAGCGTGTATCCCATCGGGGCCGGGGGCCGTCTTTTTTCGGCTGAGGCACGACACTGCGCCAGTAAACTCCTCCGAGGACAGCGGGGGAATGTCCTCCGATGGACCTATCCCGTACGGGGGATTCATCTTTGGCGGGGTGATATCAGCGGCGCACGGAAACAACGCCTGAACAACCCCGTCCAACAGATCAGTTGGAAGGGTCTCCGTTAGTAGGGGACCAATGGGGCGCAGTTTGTCACGCACCATTTTGTACGGTCTCCCCCACGGATCGGCATTGAGTCCCTCCAACATTTCCGACCTTGCTGCGTCCTTAGCCACCCCAATGGCGGTCTTCAGCGCCTTCTTTGCCTCCTGCCATTGGAGGTGGTACCGGGCCTCCCCCTGAAGATCCCGGTTCTGGCGGCGTCGACGAAGGCGCTGGTAGTTTCTTCTGGCGGCCATGCAGCCCTGTCGAAGATCGGCCAGCTCTGCAGACCACCAGTATACCGCTTTTCTAGGCGGGGGCCGGCGGGACCGAGGCATAGACGAATCACACACCTCGGTCAACAAATCCCGCATTGCTGAGGCCGCTGCATCTACATCAGGACTGGTTGGTGGACCAAACCAGTCCTGCACTAAGGTGACCTCATTCACCATCTGGCGGTCTAAGTGGGTAATGGCCCACCTCGGGAACGGCGAACACCTCTGCGTGCCCTGTGGGCGTTGGGTGGAAAAACCTATCCGGATGTAGCGGTGGTCGGATAGAGTCTCCATTAGTTCGACCTGCCATGACGCAACGGTGGCGGCAAGTGTAGGGGTGGCGAAGGTTAGGTCAACCACAGACCCCCCGTGCAGCCGCACACACGTGTGCGTCGTCCCTCTATTCAGGAGGGTGAGGTTGGCCGAAACCGCCCACGCCTCCAAAGAACGGCCCCGCGCGTCGTTGGATGGATTGCCCCAGGCCACCGACTTTGCGTTAAAGTCTCCGAGGACAACCACCTGCCTCGGTGCCAAACGCGACAAGGCACCCGAAAGGGCAGCCAGGAACTGCTCGAATTCCGCCAGTGAGCGATTAGGCGAGAAATACACTCCTAGGAGCGCATTCTCCCCCCAGGCGGCGGCAACGAAGCCCGAACCTCTCTCTAACGATGTCAGAGGAGGGGAGTCCATTGAGGGTCGTGGGATTATGGCCACCAAACCATCTAAGTCCCCGAGCCAATTAGGGGCAACAAAATAGGGCTCCGCGACCACCCCCGCGTCGGCACCCCATTCGGCCATGCGAAGGGACCCTTGAATTTAGGGCCAGTGACCATATTTTATGGGGTGGAATGTACCCTACTTGATTTTGTTGGGGAAGGTTGGGATAGAAAATGAGTGGTGATGTGATCTTTGATTAATTATAAGTGCACTTAATAAATAAAGTTTATTTTTATTTTTCTAATGTTTTATTCTTTTATATTTTTTGCGTTTTTTGCGTTAGCGTCTATTTGGGTCAAATAGACGCGTTTTATTGCAACTATTTGCAACACATACTTTGATATTTATTAAAAGTTTTTTATTTTTTCTTAATATGTGATGAGAGTGATCTATTTAAAGTAATAATAACTAAAAATACTGTTACAAAAAATTCTAAAAAAATATGCAAAAAGGTGTTTTCTAAATAAATAGACAACCCTTACCTTAAGTAAACACAAACCACCTTTATATTTAAAATTAAAAAAACCATACTGCATAAATTGTTCCATTTTCTATGGCTACCCTACTTTGGGATAGGTCTACATTAGATTTAAACAAATATTTGCTATTGTCCCCTTGCGGTATAATATGAAAAGGGTACTAATTGTTATTTTGTTATAAGAGTTTATTTGTCAAACGTTGGCCTTTTTGATATTATTATTTTTATTTGGATTAAGTTTTGTAATATTGACCCTTAAGTTTTTGAAGCGCGTTTGATCGATGTGAGTTGTTAGTTAAAAGAATTTGAACTTTAAGCTTTTGGTATAGGGTTCATATTTATTTGAATGTGGATGTAGGTTGAGTGTATTAGCGAATATTGTGTTTTATTTGATGTGGTTATATTGTGTAGCAAAAAATGGAACACTAAATGCATGTAGGCAAAAAAAGTTGCAGAAACCAAATATTTATTTTTGTCATACTTTTTTTTACTTTTAGAAATCATATTTAGTAAAAATCATGGTCATCAATTTGAATGTGATTTTTACTTTTTTTGAGAAAGTTTTTTTATTTCTATAGGGTGCTTAATATGACCACGCATTCCCGTACCACCCTGTATACAGTGATGTATATGTATACATTGTATACGTTGGATCATTAGCTATCGCCAGTTTCCCGCCACAGCTTTACCTAATCGTTCCGATTTGTCATCTGATGGCGCCATTGCTTTTATCTGTCTGACTTTATTTGTTGATAATCGGTACAGCAAGTCAGAAGATCAAAGCAACAAACGGATAAATAAGGAGGATTTGCGCTAAAATTGGATTTAGGTATTTATATCAATGAAATTGAATGGGGTGAGGGGATTGCCATTTATTAGAAACTATATTAGTCAAAGATATTTTGGGATATGAATGAACATTTCTGTTACTGTCATATTTCATGAGTGCAAAAGTAGAATGATAACATACGAATTTATATCATAGAGCATGCAATAAGAGCAAAAATAAAATAAATTTCAATTTTTGATCCGGTTATTGAAACCTGACTTGCATATTCAATTAGGATTTCTATTTACCTAAGTTTCAAAATGTGTTTTGGCCTGAATTTTACTGGCCTACGTACTGTACATTATTGGTTAGGTTAAATCTTTGTAAAAAAATGCTAGATGAAACTGAACCTTCTTGTCTCTACTGCATGGTGTGTCTATGGTGTGACGGTGTCCACGTAGACACCATTAGTAGTAACTACGTAAAATGTTTATAATTAACGAACTAACGTTAATTTTGTAAGGTTTATGAAAAACAAGGTACAAAGATCACTTGAAGATATTCAAATAAAGTAATCACTTTATTCCATTTGTCAAATACATTTCCCTGTGTTGAAAAAACCTTGAAATTCATAAAGTTTATACACGTATAAGTATAATAGCACCGGCCTATAAATATCCCACTGCTGGGCACAGGTTTCATCTTATATAGGAAAGGCACGAGAAATTATCGGAAGGATATCATATCGCCTGTTTTAATTTATATAAACCCCAAGTTGTAACGAAAAATCACGAACAATAATATTCTTAGGATACAGAACTTTTACAATTTGCAGCACAGATACTTTGTATAAATTCGGACGTGTTAATTTAGAACCGAGATATACAGCTTTTGTATCAACACTTTTATTAACTGCAGGTCCATTTCTCTAACCTAACTAGACAAACATCAAATACAATGAATTTATAGGCGTTCCCCACTCTCATAATAATTGAGCCAGTTCCATACTCGTGCCCCGACCTCACTGAAAATCGTAATAATCGAATTTCAACCGGTGTACTCAATTCTAGCGGACATCAACAAAAGTAGGGCGCGAATCTCTCCCGCAATCCCATACAAAACCTGCCACACGAAAATAAACCTTAGGTGGTAAAGTGTTAAGGTTGTGTTTTGTGGAAGTTCTTAATGTAACCTGAAAATGTTTTAAATGTGAATTGTTTTAGTTATGTAAGAATGTTTGTGTCGGTTGTGACGTAGGTCTGCGGTGAGGGATCGTCGAAATATGTCTTTGTTTTAATAATTTTGTGAATGTTTTTAATGAAAATGAATTTAGGTCGTAAAATAGAGAATTTTAAACCCCTGAGTTTATAAAGGGTATTATGTGCCTATCTATGTAATGATACTTTTATTATCAGTAGCCAGTAAATATTCCCCTAAAGGAGAGACTGTCTTTGGTGGTTGAGGGTTTCTGAAAGTTGATATAAGGTTAGACAGGTGATTAATTAACTAATTATTTTTTTTATCAGTCTTTTAGTAACCGCGTCAATGACATAAATCAATATCGAAGTTTTATCAATGATATGATGAATGTACGAGCACATGAATTTAAGAAGCACAGCTAGTAGCAGTTTAACTAGTTATATAAACTTTGTAGAGGAAAAAGTAAAATGGAGACAGGGGTTGGCCTGGCGTATAAGATTATAATCTAAACTCTTTGCTTTTTAACAAATGTATTATTACTGAATTTCTAAACAATCGTATTTACAATTATACGCTTTGCAAGACACTTAGAAAGTTCCCTGTCAAGCTGTCAAACCCTTCATTCTTTTGTTAATAAAACAAAATACGGAAGTTAAAACTCCATTTTACAAAATCTTTTGTTATTAAAACAAATACAATCTGTGTCGAATTTACTTGAACATGTCATTTTATTGTTTTTTCTGTCAGAAAATATGTTCTAGTACAAGAAACTTTCTAACAAAAACAATATGAGTAACTTTCACAGTGGGGGAGTAATTTGTCATGTGAAGGGCCATAAATAAACAGACAAGATTTTGTGGTATAAGTGCTAAGCGGTAGCGAGTTTTTAATAAGGTCAATGGAGTATAAAAAATGTAAATAAAAACCCCGACAAGTAAAGAAAATTGGTTATAATTACAAAATACTAAAAATATTTTCATGTGTTACTTTTTTCAAATTATTAATTGTTAATTAAAAAATAACTCTCCTTGTGATGAAATTATGTTCGTTTTTTAGGTAATGATTATTGTACTATATATAGACTGTAGGCAAACATATAAAAGTACATAAAAATTACTTCGCCAGTAAGCTAGCATTGAAACTTTTTCACCAGCATTTTCACAACTCACAATTTTACAATACGTAGGGGTAGGTTAGGTTATACAATTATTTCTATCGGTCAGAGTTTAGGTTGATTGACACTATTTTATGTGATTTAAAAAGCTGTTTAATGGAGTCAAAACGCTTCAGCTTATAACTTAAACCTTGATTAGTGTTAATTTCTCAACTGAAAGCTTTTGGAATACAAATATGGTTTCAGGTTGTTTGTTTACCCTCTAACTTATGTCGAGTTAGTATTGTTGTGACAGTCACATTTAATGTGTTCGGTGAATGTGATAAGTTGAGGTATTGGAAGTGTGACATAGATGCATTGTAGGTACTTACTTGTGAGGGCGTGCTTTGGACAGTTATATAAGTTTAGAAGAATATTTTATCTTTATTACAATAGGCATGTTTTGCAGAAATGCACACAGTTCGAAAAGTCTTATATATTTCTTAGCAATTATAACTATACACTATAACTAAAATCAATGGTAGTCAAAGTCAATTGGGACAATAATCTGTGTATTAAAATACCGACTTCCGAAAAACCAATTATAAAAGATTAATTTAAAAACATGCATCCAAAAAGCGACAATACTTACAAACGGCTTTTATTGTATAGGTTAGAACCTCATTCTATGAATGAGTAAATAGGTATCCATGTTATACTTTTGCTTGACCCTCCAATATTTTGTACTCTCACGAACCACAAAATTGGGAAGTCAAAAACACCGATAGAAAATCTAAAAATAATAATACCTCGCAGACTAAACACAACATAGAAATTATCATAAATTCCAACTCCATTACATTACATCCAGAGGAAATCACTCGAACAACAATTTAACATGTTTCTTTGTATATTATAACTATTGACGCAGAAGCTGATGATTTCCGTTGTAAATATAATTTGGACGTAAGTAAATACAGATGGAATGGGTGACGTAGCTATGTACAATGTTAACTTGAGGAATTCTTACCAAAGATGTTCATTAAAATTTGATTATACTCAGGATGTATTAAATAAAAGACTTGAGAATACTATAAATAATAATAAATAAATGCGAACAACATCACATACATTGCTCTGAACCCAAAGTAAGTTGCTAAAGCACTTGTGTTAGGGAATTCAGAAACAACGAAGGTACCACAAACACCCAGACCCGGGACAATGTAGAAAAGTGGTTTTCTACATTGACCCGTCCGGGGATCGAACCCGGGACCTCAGAGCTGGCGACACCTTGAAAACCGGTGCGTACGCCACTCGACCACGGAGGTCGTCAAAATGTAGTCGTAATGAAGAGGTATTATTGAAATATTTGATGTATTAGTCCGTGATCTATAGGTATGCAAACAAATATGGTTTACGATAGATAATACCCAGGAGGGATTAAAGAAATGGCTTGAGACTCGTACCTATGCTTAGGCTGTTTTTTTTTATTTTTCCTACTATTTCATATGCAAGGCTATTGCATAATTTCTTTTATTAAACAATTTTAAGTACCTCCCTATCTTTTTACTGTGCGGTGTAGAAGACAGCATTAGGGCAATATGTGTCCAACTATACTAAAGCCAATCTCGAAAGAGAATTAAACGTTATTACTAATTACGCAATTATCAACTTTGACAACATGTGTTTAAGTTCATTTTAGAATGACAAATATTACCGAAAACGGCCTAAAAGTAATTTGAATGTGATGGAAACTGAACTGTTAGTCATTGAATTAAGGTTCATAATCCCAAAGCACGTTCATTATTTCTTTAAAGTGGCTGATGTATAGTTACTCTTTTATCAAATCTTATGTTAAGCACTGTGATTGGTTTTTAATCTTTTAGACAACCAGTCACACTCATGATCAATAGACTTGACAACACATTTTGTTCTTCTTTTTTTTATCGTGTCGATGACAAACTATTTTCTACACATTTTATTGATCAGCCTTTCAGACACCATTGGTTACTTCTCCAATCATAATAGCCTACCTTGTTCCATGTTTCACTGGATATACCTAGGCATACTTTAAGATTTCTGCTTACCCTTCGTCAATATTCGCGTGTTGATATACCAGCCAGCGACGTATCCAAGCGGCTTCCATTCGGCTCGTATTTGGCTCGTTTCCGCTCCAGTTTTGAGCACTGCATCACTGTCAGACTGCTGCCTGATTGAGAGTGACGTCATTTTTGCCTGTTATATCATCGTGCCTGTAATGGAAATGGGGTTGACTGCGGTTACAAGAACGGGGACAAATAAGCTTACAGTTTTAAGTATTCAGTGGTGAATGTATTTAAATCATGGCTCCATATTTCATTTTACGGTAGAATTAAAATAACATCGTCCCGTTTTCGTAATGTAGAGATAGCAATCTCAAATGTTTGTAACCTTCAGATAATTCAGATTGATCTTCAATTAGTTACTTAACGAATAAGGTGAGAAATTTTTCTATACCTCTGAACATCCAACTGATTACTTCCTTTTTCATATACTTGCTGGCCAGTCACTTTATTTTTCATTGTCTTAATCCCAAGTTACATATCCTAACGGAATCTCTTTTTATTTTACCATCGGATATGGGTCCTTATTTTGTGTTTTTTTTTGTTTGTTTACCTTTTAGTAAACATAAAAAATACGTCGCGTCGTTACGTTATAAGGTTATCTCTGCCTAATCTGTCTTCATGTAACAACTAGCTCATGCCACAAGAACATAGATTAGTTAAGATAATGACTTGCGATAAAAAATTCGAACCCCTAATCAGAACGGGGTTGTTTTAAACTGTGTCAAGGTTAACTAGCTCGTACCATAAGGGTGATATCCATAGCGTATAAAAAAGAAAATCATAGAGTGCACATAATAGAGTATGAACCGTGAGAACCAGTATGATAAAACGTCGTTCTTAAATTTGTGCAAAAATAGAGCGCGCTCTTTTATTAAAACTATCTCAAAATCACATTTCTTTTATTTCAAAACCATATTTTCCCATAAACGTCTTGCATCGCAAGGAAACTCGAAAACAGCTATTACATACAGCTGAAAATTTGCCTACGCTTGGCACAGTTAGCTACTAGCGATGTGCGCCCTCTATATTTTCTTATCTATACTCTGTGGTTGTATCTCTATCGGGGGTGTCAACACATGATAACCGTATGTGGGAGTGTGTTTTTGTTGAAATTCCAATTAGGGTTGGCAGTGATAAGCTTTTTGTTGCAAGACATTTTCGAATAAAGTAGGTTTGTTGTGTTTTGCTGATTATTTGTTTAGATACGGTTTATCTGTAGCTACATGCTAATTATATATATGCCTATATATCATTAGCTTATTCTATATAAGAATTGTAGCATGTTATTGTTTGTGTTAAAGTGTTTTAAACTCTTAAAAATAAGCAATAACTTACAACAGACATGTTGTAGTGGATAAAAACTTACTAAATAAAATTAGGTCTTATAACAATTCCTTTGCTAATATGTAAAATATTAATAAAACGCGATGATTAGATTGGTTATGTCGCAATTCACTCACGCTCTATATTAAAAAAAAATACTATTATTAAATTGAAAAACATATCAGAAAGATAGATCCCACCAAAAACATTAAATGTAAAAAAAAGCCAAGTCTCTCTATGCAATTCTTCCATCGTAAAAAGTTTTGAGATCGCATAGGAGCCAAGTCCTGTTCAACTTAATTTGTAATAATAAATCAATATTTTGTGACTATATCAATAGTTTTGTTCACATTACAATAACAGTGACTTGGCCATGAGCACAAGTTAAAGGTCGTTTGCTCCTTGTAATTACGTGCAAATACCGTTGAATTTATATATTATATGTAGGTATTATGGACACGATTTTGTAACTGATTGGAATTTGAGATCACTATGGACTAAACATGCGCCATAGTGCATGTGCAGTTCACTGATCTTGGATGATACCGACTGTCGGTTAAGGTGTCCTGATATTATTTACTTGCAACTCCTCCAAATATGCTGTTTTATATTTGTATCTTATTGTGCTCATGGCCAAGTCACTATTATTGTAATGTAAACAAAACTATTGATATAGTCACAAAATATTGATTTATTATTACAAATTAAGTTGAACAGGACTTGGCTCCTATGCGATCTCAAAACTTTTTACGATGGAAGAATTGCATAGAGAGACTTGGCTTTTTTTTACATTTAATGTTTTTGGTGGGATCTCATTTATTTTTTTTAGGTCTCTTTCTTTTCTTTTTATAAATAAACAAAATTGCTATAAAAAAATATTTGCTTTTTGTACATAAACAAAGAACAAAGTTAACAATGCAGTCAAAATTCATATACCATGTTCTTGTAAAACCGCAAATATAAATTTGTTTCATATTATTTACTAAGGTATATAATTTATTACCGTTTTTATAATTTTCCCTTTACATGTAGCTAAAAACCTATCTTGGTGCCAAATTTGAAGGTTCTAAGTTTGCTAGAAGTACCTTAGATTTTTGATGATCGGTCAGTGAGTGAGTCAGTGAGTGACAAAATGGTGTAACTTTGATCGCTCATAACTCGTAAACTATTGGTTCAAATGTCATGTAATTTTGAGGCTGAGCTTGTTTTAATACTTACTCTAGGTCATCGAAAATCTAAACCCCTAGCTTTGTCCGTATCGATGATACAGGGGGGGTGAAATAGCCGCGAAACGCTTCGAGAAAAGAATGGTACGGCCGTGCCCGTTTTGCTCGAGACTTGGCTGGGGCACTGCCGTGTCCCCAGATTATACTCATATTTTGTAACCTATCATTAAAATCTTTTTCCTGATTTATAAACTGCTTATACCTCAATACTCTGGGAACTAAATAAAATACGTTATCTCATATAAATAACCGCTGACTAGTTTCTATTTTCCAGCGAGCAGACAAGGCGACGCCACATGGGCCTTTGAAACGGGAGCGGAAACAAAACACGTGTTTATTAGTATTACAATATTACAGAATTACATTAACTACTGTGTTTGTTACTAGTTAGCTTTTTATTGAGCAACTTGTGGTGCTCTGCGGTTTTACACGTGTAATTAGTCCGCGTATCCGTTAGACTTCTGTTCTTATATGTCTTTGGAGATATTGTTATAGTTTTTTTGCTATTTGGGTGGAGATGAATCCAAAAATTTAAGAAGAATTTAATTGTAGTACTTTATCCATATCACGTTATTTTAAAATAGGTACTTAGTTATACTTAATTATTTGTTACAGTTACACCGAGTGTGATAAACTTTTATTTGTGATTCGTGTTTGTCCAAATGTCCCATAATTCCAAACTAAATGAGAAAATTATGGATTCACATCCATGACTTTGCCATTTACCAAGTAACTCTACCCTAACACTTCTGCAGTTTTGCAGAAATGTTGATTTTGTATGTTGTGTTATTTGTCCTAAAAAAACGAATTTTTCGTTCATTAATTTTCGTTTCACTTCATTTTTTATTGAAGCCAGCCTAAACTTTCTACTTAATTAAATTAGAATCACCTAAACCAAATTAGACATAATATAAAAAGCTGACAATCAATCTTCAAGATTGAAGAGACTCTAAAAGACACAAAAAATATGGTATACATTCTGAAAAACGTGTAAAAAAACTACAATTTAAAAAGCAATTTGATTGGCTTCTCTAGTGGTTAGTGACCCTGACTGCTATACCGGAGGTTGTGGGTTCGATTCCCACTCAGGATAAATCTTTGTGTGATGTTCATTATCATTTGTGCTGTGTCTGTGAGTTATTTTTCTATAATTTGTATGTTTTTAAAATATGTTATTAAGTATTAAGTTAATTAGTATGTTTAACAGTTGTCTGGTTACAGGCTCTGTCGAGTCTGGGATCAAATGACCGTGTATGAGTTGTCCTAAGACATTATTGCCATATACAGTGCCATTGAACACGAATTCAAGACACTAAAACTTTTAACCTTGCTTTCTGACCTCCGACATATCATGTGCAGGGTCAAATATTAATGTATAGTATAAAACAACAGGATTCGCCCGTCTGACCCATTTCTCTTCATCTCCCTACCTGCGATCTGGTTCAGTGGGTCCTCTTTACGGATGTACGAATAATGTATAACAAATGGCGGTGTTGTGGAATAGTATAGAATGCTTGTCGACAGCAACAGTGAAAAACAAGTGACAAACGCTTGTTTTGGCTAGGTGAAATTATAATAATAATAAATGCGGACAACATCACATACATTGCTCTGAACCCAAAGTAAGTAGCTGAAGCACTTGTGTTATGGAATTCAGAAACAACGAAGGTACCACAAACACCCAGACCCGGGACAATGTAGAAAAGTTAGTTTCTACAGTGACCCATCCGGGGATCGAACCCGGGACCTCAGAGCTAGCGACACCTTGAAACCGGTGCGTACGACACTCGACCACGGAGGTCGTCTATGTAAGTTAAAATGATAAGACAAAGTTTATTTATAAACAGCGTTATAAAGAAAATCGGTTCTATGAACATTCCTGAAAGATTCGTTTTATCGACAGGCGTTAAGTTCATAGTACGTTACTAGTAGCTAGTAGGTATGTGTTTACCAGTTCTGCTTAGATTTTGGTTAAATAGTCCTGGTGAAATCAGATCCGTAAATACCTCTTTCTGTGTTTTAAACTTTTAATTTTAACTGTCTATTTAATTGTACCTGACAGTGTAAAAAATAATAATTTATAAATTTTAATTAATATAAATTAATGCAATAAGTATTGCGCATATATTTCGTCGATAGTTTAAAACGCATCATTTTTTGTTATCCCGTCTTACTATCTTCAACAACTTTTTTCATTTTATACTTATTTACTCCTCTGATTTAGGTTACGAAATTAACTTACAAAAACTTTGATGAACAAATAAATAAATAATCAATTGTGTACCTACGTGAGACGAATCATCTCAAACATGAAGCTGTGCCGATGACGCATCAATTTGGGCAGCTTCGTTGTAGCAGCAGACGTGCGCAGACGCAGGTGGCTTGTACGCATGCGTTTGTGACGTCATTCCACATGACAGATGGTGCAGAAGGTCCACTGACAAAGAAGTAGAATAGAAGGCTATTTTTTTTCAGTACCATTTCGTTAAAAAGTGTAAATTATAATATGATAATATGACGTACCTAAGTACCTATTTATGATTTTATCTTCATCTATTGACATAGGTAATAACCTGTAATGATTGATGTAGGGTGGATTAAATAAATTAATTAGTATACAGATATACCTAAGTATTTTTAACGTTCTAGTTACGGAAAAATAATAGTTTTGTTTCTTTTCATGTGTAGAAGGCGTTACATTCCAACGGGGTGTCTAGTTTCAACTTATGTCTTAGGATTAGATTATTTTAACTTTTGTTAATTTATTGTGGTACCTTACGAGGCTGTCTTGGCCCACCAGCGCAAAAAGCCTCATCAAATAAATGATAAAAAAAAATGATTTTGTAATATGATAGTTTAGAATTTACATACGATTACATTAGATTTCATGTTCTGGTAATATAGTTATATTTCATACTCCTATTATTTTATTTATAACCGTCTTTTCAAGTATCCGTGACGAGTTTGCCTTCTGACCTTTCCTATTATTTGTTTACTCAGAATTTTGAACATTTGTTCGGTTCTTTCGAAGTTCATAGATCTTTCCGTGACACATGTTTTCTAGTTTTTGTTTGATATTAATGATAATAATTTGTCATTGTTATGAAATTAATTCTTTGTGGGAGTCTTTATTTCATGGACTATCCATTTATTTTATGTATGTTATTGTTTGTGTAAACACCACAAAAATAATTGTATCTAAATGAATGAACGTGAATAAAATAAATTTAAAACTAACACGCAAACGACCCTTCAAAGTATTTAAATAAAAAGTACTAATCGCGATATAATTCACGAAAACATTACCTATAGTTATGGAGCTATAGTTATATAACATAGGATATATTACCTATCTCCTATGTTATATTTAAAAAATCAATTCAAATATGAAAAAATACCTTAGATATCAGATTTTCAAACGAAATATTTTTAGACTACTTAGTACTTAGTAGCAAAAATAGACTAAAAGATCAATAAATAATACCACATACGACCTCCCACCAGACAAAATAAATCATCAGAAACTCCAAAAACCATTCCAATCACAAATCATAAAAACAAAATAACATCACAGAAAAAAAGTGTATCAGTCAAACTGTGACAAGGAAGTAAGGAAGCGTTTTAAAGTTAAAAACAAAAGCGCTCGGGTTTACCCGACTTCTAGGAAAGGATTCGGTGTATGTGAACAACATGCACACACACAAACATACATACATAAGTACGTACATATCACATGCAGAGAAACACATTGGTAGGTACACAGAATTGTATGGAGGATAGGTTTACCATGTGTTGTAGTGCTGTTAAAGATTGACTTGTAAATTGTTGAATTACATGAAAATTTAAATCTTTATAAAGTAATGAATAAAATTACTTCTCGGAAAAAATCGTATTTTATGCAAGTTTGTCAGTAACTCATTTAGAAAACCAATAATTTCCCTAAATGTGTACATTAAAATATCCCCCGAATTAAAAAAAAAACTAACCGCAAACAACTTGACAAATCCGAACAGCTTCCAATATTTGGTCACCCTACAACCGATGAGGTATGAATGGTCAATACTGATGGAATTCTCTAAAAGTGTTACGGGTTACTTCAATTGTCGGTGGTACGGGAATGTTGTATTGATACTTATTCGGCATTGTTATCCCGGCAAGGTGGTAACAGGATTGGAAAACGGCGATTTTGGGTTAAGTATTTCAAAGAATTGATGGATTAGAATAAAATGGTTCGATAGTGTAAGTTTCTTTAACATACATACATACAATCACGCCTCTTTTCCTTTTAGGGGTAGGCAGAGACCACTTCTTTCCACTTGCTCTGATCTCTACACACTGGTGTCGCTTCATCCACTTTCATTATTCCCTTCATACATGCTCTTCGGTTAAAGGTACTTTTGACCTGTAGTGCTATTTTTTCATGTCTCGACAGCGGAATCCGCGGTGAGATGTCAAATACGTATTCTCGAATTTGAATTCTAAATCTAGGCCAATTGGGTTCTCTTTTGAAGTGAGCTTTATTGTCACTCAGGTGAAGCTCGATACCGAAATTATTTACAGAATAGACATACTGGCCTTTTTTCATTCACACTCGCCTTATACACTTTTTTTCGTCAATCGTTCTTCATTTATTCTATCGACATGGCCAAACCATCTCAGCTCTTTCTCGTTCTTTGACAGACAAATAAATTGAAAAAAGAAACTTTCTTTTGTCTTAATTTGAAAAAGTGGATTGTTTATTTGTCGCATACGTAATATACCCGCAAAACGACTAGTGGCAAAAAAATATTATGAAGCATTGCATAGGAAACTTTTTAACTTATTTCCATGTAATTGGTTAAGGCACTTTTTTTATCTGTATTAGCGTTTCATACTTTATTTGATATGTATTGATTTGACCTATGTTGCTTCTAGGACCTGGTGAAATGTGAATACGGCCTGTGTTGTCAATATTATGTTTTATTGTTTACCTAAAAGTTACGTAACTTAAATTAATGACCGCAACACACATGGATTCAAAATGAAAAGTCACTGACAAAAATTAAAGAGTAACTAATTCACTTTTTAATTAAAAACATAACAGTCAATAAACGAAGTTATACAACAATATGTAACACCAAACCACAAAAACCAGCACTCAAACAAGAAAGTATATCCATTAACACCAATCAAAACTACCAACAAAAAGAAACGAACAATAAAAAGTAAAAAAAATAAAAGAAATGATCAGGAAAATGTTCAAAGAAAGGAACGCGCAAAAGATTGTTCGCATGGTGGTCTGTATTAGCATAATGCAATAATTTGGGCGCGAATAGCCGTGTAATGATCGGGCGAATTATTTTAAACCTCAAGTGTGAAGGAAAGGCTGGCTGAAGTGACGGCTCGTGTGTGGTCTTGATGTGGTAATCATGGTTTTTGTTGTGGGTTCCTTATATCATAATAATTAAATTATTTGTTCGAGTAACCCAAGTCATAGTGTTAATGACAATTTGAATTATATCTGTGTTTGTAAACTAAATAATACAACATATTTATAAATATTAAAATAAACCTATATCTAACATGTCACACCCTTATAATATGTTTTTTAAGCCCTGTTTGATTTTGGTAGGTAGTATTGAAATTTCGGACGGAATTATGGTATATAGTATTGTAAAATTGGGTACGGTCGACGGTCATAATATTATATTTGTATTCTAATTCATATTTAAGTCACTAGATAAATAGATGGCCTGTTGGTCTAGTGGTTAGTGACCCTAACTGCTATACTGAAGGCTGGAGGTCGTGGGTTCGATTCCCACCCATTACAAATGTTTGTGTGATGAGCACGATCATTTGTTCTGTGTCTGGGTGTAATTTATCTAAAATATGTATGTATTTAGAAATGTATAAGTATGTTTATCAGTTGTCTGGTTACCATAATACAAGCTCTGCTTAGCTTGGGATCAGATAACCGTGTGTGAGTTGTCCCGGAATATTATTATTATTATATTATTATTGTGCAAAGAAAATAGGTGCGATGAGATGAAAAAGGCTGAATGATATAAAAAAACACCGGTTTATGTAAGCAGGAAAAGCGCTTTAAAAACCACCTTATATCTATGGCAGCCTAAATATTTTCAATAAAACTAGGCTGTATTAGTGCCTAAGTTAAATTAACCGCACTATTACATGATTGGCATGCGGTTACACTAAATTATCACGTTGTCATGATACATAATGGTGTCAAATTAGAAATAATGGTTACGAAACAAATCTACAATATTCTATAGGTAAGTGCATGTATGTCCATGCATTATTTTTGAAATAAGTAATGGGATAGTGATCATATTAGTTCTTGTTTTTTATTACTTGAAATTAGGGAACGGTGAAAGTTTGATCAAAATCGGTTGATTATTTTTTGAGATGTAGATTTCAATTGTTCCATATGAAATACGGTATGTAATCAGCTAAAATGCTAATGACACTAAAAGCTGAATTGTATGTATAAATTGATAAGTTTGTCCTAATCGACAGATTGTAATGGACCATTTTCTTTTTCTTAATTGGTTTTTTATTTAGTCGACAGATTGTAGAGATACAGATGTGTGTTGTGTTAACCAATCACTCCATGTAAAATACGGTATTCAGTTAAAATGATGTGATACTACAACTATACTATACTACTATACTAAGCCGACCACTTCATAGCTTGGAAAAAGGCTTGCTAGAAAAATATATATAGTTATGTGTGTCCCGAATACTGGAATTAAGTCGCATTTTTTTTAATTTATTGGATTTTCTTCTGTTGTGATTTTTCATCATCCTAAGGAACCCTAAAAACTTTTGCGTTAAATAACGTGTGTAAAACTTTAAGACTTTCACGTTTAAAATTAAGTCTTCATTACAGAGATTAAGTCTCCACTCACGTATTAGTTACGGTCCGTTAATTTTCAATAGTTATTACTTTCTACGAACTTTTAATACCGAGTTTCTGACGCCTGTCCCAAGATAATTTGATTTACGATGGAAATTGGGTAATGTATGTTTATTCATATACCTATTATATGACAATCAATCAACTGTGGTGCAAAACAATTTAACGTTTATTAAACGGTAGTTTAATTTTAATTTTCTTTTTCGTGTTTATCATAATATTTTTTTTGAGGTCAGTTTTATTTTTTGGTACGGCTTGATGGTAATCTATTCGGTAATATTATACACTGTTTTTGGAAATGAGGCGTATCATAAAGCAACTTGCTTTTGTAAAACAAGTTCATTTTTAAGAATATTTTTTTGTAGATTATGTGCATTAAAATAAGGTTCACAATTCGTATCTATGAATGTGTTATGACAAAACAAAAATATAGAATTTTGAAAGGGTTTTGACGTTAAACAGTGCAGAATAAACGAGGAACGTCCCCAACATAATTGCATTAAATTAACTAACATTGATGTATATGTCATCATAGTTAATATCACGTTGTCACACTATTTGTCATCCTTAACTTGATTTTGACCACACTTCCATGAAATCCACTTAAGTGATACATTGTTACTTTTCCAAGGAAGACCCATATTAATTCAGTTATTGTGATATATATAAGCATACAAAGTTACCGACAAATAATGGCGTAGTAACATAGAATACTAATTAATATATCTGCAACTATGAATGGAGGGGTCAAGTTATAATAGATTTTTATAGAAATATATATTTGTATATAATTTTTATATCCTGGGACAACACACACACGGTCATCTGATCCCAAACTAAGCAGAGCCTGTACTATGGTAACCAGACAACTGATAAACATACTTATATAGTTCTAAATACATACATATTATGGATAAATAATACCCAGACACAGAAAAAATGATCGTGGTCATCACACAAAGATTTGTCCTGGGTGGGAATCGAACCCACGACCTCCGGTATAGCAGTCAGGGTCACTAACCAATAGACCAACAGGCCAGTCAAAATAGATAGGTGTGGACAACCAAATAAATTGGTCTCTTCTTTTAACCTATAAAAGGGTTTTACTGGTAGTTAATAGAAATATAGAGTGATATAGTGAAAGGTGATCGATAAGTTTGGTTGTTAGAAAGTAAGGCCCTTCGTACACGGTGCAACGTAAGTCTCCGATACCCGACGACTTTATTCTACAAAGAAAGAAAGAAACAAATATAGTTATTTGGCACAAAACACAAGACAGTACAAAGAAAAGACACAAAAAATACTCGGTAGCACTGTCCAACATGCAATACCAAAAATGTCGCCAGCGATGCGTGCCTATGTACAGTCACGAGCAAATATATATGTACACATAGCGAAATTGTAACATAAAATTAACGAGATATTTGTGTTGAAAATCAGAAAAAAAACTATGAATATGAATTATGAACTGTTTTCAATAATTTCTTCATAGCACGTCTTACGATACCAATCTAGAATTGAAGAGAAAATCAATATAAAATTGTAAAGTGTATACATATTTTTGCTCGTGACTGTACGGACCTCTATGAGTTTGTATGTTGATAATCGCTTGGTGACGTTTCATTAGTCAAACAAGATCGCGTGTGTACATTAAAAACTGTAAGTAAGATGACAAAATATCATAAAAAGTTGACTTGTGTTGCCTCGTGTACGAAAGGCCTTAAAGATTTATTGATAAATCAAAGAAACGGTTTATTAGTTGATCAGGTTTAAAGTATTTAGTTAAGCTTCCGGTATTTAGTTTATTATAAAAATTAAAGAAAATTTGCATGTTAAATATGGGAGTTTTTGAAGAATGTTGCATTTTGTCTGTAGAAACAGATATTTTATATTTCCCTTTCAATCATCCAATTATATTATATTTTGGTGTTGATTGATTTGTTTTATCTAACGACTGATAAATACGGATAATTATATTTATGTTTCTGGTAGATAGCGGTTGATTGATAGTAAATAAGTAAAACAGACAAAAATAATTAAAAGGATATTTCTGATTGCGATCAAAACAAAATTATGTTTTATTATTATTTTGGTCTTTATTATTTTACTTTTGTGTTACAGCTACTTATAGGTCATATACTTGTACTCAGCTCGTGGCTAAGTGTAAGCCGTACGGTTTGACCGATAATACAGGTTAAGCCGCGCTCACCGCGGTTGGTCCGTGGATGGGTGACCATTTATAACATACCGAGCACCTGCGTGTTTCGGAAAGCACGTTAAGCCGTTGGTCCCGACTGTCATACACTGATCTTTGGCAGTCGTTAAGTCAATTCTAACAACCAGTCTTACTATGGGATACTGTGTTCCCCTGTTAAATGGGTTGTGGAGGTCAGATAGGCAGTCGCTCAATGTAAAATACGGTATTCAGCTGAATCCGGTAAGACTGGTAGCCGACCCCAACATAATTTGGGAAAAAAGGCTAGTCAGATGATGATACTTGGAGTATTGTAAATTTTATGTTTTCGACGCTTGTAATGTTATATTGTTTTTCAATAATATAGAGGCCTTGTAACATTTTAGGAAACCGCAGGTACTTTTTCAGTATCATTTGTTATTTTATAAAATTTGTCCTTACAGGTTTTATGATTACAAGATAGTTTTGATAACGAAAATGATTATCAATATGAATCAACTGTTTGTTGATGTGACCTTTATTTGAACAGTTCTGGCTTTTTAATATACTTAATGGCTCCGAAGAGAGGATTTTGGGTTTACCATCGTGGTGAATGGATTAGTCAGCTAGGCTCTGCGTTACCGAGTGCTAGCTGTCCAGAGTTCGCCGGACGTTTTGTATCGTGGTACGATTTATGTTAACGCCGCTCGTGGAGGCTCCTTTGCATGTATTTAAACTTTAATATACAAGATTACCGTCGACTCAAAAAGAAGAAGAAGAATATACTTAATAACTAAACATTTTACTGCCTTAGTCTGTATTTGTGTTTATCAGTGTTTGGATATTCACTATAAATAAAATTGTCTAAAAACCAAGTGTAAAATGAATGAAAGTATTTTGCATGTATGAAATCACATTAAAATGTCATTAAATACGGAAGTTGACAATTCCTAACCGAATTCCCTGAAAAGAACTGTCAAAATATTTCAATAAACTCATCCATTTTAATTGGAAAGTACTTTACAGTGTACCACTTACAGTATTATAAGAAGTAATAACATTCATCAAATTGTATCAATAAACATCATTCGTAGAACGAGACGAGGTCAGTCGCGTCACTGCGTACATACTAATAAGGTGACAGCGAACGGGGAAACCCGCTCGCTGTTCATTCATTAGATACTGTGAAGATTACGATTGTATTTAATAAGGAAGAATTGAATAATAAAGTGTACCTAATTATTTCATAGAATAGCGAAGAGGGGCTCGTGGCTAAGTGTAAACCGTATGGTTTGATCAATAACACAGTCTTTCGTGGATGGGTGACCATTTACAAAAATATCGAGACCCCATCGTGCCTTAGAAATTACGTTAAGCCCTTAGTCCCGACTGTCAAACGATGATCTTTGGCAGTCGTTAAGTCGATTCTGACAAACAGTCTTACACGGATTACTGTGTTACCCTATAGAATTGGTTGTGGAGATCAGATAGGCAGTCGCTCCATGTAAAATACAGTATTCAGCTGAATCTGGTGAGACAGGACGCCGACACCAACATAGATTTTCGACGACCTCCGTGGTCGAGTGGCGTACGCACCGGTTTCAAGGTGTCGCTAGCTCTGAGGTCCCGAGTTCGATCCCCGGACGGGTCAATGTAGAAACCAACTTTTCTACATTGTCCCGGGTCTGGGTGTTTGTGGTACCTTCGTTGTTTCTGAATTGCATAACACAAGTGCTTTAGCTACTTACTTTGGGTTCAGAGCAATGTATGTGATGTTGTCCGCATTTATTTATTATTTATTATTATTTGTAGATTGAGAAAAGGCTAGCCAGAGTTAGAGGAGGGAAACAAAAGGGAAATAGGCTTATTTATTTAATGGCAATTGAACTATGATGGCATGAAAATATCCAACACAAGACGTGCTACATGATCAATCCAAAGTATGCAGCAGATTTTAAAGTGCAAGTAATTAGAATTGTTTTGAATTCAAGAATATCTTCGGATATTCATTCGATAAATTCCTTAATTAACATTCAATGATGTACAAAACATATAAGAACACATTAATATGAAGAGACATTTGAATGACTGCCTCGTTGGCCTAGTGGTGCTAAGAGCGACTGCTACGCTAGAGGTCTTGGGTTCGATTCCCAAGTCGACCAAGGTGTTATTGGGTTTTTCTATGAAATTCTCAGTACCTAGCAGGTCGGAGTTTGGATTTGTGCCCGGTTAGTGGCAATAGGCTCGCCCCCTATTACATGGGACCTAAACATACCGGCGAACTGTGGGTGTACATTGGTACACCTCTGCCTAACCCCTCGGGGATACAGGCGTGATGGTATGTTATGTTATGTTATGACATTTGAATTACTAATTAAGGTATCTCCGTTTCACCTTAACCAATGTTTCTGTCGTTCAAAATATTGATTTAAGGTTAATAGAAAAACAAATCTTAATTACGCTAATTAACCACACCTCTAAGTAACATACGTCAGAGTGCTAAAGTCAGATACTTGTGTGGATCACTAGTTATCATCACTAATCGGATTACACGCCTAATTAATGAACATGTGTTAATTGTTTCATGTTTTTTGTAAACGTGCGATTTTGCATGAAGATTAGATAAAAGTATTATTTTTATTTAATTCTTGTCTTTATTGATAGTTCTTTTTAAAACATCTGTTTTATTGATTAGATATTTTTCGTATTATTTGCGCTAATTTGGATATATTTTCGGTAAGAATGACGAAAGAGGCTCATACACCTGTAAAAGAAAAAAAATGTCCTATGTAGGTATTATTTATAATGTTGTCTGCTGTCAATCTTCAAAAAAAACCTATTATTAAGATTAGATACTTTTGATTTACGCTAATTTGTCCCTATTTTCGGTAACACCTTTCATACTCGTCTATAATACTAAAACTATCGTATGTATAATTTATATAATAGATACGTTACATATAACACCTACAAAAACAATCGTATAAGTCATACTTTTATGAATAAAACAGTAATATGATCTTCATTTACATAAATTATGAAATAACTTGCCCTGTTTTCTATGATAATTTAAATAAGCGAAACGGAATATAAACATTGGTGTTTTAAAAAGTTATACAATTACTTGTTATAACCTAACCTAACTTAACCTGAGTTGTAGATGTGGTATTACTCCCCAGACGATGGAACACCAGGGGCCCGAGTCCGCTATTTTTAATCAGTGAGTGGCGGGTTAATAAACGTTCCAGTGTATTTGTTATTGTGCCTAATTTTCGTATGCAGATAAGAACAGTCCCTTGCAATCCTACAATGACAAAAGTGGCAAGTAGGTGTACATTTGTCATTAAACTAAAATTATCTGAATATGAAAATTAGGCACAAAAACAAGTACACTGGAACGTTTATTAACCCACCACTCACTGACTTAAAATAGCGGAATCGGGCCCCTGCTATCTTGTCCTTCGTGCCCTTACACCTGCACGATGGACGATTTAATGCAAGCTACTGACAATGCAGTTCTCGTAGCATAATTTTGGGCCGACACAATATAAATAGATTGTTATCGACAGATTACTTGAGAAGATTACTTATTTAAAGACTATTGTTGTGTAGTTGAATAAATAAACAAATGCAGATCTAGTTATGAGGAGTTTGACTTCTATATAACATACCACTACAGTATCATCACTCATTATCACATTATAATTCTGGGAAAGAAATTAACACGATCATGAAGATTAATAAGATTCGTGTAAGTCCTGTGTCACCATTTCTCTTGTAAGATGACGAGGCAAGATGTTATCAGTAACGTAGCTAATTGTATGTTTTGCAAACCGTCACATATTGTGGAAGATAAATATTTTGATGCACTCTTAAAAATATGATTAATATTCTTAAAAAACTACTTTTTTTTCAAAACGTCTGGACCGATTTCGATAAGATTTTAGTGGCAGGTAGAATAGAATGGAATAGAATATTTATCCAAAGTTGTTACAGGTAATTTTACAAAAATAACAGCTGGTAGGATACATAAAAGAGATCGCCGTAACATACCCAAAGGGTTTTTTATGAGGTAACTTACTGTATAAGGAGTAACTTAAAAGGGAAAAGCGGGGCTCAGCTGTTCCTCAAATTAATTAGTTACAATTCTAATTTCATCTACAAATCGATACATCAATAACCTACCATCTTTCTTTACATCATTTAGCAGTGTTACTCAACAATTACCATCAATCAGTCTTCCAATGACCTTGTACCAATGATTCAGTGTTCAGCTATGTGGAGACCGCCATGTTAATTCGTGACTTAAATTGATCTATTAGTATTCTTCGGGATTGGGATTGGAATTCCCTGGAGTAATGTTTTCTCCCAGTTTGAGAGTGAATCATGTTAGTCTGTAAGATGTTGTTTGATGAATGAGTGTGTGGAATAGCCATCTTGAGATAAGGCATCTTGGAATAAAGAGAAGGAAAAGTTTTGCTGCTAAAGCCAAGGTTTACAGGAAATGAGTAATGATACGAATTAAAACTGCAAAGAAATAAATGTCAACACACTAAGTATTTAAATAATTTTCTTTTGCCAAGCCTTTTCATAAGAAATCTTGGGGTTGGCTTCCAGTGCCAAAGCATTCAGCTGAATACTGTATATTACAGAGCGACTGCCTATCTGATCTACACAAGGTAAGAGCGGTTGTCAGAGTTGTTATAACTTTATCAAACGACTACCAAAAAAAAAAAAATATATTCATTAAGTATTGATTGAAGTGAAAAATGTCGTGGTGGCCTAGCGGTTCAATGAACGTATTTGTATGCACAAGGTTGCAGGTTCGAACCCAGGCAAGTACCAATGTGGCTTTTTCAAAGTTATATGTACTTTCTTAATTATTCTAAGACACTTCTGACAAATGGTGAAGGAAAACATCGTGAGGAAACCTGGATTCCAAAAATTTGGGATCTGAAATCGCCAATCCGCAGAGAGCAAGCGTGGTGATCAATGCTCGTACCTTCTCTATATGCGAAGAGGCCTGTGCCCAGCAGTGGGACGTTTATAGGCTGGATAATTTATTATATTGATTGAAGATAAATTTATAGAAGAACCAGGTTCTTTTAGACTTATTGAACCCGGTTCCACTTTTACTGTTAGACACCAAACTTATAGTATAAGTAATAATTAACGCAAGTTATTTATAAAATTGATCCACCCTTTGATTTCGATTCACGGCGATGTCACGTTACAAACATACAGTCGACTATGAAAAACCTCCACTTTTTGAAGTCGGTCACAAATCTTGATTTTTCTTCCGTCGTACTACTCTTTCCATTTTTGAAACATGTAAGTTTAATAATATAATACAGAAATATGCATCTACAATATAAGTGGTAAAAAAGCCTTGAACTTGAATCTATATATAACTTATATTACAATGTTAGCCACTTAAGCGGTTCTTAGCAATTTGACACAATGTAATAGTAAGTGATTTATTTAACACTTGAAAGGAAATATTGTATTACAGTCTATTTTGTTTGAAATTATTTAGTTTTATGAAGTTTTAAATATGAATGAAATACGGATGGGTTAAAATTAAATATCTAGTTTTTAACTTTAAAGTAGGTAAGAATAAAAAGAATAGAATGATATGTTCAGTATCAGAACAGACCAAAAAATATATTTTTGAACAGCAAAAGTGTGCGTCGGCCGGGAATCGAACCCGGATCAACTGCTTGGAAGGCAACTATGCTGACCATTACACCACCGACGCATCTGCTTGTGCTCGCGAAATAGACGATCACTTTCTATCAAGAGCAACCGGTTTCTAAGTCAAGTGACGTAACGCGAACCAAAAAGGTTTTTTATTATTTGTAAAAGTAATGTAACAGTTTTTATGTATTTAGAACACCTAGTTTATGGTACAATAGCATTGCTGTTACCTTATAAATGCTATCTTTACTTAAATAAATTAACCCGACGAGTTTGTTTAAACTCACTCTTCTCTGAAATTTCTAGTATTTGAAAAAGTCTTTTTTACAATTAACACCTCAATTATTGAGAAAGAATTCGGTAAGACTGGTAGCTGACCCCCCAACATAGTTGGGGAAAGGCTCGGGAGACGATGAATATAGGTTATTTAACATCATGTCACTACTCAAAGAAGCTGCCAAAAAGGGGGGGAAAGGTAAAACCGAGGGGCAGAACAAGTAAAAATATTTATTGACAAACTTATATAACATAGTGAGAATAGCGTCGTTTGTTTTCTTAGATGGTAGTTCATTAAATGGATATTGTGTCTACAGAAGTTTTCCTTAATCGAAGTTATTCAAGGCTGTTTATTATTTGATATTTGATGAGTATAAGAATAATATAAATACCTAGAATATGTTTTATACAACTTGCTAGTCTTAAATGCGCTGCCGCGCCGTACCGAGCGTAGCTAGCCCCCATTCCTGTGAAATTATTAGGATAGAAGTATCTTCCTGCCGGAGCCGCGCAGAGATTAAGCGACCCCGTGGCTCTGCCTAAGACGGGACCGGGGTGGTTTTAGTCGGTGCAAGTCCGACATATCCTCACGCTGTGCCCTCAGCGTGGGTTGAAATCATTAGAGTTTCAACCCGAAAAAAAAGGATAGAAAATCTTAAGTGTTAATGTTTGTTTATGAATCTGTATCAAACATTTATGTTTACACATTAGTAATAATAATATACCTACATCAGAAAAAAAATCGCAATAGAAAACTAAGGGATAATTTAAGTAGGATATAAACCTAATTGGTGAATAATCTTCACTATTTTTAATTTACTTAAAAATAAACGATGACACATAACCACTCGTATTTAGATGTTTTTATTTCATGCAAAAAATAGAGTGTTTGATGACTTGTTAAATTATGACTTGTTAAATTAAAAGTACGAGTCATTCTTATAAATATTTTTTGTGCTAACATTACTTTAGTACGCATAGCTTTGATTTAAAATAATATGTGAGGTCTCTACGTTGACTTAAAACAAACTTAATAATAGATCTTTCAAGTACAAAAAACTATTTACTTACCTTTGATGCAATTTAAAATGGTATACGTCGTTTATTTTAGACCTTATGGCTAAGAAAATAAAGGTACTATTTAATTGGATAATTTTAGGAATTATTCATATTAACATAATTTATTTACATCAAGTTAATTAAAATTCTATAATGTTTACAAAAGTGTGTATTTTTTAAATTGTCTCGACAGGTGTAACATACTTTAACAAACTGTTCCTTTACGCAATTTTATACATAACTCGGATGGAAACAAAGTTGAAAATCCTTTATCAAGATGACAATCAAATTTCTGGAACACAACGTCAAGTGAATTGAAACTTTATACCATTAACTTAAGGTGTGTTATTAAATAAATAGTTTTAAAGTCTGGGAATATTTTCTTAAGGACTCGTGCGTGGTTCCGTGCCAGTGGTTTTTGTGGGAATTTAGGGTTCCTTATAAGAACGGAAGTAAGGAATTATGTTTATTGCGAGGGGGATGATATTAATTTGAATTCACATGTGTTTGCCTTCCTGTCGCAAATGTTTTAACTTAAGAAGGGTTGAGGGTGAAATTTCTTATAAGTACTTATTTGCCTTTGATGTGGTTACGCTTTTTTCTATTTTCAAGTAACCTCCTATTTGTATTCGCCCTGTAATATACTTATAGTGATATCCGCGATTAAAAACAAAACTATTGATCCGATATGGGTTTAGTATTTGTTATTCAAAGCCCTATTTGAGAAAATCCTTACTAATATTATAAATGCGATGATTTGATTGTAATGATGATTGATTATAAATACGAGGATTTTAATGAAACTTTACAATAATGTAGCTTATACATCGGAATAACACATAGGTTATAATTTATAAAGAAGATGTATGAATTATCATTCACTCGGGTGTGGTGTTATAACCTATGTGTTATTCCGATGTATAAGCTACATTATTGTAAAGTTTCATTAAAATCCATTCAGTAGTTTTTGCGTGAAAGAGTAACAAACATCCACACATCCATTCTCACAAACTTTCACATTTATTATATTGGTAGGATTTGTTGTCCGAGGTCCAAACCCATTTTTATGTCCACAACACATGTTAAAGACCACCATAAGATTTTTTACTATAAGGTAAACCTTTGACCATTTGTTTAGCAATACCATAAAAGAAAGTAAGGACTGTTAAAAAACAGTAAACATTACAAAAAAAATATCAATAAACATTTTTTACCTGTTAAAAAACAGTTATGTTTTACTAAAAGTATCAATAAACCATTTTTTTGGAGTTATAGTTGTGTGTAGTAAAACCTAACGGGTTTCAACATGTGGAACCTTCAATAATATAAAGAAGGTAATAATTTAGAAAGTTAGCCATCAATCAAAACAGTCGTAAAAAGATGACTCTAATGATCATCCAAATTATATATTTCAATTTTATATAATTGAAATGAATAATTTGATTTCAATTAAACTACATGTAGACTACTACATTGGTTTATTTTATTTCAATAGTCACTAGTATTAATATGTAGGTACTATTTAAAAGATATTTTAGTCTTATACGGTGGCCTCCATCTGTTTCCTATAGATATAAATATATATTTTAACTTTGTGTATCTATATTTACAGGTGGTTACCAAAAGGGTATATCAATCCAAAAGGGGTGAAGAGTACGAATTTGGAAATCAATTATTAAATTAATTTTTTTTTTTTGATGTTAATTATTTATTGGGGTTTACAATTATTCTAATTTAGAGCAGAAATTTTGTAAACTGAGTCTATACCAGATGTACTATTCACCCCTTTTGGATAGATATACCCTTTCGGTAACACCCTGTATGAAGCTAAGAACGACGAAAAACACCATTTATAACTCAAGAACGGGAACTATTTTCATGATCACTGGGTACCACGCGGGTCTTCTTCTTTTTGATTCGGTACGCCCAGTAGTTGGCCACCACGCCGCCACCAGCACCACGCAGGTGAAGCCACGGACAAAACTGGTAAGTAATACAAAACATTCCAATAGAGTAGGTGCATACTATAAAATATTTATTTGCTTTAACTGTAAAGAAAAATATACATTTTGATCCTTTTAACTGTATTTCTTATAATCGTAGAATACGTTATTCCATTCCCACAACAAATAACCCTAAAATGACGCGCTATCGCGGCGCACTCTTAAAAAAAGATATAAGTAGAGGTTGCTTGCTTGAAGCGAGGTTCTGTACATTGATTATAACAAGATAGTATCTATAGAGACTGCCTCGTTGGCCTAGTGGCGCTAAACGCGACTGCTACGCTAGAGGTCTTGGGTTCGATTCCCAAGTCGACCAAGATGTTATTGGGTTTTTCTACGAAATTCTCAGTAGCAGGTCGGAGTTTGGATTTGTGCCCGGTTAGTGGCAATAGGCTCGCCCCCTATTACATGGGACTTAAACATACTGGCGAACTGTGGGTGTACATTGGTACACCTCTGCCTAACCCTTCGGGGATACAGGCGTGATGGTATGTATGTATGTATGTATGTAGTAGGGGAGAGGCGTACAAAATGACATACTAGTTATAAAATCAGTCAGCAAATCTTTATTTATTAGAAATATTTAACACTTAGGGTACCTGTGTATTCTTTGGTTCATTACCTAGTTAAAATTATAGAGATCAATCAACTTAAAACAAAAACAATAGAATTCCAAACAAAAAAGAAAAAGTTTAACAAAATCCGTTTTGTCCGCCCTAGGCGGGTAAAATGACACACGTGGTGTGGACAAAATGACATACCAAAATTGTACCGAAATCTGTCGGTTACTTGCAGAGTTCACACGTAAAACGCTTGGTCTTTATCGGAACATCTGCACATGATGCATGAGCCCATTTTTTACAGCTCAAACACATCAGCCAGACCTCTTTTGGCCTAGACCTGGAGTAGAGGTCGTTACAATAAATGCAAGGACAGTCTTCATCATCATCACCGGCTCCAGCTTGTAAGAAAGATAAATCATTTTCACTGTCAGAACTAATATTCAAAGCTTTTGTAACCTTAGCCTGTCTGGTCTTCTTATTAGAAACAGGTTTTGCCTTTGCCTCTGAAGTAAAGCTCAAAGCTTTTGAGTCGATTGTGGGACGTTAAACACTTTTGAAGCCAATAGCCAGCCCATTTCATTACTCTTCACAGCTTCAATAGCCTTCTTCATGGAGGTTTTATCCCAACCTTGTCGGTTCTTTTTTTCTAGAATAGTTTCTAGGCATGATGTTCGATTATCTGGAAAAAGAAAAAAAGGTGGGTCAAATGGCATAGTATGCTATTTTACCCGAACAAGGTGTATGCCATTTTGTCCACTTCATAACCTCTAACATAAAAAATCATAACTAAAAATGTAGATAGAGTTTTAAGATTTTAATACATTCTCGGCGTTGTTTAGTAATATTACAATAAAATAATACTAATAGAAACAAAATAACGTACAAAAGTACTTACTTTTACCACGACACAAAATCCATCTGCGTAAAATTTGTGACTGCCAAAATTATACAATCATCCGCCCGCACCACGCGGCCCACCGGAGGCGACTAGCGTCTTCACAGGTTACGACCTGTTACTTAGCCCTCTTACGCACTAGCGGTTGGCCGCCTAGGCGGTTCGTTTGAGCGGCCAGCCGCCTGATGCGGTTGCCATAGCGGTTGACCGCTACGCCAACCGCACGGCGGCCAACCGCTATGAAACCGCGTAAAGCGGTTGGACCGCTTGAAGGCGTGTTTTGTCTAGTAAAGAAATGGACGCCGTCGAGGTAGCTTGTGTTATCTATTTTTACTACCGAAAACAACGAAAGAAAAATAAAAACAGATACTGGATTCACCCTTTACTAGAAACACGCAACGAATTTGGCCACCCTTTTTACTTTTCTCTATGGGCGGCTCGCCGCGAACTGAACCGCCAGGTGCGTATAAACAGAATGGCGGCCAGCCGCGAAGCGGGCCGCAGCTATACATTCAACCGCCGCGGTTGAAATTTTGTGGCGGTTAAGTGCGTACAATCACAAGCGGTTGCATATTAAACTGGAAATGCGGCTAACCGCGCGGCTAGCCGCCCCCGCGGTTAACCGCTAGTGCGTAAGAGGGCTAAGCGGCACTCCTGCGGCCATTGCGAGAACTAGCATGTTTGTGGTTTCGGAGAAATGGAAGTGTGCCATTTTACCCGCCTATGCCATTTTGTACGCCTCTCCCTTATCTATAAAACCATTTGTATATGTACATTTTGTTCAATAAAGTAATCAAATACTAATAATAACTTTCAAGATAGTTGAATTATTCGAACCTAATCTTCGAAAGTATGTGAGAAAGGTTTTTCTTAACGTGCGGTTATGAAGTTAACCACCGAAGAATAAATGAGGTTTGTTTAAAATTACAACGTCATTATAAGTTGAATAGATATGCGCTTTTTTGTAATTATGAAATTCTGTAAAAAGAATTGTCAAGGTCAAGTCACAACATTGTGGTTTTTTATTCTGCCACTGACCCTTAAAAACAAAGTTTAATATAATAATCTCGCCGTCAAACTTATCTGACAGCGTAGTAACTTTATCCCTGTGTCCCTTTTAACATTCTCCAGTTATCTGGCGGTTTTACAAAATGCCCGGTGACGCTTTGACGGCTAACGTGGACAGATAAATTTGAGGGCCTCTTAGACCCGCGATAATCTTTTATGCGGGTTACGAAAAGTTCGCTAAGTGACTAGTTTAGGGTTGGGTGCGGAGTTTTTGGTTGGTGAAGGGTTAAGATTTTTTTATGGATAATTTATTAATAGGTTGGTAGGTACTTAAATCCGAAACCAAACACAACGCAATATTACAACAGATACATTAAAAAATATATAATATTAGAAAAATACTATTTACTTGCTATATATTAAAATCCTAAACAAATCACAATGCTATAGAAAAATTGATGAATTGCACAAAAAAAAAAACAATATTATGCACTATTTCTGCTCTACCATTAATTAAAACTCAAAAATTACATTTATTTTTATTTAAAGTTTCTACACTTGTGTTGTAGTTATGTAACAATTGATAACGATAAACTATATAACTTTTTTATGATGATTAAGTGGATTCCTAAATTAGCATAACAGTGTATATTTTAATAAAGAATTTTTAAGGAAACCGAGACATAATAAATTCATTTCTGAGCCTCGCATGTATACAAACATTAAAAGTAATCACATAACTCGTATTTTCGGCGGTTTTCTGAGAAAATACCATTTTAACTCACATCTGTGCTTTGTAACTGTTATCTAAGGAACAAAAACAAATAATGTTCATAACACAAAAAATATTTTTGTTTTGGTAGCAGTCTTTTGTTTTTTTTTATACATTGGCGGCAAGTGTTATCACATAATTCGTAATTAACTGAATAAGAGCAATCGTTTATTTTAAGCACTTGTAAATAACGACTTCAAAAATTACATCTATAAAACTCCCTACCTACTCGTAACTCCACAATACGAAAAATATACTAGATCATAAATTTACTTTATTTACCTAATTGTTGTACCTGGATGTAGATTTCTATGATGATAATTATGTGTGATCATATGATAAACTGATTGTCGTGGTAGCCTAGCGGTTCAATGAACGGATTTGTATGCACAAGGTTGCAGGTTCGGACACAGGCAAGTACCAATGTGACTTATGTACTTTCTTAATTATTCTAAGACACTTCTGACAAACGGTGAAGGAAAACATCGTGAGGAAACCTGGATTCCAAAATTGGGGTCTGAAATAACCAATCCGCAGAGAGCAAGCGTGGTAATCAATGCTCGTGCCTTTTCTATATGGGAAGAGGCCTGTGCCCAGCAGTGGGACGTTTATAGGCTGGATTATTATCTAATTGTTATGTTACCTTTATATCTCTTTTCTAAACATTCAGTTGCACTTTTAATACATAGGTTAAAGTGTGGAGAGAATATTGTGGAATTTATGGAGCATTTCAAGACTGTCATATTTAAACCCTAAATCGATTACTACATCATGACAAAAAAGGGGGTAAAAATCTGTAAAATAACAAAATAAATTAATTCTTAAATATAATACTGAAATTAATTTCAACAACCCTGTTCTGCCCTAATTAATACAAACAGTCACCACGTGTTACCAATAAATTATTTAAAAAAGGTTTTGCGAAAGAAATCGGTCTCACAAGTCATCCCACGTGGAATGGTTTTGATCGTAATTTTTACACCGACCAATATTGTGAAGAAAGTGTTTTATCGTTTACAACTTGTAAAATAATTCTTTGATGTTTTATTGGTGTTGCAATTTGTATGCATAATATTTGTTACAAAATATGAATGGATTAGGAGTTTATTTTTTATGTTGCCGACAAAATGCAAGTGGTTAGACCGATGGTAATTAACATCGTTGCGTATAAACATCTCCTATTTCTCTCAATTGTTCATCAGCATGTGTCTAAAAGAATCGCAGTTGAAAGATAATGGTGAAATGTGTAAAGCTTCATAAAAGTGTTTAGTACTAAAATTGTTTAAACATTTAACTACCATTTATCAAAGTAAAACTTAACACTATTTCGAAATTCAATCACCGTTGGGCTTTTTGGTATAGAGCCTGAAAATAGTATCTAGAAAATGTGGTATAAAGGTAATACTCATAAGTCGTATCTACCCTGTATATTTGAGTATAAAAAACATACCTAGCCAAGCATAATCCAATGGTGATAAAAAAAGGTTCTCTGCAGACTTTTAGTGATAATTCGATGAATATAATGGAATATAGATCAGTACTTAGCACTAAGTAAAGCGGTGTAATTATACAGTTTTCAATTTAAAAATGCTACCAAACTTGTTTTGTGGACCCTCGGCAGTTTTATAGCCAAGTTCAACCTTTTTATAACTAATTTACATGTCGCTATACTGCAATTGTTCATGGATGATGATGAATGTATATTAGATTGCATCCATATAAACAATTCTAAATAATTATATAATGTTAGATTTAATTTGATCAACTATCGTTCAAAATCAAAATATTTTTATTTGAAGTAGGCCTTTTTAAGCTCTTGTAAAACGTTAAATTACTGACTCTAGTTGCAGGTTCCAAAATGTCATTCCAATGGAGAAGAACCGGCAAGAAACTCTATCGTTCTATTTAGTGACCCTTCTTTTCACATTTTTATAAACAGGACCAAGAAAAATAAAGTTGAACTTGGCTTACACTGTAGTAACATTGTCAGATATAGAAATTAAAGTATTTATAACCGATCGTCTTAGGGTGACCATGAGATTTTGTGCAATATTGGCATCATTTACAAACAATAGACATGTTTAGTAAACAGTTATTATCAAGCATTAATTTAAGGAATATTATTACCTACAAGATGGCCGAGTCGAAACCAATTCAATCACACTTTAGGTTTTGACCGGTCTGTTGGTCTGGCAAGTGACCCTGACCGCTAAACCGGAGGTCGTGGGTTCGATTCCCACCCAAGACAAATCTTTGTGTGATGTGCAGGATTCTTGTTCTGTCTGGGGCTGGGTGTAATTTATATATTATATTATATATTTAAAAATATAAGTATGATCAACGAATACTCAAAAGCAACTTAACATTAAGTTGTTCTAAAATTCTGTCGTTTCTTTAAACTTTAAAGTGACAGAGAAAACTCAAGTCTTTATGCCCAATTTCTGTTTGTGTATCAATCATTTGTTGTGATCATATTATAATATCCAATAGATAAGGAATTCATGGTTACCCTATGTGCATTAAAACTTGTACAATAAAATGTCTTGTTAGTGGTGTACGAGATGTAATGGTTTCTAGACAAGCCAGTACAATCGTAGTTATAATACTTATGTACTAATGAGAATAGACTGGGTTGTACTTAAAAATAATGTATGTTTAGTATCTACTCCAGTTTTACTTAACATGTCGAGACTTGAGATAATCTTTTGAAAGAATGTTGAATTTGAATAATATTATGTATTGTTGTAGTGCATGACATTAAAAAAACCCCTTAACCTTTATTTAGTATACTTTATATATATAGATAACAGTTAAAGTTATGGTTTTCAATATGATTTCTTTTCTTTTATTTAATGTTTCAAAGTAAAGGACTAAAAATATAAAATATTATATTTTTATTCCTTTGCTTGGGACTCAATTTTGTTGAACGAGTCTTTTTGCTTTTGTGCTTATTTTATTTAGCGATTCTTTCACTAAATTGAACTGAAAATATCATAATTAAGGGTACATTACCTATTTCTCTACTCACCTGTACTATTTCAATTACTGCCAACTATAAAAACCTGTAAGGAAAGTAAGTGATTAAATTACATAAACGTCGTACATAAATGTCCAGGGTTCGATTCCCGTTCAATCAAATGTGACTTTCTTAGGTTTTCTCTATTACCGCTTCCTGTTTTGACGATCTTTGACAGTCGTTAAGTTCCTTAAATACTGATACTTACTCTTAAAAAGGGACATTTTTTTTTGTGGAGAGCTGCCGCAGTTAGCCTCGTGGAGGCTTTTACTGCTTTACCGGACTAAGTTGGCGAGACATTACTAATACGCCTCCAGTCAGAAGCTACAAATTAAAAGAGGGTTGTGGCAACGAAAGCTAAGGGCACCCCCTGCGGGGTTCGAACCTCGACTTAGTTCATTGCTCACGATCATAACTAATAAAACAGCAAGAGAGGGCTGGATCAATGATTGATTACTTAAAAAGGGACATTGCACATTTATTTGCCGTCTAAAAACTGTTTACTATACTAAAGCCAATCTGGAAAGAGAATTAAACGTTATTACTAATTACGCAATTATCAACTTTGACAACATGTGTTTAAGTTCATTTTAGAATGACAAATATTACCGAAAAGGGCCTAAAAGTAATTTGAATGTGATGGAAACTGATCTGTTAGTCATTGAATTAAGGTTCATAATCCCAAAGCACGTTCATTATTTCTTTAAAGTGGCTGATGTATAGGTAAAGATAGATGCTAAAGGCCAAATAGGTAGTAAATTCAGAGGTTGATGGTGGTCTAAATCTAAAATGGGGTGGTGGAAATCTTCTGTCGGATCTGTATATAAAATTTGGTGATTTCCATGGCAACCCATATGTAGTGACATACCATTTGGAGACACCACTTGTTCGTAGGTAAAGTATTTAAAAAACATTACGTCTAAGCTTAGACATTTACATTCAACGGGCAATACACTACACTGAATCATTCCTCTGGATTCAGGGTACCTATCCTTATTGCCTAATACCCTTACTGTCTTAGTACATGTTTCTTAGATATGTTTTAGTATCCAAATTCAGGTGTTATACTCTTTTCTTCTTTAATTTAAGAGCCTAGCTCTTGTCGGTGCAGCTCTTTCCATTTCCTCCTATCGAGTGCCAATTCCTGAACTTCCTTATACGTCACAACCTTAATTGGAATTAGCTGGAAGGATAAAATTACGAACGAAGAAGTACTAAACAGAGTAGGAACTAAGAGACAACTGTTGCATAACATTGAGAACAGGAGAGGGAAAATGATGGGACACCTTATACGTTACGACGAGTACATTAAAAACATCGTGGAAGGGAAGGTCGAAGGAAAGAGGGGAAGGGGACGTCCGAGGTATAGCTATATCAGTCAAATTAAAGAGAAGGTGAAGGTTATACTCTTATACTCTCCTTAAATCCTACCCCTCTACACTTTTTTGAGTAAGAGATATATTTTGAAATACGCAATATATAAAAGGAGGTAGGTAATCAAAGAATAGGTTACAAATTCCGGGCATTTTATAAATCTTCCTGTAAGTATACAGGGTGTTAAGAAAACCCTGCCCGATCCGTTGAGGTGTTGTTAGGTATCGATAACTGATACCATTAAAGTAAAAATAAATTGGAAAATAGAAAAAAAAAAATTATAACCTAAATTTTTTTTTTTATTAATAGGCGAGAGAGAGAGAGTCACAGGTGCTGCCAAATGATCAAACAAAAGGCCGCCGAATAATATCGACGAAAATGGTGCTGTAATTATTGTTTAAATCTCAAATTTAGGGAATTTCGTGTCCAAAAGTCGTTATTTCAAAGTTCATTATTATTGATACTATCATGAATATTCCAAATTTAATATTTTATTTGGGCATGTGATTGTGAAACCTATATCACCCTTTCGGGTCGGACAGGGTTTTCTTAACACCCTGTATAATAATTTGGCAGTACCCAATTGGGATCCAATTGTCTTGAGGAAAACACTCTCTTGACCTGCAGAAAGCGGTTACTTGTATTAAAGCAAGTGCTTTCGAGTGCTTCCTCGGTATAATCGCTTGTTGACATTGTTACACTAGTGGGAAATTTGTTTGGCGACATAGTTTGTTGGAGAAGTAAATGGTGGCAGAGAGAAATAATGAAGATAATGTTATGAGTTGTAAACAGGAATATAATATATAATTTAGCCGCTTTTCCGAAAAGATAATATACATAATATATTTATGCCATTAAAACACTTCAGTATCCGATTCGATCGTTTTAGAATAAGTAGAGACCAATTTTAAGTAGAGGATATATATAGATATATTATACGAGTGTGAATAAAAAAAGGCCAGGTCAAGAATACCCTAAGCCGAAGACCGTGTATGAAGAAAATAATAAAAGTGGACGAAGCGAAACAAGCGTGTAAGGATCGTAGCAAGTGGAAAGAAGTGGTCTCTGCCTACAACTACAAGGGAAAGAGGGGTGATTGTTTGTATGTATATATATTTAGCAAAAACAGGAAGTACACTATCCACTAATAAAATTAATTCACAATTGATTATTTAATTTTAATTACATTGCCTGAAAAACATTGAATTCCGAAGTGATCAAGCATGATGAAAAATACTTGAATGTGAGAATAGGCACGTGTCTTACGGTAGTAAGTGACAGGTTAGAAAATCAAGGTCATTACACTTTGAATACATATGTTTCTATTTAAAAATAGTCTTCCCATTTATGTTAACACTTTACCAAGTGTAAGAGGATGCACTTTTTGCGAACTACAAGTTCTAAGGGCGAACTTCAACGTGACATATAAACGCGATTAGTTATAAATAATCTCGATTCTCGATTTCACTGACCTTACCTGAACGCAGTAAAGAGCTAAAAATAACAAAATATATAAATAAGGGAGTATTGTATTGAACGGATTTTATTGGAATTAAACAATTTCCACCCCATTGCTTTGCTTCACTTTTCTGTGCATAACCTATATTTGACATTTCGGCTTAGACATTTGATCATTTTTAAACCAGATCTAAAGTAACTTGGTTCTAAAGAACGCAGTTCTAAGGTGTGGTGAAATTAACCCTAACTCTATTAGATATGGGACCTAGAACTAGTATCGCTATAAGTAGATAAGTTAGTTTTCTACTCGGTTACTTGTTTTCGCGTCTTCTCACATTCTTGCTTCGTTACGCTTGTGTATCATCTTGGTATAATCCTAAGTTAATTATGATATTTATCGGTGGTTATTAATTCTTGTAAGTTCCAGGTAGGAGTTGGAAATTGTTGTTTTATTGGCTTTGAATATTGTTGAAGGTTTTCTGCTTTAGAGAAAGGTTTTTTTTTTTTTTTTGGGGTAAATTACTATTCAGATAATTTGGGCAACTACTATAAAGCCACGAAAAAGAATTATACAACAAGTTATTTACAAAAAAAATGCAGTTAGCTTTTGGCCTGCATTGTGAAATTACTTCATTCAAGGTTTTTTTTATTAGATTGTCATAAATTATATGACAGCTTGAATATTTATTTATTTATTTATTTACTTCTTTATTGTCCATAGTAAATTACAAAATAAAATAAAAATAATAAAGAGACATGTACAAAAGGCGGCCTTATTGCACCTGGCAATCTCTTCCAGGCAACCTTTCCTTAAACTACTAAGGTATAACATAAAAAGTAAAAAGAAATGTATATAAAAAGAAACAAAACAAGTATATAAACAAAACTAAACATAAATATAAACTATAATTATTCTAAGGTATACATATTATTACACTATGAAGACTGCGTGACATACATACCGATACAGATATAGACATATGACATAAAACATGAAACAGAAAGAAAAACAAGAACGAAACAAAAAATAATTTTAATTGGATAATAAATAATGTGCCTTAACAGCTTTTAATAATATAAGAATAAGAATATTTAATTTTAAGTTTAAATTCTAAACTAAATAGAACTAAGAACTAAAATAAGGCATCAAAAAATTCATCCACATCGCTGTCGACTGGGAGTGTGCCCAAAAGGCTGGCAGCATTGCCACGTTGTATGACAATGCTTATTCGCTGACCTAGGTAGAGGCCAGCCTTTGGGTCACGCAAAGTGTCAAACAGTTTAATAGTTATAATTTAATTGTGAATAAACGTAAATACTAGCCAAAAAAAAAACAAAAAGTTTAAATTCTAAATTTAAGTTTATTTAGTATTATATTTGAAAACCCATATCTCTTTGCATAGAGATTAATCCTTTGGCTTAGTTATACAAGATCCGTGTATTAATTAAGGTTATAATAATATACGATCAAAGATTACTACATGTTAGTCACTTCCGAATCACTCCAATCCATATTGAAGCAAATGCACATTAATTGATTTTGAACTTTAAAATTTAAGCATAAGGTTGATAATTAAATAAATTAACAACCAATAAAGTTAGATCATTAAAGTGCATTACTTCATGTCCAAACGTTAATAAATAAATGAATTTGAACTTTGTGACACCAATCTTAGATTTGATATTTGCTTAGCAGTGTTCAGCTACACATTGAGTCATTCATGATTTCCTTTTAATATGAGATTTGTAAGAGTTTTTTTTGCATTTTGTAGTAAACGTGTAGTTATGTATTGTTAGTTATAACGGTATGTAAATGCGGACAACATCACATACATTGTTCTGAACCCAAAGTAAGTTGCTAAAGCACTTGTGTTATGGAATTCAGAAACAACGAAGGTACCACAAACACCCAGACCCGAGACAATGTAGAAATGTGATTTTCTACATTGACCCGTCCGGGGATCGAACCCGGGACCTCAGAGCTAGCGACACTTTGAAACCGGTGCGTACGCCACTCGACCACGGAGGTCGTATGTGCTGAGTTAACATTCATTTATGTAACACAGGTATAGGCTTTTTTGAGTCTAAAAATAAAATGATATAGAGCATTATATGTAGATGCTAAGAAATAACTGTCAATAGTTGATCATTCAATCAATTCTGACAACCAGTCTTACTATGGGATACTGTGTATACCCAGTAAAATGAGTTGTAGAGTTCAGATAGGCAGTCGCATGTAAAATATGGTATTCAGCTGAATGCACTAGGCAACCTAAGACTGGAAGCCCACCACAACATAGTTTGGGCAAAGGATAGGTAGATGCTGTTCCCAACAACAAAAAAAATGTTTTTGCACTTTACTCTCATAAATTAAGCTAATTTACCATAAAACCAAATAAATCACTTAAGAAAACAAGGTAAATCTCCAGACAAATTTCTATGAATCACAATATTTTCCATAGGAAATTATTTATAGTTCCTAATTCCTTTTATTAGTCTTATCTTGTTTATATTTCAGGTGTTATCTTAGAAGATGCTTATCTGTTGACCTTCGTAGGCTTGGTTTACTTACTTTGATTTAGAGTTTTGGACTAAAGTTAACAAAAACATGTAAATAAGGTACGTAGTAACGCAATTTATATGACAAACCTTCGTTCTGGACTCTGCCCAATGGATAATCATTTTAATAAATAAATTATAATTAAAAAAAATAAAAAACACAGTCGGGGGACCTGTATTGAATTGTTCCAAGTAACCGACCCCGACTGCAAATATTTGACTTGTTTTTAATTTTTTTTTGACATGGCAGGCGTGTTTTATTTTTTTTTAATTATAATTTTTTTATTTAATACCTTTTAGTGAACAACAAAAAAACATGACACAACACAAAAAAAATATCGTTCGGAACCCTTTGCAGGCGATTTCGACTCACACTTGACCATTTTTTAATGTCCACATAGCCTATGTCACTCGGAATAACTCAACACAAACATTGAAATCGGTCAAGCCTTTTAGAAGTTATGGTGGAATAAAGAAACTCACAAACATACATACATACATACGTACATACTATACATGAACCCTGAAAACATAACACTCCATTTTGGGCAGTCGTGTAAAAATAAGGACCTTCTGTCACTGAGCGATATTTAAATTTTATGCAATCTTATTGTTACAGAATTTCTGCAACTGGGCGTCTAGGTTTGAAGATTACAAACTTAACCGCCTTATGATATATTCATTTATAGTAGACTAGCTGTGCCTGCAACTTCGTTCGCGTGGATGACGAAGCTTATCAATGAGTCTTTAACCATTAAGGCTGCACACGCGACGGAAGCTTAAAAAATTGAGTAACTTCTCCCGTTTTCCCAACATTTTCCTTTACTGCTCTGCTCCTATTGATTGTAGCGTGATAAAAAGTATACTATAACCTGCCCAGGAGTATGAAGAATAATTGTACCAAGTTTCGTTAAAATCCGTCGAGTAGTTTTTGTTTCTATAAGGAACATACAGACAGACAGACAGACAGACAGACAAAAATTTTACTGATTGCATTTTTGGCATCAGTATCGATCACTAATCACCCCCTGATAGTTATTTTGAATATATATTTCATGTACAGAATTGACCTCTCTACAGATTTATTATAGGTTTAGATTAGATGAATTTTCTTATGTACTGTCATTGTGTATGTCTTGGCATTCTATCGACGCTTTCTAATAATCATATTTAAATACAAAAGGCTCTGGGGCCCAGCCAACGTTAGTTAGCTAGATTACAACCAATATTATATCAATAATGTCATGGTGGCGTAGCGGTTCAATGAACGGATTTGTATACACAAGGTTGCAGGTTCGAACCCAGGCAAGTACCAATGTGGCTTTTTGAAAGTTATAGGTAATTTCTTAATTATTTTAAGACACTTCTGACAAACGGTGAAGGAAAACATCGTGAGGATACCTGGATTCCATGGGATCTGAAATCGCCAATCCGCAGAGGGCAAGCGTGGTGATCAATGCTCGTGCCTTCTCTTTATGGAAAGAGGCCTGTGCCCAGCAGTGGGACGTTTATAGGCTGGATTATTATTATATATTACATCAATGGTCCTTCTCTCATTAAAAAGCATTTCACAGTGGGATATTTACAGTCCAAATAAAACAATTATTTCCATGTATTTTATTTATAAAACAGTTGCAATAGATAAGAAATAAGGAAGAACATATTATTATAACAGTAAAGACACACAGATTTTTATCAAATGTATTGAGTAAATGAGGTATGTGATTGTTTACTGACCTTTTAATTGTCCATCACCATTATAGTAATTAAAAAAAATACTGAGAATGTGTATTTATTGTACTAGGAATGTTTTAAACTTTTTTTGTCTGCGAACTGAAAATGCTGAATCATGATGATTGGGGAAACAACATGAAGAATAATTAATCTTATTTCGGGCTTTGAACAATGTTTTAACCAGTACACATAAGATATATCTTTAAAATCATTATTGCAAAGAAATAAATTGCCATGTATGTTTGATTGATTTCTAGACGTGTTTTTGCTAATTTTGGTTTTAATTGAATATGGATAACTCATTTTTATTAGGATAAATTGTATTATTATATGTATAGCTTTTTTTTATCTCAGGAGGCATAATGTACATTTAACTTTAGTGATAAAACAAGTATAATGTAGAATTCAGCCCCACAATTTCATAAAACATAACATACCATCACGCCTGTATCCCCGAAGGGTTAGGCAGAGGTGTACCAATGTACACCCACAGTTCGCCGGTATGTTTAGGTCCCATGTAATAGGGGGCGAGCCTAGTGCCACTAACCGGGCACAAATCCAAACTCCGACCTGCTACTGAGAATTTCATAGAAAAACCCAATAACACCTTGGTCGACTTGGGAATCGAACCCAAGACCTCTAGCGTAGCAGTCAACAATTTCATGTGCTACAAAATTTAAACTAAAAACCACCAAAAAGATTTACATCAATTTTCCTGATCCCATTTCACTACAGTACACTTTGTCTTTTCATACATAAAACTTTATAAGCCATATACATTTACAAAACAAGTGAATACACATACTATCGGTATTGGTCAAAGCCACGTGCATTAGTCTCGTATTAGATTGCAATACCATAGTGACAGGTTACAATAGTAATAACTATGAGGTTGTTGTACGTGTTTCAAGGAAAATCTTTGTAAGGGCCAAGGGCTAAGGTACAAGCTTTTACTACCCGTGACTGTGATATTAATTCAGTCATTTTTATCTATTAAATATTTTAGATAGTCTTGCTAATTACTTAATTTGTGGTCTTGTTTCGATTCTTTTTTGAAAATTCTTAGTTAAGACTATTTTATATTTTACTAGAAAACAAAATTTTATAAATTTTACCTCACGAAAGGTCTTTGCAGTACAAATATTTCGACATCTGGTTTATATTAAGATATAGGGATTGGTCTCTTGATCCATGTTAAGTTCAATGATCCAATACAAAACTGGTATCACTAAGTAGGCTAGTACTTTTGTTTTGTATCGAACCTATTCAAAACCGCCTCATCAAAGTGAAAATTTTAATAGTCTAGTCCCTGATCCAAGTACCTAGTACTTTCTAAGACGTACCATAATCACATCCTATCCTATTTTCCAATCGTCAACCTTCAATAACAGTCAATCAAATAATCATACTCTAGTATTTTCCATTCTCGTTCATACTGTTTTGAGTCATCGTTTATTAGACCAACGAGGTCGCAAGAATCCCCTACTTCATAGGACATTGGTCCTTTTACTCTCAAAGAGTAATTTGGTCCTTGGCTACGCTGGCTTTTAATGAGTGTGTAATGGTTTTAATGTAGAGATAGGATGGTCTGTGTCAGACGCTTACGAGTTTCTTTACTGATAATGCAGTAATTATTTAAAGAAGTGACATTACCTCGATCATGACTAAGACAAGACAGTTCGTTTTCGTCACGTATTGTTTTCGACAGTTACGCAATTAGGGACCAATAGTATTGTTATTTATTTCGAACAAAAGGTGACGATCTTTTTTGTACGAAAGGACCAGTTAGTGATAGTGGAATTAATAAAAAAAGAGGCGTTCATAAATTCAATGGCCTTCCGAAAACTTGATTCCAAATCCAACAAAAAATAGGCTAGACTATTTAAAGCTTATCTAGAATTATAATAAAGAGGCCAATAAAGATAAACGATTTCGTCCTAAAACAACAGTGATATTTAGAGCAAATTCTTAGTAGGAAATAGACAAAAAATATTGTTGCTAGGGTGAACAGTTTACCAAATACTGCATTTCTTTTATAGGTATGTATGTGTGTGTATTGCGTCATGCTGTGACAATGTCTGCCGATTTTCACGGTCTTATAGTTGTTCTAATAAGTAGAGTTCAAATTAACTTTGAACTGAATGCATTGCTTGATTGTTGATTGAAAAGGTTAGGAAATGAATTTTAAGTAATTTTAATGAGAAAGCCGTTGACAACATTTTTGATTACGAGTGGTATTAAAGAAAAAATACGGACAGAAAATACTATATAAATGACCAAATAGATACTAATTCTTAAATCACTGTTTACAGCATTCGTTGCTGCACTAAAAATTAGCAAAAATTGTAATAGTTTTAGAACAGGTAAAAATTATTAGTCTCAGAGTAATAATATTAAACATTGTCTATGACTTCAAAGCAAACATATTTCTTACAAAAAATATTAATAGAATAATTAGCCATGGGAATGAGGAAGATCGGAAATAAGTTTGCAGTTAGCAGGTCAATGACGTCATAATATTTGTACCAACAGGAAAATAGAGGTACAATGAACTAATGTATTAAAATATTTTTACGCACAAATCTATTGTCAGACACGGCATTCTTTAAAACGTATGCAAATGAAAAATAGTTTTAGTACCAGGTATTAAAGCTCATTATGACTTAAATAAATTTCGGTGATCTCTTCATTACAATTTCATTTTGGACAGATGCCATTAATATCCAAATAGTAACAAGAAATATAATTTTAAGTAATAGACAAGTTCTTAGAAATATTTGAGATCTTGAATTGATACATAATATGCTGAATCCAGATAACTTTGATATAACTAGTGATTCAGATGAAGACTATAAATTTACACGATGATGTTCCAAAAAAAAATCAAGTAATCTAATCGTATGGGCAATAGTGAAATGATTCATGCAGTCATACGAGACTCAAACGAGCCAAGGACTCGAAGCGACATAAACATTAATTAAGGTTATGATATAAACGAAATGAACACCAACAGTCCAACAGAAAGCTCTATGCGTACACTTTATTTTTTCATTCATACAAAATGACAAATACATTCGTCCGACTTACTAACACAGATAAGAGAGCAATTAACAATTGAAACCTAACCCTATTGTCAAAGCATTAGGGTAATAAATTCGTTGAGAGCGTTTAATCTGTATGGGGTGTGTAGTAAACAACGAGTTCGCCGCCGGCGCAGCAGCAGTCAGTCAATTGTTGAATAGCGTTGAGTACGGACGGTCAGTTGCAGGCACGCGCGCTACGCAGACGCACGCGCATCGCGAACGAAAATCGATATTCGAATATTTAAATCGGGGTGTTCCACAAGGGAATATATTTGGCCCAGTGTTTTTATAAATTATATAACATATTTTGAATTATTTAAGTGTGAGTGCATGTGTTTCGTGGTTCATAGTGTATATGCTGACATGCATGGTGAGTAGATTTTGAAATTCCTACACACGATGCGTTTCAATGACTCCCATTGTTTAGGCACGATCTTTTTTATTCTTAGTTGTATCAACACTTTCATCTGCATTGTTTATTTTCTACTTTATCTGTCCTAATTAAAGTGCAGTGAATAGTAAAATGGTCGTCGTAAAACTTGTTTTACGTTTTATGAGAAATGTTATCGTTTAGTGCGTCCAGTTGTGATTTGAACTCAGTTTAAGTAGTTTAATCTTTTTAGTGAAAACATTGTAGGATCCTCGCGATAAGTTTGTTTATAAAGTGACTCATATATTTAAATTCCTTAGGAAATGAAAGTGGACTCGGTAGTCATTGGGTCATTTGTTTTGATATTCATATTTCTTGATATATTATTATGTATTACGAATTGATCGTTATCTCAGATTGTATCATGCATTGCAATTCGTATTAATGTCAAGTGTGTGATAAATGAAGAGTAGTCTGCAACACTTCAGATTTAATATTAGCCGGTCTTTCGAACTGATGGTTATCAAACATTTCTTGAGTATTGTTTGGTTTCCTCTTCACTTTTAAATTATTTTACAGCTCTTAGTTATAATATTGTTGTTCTTATTATTATGTTACTAAGTTTATGTAATAATTATTATTATTTTCCGCGGCATATTCTACGTAAAACTGATTGGACTTAGCCTTGTACGAATAGATAGCTATACTTGCTATTATTATTATATCAACTGTGGTGTCATCCTGTTTAATTATAGAAGCCTAGTTTGTTTAAAATGTATTTTTAATAATAGTCTTTGTGTCTAGTAGTCTATTGATTGTTTTGGATTGTTATCCAATAGACCCGACAGTAGATCTAATAGTAGTATGACCCATTAGATTTAACCATCAAACCCTTTACGTAAAATCGATGACGATATAATTCTCGAGAATAAACGCGTACATGCATAAAAATCTTTTTTGGTAAATTCAAATAAAAAGTGAGTCTGCTTGCGACTACGGCCGGTGTAACCCGGTCGAAACGTCAAGCCTTAAAAAGGTATTTATGCATGTATTCCCGTGAATTAGGGTAAATACGCCATATTTCGGCCCCCCCCCAATCGTCGGCCGTCTGCACATTTTTATCTTGCGTTCGTTCCGAGGGTAATGAAGTGGTAATTTTACTACTCGAATTGCAACCTAAGTTCATATTCTATACGCACAAACTGTCACTATCCTATTACGTCACCCGGTCTTCGCACACTGAGCGTCAGCAGCGATCGCACCGCTGAAGAGTCAAGTTCTTAGTTAAAGTAGCTTACTTGATGAGAATACCCACGCTTCGGGGATTGATATTACAACGGTAAGACGTTTCATTATTTTTGTTTTAAGCTTTGTTATCACTAAAAAGTTATTTTTACTATATTTTGACATTGTTTTTTTAACGTTTTTCGTATTATTTTAAATGAAAAATAGGAGGCCGCCATTAGAGTACCAGTTTCGGCTTAAAACCGAATTCTCGGCCGGGGCCGACTTAAAGTAAATGCAGTCTGTTTTACAAATTCCAATTCTACCAATTTCATTTGCTTAATAGGAGTATTTGAAAAGCTTAATAGGTTAATAAATATATTTTACGTTTAGTCGCTAAATACCGGCCGGGGTGATATTAGTTGAATGTCGAGAAATGAGGCACACACAACAGGGGCCGACTTTAAATATATTAAATATCGTAATGTCGGCCAGCCTCGAATTTGAACGCTAATATACAGGCTGATTACTTTTGTATTTTTTCATTGACTGTGTGGGTAGTCATTTTTAATTTATTTATCAAACTTATTTTCTCGAAATTGAATATTATGTTATGTACCTACCTAATACAAAAATTTATTAACATTATAAATAGGTTAAGTTTGGATGTAGAAGTTGACAGTATCGAAGACATATTATATTATTCATGATAGCTAAATATGGTTTGGGATACAATTGAAAAAGGTTTTTTGGAATTTGCTGGTTATATTTATTGCGATGTTTAACTTAGTTATAATTATAGTAACTTTTAAACAAATTACCCTTAGACAAATACAAATGTATACTCCTGCCAAAATAAATCATGTTGATTATATTTTTCATTATCTTAATTTTAAACACCCTATATCCGGCCGACATTTAGGAAAAACACCGCCGACAATAGGCCGCGAACGGCCGACTTAAGGGTTTTTTCGTCTTCAACGCATCTAAACCTTAATCCTTTTTTATTTTAGTAGAAAAGTCAAATTTATGCCTAAAAACATAAAATAGATTTATCAACCTGTCTAAAACCGCAACACAAGCTATCCTTTGTTGCAAACTGGTGCAGCCAGAGCGTTCCAAAGTTAGAAAATCCGTAAGGGGGCCGACATTTAGCGTATTTACCCTATATATTATTATAAACATGCAGCGCGATAGTTTAAAAGCCAATAAATCGATGGCATTTTTCTTTCTGCATTCGTTTTCAGAGAAATTTCTTTAAAGTTATCTACTGAACCAAGTTTACTATAAATTCCATTTTCTGTTGATTTAGTGAACATTGAACAAGATATGTGAAGACAATTTGCTTTGCATCTAGGTCGGCTGTTTGTTTAAGTATAATGGTTCTCACACTGATATTGTATCATTCATTTAAATGCTCGTTATGTTTTAAATGAATGCCACCCTATGTAATGTTTATTGTTACTGCTATGAGATTTATATTTTTATGCGAGTCTATACTATCGTTATTGTTTCTGAAATTCAGTTAAGTATCAAAACAGCGATTATGTTATTTAACAAACCAGGTACCTATTATTTTTGCAGGTATATATTTATAGTAATCATGTCAAACATAATTGGCTTACATAGGTAGGTAGGGAAAAACCCATAACATAATATTTCGTAAAAGACGATAAGAATAAAATAATATAAAATAATAAATTAAAAAAAGTGACAGAAAATAATTCATTATTTTATTAAAAGAATTAATCAATTCAAGTTACTAAAATCTTTAACCTATAGAAAACCCATCCGTAGTTGATGTTTTTATATTATACTCCAAAAGAGAGTTAAAAATAAGAAATACGAAATGACATAGGTACCTAGAGTAGGTATGGGAATAATAAAATATAACATAACATAACATACCATCACGCCTGTATCCCCGAAGGGTTAGGCAGACGTGTACCAATGTACACCCACAGTTCGCCGGTATGTTTAGGTCCCATGTAATAGAAGGGCGAGCCTATTGCCACTAACCGGGCACAAATACAAACTCCGACCTGCTACTGAGAATTTCATAGAAAAACCCAATAACACCTTGGTCGACTTGGGAATCGAACCCAAGACCACTTAAATATAGTCAGGATCACTTTCCAAACATTATTAAACAGTGATCCAATAGTTATTATCATAACATGAAACCCGCTAGTCCGGCGGACATACCAGATTCAAGAAATACCACTTTTTATGAACACCTACAATCTGAAGTTAATAAATCAATTCTATTGTTTTCTTATAATGTGTTAATAATAACTGAAAATCAAATTTTACGGTACTTTTGATTCACTTTTGACATCCAATGGTAATTTATCATTAGATCATTACTTACCGTTGAAGATTGTTGGTTGGGCGTCAAATAATAAGGTATTTGAATTTAATGTTGAAGATAATGTTTCTATTGATGCTAAATTGTATGGTGTCGAAATGTTCAAATAATTGGATTTTATTGAATTCGTAGTGGAACTGTTAGTCGTCTATGAGATAGGCAGCCTTTTGGAGGTCTGAACTACTAAAATGATAATGTCAGGAAGGTAACGGAAGGATGAAATTACCAATCACATGGAGATAATTTTCACAGATTGGTCCGAGAAAACACATTGGATGACCTGCTAGGTACCTAAATTTTAAGGTAAAGGAAGACAAACTCTTGAATTTATTTATTTACCACCATGTCCACCATGCTTGATCAAAGTCAATGAATCTGGCTTTTCCTTAAATGATTATCAGATTCATCAATTATCTTATATCTGTTTGTATCAGTGACATTTCCTCATTTAGCGCGAGGACTTATTAATGTGAAGTGTTGATAGTTTCATAAAGCATGTCCTTTTTCAAAAACTAAACGTGTCTTAACAGACGTTGGAATCCTCTTAACCCGTCAAAGATCATGAACGTTTGAAAGCATAAATACAAAAGGTATTTTATTGGTATAATAATGCCTAGTTCTGGGCCCTTATGAATCAAATATCTGAGAATTCTACTTCGTCAATCCTTTAACATCCACTTTAAATGTTTTTCTTGTCTTTTCTTATTTTATGTTTCTCATAATGATTATTCATCTGTCATCTCCTGCAATAGAAAAAAAAACTAAAACATGAATTAATAATAATAATATTCCGGGAAAACTCAAACACGGTCATCTGATCCCAAACTAAGCACAGCTTGTGCTATAGTAACCAGACAACTGATAAACATACTTATATACTTCTAAATACATACATAATATTATAGATAAATTACACCCAGACACAAAACAAATGATCGTGCTCATCACACAAAGATTTGTCCTGGGTGGGAATAGAACCCACGACCTCCGGTATAGCAGTCAGGGTCACTAACCACTAGACCAACAGGCCAGTCAAAATTAGACCGTCGGTAGTCAAAAGCCTCAGAGATTGGAAATCTTCAGAACACTAAATTCTTCCGTACTGCACAAAATTCCAAACCCAATTCCACCCTCACACGACAAAATACCTCCATTCCAAATAGGTCGGTATTCTAAACACAGATGAATCGAACTAGTACATATTTCAACAGTAGCACAATACTTGTTAGAAAACGACGAACATTAAGAAATTGTTATGCAAATATGTTTACGCAAGGCGCCTGCGCAGTAAGGGCTTGTGAACAATGAGACTTCCGTAGTCGTTATCTGTGGTGTTCAGATGTTTGACCTGACCTGATTGGGTTGGGTTTAAGCTGATTTGGTTAGGATTTAGATTTTGAAGATATTTTTGTTGATAGAGATGTAGACGTCTATGATGATAATTATGTGTGATCATATGATAAACTGATAAAATTTAAAGCTGTGTTTAGGTTAAAAAAATATTTTAATTTTAGCTTTGTTAACAGACTTATCTTTCATTTACTGTACCTTAATACATTTATTATTTACGTCACCTTAATACTTAACATAATAAAAAACTTATATGACTTGATAACTCATTGTGAAAGCAGGAAAGCGAGCATCAATATTTGTGGACAATTAACCCAAAAAAATTCGCTCGCTAGCATTATCACAGTATTTAAGAAATGTGATTTTTTTTAACCCAACTATAGCATTTAAAGAATAAAAAAAAGCAATATAATTAACTATAGGAACTAAAAATAGATGAGCATGCGACTGTAATATCAGTATAATTTATATAAACACCTAACAAGCTTGCCCATAGTGATGTTTATTTATATCAATTAGGAAGATTTTCTCACACGCATGCGTACTAGAGGCTTCCAGGTAACCTATTACACTCGTTATTGTTACCCTATTATATGGTAAGTTATCAACCTCTGTAACTAGGCAAGCATAGTGTATTATACAAGAGACTAAAATATATACAATTATAATTCTAACAAAAAAAAACCGACTTCAAAATAAGTATTATATTTAGTTCTTATTGACCACACCGTCAAAACTAGACTAAAATGGGACGCACTAGCTTTCAAATAAAAAAAGAATCATCAAAATCGGTTCACCCAATCCAAAGTTAGTGGTAACTAACATAAAAAAATAGGTACTGTCGATTTGATGACCTCTTCCTTTTTTGAAGTTGGTTAAAAATTAAATTATTTATATGTGTAAAAGTGACTATAATTAAAATTAAATTATTTATAACGTTGACAGATTTTTCCCTATTTCTTTGTCTATTGAAGTTTGAGTGTTTTAAAATACGTTTTGGGTTTGACGTCATGTGTGTTTCTGCTATTCTAAATATACATACACTAGTTCATAGTTTTGTGTTAATAAGCGAACAAAGGATAATGATTTTCTATCTCTGCTAGAAAAAGATCTCTTAACTGATTTATTTGTGGCCTTGTCTTAGTGCAAGCATTGGAAAGGTTGACATGTGATGGGATTGAATAAGATATTACCCCATAAATCATCTGGAGAAAACTCAAAGACCTACGATTATGGAGAATAAATCAACGCGATCATATAATCTTACATACTTAGAGACATAGAAATATAAATAAACAAAACTAGCCAGGCCTCGGCAAAGGCGATCAAACCTTTAGCAAAAGTTGTCAAGTTCGAGTTAACCCCACTACCTACAGAACAGAAACCCAAGACTCTAACCACTGCGCCACCAGCGTGTGAAATGTAATGTTTACGCCAAACAATGTTGACATTCCTCGTTGGAAAAACTAAAACGCTAAACAGTAAATGTACGTAATTATAATCGTTGAAACGTAAAGTCTTCGTGTTATGAAAATTACACCCGCCAAGCATTTCCTAGTGAAGTGACTGATTAATGTAAACAATGAGTTTTTGTTTTAGCGTGCATTTTTATTTCGTTGTTCGACGAGGTGCGCAGTTGTTCGCGAGATATTTGTTCGATTTTGACTTAATGGTTTTGTGGTGTGATTTTTTTTTTCTCAAACACTTACTAGTACTTTTATTTACAATTCAATACTTAAATCTAATACAAGAGCAAACACTTACAACTATACTACAATTAAATCTTATATAAATAAATAAAACTAACACGCGTCAAAAAACTCATCGTCATCCTTGTCAATGGCGGGAAACGTGCTCAGAAGGCTGGCAGCATTGCCACGTTGAATGGCTATGCCGATTCTCTGTGCAAGGAACAAACCAGCTCTCTGATCACGAGTAGAGTCTACCAAACGTTATGACAGTTCTTTAAAAAGATTTTGTGCACTCGGAAAACTAGTACTGACATAAAAGATTAGAATGAATATGTGCAGTAAAATAAATAGTTGATTTGAGTTAGTTTGATATTGTTTTCTTGATAAAAATTCAGATGAATTTACTATGGATTACATGCATGATTTGCAATTGTTTTATTTATGTATTTTTATAAAGTTAAGTTAATAATATATTTCCCTGCACTAGATCATGATCATCTGTGATCATACGACACTTTCTCCTGCAGCGTGACCACGTCTTACAGGTTTATATCATATGTGCGTAAACTCGGAAGACATATATGTGTGATTTGCGCAAATATTTGTCCGTTGCAAACAATTTCATGTGAATGTGATGTATTGGGCTTGCAATAAGGATTCCTTTAGAACCTTTTTTATAGGTAATTTCTTTAACATATACTCACAAACTAAAGACATAAAAATACAAATCAAAATCATTGTAGGTGATCGTTGGTTTAGATTAATTGCCCATTGCCCATAATGGCCTACATTTACTACATACGAGCGATAAGAAAACGATAAAGCATTTTCACTCGCTTTCCTTACTCGCCAGGAAGTGAACCAATGACCATGAAATCCCGTTACGTACTCCTGTCCATTGAGACTTGTACTTTACATGTACACATTCCATATATATAACTGTAATATGCCCAAAGACTATGACTTAATTTGTCCCTAACATTCGTGATGTGTGTAGAAAAAATCACACGTATTTAGGGATCATCTGACAATTTAAATTTCAAGGTTAATTCCTTCCGAATTCCTTAATCTCTAACTGATGCAAAGGTGTCGCCAATTAAAAGATGTAGTAACTAATATAGATAAATAAAACTAACACGCGTCAAAATACTCATCGTCATCCTTGTCAATGGCGGGAAACGTGCCCAGAAGGCTGGCAGCATTGCCACGTTGAATGGCTATGCCGATTCTCTGTGCAAGGAACAAACCAGCTCTCTGATCACGAGTAGAGTCTACCAAACGTAGACTAAGTAATATGTTTAAAATTGTAATGAGTTTAATACATTGTTTAGAGCCACTTATTACATTGCTCTTAGCTTTTAAGTGTTTTGTAAAAATGTGTCGTCACTCAGGCCACATGTGACGAGTTCTTCATACTACCTTCCTAAGAATTACAAAGAAGGTTATTAACAAGAATTTGTATGAGGGTAAATAGCTACACACCTATTCGGTACATAAATAGACACTAATTAGAGAGTGGTTATTGCACAGAACAGCAGCTGTGCAGCTGTGCACTGCACAAGAAGTCACCTTTGATCGCTGCACAGAAGAAACTCTCATTTTAATCGACATTCCTCAATATTTTGATGATACTATAATCATGAGATGTCCACAAAAACTAGCTTCGAATGATTGATCACGAATGGTTTACCGTCATTAACATACTGTGTGTGATATCGTGTCAAGATGATCGATGTTCTTGTGTGATTGGGTTCATTAGTGCAAGCACTGTCCCCTGGGTAAAGTAAGGCAAGGTTTATCTAACAAGTAGCTGAGAAAGGATCGTTTGGGAGTTAGGGCTTAGGGATTTGGTATATCAGTCTGCATAATACGTACTCAGAAATACATGCATTGTTGTTCAAACAAGTACAAAATGTCAGGTTGTTCGTAAAGAAAATATAGAGATGGTTGTTCTATGTTCGTCATGGGAATGACTTTATGGTAAATACAGCTAACGTCCAACAGTGGACAGTATGTGAGATTACGTTCTGATAAGTTAACAAAAATAACACGTTTTGAATATTAAACTCAAACTAAAAATCTACTTTTTTAAAGTCAAACTAAAAATCACATCTAGAAATGAGCAACATATATCTAGGCTAGAAGATACAAAAGTAAAAACACTATGAGAAAGAATGGAGTCAATGCTGAGATGACAAGTAGTAGAGATTAATGGAAGCTGAATACTTGTTTTTATTTCCATCTCTCCTATAACACGCACAACCTGACCTACCAACAGCTCTAGTAAACAACACATGTGCGATCACATGTAGCAGTTTACAAGCATTCACCATGTTGACAGGACCCGCCATTTTGTTTTGACGACCTATTTGGCTAAGTAGGTGAACGTTAAGCTTTATTTACAACGAATAAATACTGAAAACTAAACTATTTGGGCCATTATTTCTGTATTTGAACTGTTTACTTCGATTTTGGTAACTCGAAGTGAGCAAGCAAGCGTAGTGATCAATGTTTATAATTTTGAGAAGAGGATATTTTGCTTAATGATGGTTAATTTCAGACAGTTTCGCTTAGATTCCTGTTGTTTTATAGTGTCAAATAGACAATAGTATAACATAGAAATATTTATTTAAACTTTTTCACAAAACTGAGAATCCAAAACTTTTTACTTCGAATAAAAGCGCTCTTTTAGTATAAAACCTTAATAATTTATAACAAAATCTTGTGAAGGCTAAAGCCATCTCTAGGTACAACTTTCTAAAATCTAATTACAAAAGCAGCATTAATAACTAATATCTATAACACGTGTAATTGTGCTTCAACCAAAAGAGGAAAGCGGCATGAGGTTGACATTACCGTTAGTCGCGTAGGCCCTTTTGTGACCCCAGGCCTTAACAAAAGGTCTCATTATGCACAATATTGTTTTGGACGTCAATGTATTATTGTACACTTTAAACTAGTATTTCTATTGGGCCTTGAAAACAGCGTTCAAATAAAAAATCCCAACTCAAAATAAAAAAATTAAATTAAAACAATATTATGTGCACTGCTCAGTAAGCATTTGAAATTCGAATTTAAGATCTCGATTCCATTGCGTTTGAATTTACGTTCTTTGATTCTAAATTTGAATTAAAGGCCAGGTCAAGGGTGTCCTAAACCGATGCGCGTACGAATGTTATGAGTTCGAATTAAACGAAAGTGGAATGCTACAAACGTAGTAAAACAGCTATTTATAATTCACATTGAAGTTAAATTTCTAGGTTTATATCAAAAGATACAAATAAATAAAATACAAGTAAATTCGCTGTAGATCACGGAAATTTGTATGTGTCAAACGTTATTTTACCTTTTTTATTGACATTTAATTTAAACTATGTAAACTGAAACATATTTAATTAATAATTTTAATAGGACATTATTAAGAGGAAATAACACACTTAACCAAAAATATTGATCAATATTTGGTAAAAATGTGCCTCTCTATAACTATCGCAGTTTTAATGGCCACAAACGCATTGCCGCTCCAACCACAGTGCAAGCCCACTTTGTTTAACTGTACGAGTTGTTAGCACATTTGTGATGGGAAACTAACCTATGGGACACGAAACCCATGTCAATAGACTGTGTCCAACTACATTATACAACTTTTATGGGACCTCGTATAAGAAAAAGGAGAAAAAATGCAAAAAACAAGTGCAAAACGATGTTACATGTGTATTTCTATCTCTACATTCCACTTTAAAATGAAAGAGACAGCATGAGACTTAACGGCAACTTAAATGAGAGTGACGGATAAGTATTCCGAATTAATTAATTAAAAGCAAACGTAACTATAACACGTTTTTAAATGTATATCTGCCCCTATTTTACCTTTCTTAATTTTTTTTTTAAGAAAGGTTTGCTGAGATGGTTATGTCGAGAACATAAATGAAGAACGATTGACGAAAAAAGTATATAAGGCGAGTGTGAATGAAGAAAGGCCAGGTCAAGAGTACCATAAACCGAACAGCATGTATGAAGGGAATAATGAATGTGGACAAAGCGAAACAAGTGTGTAAGGATCGTAGCAAGTGGAAAGAAGTGGTCTCTGCCTACCTCTAACAGGGAAAGAGGCGTGATTATTTTATGTATGTATGTCCCTATTTTACACCTTAAAGTGATAGAGACAACATGAGAACTTAAAAAAAAAGTTTCCTGTTTACTTCAGTGAAGCTGTTTCTTTACTCCTACTTTCAAATAAAAAAACAATTATATAATTAACTTTTTGCGTGCAACAATTAGCAATATTAAACCACAGAAGAATAAAGAGAATGCCATCTATAACGAGCTGTTATTAATTAAAATTGTATCAGATTAATTATCCCCTTTTGTTAGTTCAATGGAGAAGAACGGATATATGTTATGAATCATAGTTTTATTTGCTTTGCTATTGATCTATAAGATTTATGTTTACAATGTTTCAATGCGTTAGTTGAACCTCAACTGCTCTGTAACTTATGAAAAGCAATAAAAAATTTAAGTATTGAGTATAAACTCACAATTAGTAAGTTAAAATTTGCTGTCTGTAACAGTGTGGGCTTTGCCCAGCAGTGGGACAGTAAACGCCTGTAAATATCCACTTAAAAAGAACACTTATTACAAGGCTATTTTTTTCTTTTTATTTACGATTTTATACCATGTTCCATTTCTCGACGGGCCTGTTGGTCTAGTGGTTAGTGACCCTGACTGCTATACCGGAGGTCGTGGGTTCGATTCCCACCCAGGACAAATGTCTGTGTGATGAGCACGATCATTTGTTCTGGTTGTCTGGGTGTAATTTATCTATAATATGTATGTATTTAGAAATATATAAGTATGTTTATCAGTTGTCTGGTTACCATAACACAAGCTCTGCTTAGCTTGGGATCAGATAACCGTGTGTGTGTTGTCCCGGAATATTATTATTACTATTTATTTTTATTTTTATAATATAACTATCGAATGCATCTTGTACACAACGTTTAAGTTCTGTCTTAACGTTAACGTTAAAAAAACTTCTAATAACTTGAAATGAAACCTTGATATAAGATGAGGTAATCGACCTTATCAAAAACCCTATAAAACGATCAGACGACTTTTACAGCTCATCAATTGCCTGTCAAATTGGTACATTCTATTTTCTTTTAAACTCCGATCAATTGAGAACAATTATCCAATCACAAGAGTTCTTAATGGCGTGATCTATTTAGATCGGAGTTAACCACCAATCGAATTGCAACTGGCCTTGTAGTTGGTAGAATGGTTTCTTTTTAAACTTAATTCTAAGAATTTCTATTCAGCCAGCTTGTTCAGTTTTATAGACTTAAGTCAAGACGTTTTGAAGTGAACACAAATTGGATATTTAATAGTTTTATCTAGTGAATGATTAAAATAATAGATCTAGTTACACTGATTGTATCTGTATCAAATTTCATCCAAATTCGTTGAACAGTTTTATGTGAATGCGTAACAAGCATCTTTACTCATGCTTCTATTAAAATATTTACAAAGTTTCATGAAAATCGGTTCAGTGTTTTAGCCGTCAAAGAGTAACGGACAGAGTTACTTTCATATAATATTAGTATACATTTCAAACATTTATATGTCACTTCAACTGTTCCCCAAGAAATCGGGATTGTCTAATTAAGCACCAGCTATGTTTACTACCAAAGTTTGCTCTTAAAATTGAAAGCAATTAGTTAGAGTTAGTACAATGAATTTTATGGCATTGTCACCTGTTACGAAGGGCAAGGACCTTGTGTTTGAGTTTTCTTGGAATCTTGCTCGACGAGGTTTTTATAAAGTTATGTGGGTGTGTTAATAATAATTTGATATTACAACTACACAGATTAAGTAATTTACAATATGAATACGTACTTATGTATTTAATGTTAAAGGCAGTTTTTGTGAGTAACGTTTAATAATTCATTATAAAAAAAGCAGTAGCTACGAGTAAAGAAGCCGATGTGGAAAAGGGTAGTTTACTGGGTATGAATAGACGAAATCTAAATATGTAGTACTAAACCTTAGATGTAAAAACAAATAGGACACATTATTCCCAAATAGGAAAAAAGATATAGATAAAGCGCATCAGAGTTCAGGGCCTCCATTCAGCTATTTTAAATACATGTCAGTGGTCGGTCAGTGTGCTTGTCATTGTTCCTAATTTTCGTATTCAGATAAGCCTACAATGAGATCTCATTGAACTCCCGAAGAGAATGATCCTAATGACAGTTATCAGAATGACAATTATTGTAAAAATGACCAAATGAAGCAGGTCATTCAGTAGTTCAAGTGACTTTTTAACCGACGAAAACGGAGGAGGTTCTCAATTCGACGCGTATATATATTTTTTTTTTTAAATAGTTGAATCGAGGCTCAAGAGTTGGGTCTAAAGTGACCTCAGGCTTTCGCAAAAAATGTAGAAAGTAAACAAATATTTGCTTAGTAATCATTTGAAAGTAATCTTCAGGCTATTCCTAGAATATTAAATGTTTACAATTCATTAGCCTGATTGAGTTAGCAGGTTTGTTTACAAAACAACACAATTTATTCAACGCTGAATAAAAACAATGATGGAGTACTAATTATGTTTGTAAACAAATTGGGTTCAGGGGTGTACAACCTATTGGTGATTTTAGTCCTGTTAAATTATTACAGACATTTAAAAAAACGTAATGTTGTTATTTTTATCTTTTAAAAGGTAATTAATTAATTAATTCTTTATTGTACACACCTAAACATTTTAAAGATATACATTAATAAAGGTAATTCAGATCTTAGTGTAATTTATTTATGAATATCATAAGATTTTAGCAAAACTTCGATGAGACATGACGACACACCAAAAATAGCTTTATAAGATAATCGGCTACAACTATGAAATACGTAGAAGTCTGATTAAGAACAATGTAGTGTAAAACCTATGTTATTATTTTCTCTTATCCACTCTTTGGACAAAAAATCTCTCAAGACTTTTAATACTGATTAAATAAATAATATAATAACCATAAAATGTTTACCACCTCTGCCTTACTTAATACAACTATAAAGTTATAAGTTAATGAGTTAGAATAACAATAGAGCAATAATGTGAACTGTACTCCTACCATGAGCTTTTAAAGCAGGACTATTGCGGTTGAGTAAGCGGGACAGCGCTATGCGCAGTCTAGTGCGCCGTCTCGCTTCCACAACTGCTTTAAGAGAACATGGTACGGCCTCTGATATGGAAAGCTATCAATGTTTATAATAATTAGGTATTGTTTATAAATAGCGGTAAGCTTGGATAAGCTGTGGGTAATGTTAGCTTTAGAATTAAATAAGTTGAATACTATACCAGTAAGGTTTGTTGGTGAAACTCCTTACTGTAAAGAAGAAGATTGTTAATTTTGTTTTTGAAGTAAACGAAATACTGGATATAAAATTCATGATGAAGTCGGCATTTTAGGAATTAGGCTTACCTTTTGTTACATGATATGTTGACATTTGATTATGTTTCCATTGAGGAAAGTTGTTTATACCATCTTTTCAACAGTGTGAGTGTATAACTGAAAAAACACTTTTATTTACAAAGTGTAAAGGTCAAATAAATGGAAAACAACAGAAATCTCAGTCAAGTTCAGACATTTACAAAAGGAGAGTTCAAGCAAAATGACTTTTTACCCGTGTTTCCACTTTCATACAACCATAAAAATCCATTCACACATCCAATCATACGCAAAATCCATTTAACATTATTTATTGCTATAAAAGAGCAAAAACATAATCCGTGTCGGCGTCTCAGTTACGGAGATCAAGCCTGAAATTGATGACAGACGGACAGACACGGTCGCGCACTGAGATTGAAATGTTACAGTTAACGCGATGCAACGGATCACAAACTTGTTTTTATTTTTAGAGTTCCGTTGGTGTTTAAGTAAAACGGTTTGGAGAAATTAAATAAAACGTGGTCTTGCGAAAGCGTAATTGATTAGAAAAAAACTTTTTAAAAGAGAAAAGATTGAACACTAGGATTACTGACAGAAAAAGGTTAGGTTACGTTTTTTGGAAAAAATGGCGTATTGTTAAGGCAATTGTCATTGCTAAATACTGGTAAATAGGTGTAAATGTATGATTTTATATTATAATACTAATAGTAATCGCGGGGGCGAAAAGTGGCCCATGGAGAGCCGCTTCGCTACGTTAAATGTTAGTGGGAGGAATGGATGGTAAGGTGGATGAAGTATGTCAGATGATGGATGTTGAGACAAAAATTAAGAAAGGTATGCTGAGATGGTTTGGCTATGTCGAGATAATGAATGAAGAGCGATTGACGAAAAAAGTGCATAAGGCGAGTGTGAATGAAAAAAGGCCAGGTCAAGAGTACCATAAACCGAACAGCATTTATGAAGGGAATAATGAAAGTGTAAAGTGGAAAGAAGTGGTCTCTGCCTACCCCTACAAGGGAAAGAGGCGTGACTATATGTATGTATGTATGTAGTATCTCCATGTAGCCATTTATAAATAATTTGATGGACTTCTTTTCTGATCTAAAGTTCAACTAATGTACACGTAGGTACGGAACTCTGCACCGTGTGTTTAATTCTACACTATTATTTAATTTGCTGACATTTTAACATGCCTATAATGAGTTTCTGTAACTTAATACCAGAGTATTATACTAGTGAAATCCCCTTGACTGGCTTCAGTATTACCAACTTTTATAAAAGATCTTGCTAAAAGGAATAAACGAGTGAGTTGATTAAATTGACGTGCCTGTTGGTCAAGTGGTTAGTGACCCTGACTGCTATACCGGAGGTCGTGGGTTCGATTCCCACCCAGGACAAATCTTTGTGTGATGAGCACGATCATTTGTTCTGTGTCTGGGTGTAATTTGTCTATAATATGTATGTATTTAGAAATATATAAGTATGTTTATCAGTTGTCTGGTTCCCATAACTCAAGCTCTCTTAGAGCTTAGCTTGGGATCAGATAACGAATTGCGATCAGAAATGATTATGGAATATTATGTTTACGGAACTGATTAATAATATCTACAAGGTAGTAACAAATACCATAGTTCTTCAATGCCATGAAGTATTTTCTTAGATATATTAAACCTTGATAATGTGCATGTTTTAAACAAATTATTACAGTATGTACTCCGGAGTGGTTTCCCTATTCCTTATCAGTGATTGCATCAGACAAATTGTCTTATGTTGTTCATAACTCGCAAAATACTGAACCGATATTCATAAGTTATAGCTAAAAACCATTCCGATTACGTTAGCTTTCAAACAAAAAGAAACATCCTAATCAGTCCACTCGTTTAGAAGCTACGATGTTACAGACAGACAGCCACACACACTCTTTTTGCGTCGGGGGTTAACTAACGCGGCAACATTTCACTACCTACCCCAAAAATACATAACTTACTAAAATACCTGATAACATTATTTTGATTTTAAAGTCAAGTGAAGCAGTGTTTAACCGCTAGTTTAATAACACTTTAGTTTTAATTTGTTTGTTCAGTTAAGACCCTTAAATGTCTATTAACTATGTTTGACAAAGAAAATTAAGTTTTAACTAGGATGCCGTGGTTTTGAATATTTTGTAGTCTAATTAATTTTAAGCGATTTTGATCTAAATGTTAGTCAAACAACCCTTTAACTTCATTGTTAATACGAATAGTGAAAGGTCAAAATGATAGGGAAAAGTTTCCAACTTCATCAAATTAGGTATCATCGATTTCGGTCAAGTAGTTTTGGAGGAAAGGTTTTAGCAAACAAACATCAACTTTTGCGCTATACATAAGTGTTTTATTTCATTTATAATGGAATTAAAAATCGTTATAAAAGTACCATTAATTAATACTTAAAATAGTTTATATTAAATAAATCTTAAATTAAATAAAAAAAAGTGCGAATCAAATCCAATTAGATTTGAAATTATTTAAAATGATTGGCAGTTTATAAAGAAAGATTCTTCATTCAAATTTAGAAATCAGTAGTTCTATTTCAATCGTTTGAATTCTTTTTTAAATTAAGCAGGTCACATATTGTGACAAAATATGTGAAGAAGAAAAAATGGTAATTATAATTTTATTTACATTATTTAGTAAAAAATTTATTTATAATTAATTATGTGTCAACTGCTGTATTTAGATGGCCTTGATACTAATGTAATAATGGTCGAAATATGGTAAGTTAAATCAGAAATGAAACACGTTTAAAAATAATTTATTTCAGAGTTATTTTTAAATGTAATTTAAAATTTATTTATAACTTGGTCTATAACTATTATTAAGTTTTGTCTGTAAAAAAAACCACATGTATCTAATTTTGTTTTAAATTATGTAATGACCTTATAATTACTCTGTTAATGATAAGATGAGATAAGCTTGCAGAAGCGTATAGATTAATATAAAATAACGTTTTTTAATTGTTTAATAATGCTCAAATAACTTAACACGGTGTTACAATATTTTTATCTATAGGAATGAGTAAAACACGACGGGAGTCATAATAAAATGGTTTACGTTCAAAATATTTTTGTTACGCAATTTAGTAGAAATCGTATAATTTCTAACTCAGTATTATTATAACCAATCAAGGGTAATAAAAATATAATGAATGAAAACATAAACAAAAATGTTTACACTAACTTTTTATAGGCGCCGCTGAATATACAACATCATAACTTACTGTATAACTTAATTATACTATAGACTCAATCAAAAATCCCGATTTATAAACAAAAAACCAAAGACCACACACCAACAACAAAATTATATTTGCACCCCTAAAATCTTACTATCATCCCTATTCCGTTTACATAAAGTTTAGTTTCGTTTAGCAATTAGTTTACGAGAGTTTTAATAAAGTTGTTGTTATGGTGTCTGTCAAAATTACAACTCCATTTAAAGGAGTGACTGCATTATTTCTTTATAATATAGATGCATTTTAAAAATGTCTATCACGAAATCTTAAAACAGAGGAAAGTCAACCTTGTTTGGTGGGCGTTAAAGTTCATTTTACTTAAATAAGGTATGGAAGGGATAGAAAAAAACATCTTTGGTGGTCCGTTTTAGGAATTTTAGTTGTCATTAAAATGTAGAAAAAATCAAGATAATAGTTTTGTTTGATGTTTTCTTTGTGCAACAAAATATTATATTACATTACATTATGTTAGTTTTTGTCCACGTTTTTACGACTTTGGACCACTGTGTCAAGAAGATTTGTGAAAGCATTTCTTCGTGTAGTCAAATTATATGAATTACTGTGTCTTGTTAGTTTTTGCTCGTCACCATGCACCATGTATTGGATAGGAAATGGTTAAGCATGGCTATAAAATCTAAGTTTTCCGTCTCGGTTCGTTTACTTTGTCACTTTATGTCTTATTTATTGCTAGTGTAGCTACAAACACTTAACGTTCAAGAAATGTACATAAATCAGGTACAAAACCATGTATTTATTTATTTTAAAGGACAAATTATAGTTCTTTTTTCCATGAGCAGTATAGTGAGATAATACAAATTTTGTTACAGTAAATATTACCGAAAAAACTAGACTTACAAAAAGTGAAATTTTTATAAATGAGTAGGCACTTTCCAAAGGTGCAAAAAGTTTTATTAATAATCTGGTATAGTGGTTGGTCAAGTTATAAGTAAACTGTTGCCATATTACAATTTTAGACCATAGATGACTATAAATAAAAATCTTAAAATCAAATAACTTTCTTCAAACCCTTTAATCTCTCCATCATCTCCCGAGCCTTTTCCCAATTATGTTGGGGTCGGCTATCAGTCTTACCGGATTCAGCTGAATACCGTATTTTACATGGAGCGACTGCCTATCTGACCTCCACAACCCATTTTACTGGGGAACACAGTATCCCATAGTGAGACTGGTTGTTCTGCCAAAGATCTATGTACCTATGACAGCAGGGACCTACTGTTTAACGTGCTTTCCGAAACACGGAGGGGCTCGGTATGTTATAAATGGTCACCCATCCACGGACCAACCGCGGCTAGCGCGGCTTAACCTGTATTATCGGTCAAACCGTACGGCTTACAATTAGCCACGAGCCCCTCCCTTTAATCTCTCCAATAAAACATATTTTTAACTAAAAATGCATAAAACGATAAAATTATCTTTGTGTATTTTATCTTCTTTTACATCCATAATTAGACATTTTATGACGCTTCCCTTTTCTAAACTAGTGTAAATATAAACATATTAAAGTTAACTCGATTTTCTTTGACTTAAATAAACTTTCTTAGTTTACTGAGCATTGTTTGAGTCTACGCATCTATTTTGATTTCTAGGTTAGTCTCTACTCCTATTTCCTCCTACAGATCTTACTATTTATAAATGTAAAAGTTTGTGTCTCTTTCTCGCAAAAACTGCTAGACGGATTTTGATGAAATTTTCATTTTAATAGCTTATACCATAGAATAAAAATAGTACTACGTAGTTACACACTCTATATTTTATTGAGATAAAAGCACGTTATATCATGCAAAGCTGAAAGTGATTTAAATGTAAATTGTTGGAACCCATCTAAAGAAACATTATTATCAATTCGTACGACGTTTTCTTAGCTATGAGTCTAGTGTAGTAAAACATATTACAAGTACTGTGCGCCAGCGGCTTTTAAAATTACATAACAAAGCTAACACCAAACTCACATCATCATCATCTCCCGAGCCTTTTCCTAAGCCATGTTGTGCTCGGCTTCCAGTCTTAACGGATTCAGCTGAATACCGTATTTTACATGGAGCGACTGCCTATCTGACCTCCACAAACCACTTTACTATACTAAAGCCAATCTGGAAAAAGAATGAAACGTTATTACTAATTACGCAATTATCAACTTTGACAACATGTGTTTAAGTTCATTTTAGAATGACATATATTACCGAAAAGGGCCTAAAAGTAATTTGAATGTGATGGAAACTGAACTGTTAGTCATTGAATTAAGGTTCATAATCCCAAAGCACGTTCATTATTTCTTCAAAATGTCTGATGTATAGGTAACACAGTATCCCATGGTAAGACTGGTTTAAGATTTGTTATAAAATTATCTTCATTACAATTTTTGCATATATTTCCGTATTTATCCTAAAACTAATTCTATACATATGTAGTACAAAAACCAGACAATATCTAACTGTTATTTAATAATCAGAATTATAGTAATTTAGCATTTTTTCTCAAGTTCATTTGAGGTCAGTATCCGACACGCACAGGCCGATTCTCTTAGAAACGTGATTATTACAGAAATACCGTAATGCGTATTAGTATTATTACTATTGGGTCAAATAGTATGCAAATTGCTTTATCGATAAGCTTTTATTTGCTATAGATGAAAGGTATTTTTAATAGTTTTTTAGCGTCACGTTTGTTTAGATATATTTTTTGATTGTTTTTTTTTGTAAGGTAAAATTATGTACTTTATTTTATTTTTTGAATATATTCGTAGTAACTTACTAATGAAATCGTTATATTATGACTCTAATTATGACAGATATAGCGATTGAAACTCATTATTCTTATACATTGAATTAAATTATTTAAAAAAAAAACTGAAGAAATCTCGTCTATAGTTTACTTATGTAGATTTATGAATTAAACTATGCAAACTACAGAGAAAGAGGCAACACATAAGCTAGACAATCTTAGACAGTACATTAAAATTGTTTAAACAATGCAGACTTTATAATAACTAACGAAAATTTGTTCAAAAAATTACTTCAATTTGAAGGTTCTAAACTCACAGTTAAGAAGTAACCCGAATAACTTCCCATGCATATAACATCGTTATTATCTGGAGGCAGGTACCATTGACCATATTATGGTAATTATATAAGCTAGTTAGCCCAAGCAAAGCAATTAACTAAGGACACAATACAGTTAATGTACAGAAGTTTAACTCCATACAATAAAAAAAAAAAAAACTTATGACATCGTTTTTATAAATGTATAGAAGTAAAAATACTGGCATCTAAATAAGATCAAATATTATTGATTTAATTTTTTCGTAATACATATATGCACATAATATTTAAATAAATATGCAAATTCAAATAGTCTGAGGTTTGATATTGCACACCTCAATGTAATTTATGAGAATGTTTTTATTAGAAAGACACAGAAAATATGTTTTGTAAAATTTATTTATAAATTTTCTTAGCAGGATTACAGACATATAACTAATACGTAACTAATAATAAATAAATAAATGCGGACAACATCACATACATTGCTCGGAACCCAAAGTAAGTTGCTAAAGCACTTGTGTTATGGAATTCAGGAACAACGAAGGTACCACAAACACCCAGACCCGGGACAATGTAGAAAAGTGGTTTTTCTACATTGACCCGGGGATCGAACCCGGGACCTCAGAGCTGGCGACACCTTGAAAACCGGTGCGTACGCCACTCGACCACGGAGTTCGTCAAAACTAATACTTATTTACTTTTATTATTATGTTATAAATTAACTTTTTGACTGCCCCACCGCAATAATTATTTCCAAACCAACCATCAGATTTGACAAAACAAAGTCTATCTGTTTGTTTAATAATCGATTGATCATCTGAGTTTGATCGATATTTCGATTCGTTGCTTATCGATTACCCATCTCGATTCTCGTGGACCTTCTGAAATAACCCTACATTAAACAAAGATGAACTGTATTGCGTGTCAATAACGGTTCGGCTAGTTAATTACAGCCGTACTTACATGTTGATTAGAGCAGAGCTTATTTGATCACCTTCGTAAACCCTTCATCAATATAGACGGAACATCATACAAAGATGAGTTAAAGTGGAAAAGGAAAGTGAACCTTATGGTGTTGACATAAAGAATACGTTCAGGTAGCTTGCTGTACTTTGTAAGATGAGTTAAGATATTGGTAAAGGAAAGTGAACCTTATGGTGTGGATATAAAGATTATATTTAAGTCATAAGATATGGTTATAGTTTGTTTGGGATTTTTGAAAAGTGTTGATGGCTTCATTATCGAGGTTTTTGAATAAGTTATAAAATAAAGGAATATAAACTTTACTTCTATTAGTCTCTACTTTGTTTCTCATTTATTTACTTTGTAAAACTTTGTTTTAATAACCTATGATTATCAGCTCGTTTGGACCGCTAGTGTTAAATTAAAAGTCAACAAAACGTTTACAAAATATATGAACCTCAAACGATGGTGCTAGAACCAGAATTAACTATAGGCACTACGAACATAATAATATAACAACCTCTTTTTTTGAAGTCGGTTAAAAATACAATCTCTTTACATGAAGACGTTACATATATTTGTTTGTCACCAAACATAACGTCTGTCAGACGGTCCGTCTATTTCCGTCCGTAATGACATCGGTTGCATAAACCGTGACATTTGTAGCTGCGCCAGTCGCCGCGAGTTCACGCTTGTTCACGCTTGTTAGGCTAGGTAAAGTAAACAGTGCTTGAAAGGTTGCATTCTCGTTTATAGGACACTTCCTACATTAATTAGGAATAATATCTATACTTATAATAAATCTGTAGAAGTGAAAATTCTGTACATTTAAAATATCAAAAAAATAAATGGCGGGGGGTGTTACTAGACAGACACGAAATTAAAAGTGTAAAAAAAAAAAAATTGTCTATCTGTCTGTCTGTTTGTTCAGGTATCACGCAAAAACTACGGGTTCGATTACGATGAAACTTGGTATAATTATACTTTATTATCCTGGGCACCACACTGGGTAGTTTTTATCCCGGAAAAGTATAAACAATAAAAAACAAACTTAATTTTGCGGTTAAAAACTCATTGATAAATTTCGTTATCCACGCGAACGAAGTCGCAGGCACAGCTAGTGTAGAATCATTTAGTCGTTAAGTTTTATAATTCTGGCAACCAATCTAACCATGGGATACTGTTTACCTAGTAAAAGTGGGTCGCGGGAGTCGTCAGCAGTTGGATGCACTGTTGTCCATGAAACAACAGTATTCAGCTGAATTTAGTAAGACTGGTCGTCGATACCAATACAGCTTCGGAAAAAGCTAGGCAGCTTACCATTGCACGTAATAAAAAAAATCTTAATATTTATTTAACAAAAGAGGTCTTTCGTTGACCTATTTCTTTTACAAAAAAACTGGCCAAGTGCGAGTCGGACTCGCGCACGAAGGGTTCCGTACCACCGTCGTATGAGAGCCCCCCTTAAATATTCATTTTATGTGGTTTTTAGTATTTGTTGTTATAGCGGCAACGGAAATACATCATTTGTGAAAATTTCAGCTTTCTAGCTATCACGGTTTATGAGATACAGCGGAGTCTTAGTAATAGGGTCCCGTTTTACCCTTTGGGTACGGAACCCTAAAAATCACTAATTGCGCTTGGTAATATACTGTGAAACTCTCATCTTCATCTCAAAATATAAACAGCCTACTTCTACTCACCCATTTAACCTACACTCCTTACTGTTTATAGACCCTCGAGACAAAATCTAGGTCCCACATGATACATAGGTCTTATACAAACAACTAGACTATACCTCAAAACCAGTACTCTTAAATGAAACCTCCATGGTTCAAGGTAGAGTGAGATAGAGCGATGTCAGTGTATAGCGCCGTCTCTTTCTTAATGGGATATAGATTTAGTGCTTTATATTATGGTACAGACTGACCCGGACTTTAAACAAATTTGTTTAGGTTAGATAAATTTGTAGAGTAGAGGTTAGGTTAGTAGTATATGAAGTAAAGGCGATGGAAATGCTTTGGTAGCCAGATTTAACGAAAATAGACCTTAGTGATTTGAAATAAAGGTGATATTGGTGGAAATGTTTTATCTGTGATGTGCGGATTAAACGTAGTAGTTTATTTGATCACATTGCATTTAGGAAATTGATTGGATGTCCGATATGTAGTAATTTATTCATACATTCCATATTCTCACTTTAAAACATGGCTAGTATGTAGGTATCCCTTTTATTTTCATGAGCTTGCATAGTATTGCGAATTCCAAAAAATTACTTAAAAAAATATTGTATCTTAGTCAAACATTATCTTCAAACCTTATAGTTAGAACTTTTATTTTTATTTATTTATCTAAAAAATTATGTACACATTGTACACACTTAAAAGGATGTTCTTCTCGTGTTGATGATAGTTTTTATGTTAGCTTTATTTATATACCAATTCTAGTACCAACATATATTACTTCCTATTGACCTATTCCCGTTAAAAATGACTTCAAATCGCATTTTTTCCACACATCCGTTCATAGTCATCACATACCTACTTTAATCTTCTTCAAATCAATCATCACATCACCAATACCCACCTGTTGTTTGACCTCTTCCATTTCCATTCACATGCATTTTAAGGTCAATAATTTGGCACTATTATCTTTGACGCACCGACACACCTCCTTAAGGCCGGACTTCACCAAAACGAAGACGAGCAGAGCAGAGAGGAGCGTAGCTGAGCGGAGCGCAGAAGTTTTTTAAATAATCAATAGTAATTTGTTAATCAGGCCCGTCTACACAACGAAGTTTGAATAACGAACTACTATTAGCTATATAAAATTTTAGGAACCCACGACAAATTTTAGAATAGCTTATAACTTTAAAAATATTAAATAGATTTTCATAAATATAGCTAAAAACAATTTCGATCACGCCAGCCTTTAAACAAAAAAAACCGCATCAAATTCGGTCCCTTCGTTAAGGAGCCACGATGCCACAGACAACAACATACACAGCCAGACAACTCAAATTTATAACACCCCGTTGTTATTGCGTCGGGGATTTAAATTTCTTCTCCGCTCCGCTCGTTTTAGCTTTGGTGAAGTCCGGCCTTAACACATTTAGTATCGGTTACCCAATAATGAATCATAGGCTATCTGTGACAACGGGAGTTCAAAATAGATGCAACTGGCTCAGCTGACTGGTGCATTTGAATGCGTTATGCAATGCAATTATATGCATGGTTAGTGCAGGTTCGTAAGTACGTGTTAAATGTTTATGAGGTTTGTTAAAACGCAAATGGAGTAGGTTATGGAATTAGCAATGGTCTTTTCAGTCCCATAGTGTTTTCTTACGCACAGAAATTTGTGTTTTATAGATCAATGAAGTTTTCTTTTTAAGATAAAAAATATTTTGAACCAAAATACATAACTTAGGTAGTATTTTGTAGTAGAAGAATTCAATTTTTGCCTGTTCTTTCGTAATATTCTATTTCATCACTATTTCCATATTACGAATTGTCAACCTGATCATCAAACAAAACTATTTTATACCTACATATCTGAAAAGGTATGTTTTTTACCTTTTTCCTATAAAAATCTTCTAGATTACATCTTAAATTAGACATCTAACATTTTATTTTAACTTCAGTTACCATATCGTGAGAAAACTGTTTAGGTTACACAGATCTGTTTGCAGGTCACCGCTTGTTGGTTTAAAGCGAGAAGAGCAAACGTTTGGCAACCAATTTGTTCGAGGTTACAACACTAGTACGTTCTGTATGTGATGTTACACTGCTGTGAAACCTGCTAACATATGTTTGAAAATAATAATCCTAATATTTATTGTCAAATACTGAAAACGCAACTCATTTTCGATTTCAAAAAAAGAGGAGGTTCTCAATTCGACTGTATTTTATTTTATGTTTCTTACCCCTGAACTTTCAACTGGGTGAACCTTTTTATTTTTTTATTTTAAAGCTTCCCTTATTTGGTCCACTTTTGACAGTGGGATTCATAAGAAAACCATCTAGTTTTTGTTAGAATTATTAAGTGGCTCAGTCTCAGCTTAAAGTGTCAAGAAGCAACATATAAAAGTTAACTTGCGGTAGAGTATTCATTATTATATCTACTACAGGAGAAACGTTACTCATATAGGTAGCCTTTATTTTAAAATGTCTGCCTCCTCTGCCTACACTATTCCCAAGCTATGTTGGGGTCAACTTCCAGTCTCATCAGATTCAGGTGCATACAGTATTCTATAAAAATCACAAACCAAAATTTTTTTTTTCAAATAGGCTTTTCCAAGCCAAGACTCTAGTTGCTGGTTCCAAAATGTCATTTCTATGGAGAAGAATGGTTACAAAGAGCTACTGCGTAACTGACCTCTACTTACTCATTTTACTAGGTAAAGCCATATGTCTAGTGGTAAAATCTGATGTTGTAGTTAATTAATTATGTTAAGACCATACTGATCTCGATGCAACAAAGTGTGTACAGAATAATAAAAGCTGGTTAATTTAATGCAGATACTGCTTAGTTAATCAGTATTACCCAATAAATGGGTTCTGGAGGTCAGATGCATGATGAGATATCCATTGTAGATACTGGTATTTAGTTGTGTCTAGTCAGACTGGAAGCCGACCTAAAACCTTGAGATGCAATAATTATTACCTTTTACCTAAAACAACTTTATTTTCCCCTTTTTTAACCGACTTCAAAAATGGAGGAGTACTCAATTCGACTGTATATATATAAATATTTTTTATGTTTGTTACCACTGAACTTGCGACTGGGTGAACCGATTTCGATAAATCTTTTTTTATTTGAATGCTGGTGCTTCCCATGAGGTCCAATTTCAATGGTTATAAATCAAGGATTATAGTTAACTAAAATCAATTATCAAGTGATCAGAGAGCTGGTTTGTTCCTTGCACAGAGAATCGGCATAGCCATTCAACGTGGCAATGCTGCCAGCCTTCTGGGCACGTTTCCCGCCATTGACAAGGATGACGATGAGTTTTTTGACGCGTGTTAGTTTTATTTATTTATATAAGATTTAATTTTAGTTCTTGTATTAGACATAAGAAATAAATATAAGACTTAATTATCAAGTGTAGTGAAGATCAATGTTTTTCACTTCCATGACCAAATGTTTTGCTTGTAGGTCTGGCATTATAATTCTATTGTTATAAATTATAATGATGTTTGTAAAGTAATGCACGTTTTTAGATACAGTTTCCTGATCAACAGGAAATCAGTGAATGAACATTACTGTACATTTTAATTAGATATGTCTTAGGTCTTTCAGGGTCAGTCTATGTACAGGAGTACCCTTGATTAATACTTGTGGTATTGTTATGGTATTTACTCGATACCCTATCTTAGAGGTTGAATGATAAATAAATAATAAATGCGGACAACATCACATACATTGCTCTGAACTCAAAGTAAGTTGCTAAAGCACTTGTGTTATGGAATTCAGAAACAACGAAGGTACCACAAACACCCAGACCCGAGACAATGTAGAAAAGTGGTTTTCTACATTGACTCGTCCGGGGATCGAACCCGGGACCTCAGAGCTGGCGACACCTTGAAAACCGGTGCGTACGCCACTCGACCATGGAGGTCGTCGAATGATTTGGATTTTTGTGAAACCCTTAGGATATGGGCACTAAACCATTTATATACTTGTAATCGAGGCTTTGAAGATTTGTTTTAAAGAATGAGTTTGAAGCGGCGATCACACACGGTCTGCTGCTGCTTGAAGCAGCTCGATCGACAATGCGAATGTAACGAGCCAGAGAGGTTGACAGATACATTGCTCATTGATTAAAGCGCTTATTAGTTTAATTTCATTACAATTTAAATCATTGATCATACCGGCACAATTTCATTAAATAAGCGCTTAAATACTGTTTTTTAAATTAAATTATTAAAATTATTATTTTTTTATTTTAAATTATATTTTTTTATTTAAATTATAAATCTTTGATTGGTAGTTAGTTGAAATCTGTAAATTTCTTATACCCCAGAGAAAACGACATACTTAATCTGTATGTATGTATGTGTGTATGTTACTCATACAAAACAACTTGAGACAAGTCAAGGCCAAGCTTCTTAGAAACAATTCTGGTTATCTTTTCCTTATATTTATTTACTTGTGATTATACTTGGAAATAATTATTATGTGTATTATTGTACAAACATAATTACATTATATATTATTATCTTAATAAGATGATACCAATTTTCCGAGCTTTTTCTGCTTATCAGTATTTATCTTTTTTTTTTTTCTAAACGTCATAAGTCATCATTTAGTATTCGATTTATCGTATAACATAACTGTTTGTATGTTAATAAAAAAACAAAGTTTGTAAAAAAACTTCTGGGTAAAAGTTGAAAACTTTTAAATTTTTACATAAGTATAGATTCTCTGTGAGCAAGCGTGGTGATCAATGCTCGTGCCTTCTCTATATGGGAAGAGGCCTGTGCCCAGCAGTGTGACGTTTATGGGCTGGATTATTATAGATTATCTGTAATCCGGAGAGTAAACTACTAGTATAAACATTACTATACATAGACAAAAAGAGTAAATGAATCCACTCGCCACCTACGATACACACACTACGTCATATATAATTATTATTTAGAGCATTTCTTTACAGTCAGGTCAGTAGGACACTATTTTCATAGACCTCCATGAATTAAATTACGTAAGCTTGCCTTTGTACCATTGTATTTCAACAATAATACCGAGTTGTAATTGTACCCAATTCAGTGCATATGCCACTGCACACGCATGCGACATGCAGTTATCTAAACCGCGGCGCGCACGTACAGTGCTAGCTCAGGATTACTGATACATAAGGATAGGGGTACCATGTGTTTGGAAATATTGGGATATTGATATAAATTTTATTGTTTGTTTTCAAGAATAAGAATAACAACCTTTATTCTCAGGCTACTTAGGCCCATAGATAATTTTGGTGTGAAGTGACTTGTGACCAAAACTTCTATAGGTAAATGAAAAGTTTTGACCAATATTATAACCAAAAATAGGTAAAATAAACAATGGGAAAATGGACCTGCAGTAGATTTAAAACTAAATATAAGAATTTATTTCTAAAGGAATCTATGTCAGTTTTTTTTTTGGGCTTAGAATGATTTGTACCTTTATTTTTATAGAGGAAAGGTTCTTGAGTTCGTTAACTTTATTGCTAGATGAATACATGTGAGTAGTTTTATGTAATAGATAATTGTGTTAAAATTATCCTTGTACTTGTCTCTTATTTATAAGACGAATTTAATTATGATCCGAGAGTCATTGCTTTAAAAGCAATTACAATTCTGAAAATACTGATTCACAAAATTCACAACCCTCTGACGTACAAACTTACTACATAAATAGCTTTTCCTCGGAAATGAGCTAACAATCATATTCCCATCATACAATATTGTTCAACGGATGTTGATCTAACAAATATGAAGTCACTGTGCCAAAGTTTCTTTGGGATTACCCCTGAGATGTTCGTTAATGGTGCGAGCTGAATCACTGCGTATGTGAACTGTGCATGTAGTTCATGATAACTCATAATTGACATTTTTGTATGTATATCAGTGCTCAGCAGTATATGAGTATATTTATTTATTTATATTAGAAGAAGCTTGAAAGTAGCGCCCGTGAATGAAAAGATGAGAGGTCACCGTTTGTCGTGGTATGGACATGTCATGAGGAGGGATGAAAGTCACGTAACTAGACGAGTTATAAGTATGAATGTGGATGGGTATACATGCAGAGGAAGACCAAAAAAGAGATGGATGGATTGTGTGAAAGATTTTATGAGATGATATGAGAAAGAAAGGAGTGAATACTGAGATGACAAGTTGTAGAGATGAATGGAAGCTAAATACGCATTGCGCCGACCCCAAATAATTGGGAACAGGGCAGGGAGATGATGATGATCAGTGCTCAGCAGTGAAGAGGCATAGGTTTATAAACCTTAGGTTCATAGTTTATTATAATAACATCAAACATGGCACACTGACTTTCAAACCTCTGAGGTCCAGGATTCCAACATAGGACGGGTCAATGTGGAAACCCACTTTATTACATTGTCACGAGTCTGGGTAGTTGTGGTTCAAGTAGTTTCGCTACTTGCTTTAGATTCAAAGCAAAGTATGTGATGTAGTTCACATTAATTAGTAATTTATATATATATTTTTTTTATCTAGCCTGTACTGTCCCACTGCTGGGCAAAGGCCTCCCTCCAGTCTTTCATGTCAAGTCCTTCCATGTGTCTCGATCTTGTGCCACTTCAAACCAACCCCTGCAGTATGACTGTATGTCGTCCTGCCATCTCTTCCTGGGCCGGCCTCGGGGGCGTCGTCCGTTTTCAGGCACCCTGTTGTAATTCTTGCCCAGCGGTCACTGCACATACGGCTGACGGGGCCCGCCAAATCCCATTTGAGCCTACATCCATTATGCCCGTTCTGGAACGCGGCGTATTTGTTCCGAATCCGATCTTGTCTTTAAAGTATTTTTTTTATAGTAATTAATAATTACTATTAAAAAACTATATCGAAAGCAGATTTCAATGAGATAGAATAACATTGAGTATTTAATATCAGCATGATTCATGATCATCGCTAAAGTATTATAATTGGGAACAGTATTTATCACGTAAATAAGAAGTTAGCTTATAAGTTTAAGCTTTATGTTGAAGACCGATTTAAACAAGTTAAATAATTTGTAAAGGTAATGAGTAATACCGCTAATTGTGTTTTAATTCTAAGAAAAAATAACAGCGTTGGATAGGTAGCTTACTTTAACAATAGGGACTAAGTAACAAACTCATTAGCAGAGGTGATTTAGAATAGAAACTATTTTTTTATCCGAAATAAATATTTTTAGTTTAACGTAACCGAATTGTTTAAAGGAACAGATTATGTTTTTATTGGCTTAACATTGTGAAGTACGATAAATAATAGAATTATTCTGTAAGTATAAGTTAAGTCTGTAAAAATAATAATCGAGTATATTTTGTAACATATTAGTTATTTAACTTGCAAATAAAATTTCATTCCTAGCATTAAGTTTTATTGATCTGTAATTTCATTTAAACTTGAAATCTGTGCCTTAATATGAGATTTTAAAGCAGTATTTATGCCAGTATGTAAGCAAAACGGTGCACTGCTTTGTATGTATTATTAAACCCATTTTAGCCCGTTGTGCCCAAACAAGGACACTTTCTTAATACCCTATAACAGAAAAAAAAAGTTATTTTATTAAACAGTTTTTATGAAAAATATGAAAAATTTAAATAAAGCGGTAATTTTATCCCTTCTTACTAAACCGCATGGCCGTCCTACTCTATCGGACAGCTAGCATTCTACAAGTGTAGAATCGCTTATGTGTCGTGTTCCGATTGTTCGGCTTATCAGTAATGCAGGTTCGATACATGACAAGCCCATTCATGTACTCTTACTATGTATCTACTTGTTTACGGAGATAAGATCTTTCTTAATATTGATAAGATTGTTTATGAATGTTTGAAGATTTTGCAGTTATGAGTTATGCTCTAAATACCGTAAATTAAATTTAAGAAAATGTGACATTATGGTATGTTTGTAAAGAAAGAAAGTGTTATACATTTTTGGAGAAACCTTAGAAAGAGGTCTCTTGTGAAGAACAAAAAAACAAAATATAATATTATGAAAAGAGAGTCATTTAATTTGATGTGTGAAATAAGTATGAAATTACATAATACTGAAAAATATTATGTATTTATAAACTGTTTAGCAAAACAGTATATAATTGTGTTTGTTTTCTCAGTCGGCAATTTGACACGATAATATTTCTAAATCAAAGGCCTGGTTTGATATTAGATACAGACTACAGTTACAAAAATAAGGAAAAGCGATGCTTATCAGTATTTAAGGAATGTTTGGCACGTGATTCGTTTTTTGTTAGCGTGGACACAATAGCATTGTCGGTCTGTTTGTTGGTTCATTTCTAAGAAATTACCTGAGCTCTCACTAATTGCTAACGTATTGTTTAAAAAACTTTCGAACTTTTTTATTGTTTTTTGAGTATTTTGCGAAACAACTCATTGTTGTTGGCCTTGGGTGTAGAAAGGGTTTTTTACTTTTTACTAAGGCTTTTGGCCTTGACTTTTGTGATAAAGTCTTTAAAGAACAGTATTAGTAAGGTCGTATCGACGATGGGACATGTGTAACATGTTTGATCTTTAGCGAAAAGTCAGTTTAATTATTTAATTTGGAGTTTTTAGCATCTATTAAAGTGTGTGATGACTTAGTTTTAGTTCCTTAAATTAGCCAAAAATATGACAGACAGATAGACAGACCGCCCACGCGCCCCACAGACAAACCGACACACCCAATTTAAAACACCCCACTGTTTAAGTCGGGGTGTGGATTAAAAATTTTCTTATAAAATAACACCCTTTCTAAGTTTCTTTTCTCAAGGTCACATTAGTGCTACTAACACTATACATAAAAGCTTGTATCAATTTGTTTTGTTACTTTGTAGGTCGCAGTAAAATACCTTTAAGTCAAATTCAGCTATAACATGTAACGTCTAAGCTCAGTAGTTATTGTGAATGGTGAACGAAAGGTCGTGGGATCCAACCCTAAACATACTGTTTTAGTGTGTAGTAAAGACAACTAACTGTTTCCTTCTAGTAAACTTTCTTTACGTCTTTTACATGATTAAGATGATTCTAGTTGAGGTTCAAAATGTAAAAAATAACGCTCTTCAAAAGCAAATTAAAACGGTATGCCGAGTAATGAGAGATGCGCCTGCCATTATAAATTTAGGATTTAAATGATATCCACATTACACAGTAATATCCACATTATTATAGAAGGGTAAATAATTCTACCCACATTTGTACAATGAACTGGATTTAAAATACATCTGGTGAGCCAACATTTCAAAATAAGGTTACAAAAAAAATTACTATTTTTCTTATCATCTTACTTGTGTCGTGAGTGCATACTCAAATATTTTTGGTATGCAGGTAAAGCCTCAAAATAATAATATTCAAAATAGTCCACAAACAAAAGCTTCAAATACGGAGCCAAAGTTACAAAATATGACCTTGTTGACCATATGGACACTAAGTTTGGAAACTAGTGGCGGGAAAATAAGCCAAACAAAAATATATCCGAAAAAGATATTCAAATTATATTTACTTAAATATTTTTGACCTTAAATTGAGCTCTCTCTTTTTGGGTTCGTATAAGCTAAGTCTGGCTAACAAATTATCTGGCCTTTTAGAAATTTCTAGTGTAAAAGAAAATCCATTGATATTTATGATTTACTATTAGTTAGCGTGATACAATATCCGTTAATTTAGATGGAAATTGTAGCCGCTAGTCCATACATTTATTAATTACTACAAGTCTACGAACACCCACGATTTGGAAGAAATTAAGTATGGTCATTTAAAAATCAATTAAGGCCACGCTTTGCGAGTAGATAAGTAGAGCAACGTGTTAAAATAAATCGGTTTTTTATACGAGTCAATATTATGTGCGGTTATCAATAATTAAATGGGGCCTGTTGGTCTAGTGGTTAGTGACCCTGACTGCTATACCGGAGGTTGTGGGTTCGATTCCCACCCAGGACAAATCTTTGTGTGATGAGCACGATCATTTGTTCTGTGTCTGGGTGTAATTTATCTATAATATGTATGTATTTATAAATATATAAGTATGTTTATCAGTTGTCTGGTTACCGTAACACAAGCTCTGCTTAGCTTGGGATCAGATAACCGTGTGTGAGTTGTCCCGGAATATTATATTATTATTAAATGTTGAATTCGTGATGAATTTAGATGACTTTGTTCGACAGGATTGCTATTATATTTGCTTGTATGTATATAGGGGTGAACTGTTATACAGAGTTGATATCACAGAGGGGCATTAAATTACACTACGTATACTATACGTGTTTAGTATTAATTCGATACGGTATAAAAATAAAAAGCGCCAAAAATGAGAAAATATTTTTTTCAAACAAACTAAATAGCTTACAAATTAGAATAAAACGCAACCACCCTGTGTAAATAAATTTGACTGACTTACTTACTTACTTGTGACATGCGTCAATGCTTAGACATAATCAGCTGTTAGGAAAGATACATCGTGTTGAAACGGTGCAAAATCTTAAAAAATCATTTGCGACTAAACTACTGCTCCTATTTAATTGATTTTTGATACAGAGCTTGAAAATGGTATCTAGTATAGGCAGTTTAAAGAAAAGTCTGATAAGAAAATACTATTGTACGGGAAAGAAATCGTTACACAGGCTGATGTTGAAATAGAGGTTTTGTAGAGTATTTGGATGGAATTTGGAATGGGTTTCCTTTTATTTCTTTTATAAACGCAAACATGTCATGTCAGGGCTACGTAGGTACATACATTTCATAGCACTTCCTAAGTGTCACTTATTATCTAGTCCAATTAAATGAAAGTCAGCCACCGGTATGAATAAAAGTTTTCTGTATGGTTTGAGTTCGCCTGCCTTATAAACATACCATCACCCGTGTATCCCCGAAGGGTTAGGCAGAGGTGTACCAACGTACACCCACAGTTCGCCGGTATGTTTAGGTCCCATGTAATAGGGGGCGAGCCTATTGCCACTAACCGGGCACAAATCCAAACTCCGACCTGCTACTGAGAATTTCATAGAAAAACCCAATAACACCTTGGTCGACTTGGGAATCGAACCCGAGACCTCTAGCGTAGCAGTCCCGCTTAGAACCACTAGGCCAACGAGGCAGTCCAGTCGGACGGCAGATTATAGGATTATATTCCTATATCATTCTACAAATAAACAGTCTTTACCCAAATATATTACAGATTAAAGTAATAATAAATCCACTTCCTTATAATAAGTATGCCACATTAAAAACATACTCCAATGAACTAGAATGTCGATTGCTCTTCCATCTTTAATTGCGTAGGAGGGACATGAAAGGGCCCAGTTTATGTTTTATTAATAAATGCACTATAAACTTATATTTTAAGACCACTGCAGTGGAGTTTACTATGTCTATAAAGTCGTAGGTAACTTTATCTGTCGGTATTATAGGTTTAATATCCTGTGTATCTACTTTTTCTTGGCTGTTGTATCTACGATTATGATAAAACAAAATTTAAAGTGCGGCAATTGATATGTGACCGTTTTATGCTAGCAGGAAAAGATAGTTCAAAGAAGAAGTTTAAACAAAATAAATATGTCATTAACTCTCAATTTATGTAATTACTCGGTAAGTAACAAAATTACCAGTATCATCTTTAAATATAGAATTATTTGATAAAACATGATTTTTATCGACCTATGTCTTATATAACAATCGCTGGTTACTATGTACTTAAATACTAAACTCCTAAAAAAACACACAACATAACTCTTCTTTTCGGATACACACTAAAACTTCTAAAATTTTAGTCAAAATCCGCAAAATATCCGAAAGAGACACATCACTAATATTGCACCGCGAGTACCGTGACCCGTATTGGGTTTATAAAAACTATCGTGTTAGTGTTTGTACACGATCTGTGACTAGTTGCTGTGTAGTAAGAAACTAGTATTCCCACGCGATACCGGAGCTTTCTACACCATAGACTTACGAAGTGATAGATGGGGACAAAAAAAATGGTTGACTGTGCTTGTGTGAGTTACTTGAGTGTTTGAAGAAGTTGAAGAAACTTGATTATTTTTGAGGTACAATGTGATTATTGATTATTTACATTGCTTACTAAAAATAACTATAAACTGCCTCGTTGGCCTAGTGGTTCTAAGCGCGACTGCTACGCTAGAGGTCTTGGGTTCGATTCCCAAGTCGACCAAGGTGTTATTGGGTTTTGGTTGAGTTTGGATTTGTGCGCGGTTAGAGGCTCGCCCCCTATTACATGGGGTCCTAAACATACCGGCGAACTGTCGGTGTACATTGGTACACCTCTGCCTAACCCTTCAGGGATACAGGCGTGATGGTATGTTATGTTATGTTCTTACTAAAAATATAATTTATTTATCATAAAGAAAATGTAGAGTTATTTTGCCCCATAGATTTTTATGCATTGCATCTAGTTTATTTCAGATACACTTGTGGATTTCTGGCAATGAGAAGGAATCATAATTTATTTAAAAACATCACTATACATCTTTCTAAGTTCCTTACAAACAAAATAAAAACCACTCTTGAAAATAAATTATTATGATTATCAACTAAACAACTTTACTGATCTAGTTTACCGCATCTAGACATTCGTAATTCTATAACAATTTATGGCACGCGTCGATTCAGGAATAAATAATAAATATACAATTTTACTGAGGTGGTTTGTGGTGGAGTCGGTTTTCCTTACATTAAGTACAGTAATAAACTAAACCTAGATATATTACCTATGTACCATACGTCAAGGTAAAGATATGCAAAAATGAACTTTCATGCTTTGAAATAAGGACATCAATGTCGAATGCTACTGATGTGTGGTCTTATGTACCTACAGTCAGCAACAAAAGTCAAAACACATGGACACAATTAAATGCAATAGTTATTAATTAAAATTATTGTAACAATACAAATAATTGTAACAATTTAGTTTTTAAAAGAGTAACCTATGGAGTTTCTTGCCGGCTCTTCTCCATAGGAAGGACACTTTGGAACCGAGCAACTAGAGTCAGTAGATTTAACGTAACGTTTCTTGAGCGCCTTTTTTATTTGGTTTATAAGAAATAAAAACATTTTGATTTTGATTTTGTTTTTTTGAAAATGGCCTTCATCATCATCTTCAGCTTTTGTCATCCCACTTCTGCCTTTCTTTTTACTTGCATTGTCTCAGGGCCAATATCAGTCTCAATTCGGGGAATTTTCAAAATTTGCTAAACCCCAACTTTCTAGTATTTTGCTTCTCTTTCTTACTACTTCTCACACTAATCAACGTTCACTCCTATCTTTCTTATATCATCCTTCTGTTCTCTTTTCGGCCTCATACTGAAAAGATAATAGTTCTCTTGCTAAATATTTCTAGCAGTTTGCAAGTCTCATCTACTTCTCTTGCCAACAGTACAATATGAAATAGGAAAATTTTATTATACTTTGAACTTATTGTTATTATTTTTGTTGCAGGTACGTTTCCGGTACAGCGCATATCGTAAGAATGTTTGAAGCTAATTACTTCCTGTATCCATTATACTTAAGTTTACATTTTTATGGTTAACAGGTATATTATATTGTGTAGTCTCATCCTTATCTAAAAGGATAAAGATTTGATGAAACTTTAAGGCTGCCAGCTTACGTCCGACAATCGGTGACCGATTTTTTGTAGGAAAAAAAATAGAACACACTGATAGCAATAGTGCAACGCACACGACCTACAAAAAGTATGTCAGAATTCGGTACTAAAAATCGGCGTAAAAATCGGCCCGATTATCTGACCTACAAAAAGTCTGACGTGGGCGGAAAGCGTATATCTGTACTTAAAAGTTAAGGGACATCTAATTACTATGAAAACTATTTCAAACTTATCTACAAATCAATTATAATTATAGATAGTTTGAAGAGTTCTAAAACTCCATGTTTGGAAGACAATAGCTTAATCACTGGATTATGACTATATGGTCCTATAAGTTCTGGTAACTTTAGATCTCTCTTCTTCAGCCTAGACTTTTTCCAAGTTATGTCTCGTTTTCCAGTCTTATCGGTTTCAGCTGAATACCGTATTTTACTTTGAGCTGCGTATCTAACTTACACAATCCATTTAATTTGATCCGTGACTGCTAATTTTACTATAACATATCCATTGATAGTTTTGTCTATAGATAACATAACATACCATCACGCCTGTATCCCCGAAGGGTTAGGCAGAGGTGTACCAATGTACACCCACAGTTCGCCGGTATGTTTAGGTCCCATGTAATAGGGGGCTAGCCTATTGCCAGTTGCCACTAACCGGGCACAAATCCAAACTCCGACCTGCTACTGAGAATTTCATAGAAAAACCCAATAACACCTTGGTCGACTTGGGAATCGAACCCAATACCTCTAGCGTAGCAGTCGCGCTTAGAACCACTAGGCCAACGAGGCAGTCTATAGATAGGAATCTAAAATAATATAAATTGTATGGCATTTACGTCAGAATTTGATCTCAAGAGGGAAAAACCATTCATAGATTGGTTAGGATAGTATTGGCCGTCATATTATTTGATATCATATCTAGACAAACTTAAGTATAATATCAGTGGCAATAAATAATCTAGGTTCAAGGTACTAGTAAAGACGAATAAAACAAACCTAAACACGATGGGATTACGTCGTTTTGTTACTGAGTTCCTATGGCCACCTTCTGGCTCCATCATGAGACCAGCTTGAAAGTAAAGTAGGCCAAATTTTATCTCAATTGGATGCCAAGAATTGGTTGTAATGTAGCTTGCAATATTGACCTAAACATACATTCATAGAGCAAGTTAATGAAAAGCTTGTTAAAAAACCCACTATTTAATGTCGCGCATCTTAACGATTAATTATTGTATATTGAACAATGCATTATTAAGTGATGTCTCATTGTTTAGATTAATTGTTTTCGGATATTAAGATATAATAGTATTAACAAAAGGTTATTAAAATAACTACACCCACAGCTGATCTTAAGTTTGTATTAAGTCTTAATTCAAAGGACTAATACCGCTCACATTAAAGTTAAATTAATTTCCTTTGTAGTATACAACCAACTGCATAACTTGGCAATAGATAAGATAAATCATAAATTAATTAAAGTGATCTTTTGAAAACTTGAGGTAACTTGTCTAATTGTCAAACTATGTTTTTTAACATATTTTATAATAACTGTGCCCCGCGGTTTAACCCGCGTTAGTATCTAGTCCCCATACAAAAAACTAAGATAAAGTAGCCTTAGTTACTGTTTATAATATTAGCTATCTGCGAGTGAAAGTCTCTTCAAAATCGGTCCAGCCGTTTCGGAGATTAGCTGAAACAAACAGACCGACAAAAAATGTACATATTATGCCTTTAGTGACACCAATTTTATTTATTTAAATAGATCACTTGAATTCTATATCTATACTAACAATGCATGGTGCATTATGACATTACCTTCTTAACCGACTTCAAAAAGGAGGAGGTACTCAATTCGACTGTATTTTTTTATGTTTTTTACCTCAGAAACTTTCGACAGTGGGATCCATAAGAAAACCATATAAAATTTATTTGTAGTCGGTTATTTTTTTGTAAGAATTATTGTTTATAAAACTCGTCGTATATTAAGACGCAACTTACTTTCACTTCAAGCACTTAGGCCCGGAAATCACTTGACTTACTAAATATATTATGTCATTGAGAGGATCTTTCTAACCACAAGAGTACGACAAGTATGGATGCTGTGGTTTTTGATCTTCAAATTCTTAGAATTTTACCTTAGTAGCTTATATAACACTGATGGTATTTGACTGGATAACCGAGTGGTATAGGTCTTCAGGACAATTACCACTGTAAGACTTAATACCAGCCTATAAACGTTCCACTGCTGGGCACAAGCCTCTTCCCATATAGAGAAGGCACGAGCTTCGATCACCACGCTTGCTCATTGGCGGATTGACGATTTCAGATCACAATTTTGGAATCCAAGTTTCCTCAAGATGTTTTACTTCACCGTTAGTCAGAAGTGTCTTAGAATAATTAAGAAAGTACATATAACTTGAAAAGTTACATTGGTACTTGCCCGGGTTCGAACCTGCAACCTCGTGCATACAAATCCGTTAATTGAACCGCTATGCCACCACGACATCTGCAAGACTTGCTGAGGGTTAAATCCGTGCATGGGACGAATGTTCATCCACAAATGTCAAAATCTAAAAAAATAATGTGTATTGAATGTTTGTGTAACCCCCCGTGGTGTAAGAATTAAAATACATAGTACGGGAGTCGTTTTAAAAAAATCAAGGGATAATGAGAATATAACTGACCCAACTTTGAAAAAGCCATGCAGCAAAGCAAAGGAGTCAGTGATTACCAAACCTGCTCACTTGTGGTGTATTTCAAATTTAGATTTTGAATCTAGTTTTCCTCATGATGTTTTCTTGAGCTGCTTTTACAATGCCTTGAGAAACATACTAAACCTTTGGAAAGGTCATAATGGTACTAACCTGCAATATTGTGCAAAGGAATCTCTAGGTACATTTAAAGAAAGTTATTTCCACGAATCTTATTTAAATTCATTCAGGTAAATAACGTAATTTGAATCACCGAAGCGAAAAATTTTAGAGAAAAAATCTCGCTGTAGTTAAAATAATTTGCCATCATTAGCGAAAACGATCGAATTGTTTGCATGTCTTTAAACAATTATAGAAAGTGAGAATTTTTAGCATTCTCATTAAGAATTGGTATGTTTGTGGTACCATTAAAATATCGCGCTATTAATTAGTATAAGATGATATATAGATATGTTCACCACGCCAACTACCATTGTGCGTGGTGCTGCGTTCATTGATCTGAATGGGACAAACATTTGTGTGTGAGACAAATGTTTGTGCCAAGGCTGGATCCAACATTATGTAATTAGTGAACTTTATCAGCTGCCTACTAGGTACTTGAATAAGAAAGACTATGACTTAAAAAAAAATATTGGTACGTTAGGCTTGTAAGAATTTGAATTCGAAAATTCTAAAAAAAAAATAGTCGGAACAGACGTGAAGAAAAACACACGTGCAGTACCTATATCAGCAAAACTTTGATATAGGTACTGCACGTGTGTTCTAAGTTAACTTTTATATGTTAATGTTTATTATTATAACTGTATTCTGCAAATGGGCAAGCTAGGCTTCAAAGATAAACTAAGTCCATAATAGGTGGATAAATCTCGAAGCCGAAGTGATAATTTTCTTGGTTTTAAATCCAATTAGCCTTAAGTTTAACGTTCTGCAAAGTGAACCTAAGACTTCCTTCAAAAGATAAATGGGGTAATACTATCTTTTACTGTGCTAGTTTACTTACTTTAAGGAAAAAAGGTTAGTTGCTTTAGTTATATGGAAATAATTATAGTTTTTTTTTTAGCATGACATGCCTATGTCTTAATCAGCAAAAAATGCAACGGTACTATAGTTCATTAACCTTTTTACACTTAAGTAAAATACCCACTGTTTATGTTTATAATTGGGCGATGTAATGTGGTTTTGATTGTAAATTGTGTGATCTGACAATTTAATAAATCTTGGTGTTTTTGTGTATTTGGTTTTGTTGAAACTTCATCTTGCCTCTTTATCAAAGAAAGCCGGTAATCAGCTCTTTTTAATGTATTTTACATAGACTAGTATTTATAAACACCTAAATATCGAACGTGAATCGAACCAGACATTACTATTTCTAAGGTACGAAAATTGATCGAAATAACTTTGATAAACTTGCCCAAGAATGGTTTCTTTTATAACTGCTGACACCGTTGAGGTAACGGGATGAAGAATTAAGCTTTTTGTCTCATTGTACGCACCTTATATGTGACTTTTAATAAGTTATTAAAGTGATTGTTTGTGTTTATTGAGTTGGTCTTAGGTTCGAATCTCGTAAAGTAGCGTTAGGTACCTGTATGCGGTACTTTTGATCGTAAAAGTTTTCCTGAAGCTATAGTTTAATGATGGGAATTTACTGTATAAATGCAATTAGATTCTTTTCCGGGCTGTATTAACTTTTTTACATTTTCTGTTACAACATTTTGTAGAGAAACCATGTCTAAAATATTGTCGAGGTGATTAAGAGTCATCGTTTAAGAAAACATTTAAACATCTAAATAGTTACATTTGTATATTTAACTCTTAATCTTCAACCACATCGTTAACCTCCCAGTTAAAACACGTTAACTGAACTCGCGGTCAAACCTACCACAACAAATCCATTATTAAGACCGCGACACACTACACCGATGCTTATCCTAAAACCAATATAACAACCTTAAAATAACATAATAACATTACCAGAGTTGAACGTATTTTCAAGTAGTTCAAAATCAAAGGTGTCCATATCCTGTGAACGTAAAACGAACTCTACATTCTAGTCCATAAGGTTGTATTTATCTTGTTTTGGTTGGGTATAATGTAGTCTGTGCTGAGAAGAAAGCAACGTTTGTTACTGACACTTGACACGGTGTCTGTCTCCATTGTTTCACGGTACGATATTAAAAAGCTTTTAGACCGCTTTGTGTTAGATTAAAGCAATTGAAATCGATTAGTTGAGTAAACAAACGTATGAGTATGTAAGTGGATTATTGTTTTTAAGTGAGTTTATTTCAACTCAAAGGAATGCCGACTTGATTAAAAATAACTGAACCATTTAATTTTTAAACCTACATACGAGTAGGTGGGCATGCATAGGTACATAAAATGGAAAGAAAAAGTTCTATTTTATGAGACATAAATATAAATAAAATATCACATACATAGTTCTGAACCCAAAGTAAGTAGCTATAGCACTTGTGTTATGGAATACAGAAACAACGAAGGTACCACAAACACCCAGAACACAGCATAATTTTGTTGATGTTGATTAGAAATCTGAATCTAACAGAACTTTTTAATTAGTCTAATTCTATGCTCCTAACTCCATTTTTCTTGCGGCTAAACAATTACTTTTGCATATTATAGAAACGAGCATTGATTGTAACCTAACTATTGTACCAATTATTTTCCATATAACTAATCAATATTATTTAAAAAACGTGTTGGCTTTTGATCAACCATAAAGATAGGTTATAGATAGATGCTATCAGTGATGAGGAAATATCCAAAATTAGATCAGAATCTTATCATCAATGAGAACGCACTTCAAGTGGCCTGCACCGGCATTCGATAACTCAAGAGTAATCGAGTAACGGTGAGCGCATATGACCATGTTTTTATATATTATATTGGGCATACAATGTTATACAACTAAAAATAGATTCCTCTTTGTAGTTTGGGAAAAGTCCGTAAATTTTGAGGAAACCCTGTTTAATTAGAAGATTTTCGGAAAAGAACTAATAGTCTTTGAATGGGACATAGAGATTTCGAGCTTCGAAACAGAAAAAAAACATTACCAAAATCGGGCCATTCTATTTGGTAACTATGGAGTCGCAGTCACTAAATACCAAATAAAAACCTATAAAGCCAGCAATTTATTGTTAAATAAAATACTTAAAAGCACGATGACAAAGCGAGTGCTACGAAGCAATATGCATTTTTTTATATTCTACTGACATGTTTGTGCTTATTGCATATTCTTTTTTTTTTCTACATTATTGACATGTTTTGTTTGTTTGCATATAATATTTTACACTTGACATTCAATAACGTTTATGTTATTATTATTTTTATGTTTTTCTATTTATTTATTTTTTTAATTTCCTTGCTCTAACCTTGTATCCATTGTAAGTGTAAACATTATGCAGGTATATCATTATAGTTTATATTTATTGATATTATAGTTTATAGTTATTATTAGGCTGGCGATCTGAGTGAGTTGTTGCCCCACATATTTTTATGGTGCCACTGGCGGTATTGTTGTGTACCGGGTTGTGCAGCTCCCTCAAAAATGGTTGAGCTGCATGAGCTATTCGGGGCATGCTTGCCGTCTGCTGGTACAGGCTTGCTCAGATCGATCTGGTTCTTTCTTCCAAAGACCAGTCCAGTAAATACACTGCATTTGTTTACACAAATTTATAAATTTATTATTGTATTATTTGGACTATAAAAGAGACTAAGACCCCTGAGTTTGTTTCGACATTTCTTCTCAGGGTAGTCAGTTAGGAAATGTCGACTTCATCTAGCTTAGGAAGACATTGTAAAAGTGATTTATATAGTCCTACTTACAAGAATAAAATATTTCATTTCATTTCATTTCATTTCATTTCATTTCATTTCATTTCATTTCATTTCATTTCAATTTGAGTGTGAAAGAAAGCTTTTTTTATCAAAAGTTTACGGAAAGAGCGGGTCTCGCAATAGTAGTTAAGCAAATAAAATTGATTAATTTTGCTAAGAAAAGACAGTTTTCTGTTCGAAACGTGTCCTTACAACTCATATTATTATGTTTTTCAGATGTTGTCAACATTCCTTGATAAAATACAATTCTAGTAATTTCCTTTTCATCTAAGACCTTACGGTGCCAATCAATCAATGTATTTGTTAGATAATTTTTGTTATCTCGCAGCTGTATCTAAATTTGGATAAAAGTTACAAAATTGTTACATTATTCTTATCTTATGGTAATATCTTAAGCCTCAAAATTTCTCTGAAGATATCATGTAGTGTCACTTTTAAAAAATATTCTTTTAACTCGCGTAAAAGTTTTAATGGTAAAGTAACTCAGTCTGTCTGTCTATCTATCTGTTACATCTTGCGGCTAAACTGCTGAACCTTATTATATGCCATTTGGAGTGGAGTTAGCTTGTACCCCAAAAAAGAAAAAGGCACTTTTCCAGACACTTGGGCAGACCTGCGAAACAAATCTAGTACATATTCGTCTTGTTGTGTCTTTCAATCGTATTTAACCTAACTACCTTACCCAGAATGAAATCAACTGAGTTATGTATGATTTCTATTAACTAAATCATTATGTAAAATATATCAGTCATTCAATGATTGGAAAGAAAGTTCAACTTCAATCAGTTAAGATGAATGTTCGAAAGTCGCTAAATACATAAAGATTGATGAGTGAATGAATGATTTGTGATACGTTTAACTATACTAAAGCCAATCTGGAAAGAGAATTAAACGTTATTACTAATTACGCAATTATCAACTTTGACAACATGTGTTTAAGTTCATTTTAGAATGACAAATATTACCGAAAAGGGCCTAAAAGTAATTTGAATGTGATGGAAACTGAACTGTTAGTCATTGAATTAAGGTTCATAATCCCAAAGCACGGTCATTATTTCTTTAACGTGGCTAATATATAGTAATTGTGAGTGAATGCTAGCGTTGTGAATGCAAAGTAACTTAATATGCTTTTGCTGATTATTAGTAATACGTATAATATTTGTAGAAATAGTATATAGGTATAATGTAATATAATAATGTAATGTAATAAATAATATAAACTGCCTCGTTGGCCTAGTGGTGCTAAGCGCGACTGCTACGCTAGAGGTCTTGGGTTCGATTCCCAAGTCGACCCAAGTCGGTGTTATTGGGTTTTCCTATGAAATTCTCAGCAGCAGGTCGGAGTTTGGATTTGTGCCCGGTTAGTGGCAATAGGCTCGCCCCCTATTACATGGGACCTAAACATACCGGCGAACTGTGGGTGAACTTTGGTACACCTCTGCCTAACCCTTCGGGGATACAGGCGTGATGGTATGTTATATGTTATGTTATGTAATAAATAATAAATAAATAAATGCGGACAACATCACATACATTGCTCTGAACCCAAAGTAAGTAGCTGAAGCACTTGTGTTATGGAATTCAGAAACAACGAAGGTACCACAAACACCCAGACCCGGGACAATGTAGAAAAGTTGTTTTCTACATTGACCCGTCCGGGGATCGAACCCGGGACCTCAGAGCTAGCGACACCTTGAAACCGGTGCGTACGCCACTCGACCACGGAGGTCGTCATGCTTTATCTGTAGTTGGTTTTTCCAATGTATCAAATCATAATATAATAATGCTAGAGTTATTTGTTTGAATGCCAAGCCAACGCTAATCTCAGAAACTGTTAGCCGAAATTGAAAAAATCTTTTTACATTGATAGCTCAATTCTCGAGGAAGGTTGTAGACTATTTATGAAACGTTAATAGGTTTGGGAAAAAATTGAGTAAATCCGCGGGGATCTGATATTTAAGGAGAAAAATTTTAAGTTTCGCTAAGCAAGAAAAATTAATAGTTTTTTTTTTCACAGAATCATGAGAATGAGAATTACATTGGGTTTTCATTCGGTTTTCCCATGAAATATGAATACTGTATGTTATTAGTGCAATGATTTGTATAAACATCAAATATGTGTTACCAATTATCATGGCTTGGGAAAATTCTACGATTATCTTATATTAAAGTGTAGGTCACGAGAGTTTTTTTGTTTATTTATCACAATAAAAATATTGGTGTGACAAAAGGGGCATAATGTACCATATATTGTTCTGTTTGGTCCCTATAATGTCTTATTTTGTATATTTATACTTTTTTATTGTATATTTATATAAAAACCAACAAACAGTTTGCAATTCATTTGAATTGCAAACTGTTTGTTGGTTTTTCATTATGTTGAAGCAATTAACAAGAGATTAACCAAATTCCTTATTATTTCCAAGAACAGGTTCTGTTCACCATTTTTTACAAAGAGCATACTATAACATTGTTTCGACACTTAAATATTTATTTTAAACTGTAGGGAGATACATAAGTTATAAATTCCTATATCATAAGAAACACAAGCATTCAAATCACATACACATACACTACCCAACCTTTCAACAAACATTTGGCTCACACACAAATGTTTGTCACACGCAGGTTTCGACCTTACAGGGCCTCGATGCAGCTATTTAAGAGTTGCTTGAATTGACTGAATTACCTGCTTCATTTGGTCATTTTTACGATAATTGGCATTCTGCTAACTGTCATTACGATCATTCTCTTCGAGAGTTCAATGAGATTTTATTGTCTTATCTGAGTACGAAAATTAGGCACAATGACAAGTACACTGACCGACCACTGACTTGCATTTAAAATAGCTGAATCGTGACCCAGCACATTGCGCAGTGGTATGGCATGTATACTCATACCAACTTTTCTTTAGTAAATTGTAGGTAGTCATTTGTTTTTCGTCAGTCCTTTCATATCTAACATTTAAATGTGAAGATATTTCTAAAATCATTCTCTATGTGATCGGTGTCACGTATACGGAACTCTTTTGACCGATTTCTCTTTTTATTGCGTTCGTAAAACTATGATGCAACAGGTCTGTTTCTGGAAGAATGAAATGATTTATGGGATATAAATAATAATGAATACTTAATTTTTTTGAAGATAGATTTAATGCAGTTTTGTGGGTTTTAACTATAACTATTATTATGCTATCCAAATTATATCAAATTGAATTCCGACTTTTCTAAGACACTTCCTAATGCTTGCACCAAACACGGTAGTTATTTTTTAAACGTAACGTACCTTATTATAAAGTAACTACTTTATCGCTCTAAATGTAAACTTTGCAGACAAATTTTAAGTTATTTTTTTATCTTCAATTGTAGTATCTGGCCAAAAATCAAACTATTTTTCTTTTATTATTATTACAATCAAAATAATCCAAACCTGTATTTAAACTAGATCAATAAATCGGTTCTGCTTACTCTAATAAGATATAGGTGTGAGATATTAGAGACTAAGGTGTCAATACGTCAATATGTCAATAAACATATTATCCAGTTGATAACTTCACTTTTTATCACCTCATAGAAATAGTTTTGACATACAAATATATTATGTAAAAAAAACTAGGACGGACATTGTATTTACCTAAATCGTAACAGGCAATATTTTCAGACAGAGATACTTTCTCATTTATATTATTAGTTAAGTAAAATAATAAAATATTCTATTAAAAAAAATATCACACACCTCCTAAAACGTCACCTAGAAAATACATAGTGTAAAGAAAAACAGTACAATCACGCACAGATGCGTTACAATATTTGTTCTCCGATATTTGAACATGAAAGTTTTATCTTGTTTACACATTCTAGAACAGTTCTCCCGCCACTTGTGTACACAAGTGTACTCTGTCGAGTTTTTATATGGCTATCATAATTTTAGGTTTAAATTAAGTATGTCATGTAAAACAATGGCGGAAGAGTTATCCAAATATTTGGTTAAACGTTTTGGTTATTTGATTGTTGGTTTAGAAGATTTTTTTAAGATGGTTGAAATGCCGTTGGTGTTATATTGATAAGAAGATCTTCTTAATGATAGCTTTGATTATTTAATTTAAGCCAAAACTGTGTAAAATTTGAAAGTAGACAATGCACGCAAAGATTAACGACATTTTTTAATACTGTGTTAGAGAGAGAGCGCGAGACAGAGAAATACGAAAACCCAAGTATTTCCATATTTCTCAGTGCCGCGCGGCGCCTTTTGCCAAGGTAAAGTATATACTTAAGTATAGGCTAATAAACAAAAAAAAACATACATAAAACAGTACATAGGCGGAATTCAAGCCTGAAGGCATTTTATATCTTAAAACAATGGCTAACTTATAAATAATTATCTCAAAATAATTGCTTACACATATAAACCAAAAACACAAAGACTCTTTAGTCTACAAATAATATGAGAACTGTTAGAATTAAATTAAATACACTCGAAACGTTTCAGCAAACATGTTCGTAATAATTAATTGTATACGCATGTAAATCTCTGGGAACCCGCTAGGTGGCGACACCTGTCTAATGTAAACGGAAAGCTGTTGCTAAGTGACGGTTAATTAAAGATGGCTGCCTGTTTATTTACTTTAGAACTTTTGTATAAGTTTACTTGCCGATTTAAAAAAAAAATATTTCTTTCGTTATATTATATTATAGTCAATTTTTTTCCTGATAGGCAAAAAAAAATCATCAAGTATTCCATTGACTGAATTCTTAAATTGAAATAATAACTAAACACACACTTAGCCTAAAACTTGTTTTATAATGCTCAGTATTTTTCTCTACCATCTGACTAAAATCAAGCATTTTTAAAATTACTCAATTACTAAAAAACCATCAAAAATTACAACATTGACAACATTACATCCTATCATTTCCGGCTATATTGATATGAGTTCGATACCCCCACGATTAGATAGACCATTGTTTACTTAAATAATCTAATGTTAATGCAATAGATCATAATATATCTAGCTAGTAAACTTTTTAACCGACTTCAGAAAAGAAGGACACAACAACTTCAATTAACCCCTCGTTTTCTTGCAAATGCCAACTAACTTTTAAATGAATAATAATTCCAGCCTATAAACGTCCTATTGCTGGGCACAGGCCTCTTCCCATATAGAGAAGAGAAGGCACGAGCATTGATCACCACGCTTGCTCATTTGCGGATTGTCGATTTCAGATCCCAGTTTTTGAAATCCAGGTTTCCTCACGATGTTTCCCTTCATCGTTTGTCAGAAGTGTTTTATAACTTTTTGAAAATATCTCTTTGGTGCTTGCTTGGGTTCGAACCTGCAACTGTGTGCATATAAATCCGTTGATTTAACCGCTAAGCCACCATGTACTAGATGTTCCTAAATAATACATATCCATCCGTCGCTTCTTTAAACCTTATGTACACAGTATGAATATAAGTTTTCGACCATTTGTTGTTCGACTATTTTCATGTTATTTTCTATTCTAAAATAGTGGTATCTCAACTGTGGTGTCATTGCAAGCTGAACCCAACATAGCTTGGAAGAGGCTCGGCAGAGAAGCTATTATTTTATATGAAGTCGTATTTGTTTAGAGACATAACATTGACACTGTAGGCTAGGCCGAAATTTTCATATCACATTTTATATGCAGATAGAAACCAAGCCTACAAATAAATCATAAATCAACATTATCATCTCCCTGCCCTGTTCCTATTTATTTGGGGTCAGCGCAATGCGTATTCAGCTTCCATTCATCTCTACTACTCGTCATCTCAGCATTCCCTCCTCTCTTTCTTATATCATCTTTCACACAATCCATCCATCTCTTTTTTGGACTACACACTGGTCTTCACTTAAGTAATGTTACGTGGAAAGCACTATTTTTTAGTATTATATAATTATCTACTTATTATTTTCTTGTGTGTGTTAAATATTTAATTAGTATGTACTAGAATAAGACACTGAAAAGAAAAAAAAAATATACAAATTAAAAAACATAAAAAAAAAATATTGAATCGGGTTAAAAAGTAACCAAACAATGCGGCCCTAATTACTTGTATATATATTTCTAACACAATATTTTCCTCATACTCAAAATCATCAATCAAAAACAGCATAAAACAAAAAGCAAAATCGAGTTAGTAACAAACAATTCCTAATTAAGGTAATTGCATACAGATTATAGGTGTACAAAAACAGCCAGAAACCAGGCTGTGGTTCCAGGAAACCGGTAATGAACGATCGAGGATTGAGATGTCTAAGTTGTTGACAGAAGTATTTCAGAAGTACCATTTTTACTATATTTTGTTGTGGTTGTAATATAATAAATATTGGTATGTAGGTGGGTGAGGGGAAGTCGATTTTAAATAGTTTGGGTGTGACTACTAAAATTGTAGAGACAATTTTATGTTTAGTATAAATTTTTAGTCAGCACCTGACCTCTTGGCCAAGAATAATAGAGTATTTAATACACATTTATTTAAAAAAACTCAAACAACAAAGCAAAAAAATAAAAATAAATAACAACCAAAAAATATCAATAGATGACTGGGGATGAAATGTCAAATTAGTCCACCATTTAGATTATCAAAATATAATAGGTAAGTATTTTTTCTTTTATCAAATCAATTACAAATTACGAAGATAAACCGCTTTAAAGTTCAGGAGTGGGGGCTTGTGACGTCACGGCTTGGTACAATTTTTGCTTAGATGTGATATGTCACGCAAGATTTGTACTCACTGTATCTTCATCATTTTTTGTTAACGGGACAAATGAAAAAATAAGTGTCTAATATTTTTATATTATCGAAAAAATGGACAAAAATTAAAAATTAGTCATCATCGCTATTGAGTTATTGCAGAAAAGTATCACTATTGTATAAACATTGGTCTAACCCAACCGATTGAAAAAAAAAACAGTAGAACGGGAATAATTCTATTCAGTTTATTATTGTATTTTATGTTTACAAAAACCGTGTCGTGGTGGCCTAGTGGCACAAGATTCGTGTTTGTGAATTTATAGCCAGGTAAATAGGTACTAAAATTACTTGTGTTATTCTACGGCACAGTAGCTTACTGACCGGGTTTTGTATACTAAATGGTATAAGTTTAAACCTAGGTCATAGACTATGTAAATAGTGGTTGTAGGTGACATGTTTTCAATTATTGTTTGTTGTGATAGTTGGAAAAAAATACTTTTTCATCTGTGGTTTGTTTTAAGTCAGTTTCGATTGCAGTTTTTAGCTTGAAATAAGTTAAAGAAAGTCGCCTGTTATAAGAAGCCATTGTCTAATAAAAAGTTTTTGACGGGCCTGCTGGTCTATTGGTTAGTGACCCTGACTGCTATACCGGAGGTCGTGGGTTCGATTCCCACCCAGGACAAATGTTTGTGTGATGAGCACGACCATTTATTCTGGTTGTCTGGGTGTAATTTATCTATAATATGTATGTATTTAGAAATATATAAGTATGTTTATCAGTTGTCTGGTTACCATAACACAAGCTCTGCTTAGCTTGGGATCAGATAACCGTGTGTGAGTTGTGCCGGAATATTATTATTATAATTAATGAAATGCTACAGAATAATTTGAAATTCTATTCATTATGATTTGTTGAACCTATTTCAATCTTCGATTCCATTGACTGTCATGTTTAAAATAGGGAATTGGGTTGGTCTGCGGTCAGTTTAATTAAATAAACTCCATCGGCTTTATACAATGAAAATAATTATTGTGACTATAGCATAATAGTGAATCATTATGCAAATATATAGAAACATACATAAATGACTATAATAGAAGGTCATGGATTTTTGCCGTCATAAAAGCATATCAAAGATAAAATTCTCGGGATTGAAGCTTATAGAATACCAAGTTTCATCAAAATCGGTTAAGTAGTTTAGCAGTGAAAGTTTATAAGATTATGGATAGACAGTTATTTTCGCAGTTATAATTTTAGTAGATAGATTTTTCAGTACCTTATTATACTTCCAAATACAAACTTGGCATCGATACCTACAGAAAAAAAGTAAGCTTCTTAGAGAAAATAACCGTTTTTTATCAAAGACATCGCAACATTGTATTCCTGTTTTATCTTTATTATGACAAATCAGTTTCCTCGAATTCCCGAAAATAGAATTTAATAGGAGTTTCGTTTCAGAAAGCAGTTCTTGTTAATTTGTTATTTTATAATCATTGGCTGGCGTTAATGTTCTCACTGAGATTTTAATTTACTTGTTTTTCTTTGTGATTTCACTCGTGGGTTTTTTGCTAAGGAAAATTCTTTGTGATTCACAGATATTGTTTTGTGTTTGTATGGTCAGTTTTATCTGTGCCAATATTATATTTGACAACCTCCGTGGTCGAGTGGCGTACGCACCGGTTTCAAGGTGCCACTAGCTCTGAGGTCCCGGGTTCGATCCCCTGACGGGTCAATGTAGAAACCATATTTTCTACATTGCCTCGGGTCTGGGTGTTTGTGGTACCTTCGTTGCTTCTGAATTCCATAACACAAGTGCTTTAGCTACTTACTTTGGGTTCAGAGCAATGTATGTGATGTTGTCCGCATTTTATAAAAAAAAAAAAAAACTTTTTATTGTATACAAAAGGCGGGTCAAGACGATTAGTTGAAGCTAATTTCTGTTTAGTCTAAAACTAACTGAATTAAGAAATTTCGACATCATCTCCCGAGCCTTTTCCAACTATGTTGGGGTCGGCTCCCAGTCTTACCGGATTCAGCTGAATACCGTATTTTAAATGAAGCGACTGCCTACCTGACCTCCACAATCCATTTTACTAGGTAATCCAGTATCCCGTTGTACGACTGGTTGTCAGAATGGATTTAACGACTGCCAAAGATTATCGTATGACGTAGTAATTAGAAACTTTTAACATGAAATTTTATATTGCAGTTAATATAAACGTAGTTTTTATAGTTGCTTGTGAAATAGCCCCCCCAAAGTTACCCGTATATCTAGTGCCCTAGCTAGGAAGAATAAGAAAAGAAACTGCTTTTTAAACCATATAAACTTTTTTATAAGCGTTTGAGAAATAAATACGGACTGCCTCGTTGGCCTAGTGGTGCTAAGCGCGACTGCTACGCTAGAGGTCTTGGGTTCGATTCCCAAGTCGACCAAGGTGTCATTGGGTTTTTCTATGAAATTCTCAGTAGCAGGTCGGAGTGTGGATTTGTGCCCGGTTAGTGGCAATAGGCTCGCCCCCTAATACATGGGACCTAAACATACCGGCGAACTGTGGGTGTACATTGGTACCTACACCTCTGCCTAACCCTTCGGGGATACAGGCGTGATGGTATGTTATGTTATGTGAAATAAATAAATATTCTTTTAAGAATAAAAGCGGTACCTACTTTAAGTGTTTATCAACGTTATATAACCAATAATATTCAGAAAAACAGTAAAATTTTGATCGTCAATAAAACATTAAAGCCAGGTGTGCGTATGAATAAAATGAACTGTAAAAATATCGATTTCATATTTATATCTTTATTTCATTTTATTATATAAATCGATTTTATGTAACATAAATTTAAAGGCAAATCAGTTTCGCTGAGTAACGGTAGTGTAAACGTGTAAAAGAAAAAAAATATCTTTACGAAAATAAGTAAAATCGTGGGATAAATTAATGAAAATCATATCTGAAAATTTTTAACTAATATTATTGGCTCCATTTAAAATATTTTAAGAAAAGGGCTGTAGTGTTATAGTGAGTTAAAGATACATTTTTAGAGTGTGGCAACAAGTTTCAATTTTAAAGGTAAATAAACACTATATAATCATTTTTCTATACAAATAGGTATAACAAACTAACAAAAAATACTCGGAATTCCGATATTCAACTAAATGAAGTCATAAAATTGTGGGAAGTGGCAAATAACAGCTAGTTTGCAGTAAATCAAATTGTTTACGAGTTACAGAATTTTCTTTATAGACCCATCATGGGAAATAAATAGAGGGAATATACAGGGTGTTAAGAAAACCCTGTCCGATCCGTTAACGTGTTGTTAAATGTTAGGTATTGATATCTGATTAGATTAATGTAAAAAAAAAAAAAACTTTTCTCAGAAGTCGAGAGCGAATGTCGGCGTCGTAGGTAACAGGTGCTGCCAAATGATCAAAACAAGACCGCCAATAATACCGACGAAAATGGTGTTGTTATTCTTATTATTTTAATCTCAAATTTAGGGAATTTTGCGGCAAAAAATGGTTATTCCAATATTCATTAATATTGTTCCTATCAAATAATTCCAAATTTAATATTTTATTTGGGCATGTGATTATAAGCCCTATATCACCCTTTCGGGTCGGACAGGGTTTTCTTAACACCCTGTATTTACTCGATTATGTAAATTATTAGTTATTGCTCAATTCGTTTATATAAAGTAAATAGATTTGGTTTAGGAGGGAAGTAGTAAACAAGATTGGATATCTAGATTATTTTGTTTATGATTCATCTGTTTGAAATTACTTTTATGTAATATTTGTGTCTAGATAAATCTTCTTAAAGCTAGAACTAGTAATGAATCTGAAAGTATATTTTTACACAATTCTGGGTTGAAAGCACAATTTTTAAACGACTTCAAAAGAAAAGGAGGAGGCACGTTTTTACATTCTATTTATTGTATTGTTGACTTAAAATTTTTTTTGTCACCTATAGGATATAACTAAGATGTGTTCCATATTTTTTTATTGTATCGTTCTTTTCACATAACATAACATACCATCACGCCTGTATCCCCGAAGGGTTAGGCAGAGGTTACCAATGTGCACCCACAGTTCGCCGGTATGTTTAGGTCCCATATAATAGGGAGCGAGCCTATTGCCACTAACCGGGCACAAATCCAAACCCCGACCTGCTACTGAGAATTTCATAGAAAAACCCAATAACACCTTAGTCGACTTGGGAATCGAACCCAAGTCGACTAAGGTAAGCGTAGCAGTCGCGCTTAGCACCACTAGGCCAACTAGGCCGTTCTTTTACACATTTCTATGTAATCAATTATTACGCATCCAAATTAATAAAGCACTCTTGAAACAACTTTTTATATAGGTAAATTTATAAGACACCTAAATTGCATAAAAACCCAATTTTAATATGACACCTCATCAAAAAACTCTTAACTAATATGTCAAGTATTACAGGTAAAAATATCCCCATGGAATATTATCCCATGTTTGGTCACCATGGCAACCGCGAATTCCTTTCGAGCAACCGCGACCAGTTTGCGACGCCAACCGCAAGTGTTGCATTACTTATATCTTATGGCTTACGGTATTACGGTATTGCTATTGATCGCCGACTCGTTTACTTGATAGGTTTAGGGACCCGTATGTTATATAAGTTGTTTTAAAGTTATATCACAAAAACGACGTGTTAGGTTTTTAAAATTGAAATAGGAATCCTGCTTCTCTCTTTAACGAAGATGTTTACATAAAAAAGAATAGAATAAGAGATAGAATATTTATCTTAATAGGAATTGTTTAGTTTTTTTGGCCTATGTTGTCCCACTGCTGGGCAAAGGCTTTCCAAGCCCTTCCATTGGTCCTTCTCCCACGCTACTTGGAATCAGCCCTTGCGGGATACGTCCAGTTCGTCCCGCCACCTTTTTCTAGGCCGGTTAAGAGTTATCTTCTAAAACGGAATGCGTTCTAATTAATCCCTAGTTAAAAAAATATATTGTGAGTTAGGCCTATGTATCACTATATCGACACGAGACTGACTTGTAGTAGGTTCAAACTTATATTGGGTATTCCACTGTTATCGTTTACGTTTACGTGAAATTTCGGGTTTTGTGAGTTTACCAACATTTAGAACCCTGTAAGTAGTGATACGAACGGGATTTCCAATTTTCCATATTAAATACGAAGTTTACAACTACACATAAAAAACATTTCAGTAAAATGCTAATTTATAAAACATGCTATCAAATTGCACTGTCACGAATAAGGTCGCATTACGTTCAATGATTTTATTTGCATTTTTTGTGTCTGCGGTTTTGGTATTATAGCATTAAACATTTTGGAAATTACTATCGAATATTTTTTACTCGATGTAGTTGCCTGATTATATAATATAAAAACAGTACAGGTCACAATCTGAAATTTTTAGAGTTGCATAGTAGTTTCCAACATTAGTTTTAGTAAAAAAAAATACTTTCGATTTATCTAAGCATACAAAATCACTTGACATAGTAAATATAATGAATAAATAATAATAATAAATGCGGACAACATCACATACATTGTTCTGAACCCAAAGTAAGTTGCTAAAGCACTTGTGTTATGGAATTCAGATTCAACGAAGGTACCACAAACACCCAGACCCGAGACAATGTAGAAATGTGATTTTCTACATTTACCCGTCCGGGGATCGAACCCGGGACCTCAGAGCTAGCGACACCTTGAAACCGGTGCGTACGCCACTCGACCACGGAGGTAGTCAATATGAAAAGCTTTCTCGCCTTATCCATTTAAACCTTTTTCATATTTCTTCTAATTTCCTACCCGAAATTAGGAACCTAAAAATAACCTTAATCTATATCACAGTCAATGATTACCATCCTAACACTAAGTAGCGGAAAACCGGTGACGTATCAAGTTCTATTGTAGTACCATTCATAAACACCGACACACGTAGTGACACCTTACACCTCAAGGCTGGCTTATCTTGTCATTAGATATACTGGGAACTTCATTAATATGCGTATACTTTGCTTAGTAAATCGCATAATGGCCTCGTTGGCCTGGCGACTGCTACGCTAGAGGTCTTGGGTTCGATTCCCAAGTCGACCGAGGTGTTATTGGGTTTTTCTATGAAATTCTCAATAGCAGGTCGGAGTTTGGATTTGTGCCCGGTTAGTGGCAATAGCCTCGCCCACTGTTACATGGGACCTAAACATACAGGCGAACTGTGGGTGTACATTGGTACACCTCTGCCTAACCCTTCGGGGATACAGGCGTGATGGTATGTTATGTTAAATCGCATAATTAGCTATTCTGTAGTAAAACGCATGAAGGAATAAATGTTGTTGTAGTATTTTAAGTGAAAAAAATTGCCTGGTCCTTCCGTCTATCTCATCGAGCACATATATAATACATACATACATACATACATATAGTCACGCTTCTTTCCCTTGTAGGGGTAGGCAGAGACCACTTCTTTCCACTTGCTACGACCCTTACACACTTGTTTCCCTTTGTCCACTTTCATTATTCCCGTCATACATGCTGTTCGGTTTATGGTACTCTTGACCTGGCCTTTTTTCATTCACTCTCGCCTTATACACTTTTTTCGTCAATCGTTCTTCATTCATTCTTAATTTTTGTCCCAACATCCATCATCTTACATACTTCATCCACCTTACCATAATAATATAACATACATATATAACTTTGATATAGGTAAAATATAGTAATACGCTTACTAATTGAAATCGTTAAGTTTTGTTAACAATATTTTTGTTGTCATAACAGTTTCAATGCCTAATAAACTGGTTTACTTTATTACCATCAATTCTAATCAGGTCATCATCTATTATTGACAATTTTATTAACATCTTATAAGCAAACAGTTATGTTAAAACGATGATGCGTAAGGAACTAATTATCCACCAGATCCTCAAATGTTTACAATGTATTTAATCAGCCCATAGGTTCTTAAAGCCTTCAATATCCACTATGATATACCCTAACAAGTCTGCCATACTTTCACCAAATGATGCAGGAAAGTATAAAATGGTACTTCTAGTAATTGGCTCGTTGGTATTCAGCAGACTTGCTTAGAAAGTACACACAGAATCGGCGATTTAACTCCACAAAGCCTAGAATAACGGAAAATTGGTACACCAGCTGATTTAGTTATTTGATTTCCTGATCATTAAATGATAAACCGCTTTGATGTTAATAGTATGTTCGGAGTTTTTGGTCCAATTTCTTGGTGCTGGTATTTTGATTGTAAGGCAGAAATGTCAGGGTATAACGTGCTGTTATTAACACATTCTCTAGTGCTATTTTATATTTGCAAGTTGAGGTATTTTCTTACTTTTTTGAGTGACTAAAACTATAACTGGCTATACATTTATCTTTTTTTTATACCCAACCATCCACAAAAATATTATAAATGTAAAAGTAACTCTGTCTGTCTGTCACACAAAAGTTTTCAGGGAAAATGAACGGCTTCCGTACTGATCAGTTTCACCAAATTCCCAAAATCAGCGCATAAAACCAAAAAAGTTCCATACCGGCCAATTTAAAATTTCCCGTTCTTCAAAAGAGTAAACAACATTAACAGCTTCCATTACTTCTATCCCAGTCCCCCTGTTCCGTCCATCCATTATATGCAGGCGCGCCGCCAATGCAGTTAACACAATCAGATTACTAGCCGCTCAATCTGTCACAACTGCTGGGTCTACCCTAGTGGGATATAGGATGATATGATTACAAGCATTGTTGAAGTGTGTTGATGATCAAATGTGAGACCAAATAATTGGATAAAGTTGTTGAGAGCAGAAACACTATTGCTTTTTGGTGGCAACGCGTAAACATTGAAATTCCTACGAAGCACCTATTACGCCATTTTCTTTAGGATATTTTTTGTCATTTTTTGATCATGTTAGGACATATGCATTGCGATAATTAAGCTTCATACTCTGACTTCCTTTTATTCAAGACCTTAATTGCAATTAGGTATTGCAATAAGTAGTTTTCTTCCCTTTTTTAATGACCACGGGAAGATCATGATGTTCTTATAGTTCATATTGAATTCTTTATGGTTCTTCTCCATAGTAATAACATTTTAGAACCTTGCAAATAGGAGCATTTATCGTATTGAAAGTGTCTCAAAAGGCCTAATGGTATATAAATATTTCGATTTAATTTTGATTTTGTACCTAACAATGAACACCCTATGCCCCTCCATCACGTGTGTCACGTTGTCTCAGGATTGCATAAATCGCTCCGGACGGAGAGTACCTCACGTGCGACTAGACCAGAGAGTAGGGGCACCACTGACTGATAGGTAGTATTGTTCTAGTTGAGTTGTGGACCGAACTTCTAAATACTTTCTAGTTATAAGTATTTTGAGAACTTTTGAAAATTAAAAAGTTCCAGCAATTGGCGCAGTTCTAGTATGCTTTTTTTATGGAGAGACTGGAGATAATCTTCATAGGTTAGTCTTTTAAACTCCTTTGTTTAGTCTTTTAGTGAGTATAATTTGAGATCTGTTGTTTTAAAAAAAGTTTAGGATTTTGGACGGAACGATTTTCATATATCCAAAGTGTTATGTATACTAATTGTGTTGAGATACCATCTGACTTCGTATTTGGAACTAAGATTAGCCTGGAATATATTTTTCACTCATTGGGTTGATGTAAAACATGTAATAAACAAATAATAAAATAAATCCAATTTCAGTTATACATAATCCCATCCTGTATGCACCTCACACTATCATTTCACGAGCATCAAGCCGGCATATAATACAACCAGTTTCAGAGCGTGTTCTACACAATTAGATCTAAAATGCGATAATATTAGCTTAGTTGGACCATAACATAAATTATCTTGTGGCGCGCAATTGACAAGTAATAAACCCGAAGCTTAAAACATATCCAGCTATTACCCTAGGTATAACACTCGTAAAATCCTGACATTGGACGCGACCATAGAGTAGTTAGTTAACAGAGTGGTGACTGAATCTACGTTTAAGTTAGTCCTTGCAGTACATACTTGCAATTTTGTATATCTTTCTTTGAGGCTCAAAATATTTTGTATACAAAGGAAGATGCAATGGGATGATAATATGGCAACTCTCTGCTTTTTTTTAATTCTCATAATTAGATTACTTGCTAAAAGTGTATTTCTTAAAAGAGTTTAAATCAACAGAAACTGAGTATTGTTTTTATAATTATTTTCAGTATTGGTAGAGAGAACAGAAAAATCATCAAATCAATTTATGGAAAAATAAAATATTTTTATAGTATTGAGAGACAACTTATCAACGTACCGGTTCTATAAATGCACAGTATGCTTCAAATGAAGTCGTAAACATGCACCGTAAATTGAAACACGTACCTAACTAACCACTCTATTTACTATCTACTCTGTGGCGTGGTCATAACCCATATAAGTTTACGCGAATGTCAAGTTTGATCGTCCGTCTGTTCATTTGTTTAATATCCCGTCATGTGGTCATGAAAGCTGCAAAATTACAGGATTAAACTTATTTAAATGGATTAAGCAAATGCCAAGGTTTTACCAGAGCTATATAAATAGGGATTTTGTGTGAATGTTCCCATACAGTATTAATATGATCTTTGCTTTTGTTTGTTTTTTATATGGAGTGCAATACAGGATGTTATTGTTGGAAAAAATATAGTTTGAGTTAATTTATTTGTAAACAGAAATATGTTTAACTTTTTGTGTTAGGGTGTTTTTTTGCACGAGGATTTGGCGTTTTTTTTTTAATTTGTTTGCATTTAATAAAACGGGTATTTTATTAGGTTAGTGTAATATTGTGTTCATCACAGTTTGTAAAAGTTTCAAATGGCGATCATCGAAAATGGCCCTTCATTTTAACTGTTTTATTTTTGATACTTAAATATTGTTTTTTTTTTCATACCTGTTTAAACATTGTTCTTGGCGCGAATGTTTTGTTTAAAGTGTGAATTACGAAATTAGACTTTAGCGCTTGGGTATAAAGGTGCTTTTAAAGTTAACATGTTGTCAGGTGGTGTGGAAACTGTTTTGGATTATGTGTTGGTTACGTGATTGTAATTCTTTTTATATAGTATCTGTTTGTTTCCCTATTAAAAATAAAAAATTAAGGCTTCCTGTTCTTGTCATTATTTATTTAACCAATATACATATAGTATTCAGTACCCGGAAATATCTAACGATACTTATGCTGTTATACAGTAGTAAACTTAGAAACTTGTTTAGACATACCATATCAAGTGCGAGTCGTTTTACCAAGTCGTTAATATTCTAGATTATTACTTAGATTGCGTGCAAGATGCCTAGGAAGTTTTATTATGTAGAACTCATGGATTTAAGTAGCTCTTCTGATCTTAGTCGTAGTAAATTTTAATATTTAGATGTTTTGCTAATGGATGTTGAGTGCATCCTGAATATTTGTAACTATTTATGAGTTTAGGGCTAACATAACTAGCTCATTAAGGACGCCATTTAAAATGTATACTAAATAACATAACATACCATCACGCCTGTATCCCCGAAGGGTTAGGCAGAGGTGTACTTATGTACACACACAGTTTGCCGGTATGTTTAGGTCCCATGTAAAAGGGGGAGAGCCTATTGCCACTAACCGGGCACAAATCCAAACTCCGACCTGCTACTTAGAATTTCATAGAAAAACCCAATAACACTTTGGTCGACTTGGGAATCGAACCCAAGACCTCTAGCGTAGCAGTCGCGCTTAGCACCACTAGACCAACGAGACAGTTTAAATAGAAGTGTTTGAAAATTAAGGGGAAAATAAGTTGTATAAAAATTGATATGTTAAAAACTATTGTGGAGATAATAAATATTTCACTATACCTAACAGTTCGTACCGTTAGTTCCTCTTTTAGTAAAAATGAATTAATATCCACTCATAAATGCAACATTTCCAAGAAAATGTACTACTGATCTGAACAGTAAACCATTTTGAATTTCATATCCAAAACCCAGGTTTTACAATCAGAATCACTTAGCTACAATAAAAACATATTTCCCCGTAAAACTGGGCATATAAAATAACACGGTTCATCATAATAATATCGCTATCCTTTGAGAATGTCGCGTCTTATTACGGCCAGCCATGATCAGAGGTAATGAGGGCCGATTAAAAATGTAACACGTTTAGGTGGCACGGGACGGGGACGATACGATATGATTTTTGGCCTGAGATATGTATTATGTGAGTTAAATGACGTAGATATTTTTGTTCTTTGGATATGTGATGCAAATAATTTTTATTTACGATTACAATTTTTTTTTAAATGATGTCTGCTGTGGAATTAGCGAACAGGAAGAGAGTGGAACTAGTTTATTTCAATTAAGTTTGAGGGATCTTGGTTACATTTTGCAGTAAATACTAAGTTCATACTTGTTTAATACACTAATTATTACTGAGGAGCTTTCCAAAGCAAAAACCTCAAACTAAACAAAGACACCTGCAAAAAATATACCTATGTACTATAAATCACAAAAATCTTTCCCCATGGTATAAATATCTTTTCATAAAGATGTAACTCGCCGATACAAGCAATTTGCTGCGAATATAACGCATTATACCAACCAGACCCGGTTTTTAACGCGCTCAGAAAAATAAGGAGAAAATAAGTATTTTTGCAAAATTGACGATTAATCGGCATTCTTAACGCGAGCTAGTTTATTACGTGAGTTATAAACACGCCTATTTTTGATAAAGTACTGAATGTATGGTATATTTTTTTTTCTATACTATACTTAGAGTAGGTAATTTGGTATTGTGTTGTGATTTTATTATTGGAAGTATGTTATTAATGGCGAGCTTGTGAAAAGTTAGACTGAGAATACATGTTTTAGAATATTGTTATTGTAGCTATTTGTTGTATCTGTTGTATATATGTAGACCCCGATACCCGTACATAAGTAGTGAGAAAGGTAGCCGAGGTAGGGAAAGATGTTAGATATTTTTATGTTTAAAATAAATGTCCTACACTAGTCCATTTTATATTGAGTAGGTATGTCCTGTTTTGTAAATTACGTACTAAAAGAATACCTTAAGTATTGGAAAAAATTGTTTTACACATTAATGTTTATCCTTAGCGGGGATCGAACCCTCAGCACGTCGCGCAGTGCTACTAAGCGTTTGCACCTATACCACTCGGCTGTTTAAGAAGTTAACAATTTATGGTAGCTAAATTGTAATCAACAAACACTATGATGTAAACTATTATTTATAAACTATAGGCCAGTGACTAATAAGCGTCTATGGTATGATTTATTTGATTACAATTTAACATATTTTGTTTCGAGGGCAAGTGATTGGTGGAGCAGTAAATTGATTAAATGTTACCTTAAGTCGTCGTTTTATGGGTCCCTTAAGGTCAGTTTTGTAGGAAATAGAGATGATTGCCCTTACCATAGTTATAAATAAATATATATTTGTGATCGTATACTCTGTCGTTTAAAATATACTTTATTATTTACAGAAGTATCAAGAACTAAACGTTATTTATTGGCCTGTATGATATAATAATATAATTATGCAGTTTAAAAGTTCTAGTATTTAAATTCTGACTTTACTGAATGCTCTTCTGCATCTACAGAAAGCTTTGATTTAACTGCCTTAGATATAAGTAGTTGACCCACTAGTCGTCATACATTTAATACACTAATTGTAATACATATTTTGCCTAAAAAGTACTTAAACGAAAGTAGTAGAAAAAGTGACAGAACAATCCAAAAACATTATTTTCTTTCTTCCTTGGGTATTTTCATTTAAAAAAAACTTTTAACTTCCTGATTGTTAGATAATACTATTTTCGGAGTTTTCCGTCCGTTGGCGAGTTATTAACGTCACTCTGTCCGTCCGTCTGTCACTGTCAGAAACAAAGTTTAGTAGCTTTGAGATTATAACTTTTGGATAACTGGATACAGATTATGTTTCAGTTACATTTTTTGGTAATTATAATATTTTTTGTAATGAAATATTTAGAAAAATATATAAAACTGATTGATGTGTGTACGACTGTCAAGCACAAACAGATATGGATATTTTGTCTAATTGAAGATTTGGTTAAGAACTAGAGCTCTTAAGATTTAAATGAGAAGAGTGATTTTCATTAATTTAATACAAACATGAGTAGTATTAAGATATTTTCATCATAAGACGCTCTTTAATTTCCTATGCTTAAATTCTTGGTTAAAACCAGAGCGTTCAGTGTGTCATTTATTTAATTTTACGTACCTATTTTCTTCTTCTTCCCTTTGTTATCACATACCTATTATAATAATAATAATAATAATTTATTTGGAAGAATATTGTTACAATAGATGTTACATAAAATAAGGTCCATAATATTCTGCTGTTTCCAGCGTCCAAATATTGTATAGTCTACAACAAAATAGGAGACTATTACATTGTAAACAGCGTTTTAATTACAATACAAAAAAAAATTAAAGAAAAACTGAATACAAGTCAAATCTAACTCACATACATAAAACAAAGGTCAAAATTTGTCGTTTAGGTAGTCGTCTATTGAATAATAACATTTTTCATTTAGGAGTTGAGAAAGCTTTGCTTTAAACATCGTAAATTTTATTACTTTAATCTACTACATCATCATCTACATAGCTTATGTTTTAGGTATTTCACCATCTTTTTTTTATATTTTGGTGTAATATAATATCTATGAAGGTGTTATCTTTATTATGAATTAAACTTAAAATATTTACAACGCCTGGTTGACACTTCGCGTGACCCAAAGGCTGGCTTCTACCTAGGTCAGCGAAGAAGCATTGCCATACAACGTGGCAATGCTGCCAGCCTTTTGGGCACACTCCCAGTCGACAGCGATGTGGATAAATTTTTGATGCCTTATTTTATTTCTTAGTTTTATTTAGTTTATTATTTTTCTTATTTCTTTCACCATCTTATAATCGTATTCCAAAACGATATTTCTAAGTCCGTTAGCCGTCTTCAAATTTCAATAGTGAACTTATCAGTAAAATCTTAATTACTTGACAGACATTTCCGCATTTCTTTGACGTTTATAACGCGACGCCATCTGCAATTAAATGGATTTTAATTAACTTTATATACATGAAAGTCTCACTAAAGATGTGCGTTTGCATTGTCAAACGATATTTTTAAGGTTGGGTTTCTTCTTCTTTAATATTTTAAATTACATACATATAATCACGCCTCTTTCCCGTAGGGGTAGGCAGAGACAACTTCTTTCCACTTGTTACGATCCTTACATACTGGTTTCGCTTCGTCCACTTTCATTATTCCCTTCATACATGCTCTTCGGTTTAGGATACTCTTGACCTGGCCAATTTTAACATACCATTACTACATTACCTAAAATAATATATTTTAATGATATAGAATATAATAATTTATTTCTGTAGCTATGAGTCATCATCACTTTTACACGTCATTTTAATTTATTTTTTAACCACGGTGTAATAAATATTCAGATTTTCGTACACAGATCTACATAAGCAATCTATAAATACAAGTTTGTAGAATATTTATAGACAATAGAAAACTATTATCAATGAATCTTTTGTATCAATACTCACCAAACAAAAACCAATATATTTTGCGAAGCATTGAAATAAAATAGAAAACAGATAAATAAAGTATAACTATGCATTGTTCACCAATTTCTGACGCAAGTGTATGACACACAACGATTGTCAAGTCTTTGAGAATACCATTTTAAAATATCAGTCTTGTTTATTGACTTAAATAAATAGAAATAGTTTATTTCTCTGTTTTTTCCTTATTTTGTTAATACATAACATAACATACCATCACGCATGTATCCCCGAAGGGTTAGGCAGAGGTGTACCAATGTACACCCACAGTTCGCCGGTATGTTTAGGTCCCATGTAATAGGGGGCGAGCCTATTGCCACTAACCGGGCACAAATCCAAACTCCGACCTGCTACTGAGAATTTCACAGAAAACCCCAATAAAACCTTGGTCAACTTTGGAATCGAACCCAAGACCTCTAGCGTAGCAGTCGCGCTTAGAACCACTAGGCCAACGAGACAGTTTTTTGTAAATACAGAATAGTTTTATTTGAAATATACTTCATGTAGTTACTGACATTTTAAAGGGCAAAGATTTCTGTGTCATCACGTATAATGATAGCAGATAATGCACTCATAGTGTAAGTATGCATATAAAATGACCGACAAGTGTATTCTTTAAATTATACTTCAGAAAGAAAACATACGTCTAAAAAATTTAATCAATGATGGCAATGACTTACGATTATGTTCTGTTGTTTATAACTTTAATGTAAAAATAACACAAACAATAACATCATTAAATAAAATAAATCTATAAATAATAACGTATCGTACCACAATGGACACGTGTTGAAATGTCGTAAAATATCACCAACTGCTCGAAACGTAAAATGGAAATAAATTTTAACTGGTTTCGATGATTTCTGTAAAACTACGAGCTTTGTTCTTTGTTGTAATGCTTTTGGACTTTACTACGTGTATTTTCCTAATTAGTTGAATCTTAATTAGCCTCTCAGAACAATATAAACACAAACACAAGCCACAACACAAACTTCAAGTCGTTCATGGTGCGAGTTCCAACTCACCACATCGAAACCTTCCTCAAGGTCTATCGAAAATTCAGAGGAAGGATACGCGAACACGATGCAGCGTAACACGATGCCGACACTTCGTGTGCATTAGTTTTTATTTATAAAATATGTATGTTAGTTTATAAGGTATTTATCTATGGGCCTAGTCGCCTGACAATAAATGATTTTATTATTATTATTATTAATATAGTCGGTTTTTTTACCTAGGTGAACAAAGTAGATTTTTGTGCCTCTTTTCACCTCAATTTCAATTAAATTACATGTAAAATAAGTTGATTAAATTAGTGTATTTTTTTCACCTTGGAACTATAATAACAAATGCGACTTTCTTCGTTATTAAAGTGGACTTTTATCATCGGCATGCAAATTGGCAAAGAGTTAATTTATATTTTACAGTTTTACTAATCTAAGCACATGAAAATCCGTTCGGTAGTTTATGAGTCTATCGCGTTCAGACAGACATATTGTGCAGACATTATCGTGGGGCTTTGTTTTATAATATGTATGTGGTATATATATATGTGGTAAATATAGATATAGAAACAGATGTATAAAAAAAAAAACAAAAAAAAATATAATAAAAAAATTAAAAAAACATGCCTGCCATGTCAAAAAATATCAAAAAAGTGAACTAAAAAATTAAAAACAAGTCAAATATTTGCAGTCAAAAACTAAAAGCTTCTAATGATACCACAAACATTGAAATCGGTCAAGCCTTTTAGAAGTTATGGTGGAATAAAGAAACTCACATACATACATGAACCCTGAAAACATAATTTTTTTTTTGCAGTTAGCCTGCGCTCAGGCTAATTGCAAAGATCTCTACCAAAAAAAAAAAAACATAACACTACTTTTTGGGCAGTCGTGTAAAAAGGAGTAAGCATGGACTTTAAAAAACACAGAAAAAAGTTATTTCAAAGACTAAGTTTAAATATCTGAATTCAAGATACCTCTTATAAATAAAATAAATAGTCATGTACAATTCAATACATAGTTCTAACATAAAACAAATGAAATACTTATCAATAATTGCTGAGAACTGTTGTATACTTCGAAGTTATGTCATTACATCGATAAGTGGTAATAAAGTAATGTCCATATGAGTCTATAATTAGATTGCAAACATAAATCCTGTGATAACAATATGTATATACATATATACAGGGTGTTAAGAAAACAATGTCCGACCCGAAAGGGTGATATAGGGCTCATAATCACATGCCCAAATAAAATATTAAATTTTGAATATTTTTGATAGTAACAAAAATAATAATGTTTGAGATAACCATTTTTTGCCGCAAAATTCCCTAAATTTGAGATTAAAACAAAAATTACAACACGATTTTCGTTTTTTTGCTTTTTTTTCCAACTTTTTTATTTTAATTTAATTAGATATCGATACCTAATAATAATAATAATAATTTCTTTATTTGCATAAAATGTAGGTACAATAATGGTCTTAACTTAAAAAAAATATAGCTCCAGTACATTTTGCCTGTTGGCATACAAAATTAAAGGATAAGGCTTATAATTATTCTTAATGGGTAAAAAACTTATCATTAAATGAGATCAAGACAATTAAATAATAAAAATTGAGTAGAAAAGGGTTATAAATCATCATTTAAAAAATCTGTAACAGAATAATAACATTTCTTAGTAAGCAGTGAAGACAGGAGGTGTTTAAATTTTTTTAAAGGCTGATCTTTTATACATTTCGGTAATTTATTAAATATAATAGGTGCCATACCAACAATGTTTTTTTTAAGCAATGCAGTGTTAAAATGGCCTGTGCATAATAGGTTCCTGTACTTTGACCGCATGGCAGTAGTTCGTGTTCGCGTGTTATTTAATGAAGGAAATAAATGAATGTTACTTTTAACAAAGATTGCTATTTCTAAAATACTAGGAAAAGTTAATATATTATGTTTCTTAAAGATAGGAATACAACTGTCTGTAACCTTAAGATTAAAAATGGCTCTTATGCACCGTTTTTGGGCTTTAAATATAGCCTCTCTTTCGGTGCAGTTGCCCCAAAACACTACACCAAACCTTAAGATGGAAACCACCAAACCGTGATAGGCTACCATAAGTGTATCTAAGTTCACTTTTTTGGAGAGATTGTAGAGAACATACGCAGTGGTACTTAATTTTTTACAAATTTCATCAGATTGTGGTTTCCAGGTTAATTGGCTGTCAACTAAGATACCCAAGAATTTCGCTACGTTAGTGCTATCAATAGTTTGACCGTTATGAATAATGTTTAGGTTTATAGGATGAATTTTTTGATAAAAATGCATTATATTAGTTTTATTGAGATTAATCTTAAGATTATTATTGTTGAGCCAATTGATTATTAATTTGAGTGAATTATTTATTTCGTTTTCATATAGTTCTCTGTTTATGCAGTCTATAAGAACCGTACTATCGTCGGCAAATAACACACAAGGGTAGTTGATGTTGCGGGGAAGATCATTAATATACAGCAAAAATAGCAACGGCCCTAGTACGCTGCCTTGCGGCACGCCATATTTAATTTCTCTAGAACCAGATAAATATTTGACCTCACGTTTGGATTTGACGCATATATTCGATATTTCTGTATATTGATGGCGTCCGCTTAAATATGATTTTATTAGACTAAGGGCGTTTCCTCTTATACCGTACGCATCAAGTTTGATCAAGAGCGTTTCATGGTTTACAGAATCAAAAGCTTTTGTCATATCGGTAAATATGGCACAAATCGGTATTTTTTTATCTACATTCATCAATATTTTATTTATTAAACAACATTCATCAATATTTTATTTATTTAACAACACCTTAACGGGTCGGACAGGGTTTTATTAACACCCTGTATGTAATGTAAGTGCATGTATCTTATGTTATTAATTACCTCTATTATGTAAATACTTAATTTGTTTTTGTGTAGCATCCTCCTAAATGCACAGATCCATTTTGATAATTTAATTTATTTGATGGCTGATGTGGTCAAGATGGTTCTTTAAGGATATTTCATATTGTACAACTGTTTTCTAAGGTTATTTCGGGGTTTCATTAATTACAAGGATTTTTGTCATATATTGCGTATGCAACTTACGTAAAGCACACATGGCTTGTTTTTTGTATATTTTTAAATTCGGATTATTATGCAAATAACCTAAAAAAAAAACACTACATATTACTATTTAAAGTAATTTTTTGCTTATTAATCAATCTATTTTTATTTATAGATATTCTCCAAGACCTTGAAATGTACTCTATTCTACCATTGACCCGATTAACAGTTAAACCAGTGTTTAACTGAAAGATTGATTACAAGCATTTTAACTGGCGTAAATACGGTATATCTGTAGTAATGACGCACGTACGTATTGGTTCAGGATAAATATCCGTTGGCTGTTTAATATTTGCTTTAGATAATTGTTTTTGTTGTGCGTATATTAGGGATATCGGTAATAGTCGTTTTTATATGGTATTTGCTTAAAGGAAGAGCTTTTTTTGGAACTAAACACATAGTTTAATTGATAACAGTTCACTAAAGATGTAAAAGTAGAGTAAAAAAAGTTTTTTTTTTTCTAATGGTCTCAAACTCGTAATAATGCAGTTTCCTTTTCTGTTTGGGTTTAACGTATTAATCAAACAAGGCATTAGATACATTTTAAATTTATAGTAATTTTATATAATAATAATTATAATTTACAGGCTGTCTAAAAATATAACATATTAACGGCCGATTTTTCCAACACAAGATATTTTTTATTCGGGGCATAAACATTTTCGTCTGACAAGTTTTGAATTGAAGAACTTTCAAAAATTCATAATTATTCGTTGGATAAAATTATCTGGAGTTTAAAAAATCAGGCCTATACATCAGCCACTTTAAAGAAATAATGAACGTGCTTTGGGATTATGAACCTTAATTCAATGACTAACAGTTCAGTTTCCATCACATTCAAATTACTTTAAGGCCCTTTTCGGTAATATTTGTCATTCTAAAATGAACTTAAACACATGTTGTCAAAGTTGATAATTGCGTAATTAGTAATAACGTTTAATTCTCTTTCCATATTGGCTTTAAATACTCAAATAATACTCAAATACTCAAATCTTTATTGAGTATTTGAGTATTTGTATATTTAGTACTAGCTGTGCCCCGCGGTTTCACCCGCGCGAATGACAATTCATACACTGTCTTTACAAATTATAGTCTATGTGTTATTCCGATGTATAAGCTACATTATTGTAAAGTTTCATTAAAATCCATTCAGTAGTTTTTGCGTGAAAGAGTAACAAACATCCAAACAAACTTTCACATTTATAATATAAGTAAGGATAAGTGACGTGACTCTTTCATCTTCAAACAATTGTAAATAGACGTATGACCTGATAACATTTAGCTAATAACGGGCATTCTATTTTCAAATAACGCGTGGGTAACTACCCTAAATACAGAAATAAGACACTTTAAAAAGTTTGTTTTGACGGGCCTGTTGGTCTAGTGGTTAGTGACCCTGACTGCTATACCGGAGGTTGTGGGTTCGATTCCCACCTAGGACAAATGTTCGTGTGATGAGCACGATCACTTGTTCAGTGTCTGGGTGTAATTTATCTATAATATGTATGTATTTAGAAATATATAAGTATGTTTATCAGTTATCTGGTTACCATAACACAAGCTCTGCTTAGCTTGGGATCAGATAATCGTGTGTGAGTTGTCCCGGAATATTATTATAATTGTTTAAACTCTTATTAAAGAGTTTGTATAGTTAAATACTCTTTTTAGACATATAACCTCATTATGATTTGTAGCTTTTTTATTTGTCCGAATTCTTAGTTAAAATTTTGAGTCTGTGGTATGCAAATATGTACAATTTTAGCTCAAATATTTGTTGCGTGGGTAAATGATTTTTCTTATTTACTTTTTTATATACAAAAATACTTGACCTTGTTCTTAATTCCCCTATTAATGTGTATGAAATATTGTCGTTTTACTTGTCTACTGTCTGTGTGTAACGGAAAGCTCTTTACTGCTTCTTCGAAACATGAATAAACTCTTTACTATGGATCATTGGCTGAGAAAGAGGTGGCCTACCGTTGCTTAGCAACGCATAAACAACTCTATTGTTTTCTAAATACATCACTTCTATTACGGCTTTTTGAATCGAACACGAATCAAATTAGATAAACGGTATAATAATAAAATTAAAATAATAGTACGTATCAAAATAAAAAAAAATGGACTTGTTAGTTTTCATTGCTCTAACGCACTAAAGAATCATTCAATTGTTTTGTCACCAATATTTGTGAATCACACAAATGTTTGTCCAAACTTTTGACAACCTTCAATCATAAAATCAGACATTTATTTACTTTTTTTTTAACCAACTCCTTTCTTCACAAATCCGGTCAATTAACCACTAAGTCACAGCAGACACATTAGCGAACCTAACATTGTTTGTTTCTTTACTTTAGTTCATCCGGCCTCTGTTTATTTAGTTCATCTCATTCGTTCATTCGTTCACTGATTGTGTAAATAATTAAAATATCCGTTCGTTACTGTTTTATTCAATTTCCTGTGTTCGTTTAATTTTATTGTTTTTCCGGAAGGGTGGTATAATTTTGTTTCGACCACCCTGTTGTCTTAAAGGAAATTCAAGTATGTAATATGGAATTTAAATTTGATAAACAATCCATTATCTATTAAGTTGAAAAAGCATTGCCAAGGAAATGATTTATTACGTTAAATGATGAAAGAACGAGCATTACTTTATTTTACAATTAGTTATATTTTTAGACATTTAGACAAAGTGCCCTGTTTTATCTCAGGATATGCCTGCAGTATACACGGTTAATAACCTATTAGGCGCTAAATTTTGAGCATAACTATGATTTGACCTTTTTTTAATTCGCCTTAACTGGTGTCTGGGTTATAGAGATCTTATAAGGGCGTTATGTTGGCTTTCAACTAACTATACAACAGAGTTCTTAGTTTTTCATGAAAAATACTGTCGTGTTTAGTATTCTGCTGAGAATCTGCAAAATAGTTTATTTTAAAAGACAATGCCAGTTCTGTTAAATGCTAAAAAGAAGTTAAGAGCAATTTGAAAACATAAAGTTTTACTACATGTGTATTACAAGTATATAACAAGAAAACACCACCTGCAATAAACTAAATGCTCTAACAAAAAAATATTATTAAATAAAAAGAAATATTGACAGTGTACGTTTAACATCTGTGAGTAATATCATTGTTAAGTTACGGGCATTGTTTTGTTCGATAATCAATAGTTAGGTGTCATCTCAATGGATGTATGGCTTGTATGTATGTGTGTGTATGGGTTGTGTATGAATTGTCAATTACAAGCGGCTGTTGTAGTAATGTCACAACTTGCAATGGGAGAGCTTGTGTGATTGTGTAAGTGTTTTTTTTTAAATTAGATAGTGTTGTAACGAAAATATCGTGTTTTGATTGATTCGTGGGAAGTGGTGTTAGATAGAAAAGTGGTGTCAGTTAGTGGAGAATTTTTCCCAGCAGTTGACCAAGAATATAAACTCAATAACCCAATTCTGGATAAATATATAAGAAATCCGTGTTTTAAATAATAATCAAAGTGTTTATTTGTGCTTGTGCGTTCATAATTCCAATATTTAATTAAATATAATTTTGTATCTATTTGAGACATTAATCAAACGACGAGATAGTTCCATCTTTTACTTTAATTACACTTAATTAAGCAGCGGTTAATCAGAATTAACTGGACCTACTTATCACGTCCAAAATCAAAAACTATAACTTCACACGTATCTCCTGTTTAATCGATTTAGTATTTTAATAGGTATCTTTACTAAATCGACAAATTAAGCTTCTAGAAATGTTTCTTGGCGTGTTCGCGTTCTGTGTGTAGGAACGTGTGAGTGTAGGAATCAAAGATTTAAGCTCTTCATAAAGTGCCTGTATTAGATTTTCTGGAAATAAAAGCACCTTTTTTATTTTGTATTAGCTATTTAATTGAATAAAAATACTTTAATTTTTATGATGTTGCATATGCATGTATGTATATCGTTAGTATACGTATATATCTTTACGTAGCTCTATTTCCAGTAATAAGAAACCATACAACCAAATAATAATTACGTTTTTCTTGTTCCAGATTTCGCCAACAAAATGATACCACACTCGCTGTAAAGAAGATTGAACCTTACTTATATATGTGTAAAGTGTAGTTTCAATAAACCGGGTATATGTGTGAAAAGGTGCGTAGTGATAAAATGACGAACATTACTCCTGAGACAAGGATTATGATGATGAGGTCTAACGATGGAAGAAACAGTTACAGGAGACAGGTATGTGTATCTATTTGTACTGATAATATTATTTAAGACTAACTTTTGACCTCGATTTTTCCTGTAAAGAAATTACATTTGAACATAAAATTTATTTTGTAAAAGCCTTTAAACCAGCTAGTCTCAAAATGCTCAAAAAGCGTAATCAAGCTAGCCCAAACACGATGGGATTGCGTCGCAACTATGTTCAAACTTCAAATGGCCACCTTCTGGCTCCAACATCACACTAGATCGATTACGAATTAATAATACTGCATTGTCTCCATACTTACATAACTAACCAAAACTTTAGCTTAATCGGATGTGAAGAAAGGTTTCTAATTTAGCTTGCATGATTTGATCTAAATATTAATAGCAAGCTTTAAGAAAAGCTTGGATACAAAACAGTAACATAAAAATAGTAAAAACTGAAATAAAACTCCTTTTACGGATTTTATCCCGTTATGTATTTAGATTTAACATTTTAAGACACCTTTGCAGGTATAATGGTCACGGGCAGACTCTCTGACAGTCTCCGTAAACCTTATAAATAAATAGTAAATACTAATGATATTTAGGTAAAATCCTTTGTAATACGTTGCCGTTGCCTGTTGCATATTTTTATTTACCATGCAAGTCAGGTAATATTGAATAAACAATCAATTCACTAGGTACGATTACAAATAAACAAATTAATTTGATTAACAGCTAGTACCGATGACTCAGTAGTTTAGATTGTACTAGTTTAAAAATAGTGTAACTGCTAATTAAAGATGCATTCTAGTACAGATCTAAATTCCATTTAATTCGGCCACCCTGTGTCATTGAATACTATTTTTTTATACACCATATATATAGCAACGATAAACTATAAACATAGAGGATTTAAATATAGTTTATTGCATATACTCGTAAATATTGATTTTTGGAGTTTCTTCTACAATATTTAATTTTAGTGAAAAAATGACATCTTAAACCAACGACTAGCATTGCCTTAATTACTAATATATTTCAAAAGCTATTATTCACCATCTTAACGTATTTATTTACAATTCAATACTTAAATCGAATATTACAACAAACACAACTTTTGTAAATGAATAAAACTAACAGGCGTCAAATAATTATATGTTAACTGTTTAAATACGTATTAATGTAAATAAAAAAAAAAACTAATAATTTTATTATTTTATAATTAAATTTAATACTAAAGAATTTTAATGTTTCTTCACTGTTAGTATTATATTCACATTGCAAAAGAAAATTAGAGGGCAATGGAATGAAACCTTTATCCCTTTTGCTGAAAAGTTAAAAGCTTAAATGCGGAACCATAACTCCATATTACATACATAAGGTCAAATTACAACGTACTGTCAGGTGTGCCCATAATAAAGAAATCCAAAAATAACTAAAATACCTAATAACACTAGAAAGAAATAATAATTAAACAATTAAATCGAATCTAATACATGGTACATACATAATCAATTTAAATAAAATTACACGTTTGGCATTTGTTTCACAATCCGTCAATTTCAGTGACATTAGGAGGCTATCATTTTCTTTAGCGTTCAAATAAATTTAGCACTTTTATTTTTATAGTGATAAAGTTCAATATCCTATGACAAAAATATGTTATAAATTTGTCAACACCAAACGTCATCATGCGTTGTATTTCAGTCTTATGTGATAGACATAAGGTTGGTTTTTGTATGTTTTTTTGTGGATTTAAGTTGGTGTGGGGGATAGAATGTATGGCAGTGTGTCGGTCATTGACCCGTCCAAATGTTAGAAGTCTAGCGGACGCTTTCTGATAAAGTAGGGATGTGCCGGGATGTGTATCGAGGTCGATGTATTTATCTTTTGGGAGAATTGGGGATGTTGTAACGATGCGATGACACGTTTAGAATTCCGTTTGTGTTCTTTTCTAGTGTTTAATATGGGTTAATATTGCAGTGCGATGTGATTAATCGAAATAAGGATTTAATTCATCATAATAGTCCAGTCGTTATAATAAGATTACTAATATAACGACTGTTTATGACTTAATTTAGAATAAACTTAATCAAGATAAGGCCTTACAAAATAGTTGAGTTGAATTAAGACCGCTGTTGTATATTTCAAAGATATGCAACAATATTTCAGCTAAATAGTTATTAAACATGACGTAAAGAGTTATCCAAAAAATAACTAAATAATTATAAAAAAAAAGTTTCTCAATCATAAACCCATAAAACCAATCACTATCATATAGCTACAAAATAATATTTGAAACGGTTTATCGATGTCGATATATAAAGTATCGAAAATAACAGCACATCTCTAACAGCCCATTCACACATGGCGCTCGAAACATTGATCGATTCTCTGTACGTGTACACAGCACCCTGTATACGTTTGTAGACAAATGATATATTTCTATGTTCTGTAAGAATGTGAGAAAAAAAGACATTTTGAGAGAAACGGGTTGTGTTTGGAGTTTAAATTATTTATTTATTTATTTAATTCTTCTTGCACAATGTTGCACAAAGGCGGACTTAATGCCAGAAGGCATTCTCTGCCAGTCAACCTTAGGGTGATGGAGAAACAAATCGTGGTAGATGCACGAGTACAAAATGGAAAAAAAAGTAAATAAATTATTTATACTTAGGTATAAGTATATAACATAAGACAAGATAAATATATAAATATATATATATATATATACTAGCTGTGCCCGCGACTTCGTTCGCGTGGTTGTCGAAAACAAAACAACGTCGTGTAGATAAGAGTAGGCTATATACATAAATACTTCACTCAAGAAGGTGGTATAGTATTTTTTTGGACAATAAAGAATTTGCGAATAATGATCCTGACTTTGGTACAGTTGATTACGTTAATGCTTCTCTATATACTATGTTAGCGGTGGAATTACCCGGAGCATATATAAAAAGGTTGTTTGGGGTGCTAACACGTGATAGAGAAACATAGAGTTGGCCGTGTGAAAAACAATCAAAAGTAAGGTCTACACCCGCAACGGATAACGTCTGGCCTTGGGCTTTATTAATAGTCATAGCGTAACAGGAAATTGCACACGTTTGAAAGTAAACGGAAAATTATTGGGGATAATCATGGGTATCCTGGGAATGAAAACAACATCACCGGAGCCGCAATCTGTTAAGATTTCGGCTTCGATGACATTTCGTTGGAGATTTGTTACTCTCAGCCGAGTGCCATTGTATAGTTTTGGCGGACTTAAAATTTCTGAGTAGAATGATTGGTACTCCGACTTTTAAATAAATTTTGTGTGCTGGAAGACCTGGTGTATTTAGAGAGTCTAAAAACTCTACTGGATAATGGGTGGCATCTCCTTCTTCCAAAACCGTGTTAATCCAAACTAATATTATAAATGCGAAAGTAACTCTTGTTACATGTACCAATATTTGAGAAATGATTGCTGCTGCTTGGTCGTTGCGAGGTGCCAAAATAGCTCGTTGGCATAGCCAAGCAGCGTCATGGTTCGAGATCTCTGATAGATCTCCGTATACAGAGGAAATGAGTTCCTGCTGTAAGGTAACAGAAGAACACAGGCTCTCGACTAAAGTTACTTTACCACCTTCTTGAGTCGGGTATGTGCCGTTACCAATTTGAAGTAGTAAATTTGAGAAGACCTGCGCGTTTGCGTCACCTCCCAAATATGCTCGCATATTAAAGCTCAAATTAGTTAATATGATACCACGCCATAAAATAGAGCTCTTTAAACAGGCACCTATTTCATCGGCCCTCGTTCCTCTGGGTATTATAGGGAGTGTCTGCCTGAAGTCTTCACAGAATAGCACCAAGTTAAGCCTCCCATCGGTCGGTCATTTTGTCTTATATCTCGCAACGTTCTATCTACAGCTTCCACAGCTTTACGATTTGCCATCGTACACTCGTCCCAAACGATCAGGACGCAAGCGCGTAAAATATTGCTTTATCACTATTGCGAGACACGTTGCAAACAGGGTTTTCTGTGCGCTCCAAGTCGATTGGTGTTTTAAATGTTGTATGTGCAGTTTTCCTCCTGGTAATAAAGTGGCAGCTATTCCTGAGGAGGCGACGGCAAGGGCAATTTTGTTTTGGCTCCTTATTTGAGCCAAGATAACTTTAGTGAGGAAAGTTTTACCTGTTCCAACAGGTGCATCTAAAAACAGTATTTCTCCTAACCCAAATTTGAACAGCCATTTCGCAATATTTCTGCTAACTCCTCGGGGTTGTAATTTATTTCAGATACATACTCCCTATTAATTCGTTCCCCACCAACTGTCGGTGTTGGCAAACCGTATTGACTGAGGGGGTTTCCTCCTATACTTGTAATCTATATCTTGTATAGCCAGCAAAGACCTATTATGGCAGCTTTCACGTACTTGGTCAGAAGTTTGACTATTTCTATTTTGCTGTCTCAAAAAATCTTCGGCAAACGCGTCTTTATATTTTTCCACAACTGTCCAGCGTCCGATAGGCCACAAATATAAACATTGTCTGCATTGAATTCGTAGATTTTACGTGATGTGCGCACAAACAAACATATAAACAGACAAAAATTTCAAAAATTGTGGAAATGGGTTTTGTTAGTTATCCTTTAACACGCTGGCTATTTTTTTTTCAATTTCTTCAATGTACAAAAATGACTTTTCTACAGATTTATTATATGTATAGATATATAGATGACCAATAGAAAACATTACTCATTATGTTGGAAAAATAGTTTAAAAGTGGATTAAAGCCAAGATTAACCAACTATAAAGTGATCTATGGGGAAGCTTACGTTTTCAAGTCAGAAGCGAATGCGTAAATTTCCAAGCAAATGGCCAGGACATTTACGCCTGAATCACTTTACGGTATATGCCATGCACGTTTGTTCCTCCATGATCAGCAATGAGGAACAAACTTACCTACGGAGATTAGTAAATACAAACACTAAATAATTGTAAGTTTATATATCGGTTGAGAAAAAATTCACGACTTAAAGATGTCGTTTATTGCGACTAAAAATACAACAAAATGTTACAAAAAATTTTTTACTTAATAAAGATACGTTAGTAAAACACAAAAAAAGTTAGCTCTACTGAAATTTGAACTTGGGTATCAAAAAATTCAAACTTATATAAGAAAATGGACGCATGAAAAAAAAATACAAACATTAACAACCGGATTTGAACTTGCAGCAAGATCACTCATTTCCAATCGTTCAACCGCCAAGCTGTTTACTTCGATAGCTAGTTCACTAAAATATAGGTACTAATCAAATTGAAGATTGCTATGGCTACCTCAGTCTGCCATGGTTACCCTCTTGTTTATCTGTCAATAATGCCAATTTATGTGTGCAGTTGAGAAAATGATTTTGGAAATTTAAAGCTCCACCCCTTATCAGCTAGATTCAATAGCATGTTTCAACATAGCTAACAACCATCTACGATTTCTTGAAAACAACCTCTAAAATTTTTACACCATTCGATTAAGTAATTTATGTTTGATACTGTAACATAAAATCTGACCCCCGGCAAAAGAGAGTTGTAATTTAGATGTCGTTGCAAGTACTAAGTATACTGAATTGCGTGTTGTAATATTTTACTTCTTGAACTCACTAAATTAATCATATCTTTTGATAGAGTAAACCGATTTCGATGAAACAAAAACTAAGTTATACCTCAAGTTGCGTATAATTTTTGTATATAAACATTGTCTGCATTGAATGCGTAGATTTTACGTGATGTGTGCACAAACAAACAGACAAAAATTTCAAAAATGATGGAAATGGGTTCTGTTAGTTATCCTTTAACACGCTGGCAATTTTTTTTTTAAATTTCTTCAATGTACAAAAATGACTTTTCTACAGATTTATTATATGTATAGATAAATACATAAAAGACTTCTAATAAATAGTAAAAACGGCTAAGTACCAGGTGAATTGAAGAAGGAAGAAGGGATATTTTTTAATTAGAACTGCTAAGTTGATTCTGCCAGATTTTGTTCATGAAAATAGTCTTGAATCTTCTTTTTAAATGAATAGCGGCTCGATGCCATCCTGATCTCCGTAGGAAGCGAATTCCAAAGAAGTATAGATATTATGTCACCAAGTTTAGAGTTATGTTTATCTATTTTGTGGTAACTGTAAAACCGTTGTTAAGATCAATAATTTAAAATATCTGTACTTTGTCGGTTACATTCCCGTTTTAATATTTTTACTTTTTGGTAGGCGTTCAAAAAGTAATTTAAATTACTAGCGCATTCCTTGAGAAACACTGAAAGCTCTACAATTTATTTTACATCTGACATAATTTCACATTTAAAATGTTAGTAAAATTCCAACTATTTTCATTATCTGTACTTATAATAAATCTGTAGAGAGGTCAATTCTGTACATGAAATATATTTTCAAAATAACTATCAGGGGGTGATTAGTGATCGATACTGATGCCAAAAATGCAATCAGTAAAATTTTCGTCTGTCTGTCTGTCTGTATGTTCCTTATAGAAACAAAATATACTCGACGGATTTTAACGAAACTTGGTACAATTATTCTTCATACTCCTGGGCAGGTTATAGTATACTTTTCATCACACTACAATCAATAGTAATAAGTTCGTCATTCATTGATAAGTTTCGTCATCCACGCGAACGAAGTCGCTGGCACAGCTAGTAATATATAAACAAAACGTTTCTATTAAGCAAAATATGATCACATTTGAACAAACTAAATCAATCAAGTAAAAAGCTACTTTTTTTATTTATCGATATCGATGGACATGCTACACATCACTAGCGGTCCATTTACACATGGTGCTTGAAACATTGATCGATCCTATACGTTTACAAAGTAACACCCAGTATGTCTTTGTTCTTTAGGCACGTACGTTTTGTTTGTTATTATTGAAAGAAAAAATTCATGGAAATATTGTTTGTTTGTATTATTTTATTTTTATTGGGTTATTGAGTTTTGTCCTATTTGTAGATTTGTGTTTGTTTTATGAGATCGCTGAATAAATGAATGGTATATTTTGGTGTTTAAATAGATATGTAAAAGTTTGATTGTATAAAATATTTTTCAAGACAGTTAATGACTGTTAGTAGGTAATAATATTGAAATGTCTTTACATTGAGATGATGATCAGAAAGTTTTATTTTATGCCATCGGCCTCTAGTTATCCCACTGTTGGGCAAAAGTCTTGTTAACACGCTGGTTCAAATGCTATTTGGTCTTTTATGATCTTTGCGGAATCCAGGCTACCTCATGATGTTTTCCTTTATCATTTGTCAGTGGTGTCTTATATTAAATCAGTTCTGTTTATTTAATCCTGATTAATATCAGTAAAAGCATGCAAGATGCCAATATTTATTTATAAATTGCTTAGTGCACTGACATTTGGCTTTAAATATTAATATTCAAATTAAATGCTGCCAACATTTAAGAAAAATGGAACGTTGAAACAGGTGTATACAAATTAACTATAGTGTTGGGATCAGCAAATTAAATGTAATTTTCTTAATAGACGTCAATTAGAATCAATATAACTGTCTTACATTGATATTAAATTGAAAGTATGTAATTATCTTAGAGGTGGTCCCAAAATATATGGTGCACATAACTATTAAATTAGTAAATTCGTTCTATAATTTGTGTTATAATGTAGGTATGTAAGTGGTCAATAAAATTACAGTAAATAGTATTTAGAATGTAGTAGCTTATTTATCATCAGATGAACCGCTTGAGAATTTGTCCCAAATTACATAAAGGAACTACCAATTAGAGATGAAACGGATATCCGGTAACTATCCGGTATCCGGCCTATCCGGCCTTGTTTTAACTATCCGGCCGGATATCGGATAGTAATACAGTATCCGGCCGGATACCGGATAGTAAAATTTTAAAAAATCTCATTATTTTACACACAAGCTGTTTTTATAATTGGTAGTACCAATTATAAAAAAAGCTTAGTAAGTAGGTAGTCGAAGTATGGAAGTCAGGAATAAGGAAGTAAGGATGCCAGTGCAGTATTCCTATACTGTACTGGCATTTGAATTTCTTTACGTTACATTTTATTGATCTTTCTGTTATGAAATTAATGATAATTTTCACAAAAAAAGAAGCTTACAGTAAATGCTTTACAGTTATTGCAATAAATACTAAAGTATTTTTACTTTTACTCAAGGATGACATTTCTGTTGACATTCTATTTTGTATCTTCGTTCTATTTCTGATTGTATCAAGAATTTCTGGCGGAAATTGGAAGGTCGTCTCGCGGAAATATTATTTAGAATTAACAAGATAGTTATTTATCTGGTGAAAGATAAAATAATATGAAAGTTTTCACTACTTAGTAGAAGAGACACTTTTAGACAATACATAGTTGAAGTTAGTTTTTGTGGGAGATGTAGAGGCCAAAAGCTGATTAAAATTTGTAAAAACCTATTGGTAGCAGTTTTGATCAGTATTATTTACTAACAATGAGACGATTACTTTTTGTCTAATATGCTATAAAAGTTGTATTTAAATAAATGCGGACAACATCACATACATTGCTCTGAACCCAAAGTAAGTAGCTGAAGCACTTGTGTTATGGAATTCAGAGACAACGAAGGTACCACAAACACCCAGACCCGGGACAATGTAGAAAAGTTGGTTTCTACATTGACCCGTCCGGGGATCGAACCCGGGACCTCAGAGCTAGCGACACCTTGAAACCGGTGCGTACGCCACTCGACCACGGAGGTCGTCATATATATTTGTTTAATAAATGTCAGTAGCGATGAACATTATCATGAACAAAGTAGTGTAAAAGAAATTAACGATTTTCCTGAGCTATGCATATTATTTTATGTTCACGATGTCATGTAGACACAACAGTTAAAAAAATACGACGTATTAAATTTAAAAAAGAAACTACTTCCACGACGAAACAAGCGACGTATTCATTGTTAAAAAAAACAGACGACGTGTTATGTTTTGTATTGTCAAAAAGTTATATTTATGGCAACAGATAAAATAACTAATGAATAAATAACATTATGCAATAGTTAATTCTCAGATTTCAAATCCCTGTAGACAACCAATAACGTATTTACGTAATGTCTTTTAATTCCGAAATAGGTTAATATGGCGCTAACGTTTCTAGTGATCTTTGAATACGAGTTATTGGTACCACATATAGTATTGATGTAATGTGTGGTTTATTATCTTGTGTGGACCCTTTAAATGCCATGAGGCTAGTTAAATTAATTTCAATTGGCTGATTTACACTAACTTTGGTCAAATCTACATCTGTGAACATTTACTCTGGCCCTGTAACGCAAAGGAAATTCGTAACCAATATAAAAACAGAATACGATGAAAGTAAATAATTGATGTCACATAAATGTACAAAGGATGCTTCAATAACATAATAATGGGATCATCTCTTAGGTATTCCCCATAAGATACTATAATTATCGATAAGAAATAAATTTTGAAGTCTGTTATCGATTGCGAGAACTATCGCGCTCTCTCTCGTCTGATAAAAGTAACTATTTATTTCCGAACCATTTAAAAGCTTCTACTCTCTCATCAATCTCACTTCTAACCAAAACTATAACCATCTCTTTTCCCCCTAGATCCTGGCAGCTCTCGCCGTCTCGCTCGGGCCGTTCGCGGCTGGCCTTAGCAAGGGCTACATGTCCCCCGCGATAGCCTCCATGCAGGACCCCAAGGGCCACAATGGGACCTTCACAGTCAGCGACCAGCAAGCCAGCTGGATTGCGAGCCTTAGTTTATTAGGTAAGTCACTTTCATAATTTCTTTTCATAGTATTTTCAGAAAAAACCTAACAGTTATTTCTTCTAAGTTAAGTTGCGTAATAGTAAGTAGTCAAGATCAAGTAAATGTTGGGACTGCCACATAGTTTAAGGTTTATTTAAATACTGGACATGAATCGTCGTATAAATAAGTGCAAAAATATTGAATGTACAGAGCGAACTGAAAAAGAGATTTGTGCCTAACAGTGCAATGATGAAAATGAAAATGTCAAAATAATAAATAGTTCCTAAAATCACTGATAGTTTTATGAGATTAAGTTGTATGCCTAAAAAAATTACAATAATACTAACAAAGTGTAAAACTTTAAATACCCATTAGATTCAATTAGATAATCTGATACTTTACATTGAATAGTCCTGCCCTAATTTCAGAAAAACTGTTCATCACAAAATTGTTAATCATCCGTCAAACCACATGTCAAGCGCTGTGTTTGGTTGTTAGTCTTTTGGTCAACCAATCACCGTCGTGATCAATAGATTCGACAACAGATTAACGAAATCAGCCCTTCAGAAATCGGGGGTCAGCTGCCTTTATATTGCTTTGGCAATAGACATGAGAAAAGGGACCTTATCATCAATCTCAGCATTTGTCTTCGATTTTATCGTTTTGCCATTTCAGTGAAGTGTATCGTTTTCCTTCCTTGTGCGTAAGTAGAAGTTAATTAAGGTTAATGTATTGTCCTGGTGGTCGCAGTTGACATAAGGGTTACTAGTTATATCGAAGACGTCATCAGCTTTCGAGATTTAATGGGTTCAAGTAGGCAATGAGATGGGCGAATTGATTGCTTGTAAATTTCTTTTTAGTAATCAACTCTTGTGGATTTCTGGCTATTTTTTTATGAACGCTGTTATCTTAAATATGAGTATGGAATATTTGCATTAACAGAAGTAAAAGGCGCTGTTAATCTCCATATTCATCAATGTATACCAAAGAAGAACGACCAACAGACTGAGAAATATCTTTTAAGATGTTTTTGTTACTGCATTTGGCTTTAATATTTTGTGCTATAGCTATTGCCTATACATTAATAAGTTAACTTGTCTACATTTTGCGAACTTTTTATTGTATTTAAGACATAGTACAGTTATTTCACTAAACATAAAATTAAGTCACTTTAAGTATGAATTGACCCATTGACCATTGACCAAAACTTCTATATTTTCTAACGTTCACTTCCATTTCTGCTTTAAAGGTCACAAATACTATAATAAAAAAAATACAATTTGAGGAGTTAGGTTTCGGCTATTAAAAGTTCAATTGTGCCTCCATTCTCCACGGTTGGGACAGGCACGATTGGCAATAGCTATGTTTTTTCAACCGTCACACTGCCTATTGCGCCATTGTTTGATTCGTCTTTTTCTACCCTCATGTAATGTTCGAACTAATTCGATTTGTTTAGCTGTATTGAATTCAGATTCAGGTAATGTTTAGGGTATTTACGTAGTGTTTGTTGAAGTTGTGTGACTGTTGTTTTAATGGGCGCGAAATTAAGATTTTGATGCTATACGGGATATCAATTAGATAAGCTTATTTAGAAGAATGCTTTTGAGGCCTACTTGAAAATACAGGAAAGACTAGCAGTTATGAATATTAAACAACCGAAATTTAAATTACCTACGTCAACAAAATCTAAGGAACATGAGACTATTAAAGTACATTACTAACTTGTGTAGTGTAAAATTTTAGCTGAACCGGGCCATGTTTTGCCGTAGGTACCTATTATTATACACGTGCGTAATAAGGGCAAGGCAAAGCTGTCTAAAAATTTAAAGTACAAAAAACTTTATAAGTAAATATAATAAAATATGTTGAAGGTCATGCTAATGAAAAAGTAGATTTCATGATAGATAATGTAAATAAAAGAAAGGGTGTGATAGTATGAAGGAAAGAATAGAATAGAACGAAAGATAAGATGAATATGTATATAGTACGAAAGAGAAATATGTATGTAGTATGAGGTCAAGAAGAAGAAAAAGTTTTGAACAAAAAGCAAGCGGTTTAATTACCAAATAGAGATTCTAAAACCTAGGTAGTGACGGATGCTTCTAGAAATTTCCTTCAAACACACCTTTTTCCGATCAAAAATAATTGCTTCCGATCCAACAAGATAAACTGATTGATGAAAGTTTATAAACAGATTCATCTGCTAAAGATCCACAAAATCAATCTTTTGATATATTTCATCGATTCGTACATCCGTTGATGTTTTCCCTCTGATCTTGAAACAGTTCGTTTGAGTTATTAGGTATCGTGTTACTACGCAAGATATATGTGTTTTACGTAGGCAGCACATTATTGTTAGTAAATAGTTTTAAGACGCACTTACTCTAGAATCATTTAAATGCTTTGAATTTTGTAGGGCTCTAAACACTGGTATTATAACCCCTAGGATTATTTCTGAAATCATCACAGTACACGAGTGCCAGGTAAAACAGATTTTATTGCAAGAAAAAAACGAGACTTTTTCAGTGTGTTATTGTTGAATACTAGTTTTCCCTTAGTCGCCTTTTACGACACCCACGGGATGATACGGGGTGGTGACACACCAGCCTGTCTATTCTGTTAAAATTTCGGTGACAGGTGAGAGTGAAGTGATAATAAAGCTCACTTCAAAAGTGAACCCAATTGACCTTGATTTAGAATTCAAATTCGAGAAATAATTTCGGTGACAGGTGAGAGTGAAGTGATAATAAAGCTCACTTCAAAAGTGAACCCAATTGGCCTTGATTTAGAATTCAAATTCGAGAATACGTATTTGACATCTCACTGCGGATTCCGCTGTCGAGACATGAAAATAATGTTACAGAATAGCAAGGCTGTACTCTGACCCGTTACCACACGGGACCAAAGCGTGACCTAGTAAAATGAGGATTTCATCATCATGGTCATAAATGTCATCCTAGGATGCGTGTTTGTACTTGCGATGATGAAGTCTCCTGCTACCCTTATGGGATATACAGGCGTGATGATATGTATGTACAACATACATATGTTTAAACTTTTCATATAATTGTGTGACTCTTACTTTTCGCCGATTTTTTACATTTCACTACTTTATAATATGCTATAAAAGTTGCCGAATCATACTGACTATTCAAAATGGCTAACAATCAGAACTTAAAAACAAAATAATCCTAAAAACAATTGAACAACGAAAACTTTTTCTCTTTTTAACAGATATACAATTATGTCGTCCCTTTTGACATCAACTTCGAACAAAATTCACAATCGGAAGAACTTTTGACTTATCTCCTAACTTGCTGGGCCCATTTTGTTAGGAATTTCGTTCGTTATCAACCAAAATGCAAGCGTAATGAGCTTCGCGAGTGAGTAATGACTTGCTATAATACTTTGCCTAATGATTGGGTGCTTACGGAGAGGGTGACAGTATGTAGGTTATAGGTTTGACCTAAAAAGACGAAATTACTGGATACATTGCTTAATGAATAAGATAAAAGGCCTGCAGTATTTACCAGATCGGAAAAATCTGTAGGACTTTCATAAACATTCTTCATTCATTTAACGGCCCTGTTGGTCTAGTGGTTAGTGACCCTGACTGCTATACCGGAGGTCGTGGGTTCGATTCCCACCCAGGACAAATCTTTGTGTGATGAGCACGATCATTTGTTCTGAGTCTGGGTTTAATTTATCTATAATATGTATGTATTTAGAAATATATAAGTATGTTTGTCAGTTGTCTGGTTACCATAACACAAGCTCTGCTTAGCTTGGGATCAGATAACCGTGTGTGAGTTGTCCCGGAATATTATTATTATTATATTATTATTATTATTCTTGAGGTTTACAGTAATATATCTATTATAATTATAGGGAATTAGTGCGAGGCATTCATAAATTCCTTTTAGAGCTTGACTCTTGCCATGGTTGCAAGCCGCCCCCCCAAGCCCCATATTTCGACTTTATTTTTTATTAACTTATTTTTCGATATTTTGTCCCAGTAAAATAGCTTGTGGAGGTTAGTTAGAAATCCGATAAGACTGGAAGACGACCCCAGCATAGCTTGCGAAAAGGCTAGGCAGAGTTCTCCCAAATTTTGCGTGCCCAACAGGGTCCACGATGTACTATATATTCTTTACTTACCACCTATTAATACCATTGTAGAAAGCAAATAAAAGTTTTGAGTTTGAGTTTGAAAAGTTAAAAAAAGTTCCGTTTTAACTTAGCTCTCATCTATAATTAACAAAACGGTATACTAATCCAAGTTTCTCTTACAAGTTTCCGTGTTTACCGAACACTTTAACAAATTACTTCTGAAACACGTGTCTGTTTGTTTGCGCAGTTTACTCAGTAATAACTAAACCCCTAATGATTATTTGTGAGCTTTTAGAAACTAAGAACGTTTAAGCAAATATACAGACTATTAACTTTTCACGTTAATTCTTAAAAGGGTATGTAGAGTTTTGAGTTGTTTCACTTGTTTTTTGTAAATATAGGTAGTTCGAAGAATAAGTTCGTGCTTTTTTGAAGTTATTTTTGTGTAATAATAAAACGACGATTACAAATAACTTGTGTATAACAGATTTTGAAAAGAATTTGCTCGAATGATGTAAATGAACACTTATATACCAATTCCAAAAGGAGTAGGATCTCAATTTAACGTTATGTCTTATTATCAATAGTTTTACGTCTATGTAAAGGGTGTTCTGATGTAATGTTTTTTTATTTCTAACTTCTTTCAAATCAAATCAGAGACCATTACATATAAGATCTATTCAAATATTTATTTCTTGTAGCTAAAAGCCACATAAAACGCAGCCCCTCACCTTTTAAACTTAGCTACCACTTATTTAATATTGAATTAACTATTATTACATCAGGAAGCATTTACTTTATGCTAATTAAAAGCGTCCATTCTCTTCGAATACTTAAAGTAATGACTTAGGTATTGTAGAAACTACTTAGGCTGTTCATACACGAGGCGACACAAGTCTCCGATACCAATCTTAAGCGTCTTGGAGACTATGGTCCGGCCACTTAGAGAATGCCTTCCTGACACTTGACAGTTGGGCTTGATTTGTATAGGAAAATAAAAAAAAACCGTGTTATATAATGTATTGTTACCTGGCATAATGGTATGTTGAATGATATAGTAGGACGACCTCGAGTCGAGTGGCGTACGCACCGGTTTTCAAGGTGTCGCTAGCTCTGAGGTCCCGGGTTCGATCCCCGGACGGGTCAATGTAGAAACTCACTTTTCTACATTGTCTCGGGTCTGGGTGTTTGTGGTACCTTCGTTGTTTCTGAATTCCATAACACAAGTGCTTAACAGCTGCTTACTTTGGGTTCAGAGCAATATATGTGATGTTGTCCGCATTTATTATTATTATATTATTAGTTTTGAGGGCAAATAAATCAAAATCAAAATATTTTTATTTCAAGTAGGCCTTTTTAAGCTCTTTTAAAACGTTAAATTACTGACTCTAGTTGCAAGCAAGTGCAATGCAAGTGCAATTGCAATAAGTGATAGTAAATGACGTTTAGGCAATTATTCGCCACATTAAAGTTATGTTTTTCTGCTGACCACTTGTCAGGAACGCATGCTCTCAGCGGCCGGACTATAAAGTAGTGACTTGTGTCGGCTCGTGTATTAACGGCCTTAAATATGCAAACGTTAGCAATTGTTTAACGGTTAATTACAATTAGTGAAGCTTTTACTTAGAGATTTGTTTGACGAGACAATACTAGATTTCTTTTATAATTTATTTCTGAAAGCGTATGATTTTGTTTGATTGTCGTTCTGTTGATTGAATTGGTTTCAAGGTCAATGAAAGTATCTTTTGCAGTTTTCTTTTAGGATATAGTCAATAGCTTTAGCTGGATTTTGCACTAGAGAATTTGTATTAGCTAAATTTTAGCTCTTTGGTTTTACCATCCATTTTGGCGGGTATGTAATGGGTAAAACATGTGACCTAAATATTTTTAAAATAAAAAAAAACATCCTTGTGTGAAAATAATTTTACAATTCCAGATTAGATTTATAATTAATTTCAAAGTCGGTTGTTAATTCCATTGTTAAATGTAACATTTTATTTAATCAGGTCAATGAGAATTACTTTTTGTGTACTATTGATTTATATATTTGTGTAAGTTGTCCCACGACTAACTGTCCCGTTTTCTGACTGTATTAAATAATACAATCGTTACAACACAATCAATAAATATAACCCTTTTCTGTCTTCCTTCTTGAACGATGATTGTTCGCAATTTCGGCTTCGTGTCAATGAACTCTCTCCGACATTGTTTATTGATACTAAGTACTTCGACACAGATTTTACTTTACTTATATTATGTAATACTTACCTACAGCATAAAAAAAAATCTGGAACAGAGAGTTTTTCAAATGATTTTTTTTTTTCTAAATTACAGTTTTCTATTTGATTTTTGTTAAATAATGGCTATGAAGATTATTTATTAACTTATCGCTAGCAAACGTAATTTAGTTCAAATACATTAAATTATTTTTATATCCTCTGTACAAAAATATACACACTTTTACAAGAATCTATTAAGTGTTTTAAAGTTTTCAGTTGCTTTTCCACTTGCACAAATTTAAAAGTAAACAAGTGTGGGTAAACATTAATAGATACTACTATCAAGTTCTTTACTGACGTAAAATAACATATTTGGGTTTATTGAAGCTAATTTCTTCAAAATAAATCATAAATTATTATTTTCGGTGAACGTTTTTCTGAGTTTACAAAGCTGTAAATCGACCCAAAAACAGCTGCAATTTCGATCCTCATTTCCAGACACAAAAGCATTATGTCATATTTACGAGTCAACAACCTTGGTACAACCTACCCTTCAATAGACAGCACACACACAAACACTCCTACACACATCTTACGTACTTGTGTTCCGTTCTGTACGTCTACATACGTTTTGCGAACACTGTTACTACAATAAATCAGTTCGTGCATTAAATCATGGTCAATGCAAACACAAAACACATTTTAACCGACAATTACGTTGTCCGCACCTAATATTTAAAGTTGAACGGTTAATGTACAGTCAGATAACACAACGAGCTTCGAGAGGGGAAGTGTAATCGATTTATTGAGATATCGATTGTGGAATCGATATAAATTTGAGTTATCGATTAAATGTATTGATGATATGTAAAATGTTTTGTTTTAATGCACTTCCTGTGGTAAATAATAATTATAATAATAAATACCTACCTACGTATTAAATTGCTTTCTATCGACCAAAATAAATGTTATTTCGTTGCAATTTGTAACATAATGTGTAAAAGAATAATTTTATGGAAAAAAATAATATTAGGTATTATTAAAAATAATAATAATAATTTTATGAAAAAAGAATATATTAAAATATTTACCGTTACGTTATTTAACGTACTGAATAAAGATATAGAACTAATGAATTTTATCGGAACGCGAAATGTCATTCCAAAATCGATTGAAGACTGATTCGATTCAAATCGATTAAAATTCCCCGCTCTACTCTCGCCGCAGTAAATAGCAATAAATTGGCGGGAAAAGATAAATAAACTGAGCAATTCGCTATTCGTTAACTTTCATAGTTTACGTAGTATTAAAGATAAGTTTAATTCCCAGCCTGTTTAGTGTTACCTGGTATAAAACAGTCTCTACAATGATCTAATTTTATTCATTGGTTTCCCGAAATTTTATATTTTAAACAGTTTGTAATGTTTGAAAATCTTAATTTTTTTTTAGCTGTGTTATTTCGACGTTGTTGATTGGCTAATATTGGAACAGTAATAATATAATAATAATATTCCGGGACAACTCACACACGGTTATCTGATCCCAAGCTAAGCAGAGCTTGTGTTATGGTAACCAGACAACTGATAAACATACTTATATATTTCTAAATACATACATATTATAGATAAATTACACCCAGACAACCAGAACAAATGATCGTGCTCATCACACAAACATTTGTCCTGGGTGGGAATCGAACCCACGACCTCCGGTATAGCAGTCAGGGTCACTAACCACTAGACCAACAGGCTCGTCAAACACAGTGTTTTCATTGGTTCATGTGTGATTTTGAGGAGTGTTCGTCGAGATTTGGTTGGAATACTAATTTTAAATGACACGCCATTAAAAATGTTATGGGTATTGAAATTCCAGTGAAGTAGGTATGTAAAAACTAAGTTTAAGACGGTTAAAACCATAATTTAGAAGATTCTATTAGACTAAGTTGGTTAATCGATTATTTCAATAAGACATATAATAGCAATAAAGATTAAAAATAAATACCTAAAATAATTATAGAAACAATTTATATCTGCCTTAATTTTCTAACCGAAAATTATTAGACATCATAAAAACCACTCGATAAACAATACTCACAGCTGTATAAAGTTAAGATATTGCTATCTAAATAACGTTAATAGCATTTAAAGATATATCTAAAATCGGCACAAGACTTAAATTTGGTGCTAACTGTACTATAATGATACAAGTAATTGGTGCAACGATTTGTCTCGTACTATACAGTGTTACGAAAACCCTGTCCGACTTGAAAGGGTGTTATAGGTTTCATAATCACATGCCCAAATAAAATATAACATTTGAAATATTCATGAAAGCAACAATAATAATTAATTTTGAAATAGCCACTTTTTGCCGCGTAATTCCCTAAATTTGAGATTAAAACAATAATAACAACGCCAATTCCGCCGGTATTATTAGCGGCCTTTTGTTGACGCCGAGTCCCTCTCGCAATTTGAGTCTTTTTTTACATTAAAGGAATCAGATATCGATACCCAACAATACGTTAACGGATCGGACAGGGTTTTCTTAACGCCCTGTATAAGCCATAGTTATCGTCTTAAGGCACGGAGAAAATGTGTATTTATGAGAACAGCCTTAATTGCTGCTATTGAGAAAGGTAGACAATTGACAGTTTAGTAGGCCTATTGTTTGTCTATGAGTCTGTCAGTGTTTGCTCTTGTAGTATAAATCATCTTCTGCGATGAGATCCATTTTTAATTTGCTGTTTCTAGTTTAAAGATACTGTACAATACTGATTGTTCATAATGTTCATTTACTTTAGTCATTTTTCTATGCTATAAAAGTTAATTGGATTTTGGGAAATACGCAGATTTTTAAAACCCAAAAATTTGGCCTAACCAGGTTTTGAAGCCGTTAAAAGGTTGGCAGAAATGTATGGCAGAAAATCGAAAAACTGTTAGTAATCTAAATCGGGATTTGATTCTTTTCAAACCTGTGGCTTTCACAAAAAGTATTTACTTTTTTTTATATTGCTACTATAGTATCAAGATCTTTCAAACATTTAGAAAACCTATTGTCTGTCATAAAGGTTTGACGCTAAACAAACTGCAACTGCTCTTAATTCTAATCTTCGTCTCAAGGCGGACCTAGATCCATTCATAAATACCGCTTTAGATACATAATATTTACTTAATCTTAATTAATTCTATGCACTTGTTGAGATAAAACCGGATTCAACCGGTTTAATAGCTTCTGTGATATTCCTAGATTCTTTGTTTTGAAAACAATATATTGAAGGACAATGGGAATTTTCTCATGGTGTAAAGATCATTGATTTTCTCTCTTTCTTTAGAATCTAGGTATGTTATGTTTTTACATTCATAAGCTGTGTCAACGATGTTTTTCTTTGCGTTCGTCAATGGAATCTTCTAGTACCTAATGGAATTTACTCAGAACACTGGCTTGTAATATTTTTCTGAGTGGTGTGAAGCTATATTCCAAAGATTGTGTATATTGGGATATTCAACCAGCTATTCTGTTTTTTTTAAGAATAAACATAGCTGAATTTAACTATCCCAAACAGGGTAAAGGTTTCCTTACATTAATATGGTTTTATTAACATTATGGCTCAAACAATAAATTAACGTAGATAAAAATATCCTTACATACAAACACAAAATTTAATCATTTCTGCAACTAAGCATTTTCTAGTCCACTTCAGAAAAACAGTATCCACAAAAGAAACTAGCAACTGTCGGCAAAGAACCCATAAGAAACAGTCTTGTACGTGATCGTTTTATCCTCCCCTATCCTTTTCAATTGAACTAAAGTCTTAATCTTTTAGCGCCAATGTACACGAACGGAACGGATTCGGTTATCTTCGGCTATCTTTTAGCAAGCCACTCAAGATACTGAGGGATAATGGGTTTAAAGTTTAGCGTATCGAATAGAAACCTTCATTTAGTTTCCGTACATATTAAATGGAATTTACCTCAGGACAAGATAGGAGATATATCTGTGTTAGGATTATTTAGACGAAATTGAAGATGAAATAGTAAATTATAGCAATTAAACTGTGTCTCTGTATGAGAATATGCCAACAGTAAGTTTCGATAGTTTTTTTTATAAATTCGATTCACTGAAACTTGTTTAAGCATGAGATTATTTGCAATGTGTAATTTTCATGTTTGTGAAAGATCAGTGCCGTAGGAATCACTTCATAAAGTGGTAGTTTTTATTTTTAAAGAAACTAAAGTAGGTAATAGTAAATCACACAGAAAATAAATCCAAACTCACCTCAAAATTAATTAACCCCATGTCGCCATTAAAGCTACTACAAACCAAAATAACGTAATCGCCTGACAACGAACAGCGAAATCGTGCAGCCTATTCGTTGATGCAAATCATGGTACATGTTTTCGGGTCCTAGTGTACGCCCGATAACTATGACACTTTGGGCCCAAGGACTGGTCCTTAGATCCTATTCGCTGTGTCACTTCCATAAATGGTACGATATTACGACGGTGAATTTTGAAATTTGTAGCCACGGTTGGTTCGTGTTTAAGTAATACTAGGTTATTCAGACCTCCTACATTGCTTTGGGATACAAATTTAGAATTTACTGTTGTAGTAAAATTGGTATTAGTTACGTTTTTATGTAGTCATTTACATTTAACAAACAATTAAAATGGCAATAACCATCTGTTTTGAATTTAAACTATTTGTTTCATTACGTAATACCTACTGAGATTTATCATTATTATTGTCGCTTACATAGCTAATGGTATTTAAATGGTTATTATTACATTTAATAAGATCGATATCTACTTGAGTGGCACAACAGTTGAAAACAGTTGTAGGTATATCATGAAATGTGGAAAGAAGTGATTACGAGAGTTAAAGCTTTGAACATAAATAAGGAAATATTTTTGAGTCAGAAAAAAAGAAATAATTAGAAAAAAAGTTCCTCAACAGAACCACGTTAAAAGCAATTAATTAAATAAAGAAAAGGTAAAAAGAAACACACAGCATCAACTTCTAATAGAGACAAAGTTATGTAACATAATGATGACGATAGAGTATAGATTTATTAATTCAGAAACATGCTTCCACAACTCGCGAAACCAACAAACATAACAATATTTCATATCAACGACACCGCAATCGATAGAATCTAAATCTTATCCAATAATACGAAATTCACTTTAAATGCTAAACTTGGCATGTTTGCTGCGTCAACGTCAATTATTGTCGAACATAATCTCACTAGTTAGGTATTTATTGTTTAGATAAAGGATATTTGCTTCTACATTACATTCTAAGCCTTCAAGTGTCTAAGTCTAAGAGGATAGAAAGTATAGAGTGCGCCTATCAGGGTATGAACCATGAGCACGACGAATCTAGTTCATACTAATGAACTAGATCGGCAGGAAAAATAGTCTCAAAACATTTTTATAAAACTATCTGAATACTATTAGTGCTTTCTGAGAATTCCGCGAATGCTAGACATAATAAAACTACTTATTACTGATTATATCGCGGTTTATTTTAGATTTCAGTTCTCGACGTTTCAACATCTACATCAGGTAGTCTGCATGTAATCTAACATTACCCTAATAATATCGGCACCATCGATGTTTTCGCATTTACGTCTGTCGTTGCACTGAAAATAACTTATATCAGTAACAAATTACTATATAAGCTTAAGCTTTTAGCAATACTTGCACTCTATAGTTTTAACTTTTTATGCTCTAGGGCCTCTACATTACATTCTAAGCGTCAAAGTGTCTAAGTAGTAAGATTATCTGCGCCTATCTGATAGCAATTTATGGATTTTGCATGGTTTATTCCACTTTGTTTACCTGGGTGATATCACCCAGGTGGACGAAGTAGATTTTTGTGTCTCCTCATTTCACCTCAGACGCAATTCACCCAGGTGATATCACCTATGTGAAATGAGTTGACAAAATTAGTGTCATTCGTTCACCTTTGAGATTTATTTATTTATTTATTTAAGGTTCACCCACAGCACATATATGGACATAGATACATTGAGTCTTATGGTAATATTCTAATATATATGCCAATTACGGGCAAACACAACATTGACAAAAACACGCCAGCCCTTTGAATTATATCACTAAAGTGTTGCGGTAAGTTAGAGAAGTTTAGTAAAAATATACAAGTAAAAGAAGTATGCGTAGTTAAAAATAATGAAAATGAAGAGTTTATAAAAGGTATGGTTACACATACATACGAATGAACGTTACAATACTTACACACTACAATCACCCAGGTGAACAAATTCGATTTTTTTTATTATTTAAGTGAATTTTTGTCACTCCCATGCAAAATGTCAAAAAGTGAAGTACATTTACTATGTATGACGTATTTATACAATTGTACAATACAAGAAAATGTTTTAGGTAACAAAGTGGAATATATCTTCTGCGCGGTCAAGTTTATTTACTCACGTTTCTGTATTATTTTAGCTATGATATTTACATGAAATATTTGATTTCACAAGTGTAATATGCTTGGTGAATATTTAAGTAACTACCGATTTCTCTTGTTGATTTTGCAGAAATATATTCCTAGTAAATTTGAAGTTTCTAGACTCATTCAAGTATATCATGCATTATAAGTAGGTTTAAACAAATATCTTTAAATACCTGCCGGTTGACAAATTCCACAGCGTCTTCCAAACTATTTAGATTATCTACCTCCTTACTTATATCTGCCTCGTTGGCCTAGTGGTTCTAAGCGCGACTGCTACGCTAGAGGTCTTGGGTTCGATTCCCAAGTCGACCAAGGTGTTATTGGGGTTTTCTATGAAATTCTCAGTAGCAGGTTGGAGTTTGGATTTGTGCCCGGTTAGTGGCAATAGGCTCGCCCCCTATTACATGGGACCTAAACACCTATTACCGGCGAACTGTGGGTGTACATTGGTACACCTCTGCCTAACCCTTCGGGGATACAGGCGTGATGGTATGTATGTTATGTTACTTATATCACGAAAAAAATAATAATTAAAAAAATTAAAACACGCCTGCCATGTCAAAAAAAATTAAAAGCAAGTCAAATATTTGCAGTCGGGGACTGTAATGAATTGTTCCAAGTAACCGACCCCGACTGCAAATATTTGACTTGCTTTTAATTTTTTTTGGCGTTTTTTTTCAGGCGTTTTTTAATTATTTAATTATTATTTTTTTATTTAATACCTTTTAGTGAACAACAAAAAAACATGACACAACACAAAAAAAATATCGTTCGGAACCCTTTGCAGGCGATTTCGACTCACACTTGACCATTTTTTTTATGTCCACATAGCCTATGTCACTCGGGACAACTCAAAGCTTCAAATGATACCACAAACATTGAAATCGGTCAAGCCTTTTAGAAGTTATGGTGGAATAAAGAAACTCACAAACATACATACATACATACATACATGAACCCTGAAAACATAACACTCCTTTTTGGGCAGTCGTGTAAAAAGCTATTTCAAATCGTTTTATTTTCAAATGATTTGACCTAATATCCTCTAACTTATTTAAATTACAATTATTTTATGATGATTGGATCAACATTAAATCCTAACTTTAGCATAACTGTAGTCACATCATTATATTTATTATGTAACCAAGGATTATTACAGAATAATCCTTACTTAATATTATAAATCCGAAAGTAAGCCTGTCTGTTCGTCCGTATGTTACTCAATGACGCCTAAACTACTGATTTGATTTTAGTGAAATTTGGTTAAGAGATATTCTAAAGCCTGAAAAAGAACATAGGCTACTTTTTAATTAAATGAGGGGATGAAAATTTGTCCTAAAGTACTTTTTGCCGCGAAATCCGACATACACGCGGCCGGAGCCGTATGCAACAGCTAGTTACCTCATAATATGCAATACTAGACACCTATAATATTATGGCTACCATTATATCCATAAATGGAGCTCTATTAAAAGTTTTGAAATAGACTAATTGGAATTTAATTAATGATCTAGACTTAGAAATATCCAAGTTTTTAAGTACTCTTTGGCAATAAACAGTAAGTTGAACGTAATTGAGTGTTTTATTATGTGTAGTTACGTTTTCTAAGTGTAAGTTAAATTAGTAACAGCGTACTTAAATGGTAGTTCAGAAAATTTTTGCTTAAGCGAGTGTCGGAACGGGCAATATGCGGTAAAATAATGTGTTAGATATTTTGAGAGAAAGAGACTGCGACCCTTGAGTTTGTGTTGATGTTTCTTCTCTGGGTAGTCTTTTAGGAAATGCAAAATAAGTAATTTCATTTCAATCCATTTTTTGTACATTGTATCGTTCCCATCTATTCTATCGAAATAAAATTGAAGGAACAGATGCAAGGGACTGTGTCTGATAAATATATTTTTTCTTTAATCAGAATGATTCTAAGTACATGTATGTGACAAAATTATGTTACTAAAAGTACAGTGTCATTGATGACCTTTATTTCTTTGCTGTTTATAGACTACAACCAGACAAGATACTCCTAGTAGATACTCCTAGTACACGCAATCCCTATTTTCAGACAAACAGTAGTTACTATGGAATTCTACGCCAATCGCAACAAACTCCTCATTCCGACCAGTCGTAATACAATACCGGTATTTTAGGAACAATTTATCTAGCCTACTCAAAACCAGTAGGTACTAAAACATTTAAATTATTACACGTTATAAAAGAGATAGCGCTATCTATCTGTATAGCTCCATCTCTCTCTCTATTATTAAAACGATCCTACTAATATTTTAAACGTGGACCTTTATGACGAATTTTTTGATTTCACACAAAATAAAATATGGATTTAGGCAAAAACTTTCAAAGAGCTTTCAAAGGTGGTTTCAATGTTCAAAAATTTAAAAGTATATAGTCCTTCAGTACGCATGTGTTTTTTAAAACCTACAATATCTGATATAAATAAATGCGGACGACATCACATACATTGCTCTGAACCCAAAGTAAGAAGCTAAAGCACTTGTGTTATGGAATTCACAACGAGAAACAACGAAGGTACCACAAACTGCCAGACCTGAGGCAATGTAGAAAAGTTGGTTTCTACATTGACCCGTCCGGGGATCGAACCCGGGACCTCAGAACTAGCGACACCTTGAAACCGGTGCGTACACCACTCTACCACGGAGGTCGTCATAAGTCGGAATAAGTAACTTCTTTTCCCTACCCTACAGTAGAAGGATATTTACTTCTGAATAAATTCGTTGCGGGTTCCAAGACCGGCAATGGCTTCCCTGGGACAGCGAGTTTAAGTTTCACGGTGTAGGTGTCGTTTACTTACTTCGTTGGGTATTATCCTATGTTCTGGCTCACAGAAGTTGCGAAGATAGGTGCTAATGTCCCATAAAAATAAGCATACAATTTCTCCCAATAAATACACGGAAACTTCAAGTAAAACAAGGGAGCTAACTAGTCTTTCCCTAACTTATAGTTCAGTTCAGTCTAACGCCAACATCGTAAATACTGCCTTGATTACTTGCACACATAAATATGTCATATTATCTGTACATAAATAGTTGCCCGCGGCTTTGTCTGTAGACTACTAGATTAATAGTTTGTCTAGATTGTGAACGTGACGTTGGGTAGCCCTAAATGTTTCTAGATTCAGTTTGATTAGATTTCCGCAAGATTTTGACCTAAGCTGACGACTAGATAAGAATAAGAATCAATTTACGCCATAGTGTAAATACCTCTCATTTTTTGTTTCCGCCGCTGTCGGTTAAAAAGCTGTCGCTTCATTAAATATTTAATTTGTTATTACAATATTTACAGTGCTAAAATTAAAGATTTTTAATCATGTTTTGTGTTAATAGAAAATCCGTACTTTTGATGTGATGTGACGATACCGTATTTGTTAAGATTTTTGTAATAATGGTCTGATATTTCTGTTAATTATATTTATCCACATAATATAATATTATTGTTATGCATTCTCTAAGATATGCTTGTAAAGGTAATAGATTTATTAGCCGATAGATTGACAATTTTGATTTGTTGCTAGGTTATAAATCCGGGATCGAATTCGTGACTTCACGGTCTGAGATTATATTCGGTAGACGTATTGACGTCTGCTTAACTATAATTTATTGTAGCACTAGCTTTGCCCGCGGGTTTGTTTGCTGTGCAACGGATTTATGGGAATAAGGTCTATAAACTAGATCTCGTTTATGTAAGATATTATATGCAAAATATTTCATGGTTTTACTTCCTTTATTTTAACATAGTTTTAAAGAATTTATTTCTCACAAGATTACATTACTCAAGTTCACTTACAATAAGATATCTATACATATAATAAATCTGTAGAAAAGTCATTTTTGTACATTGAAGAAATTGAAAAAAAAAAATAGCCAGCGTGTTAAAGGATAACTAACAGAACCCATTTCCATCATTTTTGACATTTTTGTCTGTTTGTCTGTTTGTCTGTTTGTCTGTTTGTCTGTTTATATGTTTGTTTGTGCACACATCACGTAAAATCTACGAATTCAATGCAGACAATGTTTATATACAAAAATTATACACAACTTGAGGTATAACTTAGTTTTTGTTTCATCGAAATCGGTTCACTCTATCAAAAGATATGATTAATTTAGTGAGTTCAAGAAGTAAAATATTACAACACGCAATTCAGTACAGTACGTGCATTACAACTCTCTTTTGCCGGGGGTCAGATTTCATGTAACAGTATCAAACATAAACTACTTAATCGAATGGTGTAAAAAATTGAGAGGTTGTTTTCAAGAAATCGTAGATGGTTGTTGGCTATGTTGAAAGATGCTATTCAATCTAGCTGATAAGGGGTGGAGCTTTAAATTTCCAAAATCATTTTCTCAACTGCACACATAAATTGGCATTATTGACAGATAAACAAGAGGGTAACCATGGCAGACTGAGGTAGCCATAGCAATCTTCAATTTGATTAGTAGGTACCTATATTTTTGTGTACTAGCTATCGAAGCAAACAGCTTGGCGGTTGAACGATTGGAAATGAGTGATCTCGCTGCAAGTTCAAATCCGGTTGTTAATGTTTGTATTTTTTTTCGTGTCCATTTTCTTATATAAGTTTGAATTTTTTGATACCCAAGTTCAAATCTCAGTAGAGCTAACTCTTTTTGTATTTTACTAACGTATCTTTTTTAAGTAAAAAAATATTTGTAACATTTTGTTGTATTTTTAGTCGCAATAAACGACAGTGAATTTTTTCTCAACCGATATGTAAACTTACAATTATTTAGTGTTTGTATTTACTAATCTCCGTAGGTAAGTTTGTTCCTCATTGCTGATCATGGAGGAACAAACGTGCATACCATATACTGTAAAGTGATTCAGGCGTTAATGTCCTGGCCATTTGCTTGGAAATTTACGCATTCGCTTCTGACTTGAAAAAGTAAGCTTCCCCATAGATCACTTTATAGTTGGTTAAAAACTTTAATCCACTTTTAAACTATTTTTCCAACATAATGTGTAATGTTTTCTATTGGTCATCTATATTATATTCCATGGACAAGATCTTTTTGTATTTGTTATTTATTTTCTTTAACCCAAAAACCCAATGATCTTTTTATCACACAATCTTTAGTATAGACTACCTCTTTTAAATTCATTAAAAGGTAGCTTGCTTCTCATGTAGGTTTTTATGCGTACATGATGTTTTATTTATGTGTTTAAATTTCATAAAGTTTTTGTACCCTATTAGCGGAAGGTTGGGCCAAAACCCTAAATAAAATAAACTTTCCATCGCATTCTCTACATTTTAAAATATATACGTACGGTATTTAAGCCCATCACCTTATGCTGCACCTTACGCTTAATTAAGCGAATTGTACAGGATACTGCCTCTGACTTTGATCAGGGTAGAATGAGATTGTCCTTGGACAGCTATTACTTAATCTTTCCAAACAAATAATTTTAAACACAGTTATGGTAATTCTGCCACTGCGCCTCTCAAACCGTACGTCAACTTTTTGTAACTACCTCCTCTTTCAGTTTCATGGGTCTCATGTCAGTCACTGCCTATCTGATATCCACTCTCAATTTAACTGCGTAGTTCAATTACGAGGTTTCGCACCAAAACCTCGCGCCCTGTAGTCTCACTAGGGACTACGGTACCAACGTTTTTTGGTGTCCTTTGCCATTTACTGCCTAGAGCGACAGCTGCTTTCACTTTAACTCAGAGTTGGCGTTGCCAGTAGACTCAATACAAAAACATTGACCTTCAATTATTGTAACCAACTGGGTAAAGCACAAAAGAGAAAACATACTACATATATAAAAAAGAAGATAAAAGAAAAAGAGTCAGTTCAAAACTGCCCAAGGTAGACATATTTTGGACATTGACATCGAAAGCCACCATGAAAATGATAATTTTTTCTCACGGTTCTGGACTTGGAAGATAAATCTAAAATTTTTAAACAAAGTAGCATCAAAACCAATCCTTAAAAGTTTTAAAATCTGTAAAAGTGAAAATTCTGTACATTGAAAATATCAAAAAAATAAATGGCGGGGTGTGTTACTAGACCGAAACCGAACCCAAAAGTGTGAAAAAAAAAATTTTTTGTCTGTCTGTTTGTTCAGGTATCACGCAAAAACTACCGGTTCGATTACGATGAAACTTGGTATAATTATTCTTTATTATCCTGGGCACCCGATAAAACTGGGTAGTTTATATCCCGGAAAAGTATAAACAATAAAAAACAAACTTAATTTTGCGGTTAGAAACTCATTGATAAGTTTCGTCATCCACGCGAACGAAGTCGCAGGCACAGCTAGTAGGTAAATAAAAATCATTATTAAAATTATAGATTATAATTATAATAATTAATTATTTAAATTGTACATAACTTACCCAAAAAAGCAGTCAAATTGGGATTTTTTTTTAAGTCAATTTTCTTTTCACTATTAGAAATTGTTTTTAACTACCTCATATTAAATAACAAAAATTTCTAAAAGCTCAACGACTTGCCGCCGGCTTCGGCGAAGATAATAATGTATAATACAAACCACTAAATCACGATAATACGATCATATTTGCGAATATTAATCGCAAGTAAACTCGCGCCGCAACTTTCTTTAGAAATCTCTAATCATTGCGCTTAACACTTAACAGTGGAAGCTGTTGTTGTGGTTATATTGTGGTACCTTTACTATCCAGTCTTTGACACTATCAGACTATTAGTTGAATGCTGAAATTTTAGTTTTAAATCTAGGCTTAGTCTGGCACTATTTTTGACGCGTAATTTGTGTAAAGTAGTGACGTAGGGTATATACCTATTTATCTTTTAAGAAAGTGTAAAACTAAAGTTGTTTCAGTATTTTGGGGTAAGCAACATAGCTATATATCAGCATCTAATTTTGGTCTATGATGATTCTTCTGTGAAAGGTTCTCATTATCATCTTCAAAAATTTTGGAATCCAGGTTTTTTCTTTTTTTTTTTAATTTAATTTTATTACCGGTTTCTCACGTTAATAGGTAAAATCACTTATTTTCATACTGTCCTGTCTACGGTACATAGTCTTTAAGTGTAAACTTTTACATAGCTTATCCTATTCAATTTCCATTCAATGGTTACACTATGCATTGTTTGCGGGTTTGCTCGCTAAGTGAAAATTGCGCGTTGAATACTATCAAGATTTTAGTTTTACTTCAGAAAAGGTGGATGTTGTTATACCAATTAGGTACTATATGCTATTACGTTAGCCTTTTCCTTCCATATTTCTGTAATAAAACTAAACAAGCACTAAATAATATTTTTCGTCATAACAGATTTTTGAATTATTTGTATGTCATGTACTATTTTACTAAGAATATCCAGACTTTGAACTATTATTTATGAAACCTACAAATTTCGCGTCCAATGCGGGGAAATCAATATTTTTTTGTGAACATAAGCACATAAAAGATCCTAACATATATGTAGGCGCTTCGCTATTTCTAGTGTTAAGAAACGTGAAAAGGAACTGCTAAAACATGACAAGCGGGTTGACGTTTCTTGACACTGACGCAACTCCGGGCTCTTTTGCTCGCGGCCGTAGGATGAAGAGGAAACTGGTGGCTCCGCGTTGAAGCAAAACGTGTTCGGTGGAGTGTCGCTGTTCTTAATTCTCCTCGCCCGCCTACCGTTCGTTTATTGCGATTCCCGAGCTATCATGAGCTCGGGAATCGCAATAAACGATGATGATAACCAAGTTTCTACATATACATTTAGTTGAGTTCTATATCCCACCAAAAAAAAAGTTCAGGTACTAATTATGACCCTAAATGTAAATCTTCTTTACCTTGCCTTTCTCTTTACCCTTATAACTAGGAGAACCACAATTACTAACTCGATCAAATAATGAAGTCCCTACCAATTTTAACGTTTTCCGCCTTCACTTACACGATGTCAACTTAGAAAGTACATACACTGAAGTCACATTGATTCTCACTGCGGTTTGAACACAACCTTCTTAGAAATCCGGTTTCCTAACCTCTAGGTCAAAGCTATGACGTTTTGATTTACGACTTTATTAAGAAAAATAATTGAATGTTAGACATAAATTACAAAGAAGACATTCAGTTTACCTATATTCAAAGTTATTTCAGGCCGGACTTTCATTCTGCTTCATTTGTCCAATGTAAATGTGCTTAGCTTGGGATCAGATAACCGTGTGTGAGTTGTCCTGAAATATATATTATTATAAATAATGACTCTAATTAATATAGTCACGATAATCCATCAAAAATCTCCTTGATATTTCAAAATCAATAAAACTTAAAAACAGTTTAATTTATTGTAGGTTATTGAATTACACGCATGTCCGATGTCGCTTCCAGCAATATCCACGGTATGGTTCAATTACGATATTATGGTAATTTCTATAAATTGCTGCCAAGCCCTTAAAATATTATGGCTTAAATGACGTATAAATCTTTGCGTCATAGTTAGTTAAATATTCAATATGTGTAGCTATTAATCATAGGTAAAATGGTGTCTTTTAGTCATCATCAACTTAAGTTTATGATCAAACAATCACTGGATACCTACTAAATAATATTGAGCATATTGCATATTATTGGAAAAAAGAAGAGAAGAAATGTAGAGTAATCTCATGAATAATAATAATAAATAAATGCGGACAACATCACATACATTGCTCTGAACCCAAAGTAAGTAGCTAAACCACTTGTGTTATGGAATTCAGATACAACGAAGGTACCACAAACACCCAGACCCGAGACGATGTAGAAAAGTGATTTTTTACATTGGACCTCAGAGCCAGCGACACCTTGAAACCGGTGCGTACGCCACTCGACCACGGAGGTCTTCTTAAATGTAGAGTAATCTTGTGAATAAGTTAAAATTATTGTTAAAAGGGACTGAAATTCGTTTATAGACAAATCCCAGGAAAGGGGAAAATTACAGGAAAGGTTTCATAAATTCATTCAAATTATTTATTTCAGATAACAGATCCATATAATGTTAGTAGTACTTATCCAAAATATATTATAATAATATAATATAATATTCCGGGACAACTCACACACGGTTATCTGATCCCAAGCTAAGCAGAGCTTGTGTTATGGTAACCAGATAACTGATAAACATAATTATATGAGAAATTAATAAAATACAAAACAAACATTCGTTCAGTAATTACATTTCATTCTATCTCTGTGTATTCTAATAATTAGTACTGATTATATTACGTAGCAATACAAAAACATAAGTTTTCTTTAATGAACTGTTACAAGATTTTTCTCTCGATTTACGTGGTTATCTTTCATTCATGCATATTGCTTTCCATTGTCCATTATTTTTCTGTTCTTATTCAAAACAATTTCCTTTTTTTTCTATGGGATTGTTTACATGTTTCATCAATCTATTCATCTATTTTCTAGTCTCATCCAATGCATCATGTTCATCATTCTTCGTCTCATAGGTTTCTACCCTCGTCAAAACATGTCAACAAGATAAACCATTTCCTATAAACTTGCTTTTATTATTTTTCCTTGTTCTTCCTATGCTTCTGAAAGCCAAGTTCCCAAGCCAAGTACTATTACTACATAATATACATTTCCAAAACATCATGAAACATTTTGATATTTCCATTTCTTGTCTAAATAGTGTAGATCTAAATAAACTGACCAAAAGACACTGGCCAGAATACGGACACATTGCCACGATGTCAATCCATTTGGGTCAAAAGCTCATCTTCTAATTAAGAAAAAAACATGATCAATCATTTTATTGCTCAACACGAATCGAAACAAACCCAACAATCACATACGTAAGGTAGGTAAAATTACCCACATTTACCATCAATCTTTAATACCATTACCCTATTTTTCACAATCGGTAAACGTAAAGCCAATAAATCAATAAATACATTAAAACATTATTCTAAATTGAGTTGCAACCTGAATACCGACGGTAGTGAAAATAAAAGTGGTGAACGTCTTGAGAATAATTTATTGCTTGCACCGACAGCTGGTATTTTGAAGAGACATTGTTTTTCGTTGATAAAGGCCATCTCTCACCAATGTGGAATGGACTCTTTTGGATGCTGAACATTCTTGGTTATTCATTTTGGAAAAGATTAGTATTGACTTCATCGCTGGATATAACTCTTTGCGGGATTATAAGATTTTGTTGTCAACTCGTATTTTATTTGAGCTAAATTGAGATGAGGTGGGTCCATTTTTTCGGTGGCGACAGCATATTTTTAGAATACATAGCCAGAAATTCAGTTCAAGAATTTAAAACACTACTGGCAATATTCTTACTAATATTTTGGATACTGTTAGACTAGCCTAGATACGACTTTATTCTAAAAAGTTTACTTCATAAAGGAAACTTTTGACAATTTTCATTTTCCTTCTCTTGGAAGAAGTATTATCTGCTTTCAAATCTTGATTAGATTCTCCTTCCATCCACAAAATTCTAAAGAACCACAATAATTAAAAATACAAAACTCCGGAATTCCGAATTCCCCCTTTCCAAAAATTCCTTTCATCCTTTATCCTTAACGGGAATATACAAATTGAAGGATAGCACACTCATCGGTTTATTTTCCGTCTCTTCGAGTTTGTGCAACGAGAAATATTGCACTCGCATCATCAATTAATGTTCAAATGTGTATGTCGGACCGTTTCGGATCCGTCTAAGGGCTGACAATATTAAAAAGTACAAATTTCCGAGATTTAAGTATTGGTTTACTGTCATGGAGATATCATTAACAACTTGTGTATTCTGAGCAAATAATGTTTTGTTCATGTCAAAAATATGTGCCAAAAAGTCGTTTGTATGAAAAATTATGTGGAAACCACGATAGTCATATGTTTTAAAACCATTCATGGAAAAAATTATGGGAATAATTACAAAAACTTGGATACTTTTACGCCTGTTAGTCTTTTACAATAATCAAGTACGAGAGGAACAAAGTAACAGCAGAGGCAATAAAATGTTAATTATTTTATAGCGTATATTAAAGAGTCATAAAAACTAATTGATACGTATCGTTAATAACTGATAATTTATTTAAGACTGGTTGGTACTGCTTTTACTTGCCGTTTGTTTATTTCTAAGAGCTAATATAGTTGGGTTTTCACTTCTACAAACTACAGATACATACATACAGATTAAATAGTAACAAAAACTAAACTGAATCTACAGTGTGAAATCACAGCATCAACATTTTTTTTAATTATTTCAGCTTGTTCGTTTCCGGGCAACATAATTATATTGCCAATCTAAAGCAAAGTTTTTCCATCACAATTCTATCTACAGAAGCCACACACCTAAAATCACAAATCGAAGTTAACCGAAACACTGACAGTTAGATGAAATCAAATGTTTAATTCTACGCAAGATAATCTGCTACATCTCAAGAATCGTTCCTCGCCAGACGAAAATAAACGACACAGACAGACAGACATACTCGAGTGATATTTATAGTTTGTGCAATCGCTCAAACCGGAACGTTTTCAATTAATACACTTTATTTGAAATGTTGAGTTTTGATTGATAAGAACCAGACCAAGGAACAGATAAAGGTGTTAAACTGCAATTGTTTTTTTCATAAACAGTATCAAATTCAACTCTCTTTTTAAGTGCCTTGTGGCCAGTGCTTTGTTGTCTCCTTATATTAGACTACTACTGATTATTAAAACTTTGTTCTTACCTGCCCTTTAAATACTTCAAAACCTCACATATTGTTTTTACTTACTGTCTTCTTCTTCTTATCGAGTCGATCGATGGCAGTTTAATTTTTCCCGACCAGTATTCAGCCACGCACACGGCATTGTCCGTCGCCTCATACAGGTCCTCGCGTGTGCAGGTGGCAGGGCACGCTGGGCAACTCATTAAGTGAGCCATGGTTTGGGGAAGGATGCCACACTCACACGGCTCAGGTGTGCTGTAACCCCACCGGCACACTACTTACTGTAGAATAAAGTTTTGATTTGGAAAGTCAAGATGAAAGTCAAGTTTTATTGCTCATTGAAAACTATCCCTTTTAGCAATGTAATGGGTAATGTCTTATGTAGCTATAGGTAAATGACCAATGACAATAGAGAGAGTGAGTGGAACGTTGACATCTGCAGTATAAATTGATTGTCACATGTCACATAGAAATAGCCTATCCCAAGAATAAATTAATTAAACAGCACCCATTGTAAAATAGTGCACGAGACTTGTATAAAGCATTGATGGGAAGAATAGGGATGATGACTAATTTTTATTTTTATGTCCATCTTTTAGATAAGAAAAAAATATTAGACACGTATTTTTTGTGTAGTCCCGTAAACAAAGAATTACGAAGATACAGCGAGTACAATTCTTGCGTGACGTCACGTTTGAGTACAAATTGTACCTAGCCGTGACGTCACAAGCCCCCACTCCTGAACTTTACAGCGGTTTATCTTCGTATTTTGTAATTTATTTGAGAAAAGAAAAAATATGTGTCTATTATATTTTGATTATCTAAATGGCGGACTAAATAAATTTTGACTTTTCATACCTAGTCATCTACCCTATTTTCACTTAGGACAAAACCCCTTCTCTGGACCCTTTTCTAGATGATATTAATTTACCTATGTTGCACGTGTAAAAACAAAAAAAAAGTCTTACACATTTATATAGTACAGACCAGTTACTTCAAACAATTGAAAGCAGGTACTATTTGATAATATTAGATGAATGTTATTAATAGCTGCGTTTATATACCTATGTTAAACAGAAGAACAGTTTTATAATATTACCGTTGGGTAACAGTTATACAATTTTAATATAAACATACGAGTAAGTATGGAGTTAAAAATGTTGTTTACATAATTCGTAATGATGAATAATGTTTATACTAGAATGTATGGCTAATTTACAAATGTCAGAATTAATCTCATTTTATTTTCTTCAAAGAAAAAAAAAAAGAAATCGTTTATTTGGAACAGAAACAGATACAATTTTAAACAGATATAAACGATGGCAGTTGCAAAAGTTAAAAACTGTGGCGCAGTTGCCGACGCCCGTCTCCTATCTAGGGAATAAGTGTTCCAGATCTAGTGAAAGGGTAACAGAAAAACTACATAAATTTAAGATTACATACAATAGACTGAAAAGTCAAAAGTAAAATACAGAATATGAAATCGAAGCCGTGTGTGTGTAAGTTTGGTGGTGTGTATGTGTGTGCGTGTGTGCATGTGCGTGCGTGTGTGTGTGCGTGTGTGTTTAAAAACTCCTAAGAGACTTTCTGTTGAATGAAATAATGTATAAACATTTGGATATAAACTTAAAGAATTATATGAATTGCATATGCATTACATTGCATAAATTTAGAAAGGCAAAAGACAAAACGTCTAGTCTAGAAGACTACAAAACAACGTTATAGGCCGGTAGCTATTTGTTGACGGGAAAATGTTACAATTTATATTTTATTAAACAGAAACACTTTATATTATATGTTTGAAATAGAAAATCCAAAAAAACACCAATAGTATCAACAAAACCTTTTTTTAACCTAACACAAATCAGATCTCTACAATCTTTTGCTAACAATTCTTCAAATATCTGTACATTGGACGTTGAAGTCAAAGACGAGACGAGTATTCGTCCCTTTTTCGTAGAAACAATGTTTTCAAAGAAACTTCGGAATGTCGCAAATGTTTTGTATGAGATCGTATTGTTTGTATGGCATTACGCAAACCTGGTTACCCTTACAATAAGGCCGGTTTATTAAATATTTTTGTATTTGTTTCATTGTTTCCGAAATTACCTTGTTTTTGTTTTTGGAGGTTGTTCACCTGTCTGTTTGTATTTTTAATTAGTATGTGCAGATTATTGGTGTTTAGTCTGCTGATTTGCTTTGATTTCTTTATAAAGATATCATTGACTTAATATGCGGACGGTTTCCATGTCTTTAAGCCATAAAACCTCACTCTAGTTAGAAAGAACTTCAGATTTGATCCAAAAGCAATGGATACTCATATTATTATGTTTTGAGCATCATCTTTTGACTGAAATAAACTAGTCGCATACATGTGCATATTGAGGCAATTTTATGAACGTTACGTGGCTTAAAAATATGGAATAACTTAACTTTTCTGAGACACAAGATACAAGTTCGTCATTACTTACTAAATAAATACACAGCGGAAATTAGGTATATCAACTGCGATATAATTTTTTTTTTTTTTTTTTACAAATCACCCACGGTTATCTGATCCCAAGCTAAGCAGAGCTTGTGTTATGGTAACCAGACAACTGATAAACATACTTATATATTTCTAAATACATACATATACATATTATAGATAAATTACACCCAGACAACCAGAACAAATGATCGTGCTCATCACACAAACATTTATCCTGGGTGGGAATCGAACCCACGACCTCCGGTATAGCAGTCAGGGTCACTGACCACTAGACCAACAGGCCCGTCAATTAATTTATTGTGGTATATGTCCGTGCCAAATAAAGTCCACCGTTATAATGAATTTTCTTTCTTGTCTCCAGGAGCATTTGTCGGCGGCATCTTAGGTGGTATGGTGATGCGGTTCGGCCGGCGCACTGTGTTAATCATGACAGCGTTACCCTACACTCTGGCGTGGTTGGCGACAGCCCTGTCAACGGGGGTGCACATGATATCAGTCGCATCCTTCTGCGGGGGAATGCTGATCTGCTGTATTAATATGACGACGCAAGTAAGTCCAATAACTAATATAACTTTAAGCACAATACTTCTTATTATCTTAAATGGGATCAGGGCCTATATTTATGATGATGATGGTTACTTACTATTTTAAAAATGTTACTTTAAAGGTGTACAATAATCTGTGCAAAAAAATCTAAACAATGACGGAATATTAGAAAAAGAAATTGAAAACTAAAAGTTCGTTGAATTAAGTTGTTGTTCGGATGATTATGTAGTATGTAGTCAGTACATGACACTGTTAAAAAAGCTGAATAACTGTCTTTTGATTAAAAAAGCGAAGAAAATAGACTGAGCTTAATTCAGAATTACAATGAAATATAGTATGATATTATTTCACGTTTTCGTAATTCCAGTTCAAATAGGAATTGATCAAATCTTACTAAGATCCTGACGAAAGTCACTGATAAAATCGACACCTACACTTTTACGTAACGTTCTATAAAAATACTTTGAAAACAACTTAAAATGCGTCAGTAAGTACATACTCATAAAAATATTAAGTTAATCTTAATGACCAATGCACGTGTCATTTTAATCTGATTGACTTGAATCAGAGTAGTCGCACGACATTCTAGGTCAGGTACCTTTCGATTTTGAAGGTTTCTCGACAGCTGTAGTTTATTCGATAGAATTATCATCTTCACCATTGGCCCTTTTGTCTATTACGATAATTATGTTATAGACAGTTTAGTTTTCATCTTTTAAGATAAGCTTTTTTAACTGCCATACTCATAGTTATTTCGTTGATAGTTCCTGAGGGGATTCCTTATTATCGATTAGACTCAAGTCTCTCAGACTTTTTCGGTTCGATTTATTGATACTGAAAAATCTCTTAAACTAAATCGATGATAAGAAATCCCTTGAGTAACCATTAACGACTCTGAGTGCGGCATATAATAAAATATCAAACAAAGAAAATATATTCAATGCAGATACAACTTATTACCAAGAAGATAATAATAAAACAACATTAATAGAAAACCGCATTTCCAAGGAGAAAGCTTTGGAAGCCTTTATATGACCAATTAGGGGTCCCCATAAAACATTATAGGGCCCATATATGGGAAATAAATACCATTACGTGTGTCAATCGCTGGGTACATTAAAATTGAATGGTCCTTTATCTAAGTTATGTTCTAAGGGTAAATGCAGACTTTCTGACAGTCTATGGTACCTGTCACATAAATTGTATTATTGGATACAATTTGCATTAAGGATAATAGGACCATGTGTCAAGGTATCTGCTTTGGGTTAACTTTTTGCATTATTTTCCTTTCCATATAAAACTGCAAAATTGTGAAGAATAGGATAATTTGAATTGATAATCTCTTCACTCTTTAGAACGCCCACATAAGGCATGTAGCACGAGAGAAAAAGGATTTAATTACTAGAAAATCGACTGATGCATTTTGAAACAAACTGATGATTAAATTTGAAAACGATAAAATAAGAGATAGACTCTCTTATTTCATCGTTTTCAAGTTTTATTTTGCAGAAACCTTTGGTCAAAACCTAACCTATTGCATTATTGTGCATTTACCCTTTTATGGATTACACAACCACGTACGTTTCACAAGAGTACATACCAATAAAATCTAAAGATACATGTAATTGGCAGATGTCGTTAAATTTTAACAACTAATGGTCCGTTGCAATCGTGGTCAGTTTGGTATTTTCTGCTTAAGCTTCGATCGTTTCTCACACGTACTCATTGGTATTTATTATATTTGTTTCATCATCAATTTTAGCTCATTTAATACCTTCACCTTTAGTAATAGGAAATATTCTGCAAATAGACGGGCCTGTTGGTCTAGTGGTTAGTGACCCTGACTGCTATACCGGAGGTCGTGGGTTCGATTCCCACCCAGGACAAATGTTTGTGTGATGAGCACGATCATTTGTTCTGGTTGTCTGGGTGTAATTTATCTATAATATGTATGTATTTAGAAATATATAAGTATGTTTATCAGTTGTCTGGTTACCATAACACAAGCTCTGCTTAGCTTGGGATCAGATAACCGTGTGTGAGTTGTCCCGGAATATTATTATTATTATATTATTATAAATTCCTCAAATAATACAATTTGTCTCGGTGCTTATTTTTTGTTTTACTGATGAAACTTTTCTGTAAGGAAAACTATCTAAGAATTTACATGGAAGGGCCATGTACCATTCATTAGAATTCATCAACCATTTCAGTAGATTTTTTATCAATACCGAAATCTTTTCTGCAATAATGATAACAAAGAATATTTAAAACCATGACCCGCATGTGTCGTTGTAACAATATTTTGAATCACACTATTAAAAATATCTTAAAAACCTCTGAACGACGAACCCCTTGTAATTATTATAATTATTTATTTATATAATTAGTAATTTTCATCCCACTGCAGTTTAAAGTTAAAGTTCCTTTCCTTCTTCCAATTCTCCCAGTAGCCTATTGTTGTCCATAAAATTGCATAAGGCATATAATAACTCCTTGTAATTAGCCATTTAAAAACCCGGAACTTTCATAGATGCCCGTAAAACAATAGAAATTCTATAAACTCAACAAATACAATAGTTTAAACTGCAAATAAAGTATAAAACAGTAATACCCTTCAAGTTACACGTCTTGCCATAATCAGTGGGCCAGAACATGCATACCAAACAATTGACCATTTAATTTTACTTATTGTTATATCAATGACCATTTGTAATGCACCTCATTTGTACGTGCTGTGCAGTTTTCAGAATCGTGAGATCTTTGACAGACGTCACTTGTGAGTAAGGTGACAAAGACTAGGAATAAAACAGACTAGACTACTGAACAAAAGTATCTTCTATATTTTTCCACAAAGCCTTTTTAACAATTCGGGAGATCCAGTATCAAATGATATAAATGAATATCAGCAATTTACAAGAAGCCAATTATTTATGTAAAAGATAAAAAATAAATTGTTTTAGAAATCTGAATTCACATTAAATATCCGGTCATACGATTTTGTTACAAGTAATTATCAGTGCAACCCAAGATAAATCAAGTAAGTTTTATTGTAACCACTTCTTAGTAATGTATCACTATTTAATCAAGCATTCTGGTCACACCATCATCTTTGTCTTAAAGCTCACAAATTGAATAACAAATACAATATCTTTAACTAACTTATAAGGTAGTTCAGTATTCTATTCAGAGCACTCGTCAAAAAGCCATCGCCGCTTATTCTGCCCATAACACGGAATCTTTACAGCCTGTCACTTTTATAAACCCTCTTTACATAAATACTCTTTGCCATTCCAAGAACGAACCATAAAAAGGCATCAATGTTTATGCACAAGCTCTTAAGTATTATTTATGTTAAATAATCTATTGTTGAAACAATTTTACGATAATATGTAAACTGATGTCGAATGTTTTAATACATAATGCGTGATTGTGGCGTGGTCGGAGTAATTTAAATGAAACAAAAACAGATTTCAAAATAAGTTTTGTATCGTTTTCTGGATCCCACTGTCAAAACTGGCCCAAATTAAAAATTTAAATAAAAAAAATCGGTTCACCCAGTCAAAATGTCTGAGGTAACAAACATTAAAGAAAAAAACAGTCGAATTGAGTAACTCCTCCTTTTTTGAAGTCGGTTAAAAAATTGTGAGAACGTTGACATAAGTGTCAGGTAGATCGATATTGGGAATTCCGTCAATCAAGATAAAAGATCGGATTTTGATAGTACTATCTTACAGATTGTGGTTATTTTAGGACAGCCGCTTTGATCTTTGGTTACACCTGTTGTGATTGTTTTGGCGATAGGAAAGACAATGATAGCTGAACAAGTGAATGCACTTTAGCAATCATGCCAATGTCAAGGATATAGGCATTGAAATAGATTACTATATTCATGAATATTTAAAAGATTCGTTTTATTTTTGAACAAATTTTTACATAAAACTCTTTTTTTTTTTGTTAGAATTCTAGGGAATTTTTTGCATCTTCTTTCTCAGTGTATTTCCTTGCTGGTGTAATATTCTGCATTGATGATTAAATAGTTCTACTTAATAGAATAATTGGAATAATTGCATTTCTGTCTTTATCTTCTTTAAGAAATCTTAATTGTCCCATTATTTTATATGGGTGTTCTACGCTATATCGATCGCTTAATAGTCGATTACCATGATCGAACACTATAAATGTAATGCTCATTATGTTTAACATCATATTATACTACCATAGTCAACTATAATTATTTAATCTCTTACCGTTTTGATCTGTGGTTTTTTGTTTGCCATGAAATTTTATAGCTCCCAGTTCTAAACAGCATTCATTCCTTATGTGCTGCGCCAAATAAATGTATTTCTTTCTTTTAAGGGTTCCCTACGTACGAATAAAAAAACGGAACCCTCAGGCTGCGCTCACTTTGGATGCGAATTATATCGTACGTAAACGTATGAACACTGTTCGTACGAATTGAGTGCGCACACTAAATACGTTTTTCTCCGTCAAATAGACAGAGTACCGGTGTTAGCGCATACATTTTGATGATGAACGCACGAACGTGTAATAAAATCCCAACAAGTTCGGATTGATTTCGGACGTCGGACTTGCACGTACGTATACGTACGACTAACTCGCGCGCAGTGTGAGCGCTTTCATAGTACTCAGAAGGTCGGGAATGTTCGTGCGTGTTCGTATGTTTCTGCACGAATGGAATTCGTACGAAATCGTATCCAAAGTAAGCGCGGCCTTATAGGATCACTCGTGTGTCCGTCTGTCCTTCGGTCACAGTCAATGTTCTCCGAATCTAATGATTGAGTTGAAATTTGGTACACATATCAATTTTTGTGACCCGAACGCAGAGGTGTGACATGAATAGATGAAATTTGTAAAAAATATAAACTGCATTGTGTGACATATCAAATGGAAGTTCTTGTTGTGAAGATCTCAAATGTATTTTTTTGTAATTCTGAAATGAATAGTTTCCGAGTTATACAAGAAAATAGACGAAAATTGACCATTCCCTTATCTCAGAAACTACTGAACCTAAAATTTTGAAATTAGTTTTCTACTTATAGATTATAGGAAAACCTGTAAGAAGGCCATGACATCTTCACGCCAGTTCACAACGTGACGAATTGTGACGACAAGTGCGAGTTCCAGTTCATCTCGCACTTGTCCCGTTTTTATTTTTATCCCTCACCTCACAAATAACCAAATGAGTCGCCACGCTCATTACATTAGTTATTACCTCACATATGCTGAAGCACGAGACTCTTTGGCATTGACGCATTTCCATACGTTATTCTAACAATGAATTGTAAAACTCGCGTATTGTGGCGAATCTCTTATGAGTTTTGTTTTGCGGTAGTATTTACGCTGTGTGGGCTAGACCACCTCTTTGTAGAAACTCTGGATTTACTTTCACGTGGTTTAGTGATACCTTCCATTGTTTTCTGGATGATTTTCTCTTTGTTTTGAAGATATTAGATGAACATTCTTACAACTTACATAGAAACCTGTATTTTTATAGATACCTGTGAGGCTAGAATGCACTCTTTGAATAGGTAATATCTAAATGAAAAGTCTATAGATCTTTTGTAGACATCGTATTTTCAACTTGTTGTATTTTTATTGACTTGAAGTTTTTACCCTTTATGTATAGAAAAAAAAAGCATTTTTCTCTTATCTTATATTCTTACTTACGCTTTCGTACGTATTCAATCAAAATAATATGTTTGTTCAAGTAAATGATTTTACCAGAATAGTAGACATAATCTTGTAATTAAAACCAAAATCACCACTTACCCTTTCCAATTGTCAAACTACACGACACAGTAAACTTTCCACTAACCCGATTACCAAGTAACTATGCCACTAAAACCTTACATTATACTCTATCATAGACCCTTTTACGACTGTGTAGGCTGTACACACATTTCATCATTTACTTTTATTACAAGCCTATGTCAAATCCATTGTATTACAAGATAAAACTAATAACAATCAAAATAAACAAAAGCATGTCGTATAAAACTACAATTCAAACACCCACGGTATAATGAAAAGCAAGATACAAATGCTTTTATCTCTAAATTAATCGTAGTCTATAAAAATACAGTTGGAAATACATAAAGTTAGGAAATAATACTAATAATGTAAATCAGATTGTAAATCTTAATTCGTTTCGTAATGGTGATAAAGTTGTGTCTGATTATGCGTCATTAGGTGGTTCGGTTTCAATTTCTAATGGATTTCTCTTAAGGTTTTGTGTAACTATAATTTTAACACTGTGTGGTCTGTTAAGAGCTATTGGTAGAAATAGGGAATTAACATTAGTTATTTACAAATTACAAGTAAAAAATGTCGTGGTGGCCTAACGGTTCAATGAACGGATTTGTATGCACAAGGTTGCAGGTTCGAACCCAGGCAAGTACCAATGTGGCTTTTTCAAAGTTATATGTACTTTCTTAATTATTCTAAGACACTTCTGACAAACGGTGAAGGAAAACATCGTGAGGAAACCTAGATTCCAAAATTTTGGAAATCGCCAATCGTAGTGATCAATGCTCGTGCCTTCTCTATATGGGAAGAGGCCTGTGCCCAGCAGTGGGACGTTTAAAGGCTGGATTATTTATTTACAAGTTATACCTCTATTATGTCAGTTACATAATGAAGCACTAATGTTTGTGACCGACTTCAAAGCACCACCATTGATGTAAAGAGGCGGGATTGTAGGCTAAGATTTAATGTTGTGAAAGAAAGAATATTCCTAACAATTTTTTTCTTTTGTTTACAGGTATACGTCACAGAGATATCAGTTCCAGAAATCCGGGGCTGTCTCAGCTCAGTTCTGAAAATCCTGAGTCAAATAGGCATCCTAATATCCTTCTCCATTGGCGCTTACTTGAACTGGTACCAACTAGCCCTCATGGTAGCTGCAGCACCAATACTACTGTTCTTCGCGCTCTTCTTTATACCAGAAACTCCCTCCTCTCTTCTGCTTAGAGGGAGGGAGCAAGAAGCGGAAGAATCCTTACAATGGCTCCGAGGACCCGAAGCGGATATTCGACAGGAGCTCGCAACTATAAGGACCAATATTCTCGCCAGCAAGCTTTTCAATGGAGGCAACGCAGGAAAAGTTAAAGCTTTGTTATCAAAAAGGATGACAAGACCTGTTCTGATTACCTGTGGTCTGATGTTCTTCCAAAGGTTTACTGGAGCGAATCTATTCAACTTCTATGCGGTGAAAATGTTTAAGAAGACCTTCAGATCTATGAATCCTCACGGTGGAGCGATTGCTACCAGTGTTGCTCAGCTCCTAGCGTCATGTCTCTCAGGAATGCTTATCGATAATGTAGGAAGACTACCTTTACTAATGATCAGTGGAGTAATGATGTCCATAGCATTAGCTGGGTTTGGATCTTACGCATACTACGAAGAAGTGTTCAGAAATGCCTCAGATTTGATGCACTCGGAACCAGGCTCCTATGACTGGATACCTCTGCTGTGTGTCCTAACGTTTACAATCGCTTTTTCGTTAGGCATCAGTCCTATTTCCTCCTTACTTATCGGAGAACTATTTCCCCTTGAGTACAGAAGTACAGGCAGCGCGTTAGCTACAAGTTTCAGCCATCTTTGTGGATTCGTTAATGTTAAGACGGCAGCAGATTTCCAAGATTACATAGGACTTTACGGGCTTTTTTGGATGTACGCTGGTATATCCGTACTTTGTCTGTTGTTCGTAGTGCTCTTCGTACCAGAAACTAAAGGCCGTGAGATCGATGAAATGGATCCGAAGTACGTCGAATCTTTGTGTATTAATCGATAGTCTTTCGAGAATTAAATGTCGAGGTTTGTTTTTTAGAAGACGACGAAAGTCAGCGTAGTCCAATGCGGTAGACGATCGCAGAATCGATTTTTGAGGGAACAGGGGTGCTGCTTAGCTAGTCACAAAAAGTGCAATGGAATTATAAGTTGGTGGTAATCAGGCCTCTGTTTCGGACAAATAATGCGCTTGACTTAAGCGTGACTTGTCTTCGATCAGTATTAATTTAAGTATTCCCTTCAAGTGCCTTTATCTTAAAAGTTCCTGTATTTTCCATCACAAGACTTGAAATTGCATCAAAAACGAAAAATTGTGCTAAAATGGTGCTTTAAGGACAGTGCTGTAAATAAAATGTATTATAATTAACTCAATGTTTTTATTGAATTGTTTGTTGACATAATATCTATTATAATATTGTATTATATAAATGTTTTGTGATTAAGGTCTTCCATGATGCAATTTCTAAATTTTCTATTTTCCTGTAGCATTTTATAGATGTTATTGAGATCTGAATATTCTCAGCTATTTCGTATGTGAAACTAGTGATATTTATTGTAAATATAGTTTAGTTTTTATGTCGACTACGTAGTAAGCGGAGAAAACTGATTTATGTAATTAACTTTTACTGATTTAGTCGTGCCAAACATCTACGATTTTTTCTTAATGTTACAAAAAATATATATTATGTAAACCCAGTCTGTAATAACATTGGAAGCGTAGGTATATAGTATGTATGAATCAGTTGTGTATTCATACTGGGCCTCAATTCAGCTATTTAAGAGTTGCTTAAATTGACCAAATGAACTGCTGTTTGGTAATTATTACGATAATTGGCATTCTTCTCACTGTCATTACGATCATTAATTGGTCATTACGATCATTCTCTTCAAGAGTTCAATGAGGTTTTATTGTATGCTTATCTGAATACGAAAATTAGGCACAATGACAAGTACACTGACTGATCACTGACATGCATTAAAATAGCTAATTCGAGGACCTGATATAATGATACTATTCATTACATTTTTTTAAAACTTCAAAATGACGAGTTACATTAGTTTTTACATAACAAAATCAGTGTATCTTATTGTAATTTATTTAATTACTTTTATTGTATAAACCTTTCTTCGCTTGCGTGGTCTAGTAGTGGCTGATTAAGGTACCGGTTGGTATTTTAGATCAATAAGTTAGTACGACAACGATTTTTTTTTAATTTTAACCTGTAGGTACTATGTTTTTTTTATTATCTTTCCTGTCCGTCCAAAGGTTGTCTGGAAGATATCGCTATTAGCGATAAGACCGCCATTGTACGCTTCACTATTACTGTTTTTTTTTATTATTATGTAACTTTAAAGCATTTTCTATTTATCTATGATCATCACTGAAAATAAAGGACACTAAAGTTATGACTAAAAATTTCAACTTATTATTTTTATTGATATTAATATTTACTAAATAAACCAAAATTTAACTTTCTTGTTAATCTAAATCCAACCAATACCACTCTTTTTTATATTGTACGGGTACGATACTGTTGCAAGCACAAGTGCGCAAAAAGTATTTTAATAAAAAATATACAAATATGTATAATTATATATTGTTAACGAAATTTGTAGGTATATAGTTTTTTCCGTTAAATGTATTAGATTATTTGTATTTAAAGTACAAAAAATTACGGTAAATACATATTTTAAATCCAGTGTTGGAAAAAAATAGGCAAAAATTTACAAATTTTTAAATGAATTTTGGTGCTAAAACCGGCCTTGCATTTTTTAAGTTTTTTTCATATAATACCTAGATGTTTTATAGTTAACAAATGTATATAGAAACAGTATTATTAAGTTTTGTAAATAGGTATATTTTATAGATATTTATGTAGTAAGTTGTGTAATAAACACGTTGCCATACGAGGAAGCTATTATATTGATTTGTACTTAAAAATCGAATTTAAGTGTTTCAATAAAAATCTTTGTGACCCTATTTTTTTTGTTTTCCTTTGCATCTGCATAACCTGTTATACCGACCTGTCTGTTCTTTATGTAGTATGCAAAACCTCATTATTGTGAAAAAATACTGAAAAATCTCATATAAGCATATAATTTTTTAACTTAAGTAATTGTACATTATTCTTATATGGCTCCTACACACAGTGCCGGCGGCAATGCCGCCGGGTTTATGCCGAGCGGCTATGCCGCCGGCAATACGAGCCGCCGCGCCGGCACAAGCCGCGCAAGCCGCCAAGCATCATTCATATTTACACAGACGTCACACAAACAAACCGCAGTAGTGGTGACAATGACAAATGAAATGACGCCGGCACAGCCCGGCGGCCATGCCGGCGGCTCCTTTGTGCGGCAAAGCGGCAGTGCGGCTTTGAATGCCGCCGGGCGCACGGCGGCTTGGCCGGCGGCTCGCCCGGCGGCACTGCCGCCGGCACTGTGTGTAGGAGCCATTATATCTAGAAATCATATAAATACTACAACCAAGACTTATTATCACAGTTGGTTTGGTATATTAGTTTGCAATCATTCCTTTCAATACAAAATTAACCAACAGATTGAAATAATATTATAAAGAACCCTGTTAGGACTGCCTCGTTGGCCTAGTGGTGCTAAGCGCGACTGCTACGCTAGAGGTCTTGGGTTCGATTCCCAAGTCGACCAAGGTGTTATTGGGTTTTTCTATGAAATTCTTCTTCTTCTTCTTATTCTTCTTCAGTAGCAGGATGGAGTTTGGATTTGTGCCCGGTTAGTGGCAATAGGCTCGCCCCCTATTACATGGGACCTAAACGTACCGGCGAACTGTGGGTGTACATTGGTACACCTCTGCCTAACCCTTCGGGGATACAGGCGTGATGGTATGTTATGTTATGTGTTTGGTATATTAGTTTGCAATCATTCCTTTAAATATAAAATTAACCAACACATTGTAATAATATTATAAAGAACCTTGTTAGGATATAGTGTTATTGACCACAATATGAAAAATATTATAAGGTAAACACTTTTGTGCCTAAGCGTCCCTGACCTCCGACCAAATGAATTTGATCAACAAAATAACATAATAATTATTACCAGCGGAAGTAACTTCATTCTGTTGTCACCATTGTGACGTCACGACATTATACGTGTGACGTCATGCTTGACCGTGGACCCATGGTTTGACATATTCGGTGTTTCTATAGAAATAATGGAATTAGTGTTCGATAGTAAATAGTCGTAGTTAAAAAATTACTCTAGTATTAGGAAATTAAACTAGATATTGCCATGGGTTTGTAAAATTAACATAACATACACAAAGAACACCTTTACCTAATAATATGCTAGCCAGTTATCATCTACCCGGTAAATATCAAACGTTGTAGATATATAGATAGATCAATGAAGCTATGGGACACCTTATATACAAAAATGACAAAAGTGTTAATTTAAAAAAGAATGATTGATATTCTGTAGCACACTTTTTTACTAGCAAATTCTCCTAGATTACTCCATGAAGCATCAATATAGTAGGTATACATTATTTTAATCACCTTGATGTTCAGGAAAACCAAAGACACACGATAACATGAAAAAATATAGTCGTGTAATGCGCCTGGTAAAATATAATAGCAATGTGTTTACGACTGTCGCTTCGTGCATTTTCCTGAGATTCTTTGTAAATAACATTAAATGCATGAACACTGCGTCCAGGTTTATATATTCTCTTGTTAAATTTAAAAATATTATTATATAACTTTGTAGATCTAAACATTTTTAGATCTACAAAGAACCTGGTCTTTGAATAATACATACATACATACATACAGATAATCACGCCTCTTTCCCTTGTAGGGGTAGGCAGAGACCACTACTTTCCACTTGCTACGATCCTTATACACTTGTTTCGCTTTGTCCGCTTTCATAATTCCCTTCATACATGCTGTTCTGTTTATGGTACTCTTGACCTGGCCTTTTTTCATTCACACTCACCTTATACACTTTTTTCGTCAATCGTTCTTCATTAATTCTCTCGACATAGCCAAACCATCTCAGCATACCTTTCTTTATTTTTGTCTCAACATCCATCATCTGACATACTTCATCCACCTTACCATCCATTCCTCCTCTTGCATTCAACGTAGCGAAACGGCTCTCCGTGGACCACTTTTCGCCCCCGCGAGGAACGAGACGTGATCGGTGGCGAACCACATCGCCGCCATTTTGAATAATTAAATTATTTTTATGATTATCCATTGCGTTCCTGCGGGATAAGGAATTGGGAAAGGATGGACTAATGAACAAATTAAAACCAATAAAAATACAAGCACCAATAAATTATCGTATAACATATAATGGATCGTTGAGTATGGAAATAAATTCATCATAAAGTACTTATTACTTGAGACTTATCAGTCGAGTGGCTATTGGTATTAAATACTTCAGATTCAAACCACTTCAATTTGTAACGTTTTATTTATAGAAGTCTTTATAATAACAATATTTGTTGAAGATATAATGGTTTTCTTTAAGTTTGTGAAAAATGTTTTTCGTATGTTCATTATTTATTTAATTTTTAGAACCTTCAGTAACTATCTTAGGTAATTCTATATAACTGATTTCCTTACTTAATTTATTATTAATCAAATGCGCCTTTTCAGTTTGATGATTGTTTTATAATACGTATTTATTTATGTGTGATTGAGTATGGAAAGTAACAAGTATTGACATGTACGTACAATATAATAATGAGCTGTAGATACGGGTATATAATTATGGTAAAAAAATACTAAAACCTCGTATGAACATAAAAATGTGCGTCGGCCGGGAATCGAACCCGGATCAACTGCTTGGAAGGCAACTATGCTGACCATTACACCACCGACGCTTGTACTGAAGCATGGAAAATTATTATTTCAGAGAAGTTCAGTTCACTAAGTTTAAATTGTATTTAGAAGGGAGAAGTAGATTGGATGCTGAAGGAGGACCATGAAACTGTGTCCACCAGTGGTCGGTATCGGTATAACTAGGTTTAAGTTAATTTTAATGATTGATTTAAGAACAAGTAAGCCTGATAAGCCTATGAAAGAGTTTATAAAGATCTTGTATATTTTCATATGGGAACTACAGTTTAGTAGAATTAGGGTTTTCTGTCAATTGCCACCAAAAAGAGACAAACTATTGGTTCGAAATTGACCGATAATCCTTATACCTGACAAGCAAACCTAGGGAAGCTCTAATCGCGAAAACCTTCAGGAAATTATAATGTTTTGTTAGCTAACCTTCAATCATTAACGAGAAATGTAAGCTGTATTTATAGTAATATTATAGAACGGGGATTAGTGCGTACATGCACACCTTTAGGGCTTGACGTTTCGACCATTTCCCCGTTCTATAATCCAAACTAATATTATAAATGCGAAAGTAACTCTGTCTGTCTGTCTTTGCTTCACGCCTAAACTACTGAACCGATTTGTTTGAAATTTGGTACAGACATAGTTTGGAACTTGAGAAAGGACATAGGATAGTTTTTATTACAAAAAATAAAATAAAAAATAAAATTTATTCCGGACATACAGCGCCATCTATTGGTCAAGCGTCGGCATCAATTCAGTACTGAAAATTCATCGGAAAAATGTAAATAAATAGTAAAAAGGTATGAAAATATAATATAATACAACTTTTAGTACAAAGAAAATGCTCTAACGGAGTATAGATAATTCTATTAGTACTATATGTCGAGTTGATCGCGCAATGGTGTCGATCGTTACCTTAATCGTTACACGAGTTCGGTTCATGTTATTGTTTTAATTCATCGGAAAAAAGTAAATAAATAGTAAAAAGGTATGAAAAAAATAATATCAATATAATAAAATTTTTAGTACAAAGAAAATGCCCGAACGGAGTATAGATAAATAATCCGAGTTGTCACTATGCTCGATAGATGGCGTTGGGATCGAAATAGATCGCGCTATGGTTTCGTTACACGCATTTGGTTGTTTGAAAATAAGGGAAAAATAACATTTTCGCCTTTTTCGATCGGCAATAACGGCTTTAATGCCCTAAGTGAGTATACATATCTTCAATTCAAACGCAGAGCCAGCTCATTATGTTGATTTTTGCAGAGTTCCCTAGAATATCTTCCACATTTCATTTTTGAAGAGATCCCGCGAGATCGGGAACAATGTGGGTAAAACCAAAAATCTGCCGGAAGTCACTATTCCACGCGAACGAAGTCGCGGGCAAAAGCTAGTATTACTATAAACATGCAGCGCGATAGTTTAAAAGCTGTATTTACTTTGCACTGTTTACAAAGGTAGAATTTTTATTTCATATTGATCAGTAATTAAGAGCTATTGTTTTCCACAGAAGGTTCATTAAGGCATTTATTTAGTAAATTTTATACTTGTGTGATAATTTCTAAGGTTCCATCAGAAGCGTCGGTGGTGTAATGGTCAGCATAGTTGCCTTCCAAGCAGTTGATCCGGGTTCGATTCCCGGCCGACGCATAATTTTGCTTTTTAGGATTCTCTACCTGTGTTAGAACAACAAGCGTACTTTAAGCATGGCTTGAAACCAGGGGAAATCTTATTAAGTCATAAGCTATATTAGAGTCAGTTTTTAGCCCCACCAAATTTAAATGAGTTTTATATTTTAAATGGAACTGCCTATCTGACCTCCACAATACATTTTAACTGGCTGTGGTGATGAAGTGATTTTATTGGTTATAAACAGTCCGATCCTCGCTACGCTATTTCGCTCACCTCTGGCGGAAAGGCAGTCTAACACAGTCTCCTTTAGTAAAAATCGTTGACAAAATTGTAATTACTGTCAGAGATTATTCCAAGATTTTATGGCACGAAAGGGTATTGGTATGTGAGTAGATGACCACCCATCCCTGTAGTCATAAGCCTCCTAAGTTGAGATGCAATACAAAAATTACTAGAAATTGAAAGTATGCTAAACATTGGTAAGTAACTGTTTCTTTGATTTTATGACTATTGTTATTGATAAAGGTCTATAAAATTTCATAAGTGTGATAATATTTAAGGTTCCATCACAAGCGTCGGTGGTGTAATGGTCAGCATAGTTGCCTTCCAAGCAGTTGATCCGGGTTCGATTCCCGGCCGACGCATAATTTTGCTTTTTAGGATTCTCTACCTAGCGTGCTTTAACCATGGCTTGAAACCAGGGGAAATCTTATTGGGTCATAAGCTATATTAGAGTTTCTAGTCCTACCAATTTAGACTGATGAATTTTATATTTTACATGTAAGTCTTTCTGACTTCCATAACACATTTTTACTGGGTAAGGCTGTGATGATAAAGTGATTCTATTGGTATTTAAACGCATCTCTCGCCAAGCATCCACGCGCTTTGGTAGAAAAGGAGCCTAAGCTGGACACTGGACTGCTAAAAGGATTATTCCAAGGCACGAAATGTTCTTGGTACGTCAATAGATGATCCACCATCCTTGCAGGCACAAGCCCCATTTTTTTATTAGATTGAGGTCTAATAAAAAAATTACAAGACTGTACACTATACATCAGAATGTAAATATTAATTACCTTAACTGTTGCCATTGATAAAGGTTCATGAAGTTTTATAACTGTGATAATATTTAAAGAACTAATACAAGCGTTGGTGGTGTAATGGTCAGCATAGTTGCCTTCCAAGCAGTTGATCCGGGTTCGATTCCCGGCCTACGCACATCTTTTTTTCTTGTAATATATTATTTTATGGATTCTTGTGTTAAATTTTTAAATTTCCCGTTTTTTTAACTTTTCCTTTGTTCTTGCACGGTGCACCTGTCATAATTATTTCAATGAGCGCTTTTTCTGAAATAACAACGAAAACCAAAATCAGATGAAAGTTTCAGAACCTTACAAACCCATTATCCTTACTGGTACTAGCAGAGATCACGGCTAATCTTCAACTGTGTGCGAAGTTCGCAGTAACTGTTGTCTAACTTAATTAGTTTCAATGGGTGTTAGTCTGTTAGGGTCCATTTCAATTGGAACTACTTACACTATTTGGATGTGCTTTGAAAGGATAGAAGTGTGTCGCTTGGCTATCACGTGGTGGGCGTTTTAGGCTTTTAATCTCATAAGATGAGCACGGAGATCTGGTTATATTTTTAAAAAGCGAGTTTTCTGGAAATATGTAAATTATATTCCATATTGAACAAAGGGTAGATACTATTACATTTACTGGCCTTTTTTGGTGATATGCTAAAACCTCTAGATGCTACTTTTTTAAACTATTGTGACCTGACCCGCTGCGTGGCACTTCCACAGTTTTTACACCAGCGCAGCGTTATGTACCTAGATAAGTAGATAGTTCAGGTAATGTGAAATTATCACAACATTATGCGACACAGCTAATAAAATAAATAAAATTTGATAGTTTTCAGATGGAGGTAGTAGACCTATTTCATATAGGAATCAAGTCAATTTATCTTCCTAGTCGGGGTCACTCTTGACAGAGTGGTCGTGGTCATCATTTCGGGTGTTGGTGGCAAGCTTCACAACACAAGTCCATTTATATGGTTCTCAAAAAGGGATTCATATGCCCAGTAACAGGATGCGGAAGGGTCAATGTCAAAGTTTTATTGCATACTAAGTGTACATTTGGTGTCATAATTGATATGTGGTACTTTTCACTTAGTTGATTTTTTCATAGCAATATAATTAATACTTATTCGGGTTCAAACGAAGATGACACTGCTTCATCCTAGTGACCTACTAAAAGCCAGTTCTATCATACCATCGTTTCATAATGAAAACAAATTAATTTAAATAAACGATCCGCTCTAAAGCTAAAAATAATTCAAGATCAAAATAATTCATTACGCTTTTAATCACTTCGGAACTTGAGCTTCCTCCAATGTGTGGCCACTAAAAACGCGAAGTCAATATTAATGAGGCTCTTCGCTAGGGTTTATTCACAAAACAAGGAGGCTTATTTTCCAAGTAGTTTGCAACTGAACACGTCTCCGAATTTGAACCCCAACAGTCGGTTATGTGCATCCCATGTCCTGTAATTTCCTATAATTAGAAGGTCGTCTGTACCTCCCATAGGTAGTATTTCTTTGATACCTATTCTGGGCTAGATGATATATTGCATTGCAAGTCGTTTTAAACTTGACTAAACTTATATAAGGTACCTATACAGGTTTATAAATAAATATATTACACGATTAAAATATTTATATTAATGGAGGCTTAAATTCATAGGTAGGATCAATTTATTTATCATGAATAATATTTTGGACAATAATTAATCATTGACTTAAATTTTTATCTAGGTAAGTCTCATTAATTTGGCTAATTTTTTACAATGAAAACACGCAGACAACATTGCTAAGCTGCAAACTCGTCGATTTAATGGCCGCAACATCTGTAAACGTTATAATTACTAAATAGATTAATTTCGAACGGACAGACATCGGGCATTCTGTAATCTTGTTCTTTTCATTTATCCATCAAAGCGAATTAGGAAATAAGGGGATTTTGTACTTTTTAATTACATTTTTATTTAGACTTTGTTAAGTTTTTAATAAGTTTGAGGAATATTGTCCTACGAAGGGTAGTTAACCTATATAATAAATACTAAAACCTTCTCCTTGATCTAACAAATTATTTTCTGAAAACCGCATCAAAATCGGTTCAGCCAAACGCGGGATAATCGCGGACAAACATACATAACATACATACAGGTCAAACTGAGAACCTCCTTTTTTTGAAGTCGGTTAATAAAATAGTGTCTAGAAGTCTATGCAGGGTAACTGCGACAAAATGCGTAGTAACTGCACCTTAACTGCTTCGTCGAACTAACCTTACTTCACTAAACTACACCCTGGTTTTCAATATAAAGATAATAATTTGTTCTTCTTCTCTTCAATTTGACATACAAAAAATTAGTGCAGCTGTGATAAGTTGTAAGTCAACCAATTACATGAAGTGACACAAGATTTTACAAGAGAATAAATTGATGTAAGTCGGAAACCGTTTTGTGATTTTTAAGCACATATTAAAGCGATTCTTGGGCGACCACAGCTTATCAAATTGACTAATTTTCGTATCCCGAATTGAACCGTATATGTTTTCATCATCGTCATCATCTTCAGCCCTCTATAACCAAATTTTAGGCATAGGCCTCCCTTAGTCCCATGCTACCCTCGTCTTCCCTTGTTAGCCGTCCATCCTACTCTTGCCATTTTCAAAATCATTCTGCCCTTTTCATCCTTGGTCTTTCTAAATTTCGCCTTCGAAGTCTTAGCCACCATTCGTATATTTAATTAAACTAAAACGACAATTTCTAACCAAAATACTACAGTTGGTCTAGCACCCAATTTTTTATTCAGAATTTCCTCCATTCCAAATCATTTTCACCACGTTACCCGACAATAGGTAATTTTTCAGTGAGACAAAAAACTTCCAGGACATATATTTTAATGAGAAAAATAATAAACCCTAGTGTTAATACATCAGGGTTGCGGCAATGAATCGCGTTGGCAATAATAACATCCGCCCCGGCCTTATATTTTATACTTATACCAACCTTAGGCCTACCCTATTCAGAGTAGGGAAAAATTAGAGGTTGCTGTCATTTTCATTTTGGGTGTTTGAGGGGAAATTTTCGGCCATGTTTTTTTTTTTAAATGGACTTTACATTACCATTAAAACAATTTTGAAAGGTGGGTGGCAATTGGTCTTACTTACTTTGGTTGGTTTATAAAAGTCAATAAATAATAGCTTGTGTATAGTGTGTATACTACTCTTCTATCTATAAATTTTATATTTCCTAGGCAATTTTACACAACTGTGCAAACAGATCTGTGTTACAATTTGTATGTTGTTTTTCTTTAGTTTATTTAACAAGTCTATCACATGCGTCGGTGGTGTAATGGTCAGCATAGTTGCCTTCCAAGCAGTTGATCCGGGTTCGATTCCCGGCCGACGCACATCTTTTGTTTCTACTTTCATTTAACTTTTTATTTTGAATACATACATGATCGAGCATTTATTTTATGAGACTGGATATTTTCTGCATATAAAGTGAATTAACTACTCACTTATAAAACTGTTTAATAGTTGTAGGTAGTGTCGTTTAATGTTGTGATTTAGCAAACGTGCTTGTCTAAACATAAAAAATATATTGCACTTCCACAATTAAAGTAAATACCTATTCAATAATTATTGACGAGCTACACAATCTAAATACTACCTAAAGAATTTATGAGCTTGAAAAACAAAATTATCCCTGTAAAACTAGAAACAAAACAAACCCAACAATAAAAGCATACGTATACACCAATGCATTAAAGTTTCTTTCATTGAATCTCAAGAGCACGATTGCTCTTTTCGAAGCAAGCCAATGTACCTCTGAATCCAGCATTACTCTGTGCAACCCCATTTAAGATGTAAACACATAAGTATAGCACTCGGGGTGCGGGGCGTCAGTTGCCGCGGCCCAGCGCCGCAGAACACACGCGTGGAGTCACGACGCTCCGCAAAAAAAAAACAACCAAAAAAAAGTAATTATTATCCTATTTATTCTCCCGAGAAAAGAAATTAGAGCCAGTAAAAATTTAAATTATAAAAATTAACGGTCTCGTGATTTTTTAACCAATAAGCGCATTGCAGTAGCCTTTTCGAACATTATGTTTTGAATTGTTGTACTAACCGAAATTCTTTTGGCCTAAATGTTTCCCCTTTTTCATGTTTTCTCTTTTTTTAGATAATGTAAAGGTTAAGTGTAATATCGTCAATTCGGAATGCCTTTTTGTGGATTATGACGGGTTAAATCAAGTGAGTTTTGTTGAAACTTATTGATTGTAGCAAGATCCGTAGAGGAATGTAACTGTAGCTAGAGCAGTGGCTTTTCTACCTTATTATTTTTTATTAGCAATTATTTTTATTTATCTTTTGTAGGCGTAGGCTTGTAGTAAGCTTTTCCGTACATAATATAACGAGATTTCGAATAAACTTTCAAGGAAAACTAAAAGAAAGGGCTGTCTGAATGAAATTCTGATCAAGCGTAGTACAGTGGTCAATGCTGGTTCCTTCTCGTGTAAAAAGACCTGAAACCTGAATTTAATATTAGGCTGGTACTATTTTTAGATCTAATTTATACGTGGATTTAATTAAAGGAAGTCCTACAACTCAGCCTTAATATATTTAATTGGACAGAATCATTTAATGAATCTCGATTTTTATTTTTAGTTGTTTGTAAAAAACAATTGTTTCTAAGTTTTATTTGATTTCTGTTCAGCATTTGTAAATGTTTCCTGTATCAAGTTTAAGTTTTTAAATTATTATACAATAGTTTTTCACGACGCAACGATAATGTAGATTTTAGATCACAAAGCTTGTCTCAAATTTCAAAACATTAGACACATCATACACATGAGCATAATATTAGTACTTAGAAAGTTTCAGAGAACTAGTAAGCTTCTCAGTAATTGTCCGAAACGAAATAAAGATAATTTTATGAGTATTAAATGCACACCACATTTATTTATATTTGGTCAAAAATATGAACGAGTACAATGATATCTGCTAACCCAACTAGATATAGCACAGAAGTTCATCTCTGAGATGAGATCAAAAATGAGATATAGGTATCTATAATAATGTAACCGCCATCAAAGGACAGATTTACATGTAATAATATACTTACATACTATACAATCTATCTCTTAATCCCTAATTTCCCTCAATAGCTATTCACGACGAGACCAACATCCAAAACACCCCATCCATTGCTGCTATAAACCCTAAAAGCTGGGTATTATCAGTTCAAAAACCGCAATGTACTTGAATCTTATTGTGTACATCGTCTGTCGCTCGTGGTATTAGGCGTTAGGCTATCTGAATGACTGCCATAATGTGATATTACCGTACTTGAATCTAGTTTTATGGTTTACGCTAAGGATAGGCTGGAGTTATCTTTTTATAAAGATCTATGGAGCTTAAATGTGAACGTTATATGAGAATTATGTACCTTAAGGAGTAGCTACCGTATTACAATTTACGTTATGTAGGTACGATATTATTGGAATACTCTCCAGATAAGATAAAAAAAAATTCTCCGCTATGGGACATGTTAGCTCTCGTTAAGATCACCTAGAGACCTAGCGAAAAATAGAGAGCTTTGCTAGTCGATGGTATTTATGAAAATATATTTGTTACTTAGGCTCATTGTTATGTTTATCTGTATATTTTTTACTCCATGGTTGAGCTTTAACTGTATAATAATTTAGGACACCTACACGCACCATGACTTATTTACAAACATTTCTTATGAAACTCTTTGAAGAGTTTTCACGTTACGATTTCAGACACAACAAACACTAATACACCCATAAGACATACATGAAAACACTGCAGATACACTGCACAATTATAACTACATATTTTTCGACTTAGTAATGAACAACATTATGGACAACAATAGCCAAAGACCTGGGGAAGAAGGACGGTGATGGCTGAAAATAATAATAAGCAGTGAAGGTCTGCAGAAGCATTATATCTTATGTCCATTAAAACTTCAAATTAAATCTTTAAAACAGTTTTCTTCAAAAATTACACTAATCCTAAACATTTTTAAATCTAATTCAGTTAAATAACTTTGTAATAAATAAGAATAGAAAATTTTAGGACTACTCACACACGGCCATCTGATAAAATGACACCATCCTTAATATTTTCGAATCTAACTCTTTAAAGGAACAATATCTTCCAAAAATTCGACTAAAACTACATAGAACATCTCATTTCATACCGTGTCATTACACAGTACAAGCAGTGATCCAGGCTAAGCTGTTGACATATGTAGCTGTTTAGTGTTTAGTCTGGCTATATTACTTTCATGAATGCTACTAAACCTCAACCCAAGCGATGTGGGCCCATAAAAGTAATCGTTTATGTAAATTTTGTTTAGGATTTAATATAATTAACTATGTTTTGAAGGAAATTATAATAATATGGGTACTTCATATGCATAGTAAAGTCACGGTGTCTATAATACAGTACTCCAACTTCATACAAACGGACGAAACGCAAGCTATACCTACGCGCTCGATCTCGGGGTGCGCTCGGGTCGCAGACAGTCACGGCTGTACCGCAGTGTCGAACGGACGGTGTGTTTTTTTTTAACAATAACCGCGCGATTTTTTCTCTAAAAATCAGTTAATATGACGAGTAGGAAATATTGTGCTGTTTTTGGTTGTATGAATTCGTCAATAACGCATTTTTAATTAAGCTTTATATAAGAATGCGGATTTATTATACTTTAAAATTTAACAATAAAGCATTTCGTACGACTCAGTCGAGGCGCAAATATTTTTTTGTCGCAAATTTATAAGCCCGATTTGTTTTTCAAACAAAAACATGTTTTTTAATTAAATCTACCAATAAAAAAACAACACGCATTTTTATTGAACACTTCCTATACAATATACAAAGTATTGAATTTATTTATATAAAAAGGATATTTACAATCACAAAACTAAATAGAAACAGAAAGTAGGCAAATGTAATTAAAATGTTGGAGACGGGCAGCCCTAACGCATGTTTACGTACCGCGCGGCTGTAGGCATTTATTTCTATCATGCGGCCGAGTTACACTACTGTATTATAATATTACCGTGGTAAAGTTCTTAACAAGGCCGCTGCGTGTTGGACCTGTGTCCCCATGTAAGAGTTTTAAAGGAACGTGTCTCTTCTTTTGAAGTTATCCCGTTAATAATAAGAAATAGATACTTCTAATCCTGAGTTAAGTATATATTAAGTATCCAGATATATATTCATCCTTTTCAGCTTATATTTCTAGCTAGCCATGGCTACTATTGCTGTGTTCTCCCCTTTTGATAGCATCCTCCATCCATTCTCTACCAATAGCCGTGTTGTTTTGTTACCTAAAGGTTTTTTAACAGAGATTATTATTGCACTATTTTTATCTTCCTAAATACTTTCAAGGGCGTCCTAACCTAAGGGTATTAAGTATAAGTCCTAAGGGTATTTTCATTCAGCATTAAAATTATTCATCTTATACTATTCATTTTGTCTAAAACTGCCTTCAGTTTTATTTCCTTTCAGCCTATTTGCGCCAAAGTTTCACCCAAAAGAAAATTTTATTTATTCAAAGGTTATTTACAAAAGTTTAGGTGTTCTAGTTCCTGAAGTCGCCAGTGATTTATGATGAAACTTTCCGATCTATTGAGAAGATCGCAGACAGTTTGTATCAGAAAACTATTGCTAACTTAATACTCTTTGTTTTTTTATCGTCCTATATTTTGTAACTTCTTTTAAGTCGGTGGCAGTGTGTCTTACTTGAATTTTGAAGTTTTTTATCTCTTTGTTTTTTTTTTTTTATAATATTCCGGGACAACTCACACACGGTTATCTGATCCCAAGCTAAGCAGAGCTTGTGTTATGGTAACCAGGCAACTGATAAACATACTTATATATTTCTAAATACATACATATTATAGATAAATTACACCCAGACAACCAGAACAAATGATCGTGCTCATCACACAAACATTTGTCCTGGGTGGGAATCGAATCCACGAACTCCGGTATAGCAGTCAGGGTCACTAACCACTAGACCAACAGGCCCGTCATATCTACGTGTCTTTCATCTGGTACTATGTCCGTACGACCAAATTTTGGTTGCAGGTGTAGTTATTATAAGGTTAACGGACTTTTCACCGCATAATATATTTTTCAGTGCACGATAGAGAGTAACATAAACTTTTTTTAAATAAGGATATACTTGCTATTTACACAGTATTAAAGAAAATACATGTACCTACTAACAAAAAAAAATGACTAAATTATTACCTTCACCAAAACTGCCTTACAATTTTTGTTGCAATTGTAAATTTTGTAAAAAAGAGCACTAGACTTTTCGACCACAATATTATCATAATAATTCTTATATAATATACATGATATCAATATACATAATTAAATAATCAAACCCACAACTACCTATTAAAATCCAAACCTTTAGCCACTACACTGAAACCGGTTTAATCTAATTCAATTCCATCCACGTCTTAAACACATAAATTTCTATTTAAATCCCATAAAATGCCCCATACAGCCGTTTTGGAGATAATGTACCATTAAACGAATCCGTTTCAATATGCTTAATGATACGACAATATTACTTTTAGTACCTATATAGGTATAATATACTAGCCGTGAATACCTAGGTCCCGTTCCCGGTGCCTTTATATTATTGGGGGCGGATGAATTTAACAAATCACTATCTTAACAAAAGTCAGGATTACTTAATTTGGTGGTTGAGTATTCTTCAATTTCCTAATTTTCAGAGCAATTTTGCAAACTTTTTCTTTAAAAAGAACCTTCTCCTGACAATAACAATTACAACAAAAAAAGAATTAGCGAAATCGGTCCAGCCGTTCACGCGTGATGCCGTGACCGAGGGAAATAGGGATTCATTTTTATATATAATACTAGCTGTGCCCCGTGGTTTCACCCGCGTGAATACCTAGGTCCCGTTTCCGGTGCCTTTATATTATTGGGGGCGGATGAATTTAACAAATCACTATCGTAACAAAAGTCAGGATTACTTAATTTGGTGGTTGAGTATTCTTCAATTTCCTAATTTTCAGAGCAATTTTGCAAACTTTTTCTTTAAAAAGAACCTTCTCCTGACAATAACAAAAAATGTTTCCTGTACTGATTTTGATTCTGCCAAGCGTTTTTCCAAAATATTTTGTGGTCGGCTTCCAGTCTTACCGGATTCAGCTGAATACTGTCTTATGTTATCAAATAATTTTAACGAAAAATTTCGAAGTTGATATTATGTAAATTATGTTGCTATCATTATTTGTTAATTTGTCATGTTTATGATTTTGTACATATCTTCGGTAGTAAAGGTCAAAGATAAGTAATAATTAAAATTTGATAACATTTGTTGATAAAGTGATATTGTCAACTGATGGATAATTTCCACCATTGTATCATATGCGTTGGTGGTGTAATGGTCAGCATAGTTGCCTTCCAAGCAGTTGATCCGGGTTCGATTCCCGGCCTACGCAGACATCTTTTTGCATGTTTCCACTTAGTTGTTCATTTATTGTAAATATTTTTTTAATCATAATTCATTTATTTTATATTATTAAAACCAGAATTTAGTTATGTTATTTTAATCAACATACTTTTTTTCTTTAATTAAAAATTTGTTTTTTACTATACAATACAGATATTGTTCTTTAATTTAGGTCTTAAATTAAATTCCATCTGTTTAAACCTAACTTTCTGAAAACAACTGATAAGGATTGATAAGTAAATAATGAAACACATACTTAACCTGTTTACTAACAACAAAATTAAAAACCTTACCTAACTAACAAGACAAAAACCACATTAATCTCATCGATCTAAAAACATTAAAACCAACATTACATCGTCCTTGAGTTTTAAAACCTCGGGCCTCCTTCGCATTACGTAACGCGGTCCATCCCTTAAAGGGACCCACACATTTTTACCCCTCCCCCCCTCTTCGTACCCTCCCCTAGCCTTGGGGACCCTAAAACTTAAATTTCTCGTGAAATAAGTGACCTAATTTAGGAAAAGTGAGTTTATTGGATACTTTTTTTGGGGATTTTGGAGAATATTGTTGGGATTTTAAGACTAGATTTTTTTGTGAAGGATGTTGTATGTAACAGTTATTACGATGTGACGATTATATTTCTAAGAGATAGTTGTATGTTCGCTTTAAAATTACCTACCTTAATAGTTAAAGTTACACTAAATAATAAGCGGCAGAATAAGAGATTCCATTGTCATTGTAAAGAACTAAAGACCTTTTATGTACCTTATTCAAGCAAATAAACGATTTATTATTTATTTATTAAAAAACTAATTTCTACTTAAAACTTCCTTTTTTCATTAAAATATTTACAAAAATGTACAAACTTAACTATACATACAAATATACAAAAAGAACAAGAAACTATAACTAAATAAAACCTAAACAGTAAAATAAGGCAACAAAACATTCACAATTTACGTATCGCAATTCTCATTACTATAAAATTAAGGTAACGACATGTACTCGTATTATCGAAGAATATAATTTCAGCTCAAAATATAGAAATACATAACATAACATACCATCACGCCTGTATCCCCGAAGGGTTAGGCAGAGGTGTACTAATGTAAACCCACAGTTCGCCGGTATGTTTAGGTCCCATGTAATAGGGGGCGAGCCTATTGCCACTAACCGGGCACAAATCCAAACTCCGACTTGCTACTGAGAATTTCATAGAAAAACCCAATAACACCTTGGTCGACTTGGGAATCGAACCCAAGATCTCTAGCGTAGCAGTCGCGCTTAGAACCACTAGGCCAACGAGGCAGTATGTTTATATAGAAATAGTCTTTCAATAACATCTTATAAATAAGTTTTCTAAGATATCTTCACATCTATTTCTGTATCATTCGTGGAAACATACTTTGCCGTAAGTCCACCATGCATACCTTTGATGGTATTAAAGTATGCTTCAAACATGCTTCGAAGATACCATACGTCCAGGGGCCCGATTCCGCTATTTTAAAGTCAGTGGTTGGCAGGTTAATGAATGTTCCAATGTACTTGTCATTGTACCTAATTTTCATATTCTGATAATTTTAGTATAATGACAAATGTACACCTACTTGCCACTGCTGTCATTGTAGGATATCCACTAACTGCATTGTAGGCTTACCTGAATACGAAAATTAGGCATAATAACCAGTACACTGGAACGTTAATTAACCTGTCACCCACTGACTTTAAAATAGCGGAATCGGGCCCCAGTGCATTTTTCATACATGTTCCGTTACATAATTTGTTGAATGGTTTACCGTTAGCTATGTGGTGTTAAATGGGACTATTGTTCTGTCACAGAGAAATTGGTAGGAGTGAAATTATTTAGGAATTCTATTTGAGTAAGGTATGCTACAAGGAAATGGGTTTTCATTCATTTGTTTAAGGCTAAGCTAAGAAATACAGACATTTTCACACAGATACTGTTTTTTTGAAAATACAGAAAAAACAGAATATTTTAACATTGAATTTAAAAATGAAAGCCTAGTATAGATGATAACGGTTTACACGACATGCGAAAACAAAACGATATTAGGCGAACGATGAATGTCAACCCAAAATGTGTACCAACAACAAAGAACAATATAATATTAAAACAGGTACTAAAAAACTTATAGATACAAACAAAAGTCTAGAAGATGGCACATAAAACAATAGAAAGATAAACAATAAGAAGAATGTCCATCAATAAAATACCGAAGTTAGAAGTAAATTTTTGTGTACATTTTGACAGTTCGGTAAGCCCCACAATTTGCGGGCCCAGGTGTGTACCGAGGCCAAGTGAGGCCAGGCCTAATAAATGGAGGCTGAACTCACAAAACTTAAAACTCATAAAAAGTGTAGTTCCGATTTTGTTAAGTAATTGTTCTTGTTTTACACTCCTTGAGTTCGTTATGATTGAACTTGAATTTATTGAATAAGATGAAGATACCTAACTTTATCTCGTTGTATAAACTTACGAGATACTATCTACTTCATATTGCCAGTCTTCTTATCGGGTCGATCAATGGCAGTTAAATTTTTCCCGACCAGTATTCAGCCACGCACACGGCATTGTCCGTCGCCTCATACAGGTCCGCGCGTGTGCAGGTGGCAGGGCACGCTGGGCAACTCATTAAGTGAGCCATGGTTTGAGGAAGGATGCCACACTCACACGGCTCAGGTGTGCTGTAACCCCACCGGCACATATTTTCATTACACCGGCCGACTTGGGTCCGGAGTCTATTTAAAGACTTCCACGTCGGCCAGGGTAAACTGTGGCCGGGAGGAAGTTTTTCGGCTATTGGGATGGGTGGCATGGTTGGGTACCTACTTTCCCATAGGTCGACTCTAGTCTTACAAGGATCGGCTCGCAATGGGAGAACGTCTTTCACCAAGCTATGTCGTATTGGTGCATTGGGTGTCGTGGGTCGGTTTCCATTTTCGCCTTCTCAATGGAGCTAGCTACATGTCTGCGGACATCTGGAGGTGCAATGCCGGCTAGTGGATACAGCAAACTAACAGGGGTTGGTTTGAGACAGCCTGTAATTATCCGGCATGTGTCGTTTAGTGCTGTATCCACCAGATTTGTGTGCGCGGAACGACTCCAGACCGGACTGGCGTATTCGCCAGCCGAGTAACAAAGTGCCATTCCGGTAGTTCGCAAAACATGTGGTGACGCTCCCCACTTGGTAGACGTAAGACGTCTAAGAATGTTGTTTCGTGCGTGTACTTGCTGCTGATCGTTGGTGTAAATGTTGAAGAGCAGAGGAGCCAAAACGCTACCTTGCGGAAGGCCATTTTTTTGTGGTCTCCATCTGCTCTTCTCGTCCAAGAGATGAACTTGAAAGCGGCGGTTGTGGAGCAATTCGCTTAGTATTTTTGTGAAGTGTTCGTCCTGTGTGATTTCATTCACCTTCCATAACAGTCTTTTCAAGTTGACGGTATCGTACGCAGCCGATAGGTCTACGAAGACCACTCCAGTAACTTGACCTAGCTCGAAACCATCTTCTAAATGCTGTGTCAAGTTCAGGGTTTGGTTACAGCAGGACTTACCCGGACGAAAACCATATAAACCAACGGATATTGCCAGTAATAATGTTAAAAGGCAAAGCAGTTCTTTCTAGGACTCAACATAATTAAAAAATCTAAATATTATTTACATTAGTTACATAACTTTATTAACCTCTTTGTCCCTTGAAATAGCTAGAAAGCCTGTATTACAGTCCTCTACAGAATTATAGTTAAAACAAAAAGTTTAATTAAATAGTTTGGTCCTGAAAATAAAATTCTTAATATACCTATGATGCTAAGAATTAGGCAGTCCAGTCGCTATGAACATGAAAATAAGAAATATTTTTCATGTAATTTCCACAAAAGTAATAAATTAAATGACTGTTAAATTCCCGATAACCAATGAAAAATGACTCAACAATAATGAGACTATCAACAAAATTTCACAACAAATAAATTAAACAAATATTTTCTTAACCCTACTCCAAAGGAATCCCTTAGAAATATTAACGTAACCAAATTCTGTAATAATTACTGTTGCCACAAACAATGGTACGTGACAGGAATTTTCCATTTCAATCAATAACCTTCCATTTTGTTTGTCAAAAGTATTCACAATGGAACCACGGCTTGTTTAATGACTGTTATAATTAATTGTAGCTATGAATATTATTATTTCTTGGTTTTTGAACTTTGTTGGTCTTTTGATTACATTTCGAGGTCGTCTTGGGTTAATTGAAAATGTGTTGGACTTGAAAATTTTGTCTTGAAGGTCATGTATTAGAAATCTTATTTGATGGTTAGTCGTTTTATTGTTTGAGAATAGATTGACTATAGTATCTTCTAGAATGCTTTTTTCTTTATGCCTTCTGTGTACCAAACGATCAATAAAATCATTTTATCCATCAATTATGTTACTAATTTCCTCACCAATCAGGTCAAATAAATATTGGACTAATGTTTCTCCTTACCCCAAACTCATCATTTGAACAAAAGCTTTCAATCAGTAGCATGCAAATCAGAAGGCATCATTGTTTATTTAAGACCTCCTTTCAAAATTCCAACAAGCTAAGGAAATTAGACTCTATCATTAAAGCCATAAAGTTGTTAAACGAATGACAGTGTTCTCAATACTTATGTAGCAATTTAGGTGTTTCATCAAATCCCCATTTCAGTGCTGTAGACGTTTGACAAATGGTTTTCTGTCACAAAAACTGACCGCAACTTACATTCAGGTAAAGGTCCGGACCCAAGGACCTTGATGATGGATACATCCTCATTTATCATGTATTACTTCAGTTTACTTAGTATTTTGGAACACATTCAAATATTATGGACTAATATTAAAGGATACTTAGAAGGAATGAGACGAAGTAAGCATACGAATATCTTAACAGTTACAGTTCTCATTGCAAGGTACAAAGACAAATAAAATAATTTGCAAAGTAGTGAACAGACCTAAAATAAATGCTATTTAGTATATTATAAAAAAGTAGGTTTTACTACTACCAGTAAATATAAATGTTACTGAAAGGCGTGTGCCCACAATTAGACTGCGGATGAAATAAAAATGTCACATTCATTAACTTTTCACTTTAGGGCTTTTCTTCTGTCTAGAAGTGCCTTTAAATTAGACTGTTCGTAATTGAAAAATATTTGCGTAAGAGTACTGCCTATTGGTTTCTCCTTGAGTTTAATAATTTTTATAATACTATTGTGTAATGTCTGGAAACTAAAAAATCCTTAGTATAGAATTTTCTAAAGTGAAAACTGCTATGTCCTGTGTCAAATAACTCTTATCAATAAACTGCAATAAATATTATTGAAAGAGTTTCATCAAAGATTATCACATCCAACCAATCCAAATCACAAACCTTCAACTCCCAAATGATGCAGGTTTCCGATCCAATAACTTCCAAACAAACAGAAACATCACATTATCTTCACGATACCAATAACTCAACATATTGGGACCCTGTACTCCGTTCCACTTGACATGAATTCCATTTCATCAAAAAGAATATGTACGCCGATACAGGGAGGGATAAATCGTATGTTGCCAATAATAGATGTGTACTCAGAGTATTGATAAGACAACCTTGCAAATATAGAAGTCGTTTAGTCTCCCTAGAAACACAAAATCATATTAAAAATGGTATCTATAAAAAAAAACATGCAAAGACAAACCAAATCAGCCCAAACACGATAGAATTTATAAGGTAGCAGAATTCCTATCGCCGCCCTGACTTCATCATCAGACTTGGTCGAAGGTATAATAATCATTACCATTTTAATTGTATTACCATTTAAATAACATGATATTGAATTTTCATCAAACTTGAACTTTGAAGTCATTTCTGTTATAGCTAGTTTCTGTAAATAGCTAGTGAGTAGAATATTATACTCATTACTTAAAACTTCATAGCATTCCACAACATGACTTCTTAGGTGGTAAAACTTAGGTGGTACCATTTTGGACGCTTTCAGGCACAGCAAATTAGGACAGGAGAAGGTGTCTATATCATATTCATACTTAAAGGTCCTAGATCTCTGTAAAGCCAAGTAAATGTATGTAACAGGATCTAGCCGAGTAATAACATTGGGACTGTCTTCCTACACAAGTTATTGCTCCTGGTTTAGATTTTGTGTAAGGTATAGATAAAAAGATATGTCTAAACAAATTGCGGTCTTTTGTTACCTATTGTGTTTTTAGATTTCTGTGATCTTTGATGTCTAGATCTATAGGAAAAATATTACTGACGTATTTTTTATTTTTGGTTTGATGAGTGTGCTACAGATCAATTGTCTTTCTTTATTCCTTCCATTTGTTACATAACAGTAGTACTGAATTGCCATTTCTTCTCCTGCCTAGCCTTTTCAAAAGCTACTTTGGGGTCGGTGTCCAGTCTTACCCGATTCAGTTTAGTACCGTTTGACGACCTCCGTGGTCGAGTGGCGTACGCAGCGGTTTCAAGGTGTCGCTAGCTCTGAGGTCCCGGGTTCGATCCCCGGACGGGTCAATGTAGAAAATCACATTTCTACATTGTCTCGGGTCTGGGTGTTTGTGGTACCTTAGTTTTATCTGAATTCCATAACACAAGTGCTTTAGCAACTTACTTTGGGTTCAGAACAATGTATGTGATATTGTCCGCATTTATTTATTTATTAAAAAAAAAAACCGTATTTTTCAATATTTTCATTTATGAGTTAAATATTATTCAAGCAGCAATTCAGTTTGAACGTAAGATTTTTTGTCAGAAATTTTAAAATAGCCTTCTTTATAAAATAAAAGGTTAGACTTTCAGTACAATTGTGCTGACTCGCCCATTTTATCGAAGTTACGTATAGCTCTTACCACAAGATAAATGGTTTATATTTACTGTAAAAACCTTTTAAACTCTTAACTGGGGCAATGTTAATGGGTTTTTGTTTATCGGTACAATGTAAGTTGATGATATCAGAAAGTATTTCAGGTATTTTCAGTAAAGTAAATAAGTTGTCCTTTTCCACAAATTGCAGTCGTCAAATTATGCAATGACAAATTAGTACGAGTTAATTCGTTTAAAAATAATGAATACTAAAACCTTCTCCTTGATCTAACAAATTATTTTCTGAAAACCGCATCAAAATCGGTTCAGCCAAACGCGGGATAATTGCGGACAAACATACATACATACATACAGGTCAAACTGAGAACCTCCTTTTTTTTTTAAGTTGGTTAAAAATGCGTCTCGTGTTTATATGACACACAAAGGTTTACAAATTAACAGTAAATCAATTGACTATCTAGATTCTAGAAAGTAATAAAAACATTAAAAACTAAAATGAGTGATATAATTGAACGAAAACTAAAATAAACCATCGCTGCTTATTTCCTTCTAACCCATTAAAAGTATAGAAAACATGAATATTATAAAATGTAGATCTCGTTGAAAAATATCTCAATTAGGTCAGGCTTAGCGTACCAGGGGAAATGTGGCGCATTGCATAATTCAATAATGTTCTAGCTGATGTTTTATAGGGAACGGAAAATCTTCGAATTATTATGAGCAAGATTTCTGGATATGTTGAAACTAAGTAGGTATAGTAAGAAATTAAAGTGAATTGTGTGAGACTATCATAATGCTGGGTGAAGGAAATATGGAAATTGAGTAATTATTTAGAGACAAATGAACATCAGTAAATAAAGGCGACTGATGTGAGTAAATTAATATTAGAAGGGAATGACAAAATGAGGTTCTAAATTGTATAGCGGAATAATAAAAAAAACAGAACCAAATCAGAATCTAAACTCAAAACTCAAACTCAAAATCTTTATTTGCTTGTTAAGGTCTTACAGGTCTTAATGAAATAACAGGGTCAGTTTAACGGCCTTTTTCAGGCGTAGCAAATACAGTGTAGCAAATATGAGGGCTAGTACTAAACTTATAAATTACATTAATTAGGACTTATACATTATTTTTTTAATATAAGTATTTATGTATTACTATATATTAATCTAAGCTTCTTACATGGTAAAGAATACGTTCAATTCATGGAAATTAAATGATTTTTCTGTTTTCAGTTAAAAAAAACCCTGTACCCAAATTAATAAAACGTTAACAAAAATCATACAATTATTGAAATTCTATGAATAGGTATTTCAATTCCATATTCCTGATATCTTTTTGAGCTTTTAACATGTGCATGTGAAATTGAATTCACTGAGTCCCATCATTGGAACGCATTTAAATACAGATATAATCCGATTAGATTGACAGATTGAAACGTCAATCACAATACCAATCATAGTTATGGCAATATGTATTGGTGAAACAGAAGGTATACATGCAATACCTAACGAAAATAAATAAACTGATGATGCTGAATAGACTGAAAAGGGTACTGAATTACATCATGTTTTATGACCCAGCAGATACCTAAGCTTGTTCCTTTTCGTTTTTTGCTTCTTAAAAATAAGCACTCTTGCAATCAAATACGCCAATAGTGGTTGATAATTTTTGCTATGCTTCTAAGTTTTAGTAATATATTTAATGTAGGTTGGTAAATAATCATTGTTTTTGATTGCTAATAAGTAATTTTTTCTCCACCTATCGTATCGGTCGACCACATCATAATAGACTTGACTTTATATTCTCTTATGTAACACCAGTAATGTTGACAGTTGTTTCACTCAAGATTTTCTCAATGTCTTTTTTTTTCACATATGAGAGCAGTAATAATTTACAAATTTTCACCATGTATATCCTTTTGCCACTTTTTTGTGCTACGATGATACCCACCGGTCATTTTATTATCCGGACAGTCAGACTTAACTGGATCAAACCGGATTCCGCCGGATTTCACTCGATTAATCCGGTACGTGTTAATGTTGATCCGTATCGACTTTTAGCTGTTCGTGTTGTTTTTACGACAAACTGAGACGCTTTAAACTTTTTGCGAAAGCGTGATAATATGAAAGAAATAATATATCAACAACATTTTATCCAGAATTTGTTTTTCTACCGTCTTAAGAAATCACAAAGGGCCTTATTACAAAAGATGGTTTAAACCAAGACTAAGGTAAACCCAGGTTTAAAATACACCCATCACTTTCTTATGTCATATAACAAAAAGAGACGGGGCTATTCTAAAACCTCGGTTTTTCTTAGACCATCTTTTGTAATAACAGTTTAAGAAGAGCTGGTACATTAAGGCTAGTAAGTAGCAATACCACTTTGTTTCACGATAGTAGGTATCTTTGTAATGGCTCCAAAAATGTATAATAAACTACCTAAATGCATTTGACTTGAAAGTAATATAAACATATTTAAGAAAACATTATGTCAGTTCCTAATTGACAAATCTTATTATTCTATTGTAAGTTTCCTAGATGATAAAAGTTTTCAATGATAAGTGTAGGTAAACATTAATAATAAGCATGTATTAAATGTATTGTGCCTGAATTGTATGTGTATAATAACTGTATATGTATAGTTAACAAGTTAAGTAGTGTTATTGTTTCTATCGCTGTATATTTGTACGCCAGGTATTTGGCAGAGCATAGTGATACTCTATATAAACATAACATCTGTATCTTTACCTGTGTTTCACAAACAAATATGATTGATTGATTGATTGATTGATTGAATAAGGGGAAAATAGTCTAAAATTTATATTTACTAAGGAAGGAGACAAATACAAAATTAGATAATTCCGTGATATTAAGTTTATTTCTTCTTGTTTGGTTAACAAAAACAAATAGAACGTTGATAAATAAAACTAAGTATATTGTACATTGTCTATTTGCGAAGGTACCAACTCTTAATGTCATTTGAATTGCACGGTAATCTCATCAAACGTACTAGTACTTACTACTATTAAGTTATCAAAATTACTTTGACATCAGTATTTAACGAACACAGCTCTAAAACGTCCCCACACGTTATCCAAAATCAGCTTGATCCCTTCAGTAAAATTTATGAGAACTTGATAAGGGCGCAAACGATGTCGTTTGCATGGCATCGGAAGCCGCCGGACCCGGGCGAGATGATCTATCTGATACATGTGTGAGAAGAACTTAGAATAATATAGGGTGGGTAGCAACTAAATTGTAATGGATGAGTGTTGGGTATGGGGCAATTTGTAAAGCAAATTTTAAGACAAGAGGTTTTAAAGCAGCCTGGGGCCCGATGCCGCTATTTTAAGTCAGTGAGTGGCGGGTTAATAAACGTTCCAGTGTACTTGTTATTGTGCCTAATTCAGATAATTTTAGATTAATGAAAAATGTACACCTACTTGCCACTGTTGTCATGTAGGATTGCAAGTGACTGTTCTTATCTGAATACAAACATTAGGCACAATAACAAGTACACTGGAACGTTTATTAACCCGCCACACACTGACTTAAAATAGCGGCATCGGGCCCCAGATAGTCGGATGTGGTTGTAATAATACAATAAAGTATTTTTAGTTAAACTGTTTTTAATCCTTAAACGACATTAAAATTTGATCAAACGAACAATTTTGAGAAAACCAATTTAATGGAAAAAACATAGTTCAGTTGATATGTCTAATGCTCTGTACAATGAACATAAAATTACCTATAACTTAAATAAATACCTACACATAAGCATATTTTATTATGAAAATGATAATAAGGACATTTATCGAAGCAATAATTACCGGATATTTTTATAGTAGAGTACAATTTATTTACATTTATTTTAACATTCGACAAATAAATAAGTCCTGGAAATTCATCACTGCTCTTTAAAATGAATTACATCAATATGCATTTGAATTTACCATAAAACAGGCTCCAGTTAATCCAAAGTTCCTGGAACTTAAACAGGTCAATCCCTATCAGTGACTATCCTGTTGTATTTACTGTCAATCACGGCAATTGAATCAGTACAGGGGCCCAATTCCGCTTTTTTAAAGTCAGTGGGTGGCAGGTTAATTAACGTTCCAGCGTGTACCTAATTTTCGTATTCAGATGACTTTAGTAGAATGACAAATGTACGCCTACTGGCCACTGTTGTCATTGTAGGATTTTCACTGACTGTTTAATGTAGGCTTATCTGAATACAAGTACACTGGAACGTTCATTAACCTGCCACCCACTGACTTTAAAATAGCGGAATCAGGCCCCAGGTATTGCCTAGGATTTTGTAACTTTATTAGGTTTGACTAAAACTATTGGCTTTCCTTTGAGCCTACGATGTGTATATTCAAAGTTTGTTTGGACGTTATTCTGAGAATTTGGAGTATCTCTCTCTATTGTTATGCTATTTTATATTGCCAGCGCTCGGCAACCCCTTGTGGGAAGCCTGAGCATAAGCTGACGCTCGAACCTTTTGCTTTCGGTATTATAGCCTCCATGTTAAGTGTTTATTTTTTCTGTTTGCTGTAATACTGGAAACAATAAACTTCTATTCTATTCTATTCTATTCTATTCTATTATATTCTATTCTATTCTATTCTATTCTATTCTATTCTATTCTATTCTATTCTATTCTATTCTATTCTATTCTATTCTATTCTATTCTATTCTATTCTATTCTATTCTATTCTATTCTATTCTATTCTATTCTATTCTATTCTATTCTATTCTATTCTATTCTATTCTATTCTATTCTATTCTATTCTATTCTATTCTATTCTATTCTATTCTATTCTATTCTATTCTATTCTATTCTATTCTATTCTATTCTATTCTATTCTATTCTATTCTATTCTATTCTATTCTATTCTATTCTATTCTATTCTATTCTATTCTATTCTATTCTATTCTATTCTATTCTATTCTATTCTATTCTATTCTATTCTATTCTATTCTATTCTATTCTATTCTATTCTATTCTATTCTATTCTATTCTATTCTATTCTATTCTATTCTATTCTATTCTATTCTATTCTATTCTATTCTATTCTATTCTATTCTATTCTATTCTATTCTATTCTATTCTATTCTATTCTATTCTATTCTATTCTATTCTATTCTATTCTATTCTATTCTATTCTATTCTATTCTATTCTATTCTATTCTATTCTATTCTATTCTATTCTATTCTATTCTATTCTATTCTATTCTATTCTATTCTATTCTATTCTATTCTATTCTATTCTATTCTATTCTATTCTATTCTATTCTATTCTATTCTATTCTATTCTATTCTATTCTATTCTATTCTATTCTATTCTATTCTATTCTATTCTATTCTATTCTATTCTATTCTATTCTATTCTATTCTATTCTATTCTATTCTATTCTATTCTATTCTATTCTATTCTATTCTATTCTTGTTATAGATGAATTTGAGGATACTTTAAATAAATTGTATTGGTCTTGACTTGGTCATAGTAATTGGTTTACTGTCTCTTAATAATATGGTAGGGCCTTATGTTTTGTTTGTCAGTATTATTACAGTGAAGGTAGTCAGCCAGGGTAGAATATTTCTGTATTGCTGATTCGGTTTGGTAACGACAGCAACCTATAAAAATGGTGTCGAGAAGAAAATATGTAAAGATTATCTCGCCTTGGACTGCTATTTTGCACTTTACCAAATTATATTAGAAGCCTAAAGTAATACAGCAGTAGTGTCCGCAGTCTCTCTAGGTCAAATACATTTTAATGGTAGTTGTAAACGTGCCAAAACTGGTATATTATTATACAATCTACTAGCCACTGAACACTGGCCTGAAAATGTCCTCTTATACGCATCAGCATGCCAGTATTCTCCAAAGACATAAGCAGAAGTACAACACATTTTTGATGCTTCTAAGCGGAAAAGTGTTATACTTCTGACAAATTTCTTGTGGTGGGATCAAGACCCTTTTATTGTTATCGATTCCAAATTGGTTTGAGTTTAGACTTCTGATTTGGGTAGGCAAGTAATTGAACTATACAGCCTGATCTCTATAGAGAGGGCGGATCTCTATAGTGACAGATTTTAAATACAGCCTAGACGTAACGAAATATTTGTATTTTGAGCAACGTTTTTACCCAAATTCAATAAATTTACACCCTCATGGGCTTTTTCTGCATTGGCTTATCTTCAATCTTCCTTTCCAAAAGGCACAATATTAGCCTACGCAGACCGGGACGGCATGGCAAAGCATTTCATTTCTTTGCCAATGGACAATCAAACGTATTGTTATATGTAGAAATATGACATAAATTGGTGTGCTTTAAAATGATGCAGTGGCATCGACAGGATCTCTTTGCATCATTTTGAAGCATAGCAATCTATGCCGTATTTCTATAACGATAGGTTTCATTGTACTTACATTGTTAAAAATTAAATCCCTTGCCATGCCGTCCCGGTCTGCGTAGACCTCATGGTCTTTTTCCGCATTGGCTTATCTTCAATCTTCCTTTCCAAAAGGCACAATATTAGCCTACGCAGACCGGGACGGCATGGCAAGGGATTTCATTTTTTAACAATGTACAATGAAACCTATCGTTATAGAAATACGGCATAGATTGCTATGCTTCAAAATGATGCAAAGAGATCCTGTCGATGCCACGGCATCATTTTAAAGCACACCAATTTATGTCATATTTCTATAACAATACGTTTGATTGTCCATTGGCAAAGAAATGAAATGCTTTGCCATGCCGTCCCGGTCTGCGTAGGCCATTAGGGGGCATTTCACAGAAGATTTTCCCTTTATGTTTTTCAGAAGCAAACATTTACGCATTTGCAATCTGCCACGAAAATGTCGTGGTGGCCTAGCGGTTCAATGAACGGATTTGTATACACAAGGTTGCAGGTTCGAACCCAGGCAAGTACCAATGTGGCTTTTTCAAAGTTATATGTACTTTCTTAATTATTCTAAGACACTTCTGACAAACGGTGAAGGAAAACATCGTGAGGAAACCTGGATTCCAAAATTGGGATCTGAAATGGCCAATCCGCAGAGAGCAAGCGTGGTGATCAATGCTCGTGCCTTCTCTATATGGGAAGAGGCCTGTGCCCAGCAGTGGGACGATTATAGGCTGGATTATTATAATCTGCCCCGATATCCATTACTACTTTAACCACAACCTATAAATAACAAAAGACATAATGAGAAATCAAGGTAAAACAATTTAAATTAAACATGCTTTTAATTTTAATTGGGAACGATGGTGCGACATAATGGCACATTAAGCCAAACTGGTGCGCTAACACCAACTGTACAAATATTTCAGTTATTCGAAATGGAATTGTGAGTTATGGTAGTGTAGAAAATGTTGGAATTCATGAAATTTTGATACTGTTGTTAGGTTTTGTAGGTATTTGATACGTTCTGATTTGTTTTGGAGAAATATTTGTAATTCAATTGAATGTATGAAGGTATGTTAACTAATTAAACATACCTAAATATTTAGTGATACAGGGTTTATTTAGAAAATTGTACATTTATAAGGCAAAATGAATTAAAACTAGCATTTACCATTCACTGCTTGTTGGAATCTTTATCAGGACCAGATTTATTTTGTTAATCATTAAGTAGTACGTATTTGACTGCAGTTCAGAATAAACATTTTCGATGTTCCAAATACCGAACAAACTCTTCTTTTTAACCGACTTTAAAAAAAAGGAGGAGGTTCTCAATTCGGATGTTTGTATGTTTTTTTTTTTTTTTTTTTTTTTTTTTATGTTTGTTCGCGCATAACTCCGTTGCTTTCCAACCGATTTGAAATATTTTTTCTTTGTTGGAAAGGGTATACTTCCCAAATGGTCCCATAGTCACCAAGTCGGGATCTGATGATGGAATCTAGGCGAAATCGAGGGAACTCTTCAAATTTTATAGGAAAACGTACAGCGATTTTGGTATTTTCTACAACAAGTGAAGCATTTGCGTTCAATAAGAACCATTCTACCACCAGATCTGATGATGAAGCCAAGATGACCTCGTGGATGTAGCGGGAATTCGTTGGATGTGAGATGCGTGGCACTGGATTTCATTTGATGGAAATTATCATGAGGATGATGAAAGGGTGTCAGCTGAAGGCCTACCCTTACTATCTAAGATTAAAAATATGTCACTAAAAATAAACAAATAAAAAACTTTTTTGCAAAAAAAAAAACCGACTTCAAAAATCGATAAAAGCACTAAAAAGTTAAAAATAATTCTATAACCTACCTATATTAATAAACCTAACCTAAACTACGATTAACCTATAATACAATTTAACAATTTTTTGGAGTCGGGGCCAAGCAATATGCAAAACTTAAATCACTATTTACCTACAGACTAAGAGCAGAAAAAATAAAACATAAATCTTACAGCTTCTAAATATTAATTCTAATCGGAAAACAACAAAAATACTTAAGATACTAACGTTTACACTTAACCATATTCATAATATACCTATTTTTACAAACACAATACACATCAACATACTCAGGAATTACCAGTCGTTTCATTACTTAGCTTGGCACCGACTCCAAAAATTGTTAAATTGTATTATAGGTTAATCGTAGTTTAGGTTAGGTTTATTAATATAGGTAGGTTATAGAATTATTTTTAACTTTTTAGTGCTTTTATCGATTTTTGAAGTCGGTTTTTTTTTTTGCAAAAAAGTTTTATATCAATGCTTTTCCTCGAGAATTTAACTTCCTCCATAGTCATTCCCCAGCCAAATTCTCACCGATACGAGATTACCATTTATGAGGTGACTGGCAGAGCTTCACAAGTTTCGGTGCCAAAGAGAATGCCAAGATAGCATCTTAAATAGTGGGTCAAGATGATAGCTATGTAGGATGCTGTGAAGAATTTCTGGTTTATGTAGATCGATGTTAATCTTATTAATATTGTGATAAAATTCAGATTTATTTAAAACTAGCTGTGCCTGCGACTTCGTTCGCGTGAATGACGAAATTTATCAATGAGTATTTAACCGCAAAATTAAGTTTGTTTTTTCTTTATACTTTTCCGGGATAAAAACTACCCAGTGTGGTGCCCAGGATTATAAAGAATAATTATTATACCAAGTTTCATCGTAATCGAACCGGTAGTTTTTGCGTGATACCTGAACAAACCGACAGACAGACAGACAAAAAAAATTTTTTTCACACTTTTGAGTTCGGTTTCGGTCTAGTAACACCCCCTGCCATTTATGTTTTTGATATTTTCAATGTACAGAATTTTCAGTTCTACAGATTTATTATAAGTAAGTATAGAAAAGGGATCAATGCGTATATGTTGTAAACAAAAATAAGAGCGGTGTTAGTGATGGGAATGATAACAAAAACAAATAAAAGCAGTACCTAAAGATACAGAAAAAATAATGATTAACATTTTCTATATAATATGTATCATTGAGATGTTTAATAAGAGTGATTAAAAGAGGGAGATCTTACTTACGTTTTGAAAAAGCTAAAATATTTGATTAAGATTATTTACCTTCATGTATGAGATTATTAATTTCAATTCATTTGGATGTCAACTTTCATGGAAATTCCCAAATCAGACAAAACAGGAAAGTTACATAAAAATTTACTAGTCACACCGTCATTTACAAAATTAGAAAGTGAAGTCCCGTTCCATCTAATAAATACTAAAAACATTACAGTTGACAGATCTTACAACCACCATGTTTGTAAACTGCATTATGTTGCATTAACACAAATCAGTTGTCACCATAAAACACGAGAGTTCGAAGTGTTAAATGATTTTATTAACGTTGACGATAAGTGTAGGGAGAACGGGAATATGTATTGATAGAACCAATAAAAACAGTTCTGTTGATAATGTTTGTAAATGTGACAATGTAACCGTAAGATCTTCCCCGACTTCCAAAAAGTTAGTGTCACGCCTTTACGAGGTTGGCACATCTAGTGAAAACTTATTTAACAGAAAATTATGAATTGCTAAATAGACGAACACATTCCTTTTAAGATGCTCTAATTCTGCTTCTGACAGATCAAGAAGCAGTTTTCAGTTTCAGGAAGATACTATAGCCAAACAAAACAAAGGACTTCAAAGAAAACTAGAATACACCAAAACTATAAACCTAAAACAAACGAGAATTCAAAACAAGTACACCAAAACATTTACACTACAATTTCCTAACTATTACATTCCCAAACAAAATAAATACAGAATTTATGAAATACACTTCATAAAAGCAGAAACATGCAGGAAATATAAAAATACTGAGTCTCCGAGGAAAGTCGCGATACCTTTCATACCGGGGTTTCCACAAAAACGACGGAAATGAAGGAGGAACTCCATATTTTTTTCGCAAACCAAATACGGACAAACCTACAGAACACCGTTAAAATGAATGTAGATACTGCTCTGTAAACAAGTTTCGCAATGTTTAGATTCTGGACGCCAGATTATGAATACGAGTTGCCCTAGATATATGTTCCTTTATTTTGTTTAACTTTCTGCTGGTTCGAGTTGTTCATACAGTTTTATGGCAAAAAGAGTAGTGGTGGCTTTTGACCGTTCAACGGGAACTTTCAAAGCCATGTGATGTTCGGTTATTTGATGCCATGTATTCTGAAACCAAATTTCTTTTCGAAGCGCTTGCCATATTTTGGACAGCTTCCAGTCTTAGCTGATGCAGTTTCCAGTATTTTAATTGGGTTGACTACCTATCTGTCTTCCACACCCCATTTAGTATGTGATCTGTAATGGGTCGACTGGTCTACAAAATTTCAAGGACTTAACAATTGTCAATAAACAAGAGCTTAAAATCCTCTGTAAGGCACATGAGTCTTCAAACATAAAAGCAATTTTGATCAAACTAGAAATTAACTCATTACCATTCATACCAGTAACTTTATGCGACAAATTTGCCAAAGACCTCAAAAACAGCCATGTCACGACGCTTTCAAGCACTGTCGTTAACGCGAATAAAAACATTACTCCGTATAATAAGGGGTACCTTGAAGGTAGCTTTAGCAATTAATACAATACGATTTGGCACCGACTCGCACCGCATTGCGACAAATATCAAGCGAATTCCACTTCTAACTGCTGCTTCATCAGAATATTTGTATCGAGTATAAACGAATGGTCTTGGAAATCTGGGAATGTATAGCGCTTGAGAATGTGTGACTGATTTCGTGAGGAATTATTGAAAGATTTGCTGTTTTTACCAGATTTTGGCATATTAGGGAGTTAGATTTTTAGGTAGTTAGGTACTTATATTATTATCTATGTCATATTTTTCTTTTTACTCTCTGCACTAGAAGATTTCATTATGTTTTTTTTGATAACCTAGGAAATTATTGCTTTACTTTGTATTTTAAATATTATCAATTTAGTTTTTAAGGGGGTTTTTAAGGTAACCTTAAGTTTATCTGTTTTAAATTATCTCCGTGTTTACTAATTTAAAAGTAAGTGGATACTACACTAATATGGAATTAATTAGGTTACTAAAAACCAAAGAAACTGTTACCTGATTTATAAGCAAAAAATATTTTATTTCAAGAATACATAAAGAATTAAAACTATGAGACAACTAAGAAAGGTATTTTCGTCCACATTTCTCTGGAAATATTCTACAGTAAATAAAGAGGGCTTATTTAAAATATAAAAGAAAATGTTATATTTTCCTGGTATTTCGCTGGGATACCGCGAACCCACAATACCAGCTTAAACCTCGTTGAAATATACTTTGTTAAAGAAAAACGATATAATTATACTAGGTAATACAGTATTTTCTTTCATAAAATAAATAGTGTCTTTTAAACCAACGTCCGGTGCAGACTATGTGGTCAAGCAAGCAACCAGCCTTGTTGATTGGTCCATCTCCGCATCATTTCTAGGCAAGACCATTATATTTGACTGATTTCTCTAAATAGTGCAAAGAGGTTAATTATCATAGAAAGACATAAAAAGACTTCTAGAATTGCACGTAAGTATCAAATTCTATAAATAAATAAATAATACAAGCCGATAAACGTCCCACTGCTGGGGTCAGGCCTCTTCCCATATAGGGAAGGCACGAGCATTGATTAGCACGCTTACTCATTGCGGATTGGCGATTACAGATTCCATTTTTTGGAATCCATGTTCAGATTCTTATACGAAGTAAAATTAAATTGTATAATGGAATATTAAAAGCTTCTTACGACAGTTTTTAAGCCTAAGATGCTCGCTAAGCTTATCAGCTTTTAAGTAATCTGGTTTTAGTTTAAAAACTAAATACTTTTTATTAAGATTTTTGTTGGATCAATTTTATCTTGTCATTCTCGTCTTTTTACTTTAACAATTTCACTTTTGTTATTTTTTTTTGCCTCAGTGATTTAGGTAAGCAGCTGTTTTATCTAGTTATCTGCGTAAAAACTATCTAACTATTTGTCTAGCTATCTTTAACCGTGTCAGGTGTTTAATAATTGTGGTGTTTTTTATTTATTTAACAAGTGGTTTTTCTTCGATTATGAAAATTCGTGGTCTTAATTTTAGTTATCATTGTTCTGCGTAATTTTGACGTTTTAGCCGGAATTAACGCAATTCACACAAAAACATTCTAAAAAAAATCGCACAATATCTCTACATAACATAAGTCAATACATTCCGTCTGTTTCGCCCTAAGTTTCAACAGCCATAAGCATCAGATCAAATAAAGCAAATGCTCCAAAACTTTATATTGCATACAAGATCCAAACAGGCTTCCTCATGTAATTCTCGTAAAACCTTTAACAATTGTACAGTATGCCACACATGTGTTGAAATACGTCGATATAAACGTCACCTTTATTCCAAAGGGATAAGGTTCATTTGGGTTTAGCAACAATGATGCTACCGTAGAGTTTTTGGGGCAAGGTTACAGGGGATGGGTGACCTTCACCCTATTCCGTAACAATTTCTTATAGAATTTCTGTTATTATATTATTATTAGGTTTTATTATACGGTATGATGTTGTATTTCATTTGCGACTGGTCGACGTTGGTATTAAACAATTTTTAAATTAGGCTCTTGACATAATTTAGGTAGATTTCCAGTCAGAAAGATACCTAGAGACTTGTTAGTAGTTTGATCATACTAGAATTTAAATTGGCAACAAGGGGAACTTAGAAATACTATAGAACGGTAGAAATACTATAGATATAGTCTGCTTGCGACCACGGTGTAACCCGGTCGAACCGACAAGCCCTAAAGGTATTTAAGCATGTACGGGCTAATCCCCGTTCTATAATGTTAGTAAAAATATGCAGCGCGATAGTTTAAAAGTTATTAACAAGGAGAACTGTATTCTAAGGGTGAATCGACCATCTAGATTCTACTATTTTTTTTTGTATAACTATTATTTCAAGCCAGTATTATATCAGTATTGCTATTCTGTAACATTATTTTCATGTCTCGACACCGGAATCCGCGGTGAGATGTCAAATACGTATTCTCGAATTTGAATTCTAAATCAAGGCCAATTGGGTTCACTTTTGAAGTGAGCTTTATTGTCACTCAGGTGAAGCTCGATACCGAAATTATTTACAGAATAGACCTACAGTTCCACTGTTGGACAAAGGCACGTATTACACGTACATTTCTTCTCAAGGTTCTACACGCCTGTAAACTGAATTAGAGTGGAGACCACAGCGAGTGTTGTGTCGTTTAGTTTAAACGTTCGAGGAGATTTATCGATGGACCGCCACGTACCGCACTGCGCCAGACGGGACCGCGGGCTAGTGATGAGAATTTTAATGTCGATAACATTCAAATATCACTTGTTCTACATTTAGGTAGATATTTCCAGTGATTAAAATAAAAACTGCCTCGTTGGCGTAGTGGTTCTAAGCGCGACTGCTACGCTAGAGGTCTTGGGTTCGATTCCCAAGTCGACCAAGGTGTTATTGGGTTTTTCTATGAAATTCTCAGTAGCAGGTCGGAGTTTGGATTTGTGCCCGGTTAGTGGCAATAGGCTCGCCCCCTATTACATGGGACCTAAACATACCGGCGAACTGTGGGTGTACATTGGTACACCTCTGCCTAACCCTTCGGGGATATAGGCGTGATGGTATGTTATGTTATGTTTATAAAAATAATTAAATAAAATTGTAACAATTTTTATGCGGGTGATATAAGTCGACTAGAATAATTCAAAAAGTCGCGCTTGTTCACCTGGGTGATACAGTTCCAAGGTGAACAAATTACAAAAAAAAAGACAACTCATTTCACCTAGGTGATATCACCTGGGTGAATTGAGTCCGTGGTGAAATGAGAAGACACAAAAGTCTACTCTGGGTGATATCACCCAGGTAATCAAAGTGGAATATATCTATTTTTAGCACTCTAAGTAATTTTAAACTATTATTTTATAGTTTCGATGAAAGATTTGAAGCTTCAGTCCCCTATGACGACATATGTATACATACGTTTTCAATTAACTTATAAAATGCATAAGCTCCGAAAAGAAAAATGAATATCGATATTTCCATAAAACAATGACCTCGACTCTTTCCCATCACTAGCGCTCAGTTTGCGGCGCCCGGGACGCTCATTCACAAAATGGAATGTTATTATATTAAAGAAGTTATTTTGCATGCCAGAAAGTATTATTTATCTTCAAGCTTTTGTTTTATATAGGATGAGTTGAGTTCTACAGTAATTATACTGTAGAACTCAACTCATCCTATAACTATTAAGCTTTTAATAGCAAAGTGAGTATTAAACTTTGCTTTTAAATTCAAATTCGTTTTTATTTTTTTCAAAATTTAAAGACTGAAAATATAATACATTTTGATAATCGTGTTTTTTTTTGGCAACTTAGATTTAAGCGTTCTGTAGAGAAAATTATGATCTTTCTTTTATATGGAATGCAATGATTTTTGTCAGTTTTACTTTGTATAACGAAATTCTAGGCTTTTAAATGATAAAATCTAGTTTGTCTAGTCTCTCTGTTTTGTGGTCTGAAATGTTTTTGCTAGTTCTTTGTAGTGTGTGTTTCATGTTATTTTGTTTAGGAATTACTGGACATGTAAAATGTAGATCTTTAAAATCTTTGAAACGTTATGGCTTAAATACAGATCTTTGCCAATTTCCTAAAGAAATAGACAAATACCGACTATTTTTACTTAAATAATATTAGTCTTAAGATAAATTAGCAGCCTAAAGAACCTCCTAACCAATTCATATCGCGGTTCATTAAGAATAGATTCTAGGCTGTGCCAAGATGTCGTCATATAGACATACGGAACCACAGAGCAGTGTGTTTTACATCTAATTGGATTCCGTATGCAAATGGTTCCTCTATTGTTTATTAGAATTGTGGTTTTATGAGCGAGTAGCTGTATCTGATCGACTTAGTTCGCGTATTTTGGTTTTTATTTTAGTCCCAATTTATATAATTATGTTCTTAACTTGACGGGCCTGTTGGTCTAGTGGTTAGTGACCCTGACTGCTATACCGGAGGTCGTGGGTTCGATTCCCACTCAGGACAAATCTTTGTGTGATGAGCACGATCATTTGTTCTGTGTCTGGGTGTAATTTATCTATAAAATGTATGTATTTAGAAATATATAAGTATGTTTATCAGTTGTCTAGTTACCATAACACAAGCTCTGCTTAGCTTGGGATCAGTTAACCGTGTGTGACTTGTCCTGGCATATCATTATTATGTGACGACGACTAAATACTAGACATACAATATTATAGTCATAATAAGAATAATTGAATAACATATCGGAGAGCTGCGACCTCTTTTTATTGAATTTACTGTGATCTGTGGAATTTACGTACCACTATATTATGGAAATCAGTAATTTCAATATTCTTTTCTCCTCAAAATGAAATGTACGCCTAAAATAACTTTATCCAAAGTGAAATCTAAATGTAAGCACGTAAAGTATAATACAGAATGAATGAGTAGGAGCCATATAAAACATGCTTTAAGCTTCGTCGGGGCATATAAAAAGGGCTCTATACCTCTTGCTAACAACCCTTTACGACAATAAACCATTGTGTTTTTAAGCCCACATTCATATTAAATATGGCTTCTGTAAAATGACCGTAAAACGTGGCGACCTCGCTAAAAAGGTACAACATAAAAACGTACATATTTAACTATCCATTTTTACACCTTCGTAATGTCCTCGTAAAACAGGAGAGAATACCTCACAGGACGCACCGACCCATTCCGAAGCCACAAAGCCGAAGAATGTCGCCAATCCCTCATTAATATGCGATTCTTTTCTTTCCAGGCGGGAAAAATCTAATAAGAGGACAATGGCCGGTTCCCGGGAGAGGTTGCTCTATGAAAGGAGGCCTGATTACGAATATGAATACGAATTCAGGCGGCGATATGAACAGAGCGACACGGGGGCCCAGCGGCAGAGCAATCGATACAACCTGGAGAGGCGCCGCGATGTACACGAGCGACCGCGACGCAAGAACGGATACGTTTACGAAGATATCTACTCAGATTTCGACGAAGCACAAGGACGATTATCCCTTTTCAGACCTATTAGGCCCGAATATTTGAACCTTCCTACAACTTACGACATCAAATACAACTCCTTGCCCAGAAATTACTACAACTACGAGGACAGGAACAATCAAAGGAGGTACAAGAAGGATCATTACGACTTTAGAATCGAAAACGAGCGACGAACGCGGGAATCTTATGAATCTTATAGGAAAGCTATCGAAACCAGACCAAAAGAGACTAATTCTAATACAAAAATTTCTTTGAACGTTCCAACGCATTCTAGTTTAAAGAGCACACCGAAAAATGTTGCGGTTTGCAAGCCACATCGAATCACTGATAAGAATGCTCGCTATTGGACGACTGATCCGCCCGAGCGCGGCCGAAATCGTCCGAAAAAGTCCGAAGAACCAAAAAAGAACGTGAAATTTTCGGAAGTATCGGGTTGCAACCGAAAAATGGTGGTTGACGATCCGATTTGTGGGAGGAAATTGGTCCCAGTGCGGGAGTTGGAGGTTTCATTGGACCAGATGATACAGAATGGTTATTTTGAGAAGCATAATATTCCGATATCGAAGCCTATCGGTGGGGAGGTGAAGGAAGAGGTGAAGGGAGCGGGCAGCGGCGTGCCAAACGGGAAGTGCTTATCGGCCGGCGGGAAGGAAAACCAACTGCCGAGGAGAACAAGACATCTGCCACAGGTTAGACCCATATTTTTTACGATAATTGATTATTTTATGTTTACCATAAACTTAAAATGACCTTTAAATAAGCATTCAATTTGTTTATATAATTTAAGCCACGGTTACTTAAATGGAATCAATAATAATAGCAGCAAACAGTAATTTTACATTATTTAGTTTATTTTTTATTTAATTTAGTCTTCTTTAACATAATAATAAAACTAGTTACCTAATTACTCATAACAATACGCGAAATAAACCATTGCTAGGTAAATTCGTAGGTAAACTTTTTATAAGTATACTTATCCTAATCAGTCGATTCGTAAGTTGAACAACCTCTCATGGAATATGGGTTAAGTATTACATTCAATAGTTTCTCTAAACTGAAACAATGTCATTCTCAACAAATTAAATATAATAAATCTCTTTCAAACCCCTCAACAAAATAATATTCTTAATGCAATTGTTCTTTTCAACGTAAAAATTCCGTCGCTGCGTTTGACATTTAGAGTGTTAGAATAAAGTCTATTGTTTCGTCGAGAGCTTTCGCTTCAAGCTGTGATGCACAGCCACAATAGGCTGATTAATATCCAGGAGAGGCTTGAAAATATCCTCCTTTTTATTCTTGCGGTTGAGTGGATAATGCTGTAAAGACTGATGGGTTTATTTATAAAAATTAGAAGATTGGTTAAGCTGTTTTGATGACACAATTTTTTTGCATAATATTTGCCAAATTCTTAATTACCATTAAATGTCTACTTGATACTATTGCAGTAGTGTTCTTTTAAAAACAGTTATGACCATAAAATATCCTTATCATAAAATTTTCTTTCGTCTTTCTTTGAAGCCAAAGAATGTTATTTTTTACATCTGCGATGATATAGAATCTATCTGCAATTCTGAATTAAATAATTCAATTCAATTCTTTATTGCATACCATAATGTTACATAGGTGGTCAATACAGTAAGTTAACAGCTCATTATGGACCCTGTCGGGCACAGCAGAAGTAGGAGAGAGGAGGAATATGCTAATTATTTAATATATTTATCCTGCCTATAAACGTCGCACTGCTGGGCACAGGCCTCTTCCCATATAGAGAAGGCACGAGCATTGATCACCACGCTTGCTCTCTGCGGGTTGGCGATTTCAGATCCCAATTTTGGAATCCAGGTTTCCTCACTATGTTTTCCTTCACCGTTTGTCAGAAGTGTCTTAGAATAATTAAGAAAGTACATATAACTTTGAAAAAGCCACATTGGTACTTGCCTGGGTTCGAACCTGCAACTTTGTGCATACAAATCCGTTCATTGAACCACTAGGCCACCACGACTAAATGAATGTTCAGAAATGTTTTACAAAAGAGTAGTCTTTTAATTAACTTTATTATGATTATAAAAATCTTAAAATAACACGCAATATGAACCTCTATTTTACTTTCAGTCGTAATGTAGTTAATAAAGTCGTTTGTAACACGCCTCGATACGTAACTATGTACGGTCTACAAATAAAATCAATAATTACCTTCCGTTTCTTTGTACGAGACTCATTCGTTGCTAACGGGAATTAGTACGAAAATAAAATACTGGCTCCGTACTCTAGAACATTGATCGTAATTTGTTTTTTGCTTTTGTAATGAACAGATGTGGAAATACTTTTTGTGTATAAGAATATCAACTTTATTAGATTACTGAATTAGCGTTTCTATTTCTTTAGTGTGGTTATCTCAACCATGCTTGTATCTGGAAATAGTTTTTAACATAATGGTGAAAATTAAAGTACTACATAAAACCTTGTTCGTTGTTAGATTTTAAAATCTCATAAGCCTCTTATTTTAGGAAAGTGCAGAGGTAGGCGGTATATTGCTATGGCTGGAGGCTCTAAAAGTCCTCGCCAAAGGTCCGGTTTAGTAGTCAAAGCCTGCGCTGAGGTTAACTACATAGAAATTAAAAAAAAAAATATAGGCCAAACTCTCCAGATAAAACCATCTGATTTTCGCTTCCATTCAAGAAATTGAGCTGAAACACTAGATACCACAACCACAGCAAGGAAACCTAATCTCACCGTCAAATCCCAGAAACAGAACTAAACACACAACTACTGATAATCAAACAGCCCTACCCTATAGGTCCCATGATAAACCAAACAGTGAAACACATTAGGCCGTAATAACTCAGCGAAAGGCCAAGGGTTGGGACACGTACGGAGGGCATTACTCGCACAGATTGCTGGAACGGCCGTCAATACCCTATTAATTTAGGAACGGAATTAAATGTTGATTTTAGATTGGTTTTTGGGAATTTAACATGTTTTTTCGGAAGAAAATTTCTGGTGGAATTTGGTAGGGTTGTGGCTGTAATGTGGGGATAACTAGAACTTGAATGCTACTGTTCCAAGTATGTGAACTGCGTAGTACATACAAACGTCAAAAACTTTTTCTTACTTATCCAACACATAACATTAACTTCCCTTTCTTCTTAGTCTGTCTTAGTTTACTCTAAACACTTATTTACTTTTATCACACAACTAAGTAACTTTTTACATGACACCATGACTTGTTTCATAAACGGTAGACCACCTGATCCATTATATAGCATGCCAGTATTCCTGGACTCTAGGGCATACAACTAAATAATAACCATTTTTTAGTAACAGAATATTTCAGGTATACCTACCGTAACGTCAGTTAGTTCTACTATGTATATAACTCAACTTTGTCTAACTATATGAAAATTTACAGTATATACAACCTTAACCAACTCGCTCATATCGGTTGTAGTAAATGACTTGTAATTAATAATCTGTCGATCGCAGACAGATTAATCATAAAGCCTGCAACTGTACCACTAATGATCTGAAAGAGGTTTGTAATGTTTCGTTTAATAGGGGTTGTTGTTGGGCTTTATAAAAATCTTTCGGTTTGTAGGTTTCGAGAGCATTATTTTAATAGCTACATAATGAAAACCGAGCAAGATATTACACATTTAATTTCTTATTTTTTCTAGAACAGTCATAATCCTCTCGTATTTATGTGAAAGCGTAAACTGTTCTGATAAAAACACAATTTCATGTCATGGTAAAAGTTAATATAGTTTTTATTTGAAGTTTCGAGTTCATACCGTCTGAATGTTGTAAGTAAAACCTATGAATGTTAAAAATAATAAAAACAAATAAAGCATTAAAGAAAACCGTATTACTTTGATGTCAAAATGATGAAAATAGATCAAAATCAAAAAGAACACACCCAATTTTCCAATTAACTAAACAACCTTAAAATCTAGACATCAATCCAAAATTCATGCAAACCAGTAATAATCAGTTTTTAACTCAAACTAGGTTGTCGTATGAAGCCGTACGATGTAAGAAAATGGATATTCTTAAGCTTACAAGTTATAGTATGTCTGAGCGCAGCCGACCGTCTAGAATCTTGTTATTTGCTCGGATTGCGGCTTATTACAGTGCATACATCAGCAGCAGATTATGATGTTAGAGTATTAAAATGTAGATCTATAAGGAACAGATTTGTAAAAAATATGAGTATCTAGCCTTTTATGTAGTAGTAAATTTAGTTGAGAGAATGGAAGACCTCTTCCATTTTATCTATTCAGGCAGTATAAAGAGGTTACAATAAGAAACCTTATACGTTGGCAATCTAAGGGTGTGTCTAGATCTGGCGAACGCGCACCGAATGAGCATTACACGAACAGCCAGCGAGCTGCTCGCGAGCAGTTCTCCAGCCAGATCTGGACGCACCCTAATAAACGTAAGTGATCCATGGTCCTAAATGCTTATGAAATTTTGTATGACAATAAGTTCTAATTCTGAAATGACTATTTTGAGTTGAGGAGTGTTGTAGAAGTTATCTTTTCCATAAAAGGGAATTGAATTTATCATATTCATTTACTGAAATATCACGGGTTTGCTAATTATAGTGATAATCTGATTTATAATCTAAGCTACGAAGTTCAATCTGATTTGTGGCATTTCAGCTTTCCACTCCAGTCCATACAATAAAATCCCTATTTATTTCACAAATCATAAAATCTCGATCGCTGGAAGTTCTAAAACCATCTGTGATTATTGACCTCGCTTCAGCCTTTTGTTGTATTGTTTATTTTCCATTTTTGCCAGCCTTTGTTCAATTTTGTTCAGATCGAGACCAGCCGCGGTCAATTTTAGGCACTCATCGCCCATTGTTAGATCGTCGGAGTAATTTTAGATAGATTGAAAGAGAATTCGATGTAATGGAGTTTTGCAGATTAAGTATGGATTTTTACGCTTTTATGGAAATTGGGGATGTTTTGATTGGATGTGGATGGTCTATTGAGTATTTTGGATGGTCGAATGGTATTAATTAAATTTCTTGTTGTGCTAAATAAAGTTAGGCTAGGTTCCCCATTATAATTATAATTCTAAGTTATAGCGTAGTTTTAACATTAATAGAATACGATTTCAACAAGAGATACCGTAAAATCCAAATGGATTATGAAGGTCAGATAGGTACGCAGTTGTTCCATTATTGATTATCCAGCGCCTGGAAGCCGATCCTAAAATATTTTCTTTAATCAAATCTCTAATCTTTCTTTCCTTTTATTGATTATCCAGTGATACTGGGAGCCCAAAACATATTCAGAAACAAAATTTCTCATCAGTTAACCAATCTACGAATATGCATGGTTTGAAACAACTACTGAACTTGTAAATTAGAAAAAGCTAAACCCTTCGACTGATTAATAAACCACAATAAAACGTTACATAGAAACTAGTCACTCAATGAAAGTGCCAGTTTAGATGAGCGGCTTACCCTGGATTACAGCCACCTGCCGATAGCTAATGGATCGGAAGGGGTGACACTGTAAGTTGATTTCCCAATAGATACAACTGCAGTGGTACCTAGCTTAGGTACAGTTGTAGTTGTTGATGGAAATGTTGGGGAGATTGCAGTTGTGGTAATTAACATTTTATGCACGGAAATTTGTAAAATAGTATTGATATGAGATATCCCTTGTATGTAAATTGACAACGTTAGTATAATTAGTAGTTAATACTGATGAAGTGTCTTAACAATTTTTTTAGAGTCAGTATTACTTAAAACTGAGGTATAGATAGAACAGCAATCTGGCTAGGAATATAGAAACTTGTGTTTTTAATATTTAAAAGAAGGACCCATAATAATTTCTTGAAGTTATTTTATTTATCCTTTTGACATAGAAACTTACTTTTTCTTATATATTTAAACTCACATACATATCACCACCATCTTCATACCTATATCAAATGTTTTTCTGCTCAACTCACAAAGCTTGATTTCCGTAAACTTGTTACTCACGGTTTACGAAGCTCATTAGGGCGACTAACGAGTGAGGGATTATTGCCCTCCACTCCTCCCCCCTTCTCCCCCCTCGTAAAAACTTCACAACGACCCGAACTCTGAACCCTTATTACGTAGCCTGCACAAACAATTCGATAGGAATCGACAGCGAAAATTGTGCAATTATTGCTGTCATTCTAAATTGGATTACGTTTTCGCGATACGTGGTAAGAATTTTCGTCTGTTATAAGTAGGACGTGTCTGTCTTTGTATGGAATCGTACCGCCTAAACGAGTAGGCTGATTATGATGCGTTTTTTTGTTTTTAAGCCGAGGTAATAAATATGTTTCTTACCCATAATTTTTGAAGTTCGGGTCAGTGTCAACAATTTAGAAAATTAGTCGGGGGTTGCTCAAATTTGCAATAAATAGGGATGACAGCGACAGCAATAAATATTACGAGATGCCATGGAACATACACACACACAGACAGACACGTCAGTTGCTTACCTTTTGCAAGATACGTAATACCGCAGCGTTTCGGCTGGTATTTTCACCACCCCTTTGCGACGTGGAAAATTTTTGATTGCATACACATGGGTCGCGATCGATGCTCTTTTTGGACCGAGTTTTGTGATGCCTTTTTGTAGGTTTTTTGGTGAACTGCCACTTTATACGGTATTGCTGACCTGAAAAAGGTAAAACATAAGTATAACAGCGTTATATGAAACGTGGACATGAATTTGAAACAGAAATGTGTTTACATGTATGTTTCTATTTTCGTACTTTTAAGATACAAGCGACCATTTAAAAAATATCGAATAACATAAGCTTTCAGCTTAATTTTAGTATTAATACTGAAAAACATTAATTTTATTTTTAAGACCCTAAAATCCAACTTCACCATTTAATAAAATGAAAGAAGTGTGCACAATACCTAACCATTGGATACATATTATATCACTGGCGTTATATTTATTTACACTTAATGCATTAAGCCACTCTTCACTTAATATCGATAAGTCTACAATATAAATATAATTACCACAACCAATATTGTTTTAAAAGCTGCAACCAATATTAATTGCTCTATCAATTAATATGCTAAAAACGTTTGCTAAGTAGGGCGCAGTTACAAGTTGTTAAGTGCTGCAAAAAAATTATTGTATCGTTCACTTTTAACGAGGTTTCTACGTTTTTTACCCGACTGCTGAAGAAGGGGTAATGTTTTTTGTTTTGGAGCGTATTGTGAAGCTTTTTGGGTGAAGTAGAAACTGAAAGTCATGTATGTTAGAGTTTCTAAATTACATGTTTTGCGATGCTGTAATCACATAAGGATACTTAACTTTATTGATGTGGCACAAAATTCTACTTCTAGTGTTCTATGTAGTACTCCATGATAGCCTGAAGTCTAGTGTTCACAGTTCATCTATTTTTAATACGATCGGGATGTTTGTAAAAACGTTTAAGAACTCGACACTGACAGTGGAATTTTTGACGAGAAGAAAAAAATAAGCTTAAATTCGTCTTCTTTATGTTTCAAATTAACGACTACCTACCTACCGCAAGCGAATCTCCGTATTTTTTTAAATATGTTTGACATAGGTACACAAAAGTAGTATACTCTGATATGGACCAAAACTCATTCATGATTCACCAAACTCGCAGCACGTAGCGGTCATTGCAACCCGTATGAAAAAACAAACAAATTCTACCTAAAAATGCAGATAAAACGTGTTTTTTAAACAAATTTTGGGTAAATATCGGCGTATCAATATTTTGGTTCGACAAACAATATTGTTAAGAGTTCAGTTTGCTCACTCTTTGTATTTTTCGTAACGTTCAAACGGTAGGTTGGCACGTACGGGCGTGATGTAGAATAGATTGAGTCCGCATTAAAATGTATTGCATTACCTGCTTATCAAGATTTTTCGGTAAACGAAACTTTGAGATTTGGAAGAGATAGAAAAATTTGGAGTATGTGCCCGCATTCTCAAAACACGATATAATCGTGTGACGTGCTCGTAACTTCTAGGCAATTCTTTTTAACGAGACCAATTTTTGGAACTTTATTGTAATTCTTTAACATGTCATGTCACTTAAATTAACATTTTTCTGACTGATAACTGGGCATTTATTTAACTATCAGCAATAACAAAATATTTAACTAACTAATAGCAAATACCTATGTATGTTTCATTAACATCATCAACCACATACGCTTGTATGAATGTGGTGCCAAACTTGAATTTGATGCTCCTAGGTGCCATAAAACTTTCTAAACAATGAAACTAGCTGTGTCTATTTCTACTGTAATATCAATTTGATTTTCAACTGTCAATGCATTTATCTCAGCAAGTCAAAAGAGCCGATAATTCCCATCCGATTATTCTAATTACTCTATCATCTCTACAGGTACTAGCAGCTCTAGCAGTATCCCTGGCCCCGTTCTCAGCGGGTCTCGGCAAGGGGTACAGCTCGCCCGCCATCGCCTCGCTCCAAGGGCCCGGAGCCAACGCCACCAGACGACTGGACTTCGTACTGACTGACCAGCAAGCGTCATGGCTGGCTTCCTTGTCTTTCCTTGGTAAGTCTACTTCAAATATACAAAATAAAACATAAAAAATGGTATCGTTATTTACAAATTTCTGAAACGTTGATCAGTTCTTATCTGTGTCACTGAGGTGTAATGTACATATAGAAATTTAAGTTTAAAGTTAAATTTGGGTTTCAGAATTCAAGGGTAAGTCTTTTTCTTTAATTATCTCACCCCGGGATCCTAGGATTAATAAGGTATTGAGTAATTGGTGGAAACCTACCTACCTGACGCAAGAACTAAAATACTAATCGCCTAGACTACTAGACGCAAGAACTAGAATACTATCCACCACCACCTGGCTTCCTGCAACCCAAGGAGCACTTACCACCTGGTAGTGATTTGCAGTGGCCTGTCTGGAAAGCACTCAATCGACTGCGAACCCAGGTAGGCCGCTGTAAACACAACCTTGCAAAGTGGGGAATAATCGATCCCCTTTTACTGAATGCGAATGTGGAGCTCAAACCAAACCATGTCCCATTTGTTAAACTGCCCAAATTGTCCGTACACCTGCATTTTGGATGACTTGAGACACGCTAACGAAGCTGCCATTAATGTCCCAGCTTACTAGGCCAATGCAATATAATTAAATGTAAATCTACCAACGACACGAAAAGAAAGAAATTGGTGGAAGCATAAAAATTGTGTCACTTAGTAAACGCGCTGTAGCTAATGATCGTTGTCTCTGTACAGGGTGTTAAAAACCCCTGTCCGATCCGTTAAGGTATTAAGTATTAGGTATCGAAAACTAACTCTCGCCTTTTGAGTTTTTTTTTCTCAATAGTTGAAAGAGAGAGAGTCGGCGTCATCACAGGTGCTGCCAAATAAGTGAACAAAAGCTCGCTAAATACCGACGAAAATGGTGTTGTAATTATTGTTTTAAACTCAAATTTAGAGAATTTCGCGGCTAAAAATCGTTTTTTCAAACTTCATTATTATTGATACTATTATGAATATTCCGTAACTCATATTTTATTTGAGCGGGTCAGGGTTGTCTTAACACCCTGTATATTTATTAAATACTAAAATGGTCGTGTTCTTAGTATCAACTCAAGTATCAAGTAATATGTATCTTCTCAAAATGTTAAATATATAGGTTTCACGTTCCTATGAATGTCAGTAATAAAAACATATAATAACATAATATTGGTATAGCTACGAGTCATTAAAGACCCATTATAGCTACTTAAACACGGCCATAATAATTTGCGCAAATATTTAATGTTTTTAACTACTTAGGACAATATTATTGTAGGTATTATTTACGTCCTATATATCAGCCACTTTAAAGAAATAATGACCGTTCAGTTTCCATCACATTCAAATTTTTTTTAGGCCCTTTTCGGTAATATTTGTCATTCTAAAATGAACTTAAACACATGTCGTCAAAGTTGATAATTGCGTAATTAGTAATAACGTTTAATTCTCTTTCCAGATTGGCTTTAGTATAGACTGTTTATGTCATAATTACAGGTTACCAGTATCTATGTTTATTTATATATTAATTACCTACTCATCCATATAAAATAGAGATTTTCAATTTAGGTATATAGGACCACCTATAAGGTACCTATTGTTCAACCAATGATAAAATATTTTGTTGAAATTTAAATTCTGGTTATTATTTAATTAATTTACAATTCAATACTACTACTAGAACAACGAAAACTTACAACTATACTAAAATTAAAACTTATATAAATAAATAAAACTAACAGGCGCCAAAGAATTCATCGTCATCCTTGTCAATGACGAAATTGATACAGTTTTGCCGAAGATATCGCAAAATTGAGATAAAAAAAAAACAAAACCTAAAGTTAAATTGTGAAACTCCTCCTTTTGCAGCTGGTTAATAAAAAGGATAAATGAATACCTACCTAGATGTAGATACAACATTCTGTGTCCTTGCGTATAAGCCTGCGCTGTAGATCAAGTTGTCTTATGAAGACCAAGTTTAATTAAAATTCTTTGTGTATGAGATATGCACTCATTAGTTTTGTACCATAAATTGTTTTCAAGTTTCCCATCTGGGGGTTCAAAGTGGAATAACGTAGAACAGTATAACTTCAGGGTAAATATTTTTACTTGTATGTTGGATAAGTACAAGCCGTAGGTACGGATTGACCGATAAAAAACTGGCCAAGTGCGAGTCGGACTCGCGCACGAAGGGTTCCGTACCACCGTCGTATGAGAGCCCCCCTTAAATATTCATTTTATATGGTTTTTAGTATTTGTTGTTATAGCGGCAACGGAAATACATCATTTGTAAAAATTTGAGCTTTCTAGCTATCACGGTTTATGCGATACAGCCTGGAGACAGACAGACGGACAGACAGACAGCGGAGTCTTAGTAATAGGGTCCCGTTTTACCCTTTGGGTACGGAACCCTAATAAAAATTAAGTCGTCAGTGGATGATCTTCAAGACATACTTAAACCGCTAAGTGCCTCGACATTCGGAAAGCATTATCCGTAGGTCCTGGCTGCCATATGTTGATCTTTTACTATCTTTAAGTCATTATAGTTCTGACAACAAGTCTTTCCAGGAATACAAACTTTCCAAGGAATACAAAACCTTTTACCTCATCAAGCACAAGATAGTAAACAAGAAACCCCTAATATAACGGAACGTCTGTACAGAAAATCACGTAAATCAGTAAAAGAGCGTAGTACTTACAAAAAAAAATTCTCAAGCTCGGCACATGCTACTACGCTTGCTTAGGTATACTAAACGAATTATAAAGGAATCATTTATTTTGTTCTTCTGGAAATTACATAGAATATTACCAATTGTGCAATATTACCCAGAGTACAGTAAGCCAAACTTAAGACTGGTCCTTCCAGGCGCCTTATTCGGTGGCATGGCAGGCGGCGCAGCCATGCGTCACGGGCGACGCCGCGTGCTGTCCCTAGCCGCGGCGCCCTGCAGCCTCTCCTGGCTGCTCACCACCGTGGCCACGTCGGTCAGGATGATGTGCATTACTGCCTTCCTTGGAGGATTCTGCTGTTCTATCTTGACTATGTTGTCGCAGGTGAGTTTATGCGGTTCTAAATGCAATTGCGATTTTTTGTTAGACATCTATGCAGTTAGCCTGAGCATAGGCTTTGACTGCTTCACCGGACTTTAAGCTTTAAGATTGATTTATTAGGTTGATTTGTCAACACCAAAGAGTGAAATGACAAAAAAAAAACTTTCAAAAAATGTCTTTTGCTGGTTTCATTTGGTTTTGCGATTGATTTGTGAAGTGTTATGTAGTTGGTAGTCACTTTAACTGGTGACTTTTTAACTGAGCTCTCAAGCATTTTCATACTGTATGTTTTAGTATAGAATAAATACGTGATTGTACATCAATAGAGTTAAACATCGTTTAAAAAATAGTTGGCAGTGAAAGCGTATAAGCTGTAGTTAATTTTTCTATGAATATATGTTCCTTTAAATACGTATTTTCGACAATCTCAAATAAAATTACACAGAAAATCTTGGACACACCTTATGTGTTAGTTTATTATTAACTGTTTAATACTTTAAATAAATCATTCAGTGAAAATACATTTCAGCGTCTAACAAAGAGAGCTGTCAAGTTATTCATTACAAGTTAAGATTTGTTCAGACATTTCAATCTGAATCATGTCAAAGGAAAATTGACTTTAAATCTTGGAAATAAGTTTCAATTTCCTTATTCATGGAGTTGAGACTCAAAGGACCAATTTCCGGCATGTTTCAGGCAATTAGTGAGATGACCACGCCTTATACTTTTGAAAGACAAGTAATTGTTTCATTATGGAGATTTTCGCTTCCATTCTTTTATCGGAATCTTTTTTGTCCATTTCTGACAGACTTAAGGATAAATTCTGAAAATTAACTTGAGGAAAGAAATAAATGCCAAGCGTGTTATAAAAGAAAAAGAGGAGATCCTAAACTGACAGCCAGACTTCAAACAATATAATAGATACTTTACAGTTTTGACAATAGTATTCAGTAATTAAACTTGTTTAATTGATATTAGAACAATTAAAATATTTATCTTACTGTAATTACAAAAACTTGTGCACCCTACTTATAATTGACAAAGTCCAGAACTTTATACAAGTTGTATATTCTCATAACTCTAGTGGGTCCCGCAAGGCTTAACTTGGGCCCGCTAATTCAGAAAATTTCTCTCAAAAGGAAACTTTACGCGATAGAATTACTTATTTATTAGTTTCAAAGTGGTTAAAATTTAATTAATTTGTCGTTTACTTAATCTGTTCGCGGCGATTTAAGCACTAAGTTATTAAGAATTATTCGTTTTAGGTACAAGTTTTAATGAAAAAAGTAGGTCATTTAAGAACATTAAGGACATTAATTTTTTTTCATAAAGAATCTAAAAAATATTATTATACGTCGTAATTACTATACGTCAATTCAAGATTAACAAAGAGGACTATTATACTATTCTTTTAAAGCGTTTCTAAGGCCTCCAATAAGTCCTTATTAGCATCTATAGGTTACTGAAAAATATATGGCATTTCTTTGGATCTTTTATAATCACATGACATTCTTCAGATTTGTCTACGTTAAAATGTTATAATTATAAAAATATTATCTTTGTCTTATTCCAGGTTTACATCAGCGAGATATCAGTCCCAGACATCCGCGGCTGCCTCAGCGCTGTCCTCAAAATAGTCGGCCATCTTGGTGTCCTCTTCAGCTTTACCATCGGCGCCTACCTCGACTGGCAACAACTAGCACTTTGCATATCCGCTGCTCCCTTACTTCTCTTCTGTACCGTACTGTACATACCAGAAACACCAAGCTATCTCGTGCTAACCGGAAAAGACGAGGAAGCTTATAAGAGCCTACTCTGGTTACGCGGCCCAAATTCAGACGTTGCTCAGGAATTAGCCACAATACGCACAAATGTTCTTGCCAGTAAGAACTTCAGTCAAAGACAAAGTCAAATGTCTGGGAGTCAGTTCATTAACTCTTTGGATGTAAGGACCATGAATAGGCTGTTAGGACCAATATTAGTGACGTGCGGTCTTATGATGTTTCAAAGATTTTCTGGGGCTCATGCGTTCTCGTTTTACGCTGTCCCTATATTTAGAAAGACTTTTGGCGGAATGAATCCTCATGGGGCAGCGATTGCTGTGTCCTTCGTCCAACTACTAGCTTCTTGCCTCTCTGGCTTACTAATTGACACTGTTGGTCGCCTACCTCTACTGATAGTTAGTTCTGTGTTAATGTCAATGGCATTAGCAGGGTTTGGAAGCTACGCGTACTATGAAGAAGTGCATCGCAATCAAAGAATCCAGAATGTGATGTTTCACCAGACGATAGGACAAAATGACTGGATCCCTTTGCTTTGCGTCTTGGTGTTTACTATAGCCTTTTCTTTAGGCATGAGTCCAATATCTTGGCTGTTAATTGGCGAGTTGTTCCCTTTGGAGTATAGGGCGTTTGGCAGTGCAATGGCAACTGCGTTTAGTTACCTTTGCGCTTTCGTTGGAGTGAAGACATTTGTAGACTTTCAACAGACACTGGGGTTGCATGGAGCGTTTTGGTTATACGCGTCTATAAGTGTGGGTGGTCTGTGTTTTGTGGTCTGCTGCGTTCCGGAGACTAAAGGTAAAGACTTGGATGAGATGGACCCAAACTATGTTCAAAGTCTTTCATCAAAAAGGTAAAAGGTTTAATCAATCGTGTTTACTTGAAAGCTTCTGGTTTAGATATGAAATATTGTAGAGTTTGATGGAAAGAGATTGGAATATAAAAGAGGAATAAAGAAAACTAATGTCAATTAAGACTATATTCGCGAGTTATTTAAAGAGATATATTGGAAAATAGAATGCTGTAGTTTTAATAGGAACGTTAATGAATGATGAACACCACGAGAAATGGCCTTTGGATGGAAATTCTAAGGATTAGATTGTATAATATTATAGATTAGATGAAAGGAATTAGGTCCCTGTAAAGGCTTGAAAGATTGCAAAGTTTTCAAGTAAGCATGAAACACGAACAATTGTACGTAGAAACAAAATTATATCGAATCCACCGCGAAATTTTGGCTGTGCTTTTAAACAATTTTATTAAAAAAATATGCCCCATAATTTAATGGTGGTCGATCTTAATCTTTAGAAAATTTAGTAAAAAAAAATATTATACTCGCATATCCTTAAATCCATATCTAAATAGTTTCGTTTAAAATTAGTTTATTTAAGATTGCAGTGGTCCATACTTTACCTCTCTAACTATCTTTAGAGATATTAAAAAGAAAATAGAAAAAAATATATTTCCCAAATTGTCAAGAATAGCGAAAATATATATCTTAATTATACTGGTTAATATTTTATCGAGCTTTCCTATCTTACTACGACAATAATTAAGACAATAAATAAATTAATTATAAAAAAAGTATTAGCTTAGAAACGGTTTGATTCAGAATGTTACATTTATTTGAGTGGTATATAGAAGAATGCAGTGAATGTAGAAATGTTAGGGGATTATATTCTTCAAAGAGAAGCTTTGTCATATTTTCATAATAATATGGAACTGGGCAATAAGGACATAAAACAGACAGACACAAGAAAGATATACAGAGTGGATATGATAAAGGGGCATTAAATTACACTACGTATACTATACGTGTTTAGTATTAATTCGATACAGTATAAAAATAAAAAGCGCCAAAAATGAAAAAATATTTTTTTCAAACAAACTAAATAGCTTACAAATTAGAATAAAACGCAACCACCCTGTGTAAATAAATTTGATTGGCTTACTTACTTACTTGTGACATGCGTCAATGCTTAGACATAATCAGCTTTTAGGAAAGATACATCGTGTTGAAACGGAGCAAAATCTTAAAAAATCATTTGCGACTAAACTAGGTACTGCTCCTATTAAATTGATTTTTGGTACAGAGCTTGAAAATGGTATCTAGTACAGGCAGTTTAAAGAAAAGCCCCTCTGTCGTATCCACTTTGTATAAGAATAAAAACTATGTATGCAAGGACCAATTTTTTTGGTCCTTTCTCCCCATTAAGTCCTAAAAGACTAGCTCCTTGACCATGAACTCTATGCAGGTCTAAATCAAGACTGTTGTCTCTGTGTAAGCGAGACGCTGCTACGTGCAGTGTAGCGCGCCGTCTCGCTTCCACGGCGGCGACCGTACTACTTTAAGGGTTCATGGTATAGGTACTGAACACAAAGTAAATAAAAGGGATTAAATACAAAAGTTATTGTTACCCAGAAAAACCAATTTTGCTTCGAATAAAATTTATAAAATGTTAAAGGGAACAATTATATTATTTTCATAGCACATAATTCGTAACTTATGAAATCGTTGTGTGTTTGTCGTTAGATTGTCTTGCTATATTTTAATATGTAATGTTAATTCCATAAGAGATATATGTAAAATGCTTTTGAACTTTGCCTGTTTGTTTGTCAAAACAAATTCAGAACTTTTGGTCTTGGGATTGAAATTCTATCAATTTGGTAAGTGTGAAAAATTTCCATCATTGCAAATTTTCACACAACACTGCTGGATACACGGAGCAAATTCCGTGGCTGGATATTTTATAAATATTTTATATTCTTACTATAATAAAGACTATTGGAAGCTATATATAGCTATGAGAAGTATTGGGAAGACCAATAGCTAGAGAGAAGAAAAGGTTTTTTACTTTCTTGAGGCCTAAAAGTTAACCCTAATTATTTACTGGAAAAGTAACCAAAACAATTAATTATTTAGCCGATCTGAGAGTACGAGAGCCACGTACTGTTAGATTCATAAAAAGAAGAGATTGTGAAAATTATATTAGTTCTGTTTTTGCAGGCCTCGTTTTTCTTATCTCTGGTTGCTTATTATTATTACATAACATAACATAACATACCATCACGCCTGTATCCCCGAAGGGTTAGGCAGAGGTGTACCAATGTACACCCACAGTTCGCCGGTATGTTTAGGTCCCATGTAACACGGGGCGAGCCTATTGCCACTAACCGGGCACAAATCCAAACTCCGACCTGCTACTGAGAATTTCATAGAAAAACCCAATAACACCTTGGTCGACTTGGGAATCGAACCCAAGACCTCTAACGTAGCAGTCGCGCTTAGAACCACTAGGCCAACGAGGCAGTCAGTTATTATTATTGAAGATACTATTGAAAGAGTCAGCTCTTGCACAAAAGTTCTGAAATAACTTAATTGGTAATATTTATAATTTTATGGTATAAGAAGATAATTTTCCTATGACATGATTGTGTATTTATCCACTTAGAAAATTGTCTTTATCTGCCACAGATTTAAATTAGCTAAATATATTTGACGACCTCCGTGGTCGAGTGGCGTACGCACCGGTTTCAAGGTGTCGCTAGCTCTGAGGTCCCGGGTTCGATCCCCGGACGGGTCAATGTAGAAACCAACTTTTCTACATTGTCCCGGATCTGGGTGTTTATGGTACCTTCGTTGTTTCTGAATTCCATAACACAAGTGCTTCAGCTACTTAATTTGGGTTCAGAGCAATGTATGTGATGTTGTCCGCATTTATTTATTTATTTGGTTTATAAATGTTGATCGTGACAATAATAATTTAAAAGACTTGTTAAAGTATTGAAATTCTAAGTTATATTAATATGAACCATGTTCCAGAGACAAACTAGCCAATGAATAATATTTATATTAAAATTAAATTATATTTGAATTATTTTGTTAAATATAAAAATATATAGGTACGTTTCATTTTTGCTAAAGATTACCTTTATATTAATAAACTCAGAATATTTTATAACGAGAAGGAGTAAATTAAAATGAAATAATTAGTTCTTGAAAGTGATTTTCCTGTGTATATTTTTAAAAAATCTTGGAATATCTGATCTGATATTTTGTAGTTACTTCTCTATCTTTATGTTTTCACAGATATGATAAAAATAATTATATTTATGTGACTGATAACCAGACACTAATAAACATTTCCAAAAGTTGACATAATTATAATATACCTTAAGTCATAATTGATAATAATTAGAAGGCCTAAACCCCTGCAGTAAGAAAAAAATAAAATTAAATATATTAATCAATTATTTGCAAATAGTTTCTCTAGAGAAAGAAATATTCGAAAAAAATAATAATTATTAATATAAAAACATAATCACACGGATTATTAATAGACAAATTTAATAGGTTGTGAATTTATACATTTTCTAGATTTTTTATAATATTAAAAATGAAATATTTATTAAAAAAATATAGAATCGCTTCTTATAATGTAAGTTCCCTTTTATTAATGCTTGCTTGCATTAGAAAAATGTATTTTAGACAAATATGAGAGTGAATTGTATCTAAATTAATATTCTACAAACAATAATTTTGCATATTTTGAACAAATAATAATTATTATATTCAGCTCTAGTTTCAAAAAAAAAACGTTAACTACAATCTTTTCAACGTGTTAATTCACTAATCTGCTCACATTAATTGTTTTATGAAATTAATGCATATTATCCTTTTGTATTATGTATTCAAACAATTGAATTTACACAATTTGTTAATTTGTGTACTTTATTACTGTTCATCAGTGTACTCCTCAGAGAAAATTTGTATTTGCTCCGTGGTGTACTCTGATCAATCTGTTTTGTATAATCATGGATTAAGTTAAGTTCATAATTATGAATGTATGTAAGGAATGATGTGAAATATAAATAATTAAATTCTTAGTATTAATGCTTAGCCTTTAGCTACGTGACGTGGTAGTGACGTGTGCCTCTAGTTTCTATTCCGTTTTTATATTAGCTACCGAGAAACATAATTGAACAATTTATACAACCAATTCTAGCTATATCTAGCGATAAGCTTGCAGCAAGAGCAAGAGCTTGCTAGCAAGAGCCAGCGAGAAAACGAACAAAAAAAATATAAATCTTATGAATTTTAGTGTTAAAAAATCTTGGAGATAAACGAAAATGTTACTTTTTTGAGCAAGAAAGTTAATTTTTTAGGGTAAAATAGTAAGAGCGAGAAATGGTTGTATAAATAAGCTTATGCTAATAATTAAGTATCTAATAAGAACGATGAAAACTCCTTTCTATGATAAAATCGATATCGTACAGAAAATATGACTATCATACAAATATTAGATATTTACATTTTTTTTTTTTGTATTTTTAAGCTGAGCCTCACTCAATAAAACAAACAAAAAATACTCTTAGTAACCAGCTTAAGCTACTAAAAAGCCTTATCCAAACAAAGTTTTTGAACCTATAATATCATTTCTCTTTGTTAAATTTTCCCGAAAAAAAAAAACAAAATGTCTGCCTAAGTACTACAAATTAATAATTTGAAATGTTTTTCCACAGCACCACCTAGTAGTATATTAAGATAGAAAGGCTTTAACTAGCTTAGTGTCTCCTTAAAAGACTTTAGATTGTACAAAATAACTATAAACAATAACAATTTTACTATAGAACATAATTTTCTCTATAATCTAAGCAACGAACTCTTTGACAAGACAATAAGATACAAATCGGACAATAATAATTATAGGGGATTTCGTTAGATGGCGCTATTCTCACTTTTTGTTTTTACTATAAAATGTTTTTTTTTTGTATTTAATGGTTAAAAATTTTACTGGTATATTATCATTATTTTCAATGTTCATAAAAGAAAACAAAGAAAATATCTGAATATGCTTCAAAGCAACTAGCGCCATCAACATGATGCGGTATTTTTTGGTACTTCGAATAAATAAAAGGAATTTTAAAGATAAAGCTAGTGTCTGACAATAAACTATTTCATTTATTTTTAATTAAATAGCCTTATAACACTTAATAGCTGTTGATTTTGATGTACATTGTTATGTTGAAAAATAATGTATTATTTGTACGTAGCTGTACTACGTATTTATTTTGTTTATAAAGCGCGATGTATTTTACAAATAAAATTGTAAATGGGACTTTATGTTTCTCTATCGTAGTAAGTTTGTCAATCGAATATTATGAACTATACTTCTAGTAAATACATTTTGTGTAACGCTGGAAAATACGCCTAAATAAAGTAAATATTAGTTTGATTTTTAAATAAATTAGCAGTTTTCATTCATTTTTTTTAAATCCCTGAAAATTTTCAATGTGTATTTGAAAATAAGAAAACAACGTCAAAAATAATGCTCACACCTTTATTTTAAATGTTTATCTATGCTTCTATACAGCCATCTAGTTTCAAAATTAAGAACTAACAAGATACCAGCTAGTAGTATGATGGGTTTGTTATATTATACGGTCAACAGATGGCGCTTTTCGTTACATAACTACATAAATACTAGATGACACTAGTAGTTCAACTCGAAACTCCAGAAATTATTTTTGCTTTGGTCCTTTTACTAAAAGGAAAGAAAAAGAGAGAAAGTGCTGTAAAACACACATACCTATTTTACGTGTGTTTTATAGACCTGAGCTGTAATTTTACGTGTGATATTAAAAAATAGGTTACCGACTTACAAGTTAAAATCTATCGCAATTTTTTAAAGAAAGTGTCTTAATTCTTGTCGTTAAAAAGAAAATGGCCTATAAAAATACTTATATACCTACCAGTAGGTATTATTTGTATGTAATCGTTCGGTTGTACAGCTAAGAGTCTAATGGCCCATTAGACTCTTAGCTGTACCTACAACAAAAACAGCCTACATAATTACCTACTACCTAAATTAGCAGGTCTTTAGTAATCTATAAATAGGAATGTAATCAAAATAATGTGCGTATATAATTCAATATTCTTAAGTTCCTCAAGTTATGTAACTGTTTTTACAGCTGAATCAATACGACAGGCATAATTAAAAGATTGAAATAGCTATTCGGCGTAACAAATTATATTGCCACAATCTGGACCTTTGGATTTCTTTTGAAGGTATTTTTCTAGATTATTATGTAACACGTGGCTTTTGTAAATCTTCCCTTTAGCCCAAAAACATACTTATCAGGCAGTGAAACAGTAATTAAGTACTCCATACAATTTTATTCAGGAAACACCGAAAAAAACCGCGTTATTTACGAGCCGATTTAATATATTTTAGAACAATTTAGGCCAAAACTAAACGTCGTGACCTCACTAATATGGTAATTAATTTTATATGTAACAGTTGTATGTGTTTAGTAATGTACATATTTATTTAACGTTTTATATATAAACCTTCAATACCTTATTGCTTGTCTCTGAAGTTCTATACAGCAGTTCAGTCCTCAATATGGAAACTATCTGAAGATTATTAGTTTTCTGTGCCTCAGTATTTGCAGTACAGAATGCTTTAATTAACACTACTATTCCTGTACCTAATATTGATGAATGGTGGGGTTCGGAAGCCGATAAAGCCAATTATGACACCAGCATTCGTCCTTTCGAAATCAAATTTGAGAAAGCGGTAAGTCATAAACAAAATGTCTTAGCACATAAGAAATACTGAATTCATCGTCATCATCCACACCCTTGTCCTCCACTGCTGGGCGTAGGTTTCTCCTTTCTCCTTACATCCTCTACGGTCCAATGCCAGTCTCATCAACAGTCGCCGTAAAACTTTTAGTACTAATTTACCCAGAGTTAAGTCGCTTGTGGACATCACAAAAGCAGTTATTCTATACTAGCTGTGCCCCGCGGTTTCACCCGCGCGAATGACAATTCATACATCTTTATAAATTATAGCCTATGTGTTATTCCGATGTATAAGCTACATTATTGTAAAGTTTCATTAAAATCCATTCAGTAGTTTTTGCGTGAAAGAGTAACAAACATCCAAACAAACTTTCGCATTTATAATATTAGTAAGGATGAAATACCGTATGTTGCTAAATACGATGAATCTGGAAGCCAATCCAATAGATTGGAAAGAGGCTACGTAGAAGAAGTACCAAGAGAACCTGTTGAAAATAGTGACATTTCAATTCATACCTCTGTGTTTCAGATGATGGAAGACCTCAAGTACCGTCTGAAGAACCACCGCCCATTCACCCCACCTCTCGATGAAGCTGCCTTTACCTATGGCTTCAACACCAATTACATGGACGAATGGTTGTCCTACTGGGGTAAATCCTACAACTTCAGGGCACGGGAACGATACCTCAACCAGTTCCCGCATTTCAAGACTAACATCCAGGGTCTTGATATACACTTCATTTGGATTAAGCCTGAGGTAACGACTGACTCATTTTGCATCAAAAAATTACACGGACCTCAAAATTATTTTAGGGAAGGGCAGACGGAAGATTTTTGTAAGAGCGCCATTGACAGTGCATTTATTTAAGTGATGTTTGTAGTCATAATTTAGATTTAAGACATAAGGCAGTATTTAACGAGGAGGATAATAATTATGATTATAAAGTTAATTGAGATTGATCAAGTTGGCAATGCTACAATTTTTTTTATAGATTTTGTAAATTTTTAAATTGTGAATAATTGATAAACAACACTTATTATCCAAACACGTTTAAGTAAATTGTGTTGCCTTGCCCTCTTTTTATAGTTGTCCTCAGTGACATATTAAAAAACAGTTCCTGCGAGTAAAATAATGATCTTTCTCATTTTCAATTCATTCTATTATGGTTTTTTGTTTTATTTCTAGGTTCCAGAGGGCTTAGAAGTAGTACCACTGTTAATGATGCATGGATGGCCAGGTTCGATCGTAGAGTTTTACAAATCAATTCCATTGATAACTAAAGTATATAAATAAAAAGGTTTTGCTGTAGAACTTATTGTACCGAGCTTGCCTGGATTTGGATTCTCTAGTGTAAGTTGTTTTTTTGATATCTATTCTATATCTATTTGCATACTAAAAATAAGTAGTAAAACAACTAATCTTCAGAATTGAGTTCTGAGGTTTACGCGAATGTTAGACATTGAAATAAAACTACTTTTACGGATTTTATCGCGGTTTGTATTTTGATTTCGATGCCGATCATGCTGAAGGCTCCAGCCATTACATTAGATTTGATAAGCCACAGATCCTCGCTAAAGAACCTAAATTCCTACCTAGGATGTTTCGCGAGGCTATTGAGATTAAAAAACACCCTAATTTCAATAGAGAAGACGGCTGGAAGATATCACCTACTTGGGATCCGATAATTAACAAACTCAAAATCAAACCCAAGAGCAGCGCTGCAAGACCTCAAGACACCGTGAGCTCATATTGCGTAGGCCGGAACACAAATAATTAATAAAAATATGAAGGTAGAACGAGCAACAACAACCGTCAAGACGAACACCACCTCAGTCTGCCCGTGACCATGATACCTGCAAAGGTGTCGAAACGTCGGGAACTAAAATCAAAATACAAACCGCGATAAAATCCGTAAAAGTAGTTTTAATCTTCAGAATATTAACCCGTTTATTGACATTATTTTCGTTCCTCGAGTAGAATGATTCTCTCATAAAGATTTAAGAAATTAATTCTATACCTACTAATGACATCATAGTTATTTTGTGAAATGCCAGTACAAAACCTTCTTGAAACCTTTAAATTACTACGCTTTTTTGCCATAAAATTTGGACATGGTACCTGTAGTACTGATTCAACCGTATTAAATTTACGCTTATTAAATATTCTTTCTACTTTCAGGCTACTGCACGGATAGGTTTAGGGGGTACAGAAATGGCCGTAGTCCTCAGAAACCTGATGCACAGACTTGGCCACGAGAAGTTCTACATTCAAGGCGGAGACTGGGGCACTTACATTGGTACCAACATTGCCAGTTTCTTCCCCGACGTAAGTTTATCCTTATTTACTTTGAGTTTTATATGTATTTGCACGTGATATTTATCGTATAAAACAGGTATGTAAATATGCACATTGTGTCTGAACAGCTGCAGAGAGTAAGTAAATACTAGTTTATAAAATTGATCGTATTTACAAAGAAACATAAAAAAATATGGAATTTTTATTTCGATCACCCAAATTCAGACAATTTAGCTTTACTAGAAGGCAATTTTATCTACTTATTTCCCTAAATATTACAAAAAAAAGATTTGTATGTTAGTAGCGAACAGGTTCAAAAACGATTTGACCAATTTCAAACATACTTTCACCATTTGATTGCTGAAAAACATGAGCTATATTGCTGTGCTACCCCGTGCACAGGAGGGTTGACTCGCTAGTTTTCTATACACCTGTTGGTAATTCAAATCATTTTATACAATTTTCAGGAGGTTCTCGGTTACCACACGAATTTGGGAATTTCATTCTCACCAGCTGCCTTAGTTACATGGTTCTTCGGTTCCTTTGGCGAGGCCATACAATCGTTGGTAGTTGAGGAATCTTTGGCAGAAAGGATGTACCCAATTACTACTATTTTAAAGGGACTGATGATAGAAACTGGGTACCTGCATTTACAGGCTACTAAACCTGACACCGTTGGTAAGTAATCTGTTGCTGAATCGTAAAGCTTAAAAGTTATTAAGTCCAGAATTGGTACCATATAAATGAAATGGAATTAATGCATTGTGTAAATAGATATTTTTTGCACATCAATTTCTTGAAGTTTGTTTTCACCAGACAAAAATTAATTTAAATAGTTTACATGAAGCATTTTTTTCCGATATTCTTTTCATGAAGTACATATACGTAATAGGCAACATCAACTACATCTTTGACAACAGATATTGTGTACCTACTCACTACAAAACAAAATATATATTTAAGTCCTCATTCAACTGAAATCTTCCCCAGGACCCCAATTACCAGATATTTTTCTATCGCATTGCCTCAAAAACTGTTTTTTCTTTTGCAGGTGTCGGTATGGGCGACAGTCCATCAGGTCTCTTAGCCTACATTTTACAGCTGATGTCCATGGCCACTGAACAAGGGAACAACTTCAAGGACGATGGCGGGCTCACGGAACATTACACTAAGGACGAGTTGCTTGACAACTTGATGATCTATTGGATAAACAATGCTTTTACTACGTCTGCCAGGATTTATGCAGAGACGTTCAATATGAGGAATTTGGAGAATGGGTGGTTTGGGTAAGTCATTTTCTCATACTTATTGAAGAAATAACCTAGTCCTGATGGAGGTTTGCTTGTTCAGTCCAAACTATGTATAAATATCCCAATCCCAACTATATATGAACTTATCATGTTTTGGCAAATGATACTCATATCCTCGCTTACCATATAAAAATAAGAAAATCTGTGAATCATAACGAAACTATTATGTTTTAATTTAAGAAAACATTTGACAAATATGTGCTTTGTACTACTGCCTCAGCTCATTCTCATCATCATTGTGATTAAACCAGTTTTCCCCCTGGGCTTAGCCCCAGAACCTCAGTCCAAAAATCTTAATTTGAGTCTAATATACCATTATCACATCAAGTTTTCTACGATTTTTCAGAATAAGTACTAAAGTACCAACGTGGGTTATCCAAGCAAAATCCGAACTGATCTACATGTCCTCAGAGCTATTGAAGCATACGTTCGAGAACCTTCTAGGTACGACTGTCTTAGATAAAGGAGGTCACTTCCTGGCTTTGGAGTTACCAGAAATATTCTCCGAAAATGTGCTCACTGCTATTTCTGAGTTCAGGAGTTGGCATCAAAAGGGGGCTGGTAAAGATGAATTGTAATTTTGTTTTCATTTATTTTAGCTTTTATTTGTTGATTGTTGTTTTTTAATATATTATTTATCATATATTTTAGTGATCTGTATTTCATTTTGCGTTTCCTCTTAAATCTTTTTGAATTAAGCATTTTCAGATCTTGCTTATATGCGATTACAGTAACTAATCTTAATGCGTTCTGGTAGTGTAGCGTAGATTTGAATAAACCTTGCACTTTAAGTTTCTGTTGTTGAAACAATAATATAAGTATGTTATTAAAACGTTACAAAATCTAGGGATATTATGTAATTTAAATGATTGCAGGATAAATCAATTGATGCCTAAAAAAAACAATAGGTAATTATACTTTTCTATTGAAGCAGTTGACCTTAAATTAGTTTTCATATCGGAACCTATTAGCACATTTTCGACTAGATACCGAATACATAAGCAGCTTAATATTTATTTGACATTCAAACAGCTAAACAAGACCTTTTTTAAATTATTAAATTATCACAATGTCATACGAACAAATTAAACACTTTTCTATCAGCCATTTATCATTTGGGACACACAAAGAAACCGATCGTTAATGGCCTTGAGCGGTTCAAATGTTTGGGTATTACTGAGCATATCCCATCCCACAAGTAATGTATAGTAATTTAAACCTCTCTCAAAATTAACAGCAAAATCTGTCATTAATAACCATGCTTATTCTTCTTTCTATATCTCCTGAATGCTGTTATAGCATTCAAGACATCTTCTGCAAAAACACGGGGCAGTTCCAACGCCAGAAAATGGCCGCCAGTATCCAGAACTGTGGAATTCAGTAGGTTTGGATACTTGATCCGTAGTAGTGTTGGAGACTGGTAGAGAATCTCGTCTTATTTTTTTTCTTTTTTTTATTTCTATGTATATTTATTTCTATATAAATCTCTTGCCTTCTTAGACATATTAGTCAAACGTAATCCTGATCAGACAATAAGTCACACGGTGTATCGCAAAAAGACCCATACAGATAGGTACCTAAACGGTGAATCTCACGACCACCCTAAACAGTCAGCTACCGTGGGAAAATCCTTGTTTCAGAGAGCACACGGACTCTGTGATGACAGACACCTTGCCGCTGAGCTTCAACATGTCAAGCAAGTACTGCGAGACAACAAGCTCCAAATTCCACGGCCCCGCCACAGAAACCGAGTGAAGCCAGCCACAGTTGATCGTTTACCTGCTGTACTACCATACGTCAGAGGTGTCACAGACAAGATTGGCTACATCCTGAAGCGAGCTTCAATTAAAACATACTTCAAGCCGCCCAAGAAGATTAGTCAGTCCTTACCATCCGTCAAGTGTCACATACCTCTACAAGATGCAGGAGTTTATAAACTAGATAGTGACTGCGGCCTCTCTTACATCGGTCAAACAAAACGAAGCACAGGGACCCGCGTTAAAGAACACATAGCTGACGTGAAACACCGCCGCTCAACGAAGTCTGCAGTCGCCGAACATGCTGAAGGCTCCAGCCATTATATTAGATTTGACCAACCAAAGATCCTCGCTAAAGAACCCAAATTCCTACCTAGGATGTTTCGCGAGGCTATTGAGATTAAAAAACACCGTAATTTCAATAGAGAAGATGGTTGGAAGATATCACCTACTTGGGACCCAATAATACATAAACTCAAGGCCAAACCCAAGAGCAGCGCTGCAAGACATCAAGACACAGTGAGCTCATACTGCGTAGGTCGGAACTCAAATAATTAGTTAAAATATGAAGGTAGAACGAGCAACATCTACTGTCAAGACGAACGCCATCTCAGTCTGCCCGTGATCATGATACCTGCAAAGGTGTCGAAACGTCGGGACCTAAAATCCTAAGGTAACCTAAGGTCCTAAAAGTAGTTTTATTTCAATGTCTAACATTCGCGTAAAACTAAGAAACCAATATATAGATAAATATAATTTGTGTGTGAGACAAACGTCTGTTCAAACACTGGGTGGTATTTGTGTATGTGATTGGAAAGTGCGTTCTCACACAGTCAAAACACAAACTAATAAATCGTATTACGACGACTTCCGTGATCGAGTGGCGAACGCACTGATTTTCAAGGAGTCGCTAGTTCTAAGGTCTCCGGTTCGATCCCCAGCCGGGTCAATATAGAAACCAACTTTTCTACATTGCCTCGGATTTGGGTGTTTGTGGTACCTTCTTTGTTTCTGAATTCCATAACACAAGTGTTTTAGCTACTTATTTTGGGTTCATCGCTATGTATGTGATGTTGTTTGCATTTATTTATTTATATGAACAACCAGTTTGAGTATATGCCTACGAGATTTTCCTGAAATTTTCTGGTCTTATCCAATTTTAACAAATATTTCATGGAACTAATTCCCATATCTCAAAACAAAAATATAAAAATCTCTTCTTTTTTTCAATTTTCAATGCGGCCTAAACTTTTTAATCTTTTGTAACGGCCGGTAGAAAGATAACATGGAAATTTTAATTACGGAACTTACTTTTAATCACTGTTAAATGCTGTGAAATAGAACTTTTTTTTGTCAGTGATTAATTTCGTCATAGAGATTATTACGATGAACTTGGTTTTAAGGTTTAAAAATAAACATGAGCATAAGGCTTTCCTTATAATAATGTTTTTTTTTTAGAAAAGAAGGTGGGAATAAAATATATAAAATGTATGTACCTACATAAATAAATAAACACAAGTTTTGTTACTTCAATATTTTTATTTTTTTAATACTTTTTTATTTCGAAATTCTCTCAAATCAATGTCACCAAAAACAAACAAAGATTAATCTCATATTAAAATATCAATCACATTTAAAACGTATACAAAAGTCTAAGATAGATAAAAAAGTCCTTTTTAAGTCACCCCTCGCGCGCGCCATGACACTTGACTTGCCACCCCATGGGAACTGCTTTTGATAACCTTTTAAACCCCCTAATGTATGGTGCCAACGATAATGTACTATTAATACGAGTCTTATCGCAACAATTGGTTGGCATATTTTTATTGGTTTATAAATAAATGACCCCTGATTTTGTTGGTAAAAAATCAACCGGAAATTTTTTGAAATCGTTTTGGTACTTTCTGGATACGATTTCTCTGTAGTTGCAGTAACTGCGTTAATTTATACAGTAGGCATATATTGTTGTATACTACTATGTATATTTATGTTGTGTAAACGGAATTTAAAAGAAACATGTGTGTACCTATGTCGTCTGACATTTTAAAGACTGCACCTCGAAAAGTCAAGCAAAGCGTTAGCAACAATAAAAATTACTTCGCTCCTCTGTTTCATATATTGAAAGGCAGAAGTAAATAGGCCTTTCAAAAATGTAGTCATCATACGAAGGAACATCAACAAGTGTTCTTGTTGATGTTCCTTCGTATGGTCCTTCGTATGTCCCAGGAATGGCAGCATCAGTGTTTTTGCTGAGTTTCAAAAGCGTACACGATACAAATTAAGAACATTTTAGATTGAAATACTTTATTTTCTTAGATATCGAAATTTGAAGTACGTTACATAGCAGTAACTAAACGAAAAAAACAAAGTAATGGTATGGCGTTACTTTAATCAAAAGCATATTCATCGTAATTAGATTATAATCGATAGGTATTGGACGCGCGGTTTCATTTGTTTTCTATGGTTTGTTTTTTGTTTCTGTTATATTTATTACAATTCGTCTTTACAACCGTTCTTATTCAAACGCCTGAACTCAATAATAGCAGTGATCACATCTTCTGAGAATATCTCTGGTAATTCAAAAGCTGGGTAGTGTCCTCCAGTTTCTATAACTGTAGTATTTATTATGTTTTTGAAGGTAAACCTCAATAGCTGTTTTGACATGTAGATAATTTCGCTTTTTGCTTGCAGAACCCACGTTGGCACTGAGGAACTATGCCTGAAAAATTAAAATATTTTTTTAAGTAAATATTTTGTGGGGTATGTTATCATGTTTTGGCAGGTGATTTCTTGACGAGCAAGATTTTGTTACATATTGACGGTAATTTTTTTATACAGTGTGTTACTGAATGGGTATATCTATACAAAAGGGGTGAAGAGTACATCTGGTATAGAGTAAATTTACAAAATTTCAGCTCAAAATGAGTTACTTCAATAATTGGTACCCAATTTTTCGCATCAATTAAAATACACCGGTTTTTAAATATCTTTAAGAAATTGAATTTACCGGTCTGGGAATCGAACCAGGGACCCCAGGACAGGCGGTGGTCATCAAACTAATAACATTATACTCACTCCAAATATCCATTATTAAGATTCCTTGTATTATAAGTTTCAGCGTAGATCCTGGCAGACGTAGTGAAGGCATTGTTCATCCAATATATCATCAAGTTGTCTAGCAACTCGTCCTTAGTATAATGTTTTGTGAGGCCGCCATCTTCACTAGAGACATACTCTCGACGGGTTATTGAAGACATGAGCTGGAACATGTAGGCAAGCAGACCAGAGGGACTGTCGCTCATAGCGACACCTGCAGAAAAAATAAAAAATCATCTTACGTAACTTTCAAAGTATGTACTTAGTTTCTTTCAGTGAATGCTATGGTTTCCTTCGGATTTGTATGCACAAGGTTGCCGGTTCGAACCCAGGCAAGTACCAATGTGGCTTTTTCAAAGTTATATGTACTTTCTTAATTATTCTAAGACACTTCTGACAAACGGTGAAGGAAAACATCGTGAGGAAACCTGGATTCCAAAAATTGGGATCTGAAATCGCCAATCCACAGAGAGCAAGCGTGGCGATCAGTGCCTTCTCTATATGGGAAGAGGCCTGTGCCCAGCAGTGGGACGTTTATAGGCTGGATTATTATATGGTTTCCTACAAGGGGAAGAGGACACCTGTATTTGTCACTTTCTAGTCATATCTGTAAATGTAATTATGTAATACTCGGTTGGAGACCCTATTAAAAAATAAACAAATGACCCTCTTAGATAAACATTGTAAATGATACGACTTAATTTCGAAGAGTAGGCCTAAACTGTCCATTTCACGCATTCCTTCTTGATCTTATAAATTTTCTGATCTTTTTATTTCTATTGAATTATATTTCTAATCGTCACATATATTTTTGATCTTATAGTTAACACTTAAGTTACTAACTATTATGAACAGAATACCAACCAAACAGTGTCAGGCTTAGTAGCCTGTATATGAAAATATCCAGTTTCTTGCGCGAGTCCTGTTAAGACGGCAGAGAGTGGATACAACCTGTCTGCCACAGCTGGTTCGACGACCAATGCTTGTAGGGCAGGGTTAATTGAACCTTGGAAAAACGTGGCAACCGTGGATAGGGAGTTCGAAATACCAAAGTTCGTGTGGAATCCGAGTACCTCCTGAAAATGATATAAAAAAAACGAAATAAATAAAAATCTGTTGAATATACAATTTTTGATCTATAATATTGTTTCCGTATTGGAAAAGTAAAATGGTGCTTTTTTGGGGGTTAGTGATTTGAGATGCCAATGGGGTAGGTAACAAACCAAAATCTATCTTTTACTATATTTTATATACTACTGACTAAAGTCAGTTCTATAATTAAAAAAACATTAAATAAAATTCCTACACAAAACCGAAAAATAACCTGAATTATAAATAACCTAAATTATTAAGTTATTGACTTATATACTGCTGCTATTAATTTATTGAAGTGAAGTCCAATTATTCAACCACCCCAATTTTTATCCGCTTTTACATTTAATTATTATTGTTTAGATAACTTACGTCTGGATATAAACTGGCAATATTGCTACCAATATAGGAACCCCAGTCTCCGCCCTGAAGATAGAACTGCTTGTAACCAAGTCTGTGCATCAGGTTTCTAATTACTACAGCCATTTCTGTGCCTCCTAGACCTGGACGTACAGGTCCCTGAAAAATATAAAAAATAAAAACAATTATAAACGCATTCATATAAGGTAGATACATTTTAATGTAGCTAATCTTTTTTTAATCTATGTAGGTATAAAGGTAAACTAAGGCGCTGGCCAGACAGAAGAGACGTAAGACGCAGACGGGGCGCGGACATAATACGCTTCTATACAAAATGTATAGAACAGTCGCGCCCGCGCCCCGTCTCTTCTGTATGTTTTGCGTCGCGACGCTTCTATACATTTTGTATGAAAGCGTCGCGGTAAAGACAAATGTCCGCGCCCCGTCTGCGTCTTACGTCTCTTCTGTCTGGCCAGCGCCTAAGAGAATTAAAACATTAAGGCGCTTTGTAGTTGTTCTCGGGTCAGAGTTATGTTAAGTGAAATTGTGTAGTTTTTATTTAACTTTATCTTATAGGTACTTAAATGTATGCGTTTTCGTGTAACAAAGTATCATAGGATACTTACACTAGAGAATCCAAATCCAGGCAAGCTTGGTATGATAAATTCAAAAGCAAAACCTCTTTTTTTAGAACCTTTGTTTAGTAATGGAATTGCTTTGTAAAACTCGACGATCGAACCCGACCAGCCATGAAGCATCAAGAGAGGTAATACTTCTACACCACATTCTACCTACAAATAAAAACAAGTTTTAATATAAATACGTTTTTATTCACAAGCTTTTAAATCAGCAAGGCTTAAAGTACTAGTCAAGACAAATCAAACAAGCCAAAATTCGATGGGTTCCTATTTTCGAGCGCATCATCAGACCAGCTCGAAAGTACCATAACATTAAAAAGAATTTTATTAAAAAAAAAATTCAAATAAATGTAAAAAAGAAAAAAATGAGTAAATAAAAAAGGTAATGATGAAGACAATATTTGTAGTTAAACTCATACATAGGATTAAACATTTACCTTAGGTTTGATCCAGATGAAATGCATATCAAGACCCTGGATATTGGTCTTGAAATGCGGGAACTGGTTGAGGTGTCGTTCCCGTGCCCTGAAGTTGTACGATTTCCCCCAGTAGGACACCCATTCATCCAAAGAGTTGGTGTTGAAGCCATAGGTAAAGCCAGCACCATCAAGAGGCGGGGAGAAAGGACGGTGATTCCTCAAACGGTATTTGAGATCTTTGATCATCTAAAAGAAGTAAAATTATTAATTGAAATAAACTTATTTCAAACACTGGGTATATTTTGACATTTTTCTTGGAAACATGCATCAGCCATGGTTACCGATACAATCAAAATGGTTTCATTTCATCTAACTTACCGAGTTTTCGAATTTTATTTTAAAAGGACGAATTCTGGTGTCGTTATTGCCTTTAGCAGCTTCCGAACCCCACCAGTCATCATTATTAGGGATACGACGGGGACTATCGGTTAACGCATTCTGGACGGCATATACAGAAGCACAGAAAACTAAAAACCTGATAAAAATTTTCATCTTGAAGACAACGTATTCAGACAACCGCTAAAGACTAACTATATGGTGAATTTTTATATACCTACTCGTTTATAAACGTATGAAAACATGAATATTGCTAAACACATACCTACAACTGTTAAGCGTTTTGAGTAATTATCGTAAGTACCTATATAAGTTAACTCCATGACTTGGTGAAAATAATAAGTGAATCTGAAAAAACTGAAACCGCAGCTGAAGTGACAAAAAAGACAAACAACACGCTGAAATTGGCACGTTTTGCAATTAAATTATTAAGACACAAAATGGGGTAAAAATTATAAATTCTCATTCCTCCACTGATTTTAATTCCTCAACAGCGTCAAAAATTACTGTATTACGTGGTATCAGACATGTGGAGCTAAAACTAGATGAAGTGGCCGGGCTTTCTCAAAGTGATCCGTTTAACAGCAAAATAAAGTTACCTGATAAAGAATTCAATGACTGTAACTTTGAAGATATAATATAACCTAATAGGCTAGTTGACTAATTTTGAAACACTGTTTAATTCCTTACCATGGTGCCTGATCTGAACATAAAACAATACAAATGCAAGAAAAACCATCATTTACATTACGTATTTTCGTTTTAAAAAAGTTGATTTAAATTTAGCTCAAAAATCTCAAAACTGTCATGGCGTCTTGGATGACGTTCCACTGTGCAAAATAATCCTATTATTTAGCTAAAATGTTAACAACACAAATGACGTTTCGGACATGTATCGTACTTTGTGACGTCACGCATCTGATTGGTGTTTTCTGTCACGTGACTGAACACCTAATTTTGCTGAATTTATTTTACGAAAATAAGAATAATCTTTTGGGTTTATTAATAACAACTGTGTCGTTTATAATTTTCACATCAAAAGTAATCCATCTAAACTCTTAACCATCCAATTTGCTTCTAATGGAAACAAGCCTATTGTACTGGCGGCATCTTATTAAAGAGATACATACCTATACAGCTTTTTTTAATTGTCTTTGCCGATGCTAAGAAATAAATGATAATTAAATACATAATAAAATTTACTCTTGCTTGTGTTATTAACACAAATGCTTTTTTACTTTAACTCACTTCCTGCTATTGCTATTATTCTTTTTTAATATTCATGTGTTTTAATAATAATTAAGTATGAAAGATATTTAAATATATTCATTACTAGCTTTTGCCCGCGACTTCGTTCGCGTGGAATAGTGACTTCCGGCAGATTTTTGGTTTTACCCACATAGTTCCCGATCTCGCGGGATCTCTTCAAAAATGAAATGTGGAAGATATTCTAGGGAACTCTTCAAAAATCAACATAATGAGCTCTGCGTTTGAATTGAAGATAGATGAATTTTCAGTACTGAATTGATGCCGACGCTTGACCAATAGATGGCGCTGTATGTCCGGAATAAATTTTATTTTTTATTTTATTTTGTGTAATAAAAACTATCCTATGTCCTTTCTCAAGTTCCAAACTATGTCTGTACCAAATTTCACACAAATCGGTTCAGTAGTTTAGGCGTGAAGCAAAGACAGACAGACAGACAGACAGACAGAAAGACAGACAGACAGACAGACAGAGTTACTTTCGCATTTATAATATTAGTTTGGATAAGCGATGACGACCTCCGAGGTCGAGTGGCGTAGGTACGCACCGGTTTTAAGGTGTCGCTAGCTCTGAGGTCCCGGGTTCGATCCCCGGACGGGTCAATGTAGAAACCAACTTTTCTACATTGTCCTGGGTCTGGGTGTTTGTGGTACCTTCGTTGTTTCTGAATTCCATAACACAAGTGCTTCAGCTACTTAATTTGGGTTCAGAGCAATGTATGTGATGTTGTCCGCATTTATTATTATTATAAAAAGCCCCAAGAAATCACCTAACAATAGATAGATTAACTTGATTACCTTCTCTTTTTATTGTGTTAAGCGGATTTTACTTACATATTTCAGTAGTATTTGCTTTGTTAAATATGAATTTATTATCGCAAAGTTAATACTGAAACCAGTTGCTGTAAAAGTGTTGAGAATGTTTTCATACCATTACTATATTTGAAGAGTAAAACAAATACCGTCACTCAGGCATATAAATTACACTTTCGTCGTTAATCATTCGAATTGTAGGAACAATCTTCAACATGGGAGGTTTTACGAAAGTTTTGGTTTTTTGTGCGATGGTGGTAGCTGTTAGGGCTTCCATGATTGAGAGCACTCTTCCACTGCCTGACGAGAATGCTTGGTGGGGAACAGGGGAAGCTAGAGCCGTGGATACGAGCATCAGGGAATTCAAAATCAAATTTGAAAAGAATGTAAGTGATTTATTAAGCCGATCCTTTTAAACTTCTGCCTGAAATAAATTATTATTATTATTATTAAATTTAATCCTATTTTGATCGTCCAAATGGCAATCACAATTTGCTTCAACTGTTAAATTATGTTACAGCTATAAAACGATCACATAATGTAAGAAAATGGAGTATTGTGTGTCAATAATTATTCTTATTAATTTCAGATGATCAAAGATCTACGCTGGAGATTGAAGAATCATCGTCCTTTCACCCCTCCTTTGGAAGATTCTGCTTTCAACTATGGATTCAACACCAAAAATATGGATAGCTGGGTGTCTTACTGGGCCAAATCTTACAACTTCACTGCCAGAGAGGATTACCTCAACCAGTTTCCTCATTACAAGACTAACATCCAAGGACTTGATATCCACTTCATTAGGGTGAAACCTGAGGTAAGAAATGATAAAAACCTGAGGCTTGTTGTAATTTGACCATCAAGTCATTTTCAAGTCTTTATTAATGCTGATCCTATTACTGAGAAAGTATGTGAAGTTATCATAATGATGGGTATAAAAGGATGTAATTAATGTATTGTTATATCAATAGATATATTTATAATTCTTGCCACTCATCATGAAAGTAAAAAATAAATTGAAACAGATGTGTAAACTGTATTATTTTTCGGTTTTGCTAGGCCATCTGTTACGATTTTATGAATACTGTTTACCAGCTAAGAAACTTGAAAAAAAAACTCAACTATTTTTTTTTAATCTCTAGTTTAAATTCGTCTATCTTTGGGTCTGGACTAGCCTATTCAAAGACTGGCTTCTTCCAGATTTTATTTACATTATCATCATTAACATATTGGGCCAAAATCATCCGCCACTTAGTACTATGATATTTGTCGATTGCTCCCCTTTTTCATATGTATATGTCTTGTTCAGGTTCCTGCTGGCGTAGAAGTGGTCCCACTTATGATGTTGCACGGCTGGCCTGCGACCATCGTTGAGTTCTACAAGGCCATTCCCTTACTTACCCGAGTCTGCAAAGAGAGGGGTTATGCTATTGAGCTGATTGTTCCCAGTTTACCTGGATTTGGATTTTCCGACGTGAGCATAATTTCGATCAATAATTATGATTTCTGACTGTTTTTAAATATTATTTACTTACTATTGTTTTGTAAGATGACCTAAGTATATAAAAAATAAAGTCTTAATGGCTTAAAATAATGAAGAAATGGAAAGAATAAGCTATTAGATACAAAGGACTAGTTAAAAAAACTGGTCCCGATCACTATAGAGGCTATAAACATTTACTGAAAGATTTTGTTGCAAAAAGTTCCTTTCTAAATAACTGTTTTAATTTCTACAGGCCACCTTGAAACAAGGCCTGGGCGCCACAGAGATGGCCGTGGTCCTTAGAAACCTGATGCACAGGATTGGTCACAAGAAGTTCTACATTCACGGCGGCGACTGGGGCACATACATCTGCTACAGCTTGGCCAGTTTGTTCCCTGATGTAAGTTATTAATAGTCTTGTTTAAAGGCACTATCTTTCTTCTCGTTTCTATATCATACACCATATATGGCAAACGCTGGTGCTTAAACTTTCATATAAATTGTGTTTTCAGGAGGTATACGGTTTTCACACAAACTATGGAATCTCTCTATCACCAGCATCATGGATCACATGGTTGATGGGTGCCTTCGGCGAGGGAGCACAAAACTTAGTAATTGACAAGGCTGTGGCAGGAAGATTATACCCTGTTACAACTGTTCTCAAGGAACTTATGATTAAAACTGGTTACTTGCATATTCAAGCCACCAAACCAGACACTATCAGTAAGTTTTGTTCTAAACAAGGATTAATTTTCTCTGAAGCTCTCGATGGATTTTAGCTTGCACAAACCTTACCTTATTTTTCATTATGATATTGTATAGACACTGTTGTGTTTAAAACGTGGTTCATATTTTGTTTTCTTGTGAGCACATGCTTTATAAGAAATTTCCGAGTATTCATACGAACAGTAACTCAAAACAATCAGAAAGCGTACATATCATTTACTTTTATTTATTTATTTAATAATTTATGTACACACACAATAGTTTATAAAACAAAAGATATTACATATTTACAAATGATGTACAAAGGTACTGCTTATTTCTTAAGAAATTTCTGCCAGCAGACCCGCGAAAGGAGATGTCGTCAATATTGGCAGTCAGTGTGCGACTCAATTTATGAAAACTACAAATTATAAACATACATATATACAGGGTGTCCGGTAAATAGTCCGACAAACTGTGGTGGCTGATACCTTAGGTTAGGTCCTATCAAATGAACACAACATATGTTCCCCGAAAAGTTACAGGTTTCGAGTTACAATCGATTTTCGGAAATTTTAGAATTATCTACCTTGCATTAGACATTTCCATTTTTCTTGCTGATAAATAGCTTTCGTAATACTTTTTGTACATCAAATTAATCTTGAATAGTTACTCTACGCTTTAGTAAGTCTCATATTTATCTAAAAGAAGAATATATTGTCGAAAACGCCATTCGTTTAACAATTTTCACTTTTCGTTTTTCTTACTGCTTAACTTTGAACTGTAGTGGTGAAAAATAAATGTATGTAGGAGTTTTGTACAACAATCTTAAAAACTTGCTTGAATATTGGTGATTTTGGCAAGGTACAACACTTGCGTATTTTCTTTACAAAATTTGGCAAAACAAGCTGCTGAAGTACACATTGGCTTATTTGTTGAAATATTACTGATGTAAATCTGAGCAAAAATGAGACGTAACTTAACGCGGATCGTCATTTTACAATGAACTTAGGTATTTTCTTCTCGCCATTAACTCTCTATGCCAGATTAAAACACGTTTTAGTGTAAATTTACCTTTTCCTTCAGTACTTTCTTACTAGATGAATCTATTTTATAACGCTTTATATTTTAAGCAACAACAATGAAATAGCTGGTTTTGGACGCCCAATCCATCTGCCCTGGTATCTCTCATTAGAGGAGGCTCTTACTTCATTCCCATACTGCACTTAGCACCCATTTCCCCAAACCATATTGTATCGTTCAACTTACCTAGAATGTATTTACGAAGAGTGGGTCTTCTAAGAAAGCGGTCAAGTTGGACATTGACATGCTAACGAAGGCTTCCGTAACTTTGCAAAAAATTTTACAGAGCATTTTTTTTTATTTCCATATTTTCCAAATTAAAATTGGCCACAATTATTTTGTGTAACTAGTTAGTCGCTAGAAGAAAATACCTTATTTCACTGGACAATGACGATCCGCGTTAAGTTACGTCTCATTTTTCCTCAGATTTACATGAGTAATATTTCAACAAATAAGCCCATTTGTACTTCAGCAGCTTGTTTTGTCAAATTTTGTAAAGAAAATACGCAAGTGTTGTACCTTTCCAAAATCACCAATATTCAAGCAAGTTTTTAAGATTGTTGTACAAAACTCCTACATACATTTATTTTTCACCACTGCAGTTCAAAGTTCAACAGTAAGAAAAACGAAAAGTGAAAATTGTTAAACGAATGGCGTTTTCGACAATATATTCTTCTTTTAGATAAATATGAGACTTACTAAAGCGTAAAGTAATTATTCAAGATTAATTTGATGTACAAAAAGTATTACGGAAGCTATTAATCAGCAAGAAAAATGGAAAAGTCTGATGCAAGGTAGAAAATTCTAAAATTTCCGAAAATCGATTGTAACTCGAAACCTGTAACTTTTCGGGGAACATATGTTGTGTTCATTTGATAGGACCTGACCTAAGGTATCAGCCACCACAGTTTGTCGGACTATTTACCGGACACCCTGTATATATATAAATATAAATACACAAATACTACATACTTATAACGAATATATATATATATATAAATAAATAATATATAATATACTTTGTGTCTAATTTTGCTTTTCATTTCTGTTTCTTCCAGGTGTTGGTATGGGAGACAGTCCATCTGGTCTTCTTGCTTACATCCTGGAGTTTGTTTCTATGGCAGTAAGACAAGAAAATATCAATAAGGAGGACGGTGGCCTCCATAAATATTACAAAAAAGACGAGTTACTTGATAACCTTATGATCTTCTGGATGAATAACAACTTCAACTCGGCCGCCAGGATCTACGCCGAAACTTTGAACATGAGAAACCTGAACAACGGATGGTTCTCGTAAGTTAACGCTTATTACTAACTTTGTAATCTACTTCGTTGTTTACACCTTAGTTTTATTATTTGTTCTCTTTTTTTTATACCATCTAGATCAGTCAAGCAAAGATTATTTGTAACTTTAAACAATGATTGGTCCCTCTAGCAGAGTGAACATGCTTTTTTTACTATACTATGTTAACCCCACTGTTGGGTAAAGGCCCTCCCATTTCGGTTTGCCAACCCTTTTTTTCGGGTTATTGGGACGCGTTTGCCCCACATATTTTACCTACTCTTGCTTTATTTAGTTTCTTATGTCACAGGCTAAGCACTTGGGTCCCAGTATACCTCATCCAAGCCAAGGACGAGCTCCTGTACATGTCCTCGCAGATGCTACAGCACATCTACACCAACATCGTCAACAACACCGCCATTGAGGATGGCGGACATTTCTTAGCCTCCGAAAAATCTCAATTATTCTCCGAATCTATGTTTGATGCTATCAATATGTTCAGGGAATGGCATAAGAAGAATGCTTGCAAAGATGAATTGTAAATACCGAAAGATTTTAAAGATTTTCAATAATGTCGTCTAGATATTTTTTGTAACCACATAACTCCCAATCAAGATGGTAATATCCATTAGTGATAGATTCATACATGTTTAGAACAGGAACTTTGTTTTAAAGTTTCAGAATATCGTATGTAGTTCAAGTTAATGATGAATAAAGATTTTATTGTATTATTATTTTGTTGTTTCTTTGGTTTACCTAATATTCACCATACCATCCTATGGAGTTGATAAAATGAAACATTCAAATGACAAATCCAAAGTTATGTTGTGAAGGACTAGCGGATTAATAACCAGATTGTACAAGCCAAGAACCAACCAACCAAAACGAAGAATTGTCTAAGACACCACTGACAAACGTTGAAGGAAAGCATCGTACGATTTAGAACACATTTGTTTCTCATATTGGAAATTGTAAATCGCCAAACGTGAACAGAGCTATGTAAATGCCTGTTCTCTTATAGAGAATGAACGATCATTTAGAAGGTAGGAAAATACGTAGTGGTAGTGGGTTACGAAAAATAGGGCAATTTATTGGTATTATTTGTTGTGGCGAAAAAATCAAATAAAACAAAAACGAGTCTATATCAAAACCGCAACGACAAGAAACTCAGCAGCATGCTTTCTATTTAATAGCAAAAATAATATTAAGGACCCTACAAAATAAACAAGTTTTTGAGGTCGGTAGGTACCACTATGAAATTGAAAGTATTATCTGCCGAAAAAAACCTAGCAGTATGAACATTAATCGAAAACAGCACCAGTCTACGAGCATGGCGCAAGAGTCAAGCATCACCTCTCTTACTATATAAGAGGGAAGGAGGTGACCCGACCCGAGACGAGGCAATGAAAACAACGGATATAAATAAGGGAGCATTACACAACTGATGCTGGCACACCATTGGACGTCATCTGATAAAATGACATATATTCGTGGCTTTATTCGCCATTTTGACAATACACATGATATCAGTCATCATTAAATACTTTATTGTACACTCAGAGGCACAATTAACCGGTCACTTAGTAATTCCAATGTATCTTCACAAAATCATAGTGAAATTCCTTTTCCTTGACAATAGTATAGCTGCAACTAGAGTCAGTAATATAACGTTTTCAAAGAGCTTAAAAAGGCCTGCTTGAAATAAAAATATTTTGATTTTGATTTTGCTAATATATTTCTGATAAAATGTAAAAAAAAAATAAGTTTGATATTGCTTATAAATGCATACAGCGGTTCTATCTTACAGAGCTAAGTAAGACCTTGCCCTGGTCTTCTGGGGTAAGACCCAGTTAATCTGTATCATTTGGTGACATCCTGTTTCGTGGTTCCAGGATATCCCAGGATACGACCTAACCGAAGCATGGCATAGCCAGTCCTTTTAGCAGATATTCAAGACATAATGGATGGTCTTCCTAGTCATCCGGAGGAAATCATAAGAGCCAGAAAATACAATATTCATAATTGAAATTTGGGATTTGAATGTAAAAATCCCTCATGCAATATGCGCATGCAGGAAAGAAAATCAAACTTATTTTGTATAATTTTTCATTAGAAATTATCTAATCTAATATTTTCAAACAGAAACAGAAGTTTTGACGACCTCCGTGGTCGAGTGGCGTACGCAACGGTTTCAAGGTGTCGCTAGCTCTGAGGTCGCGGGCTCGATCCCCGGACGGGTCAATGTAGAAACCAACTTTTCTACATTGTCCCGGGTCTGGGTGTTTGTGGTACCTTCGTTGTTTCTGATTTTTTTTTTGTTTTTTACAAAAAGAACGGCACATAATACCACTTACACTTTTGCTTAAAAAGTTACATTTTAAAACTTATTATCCGAACAAGATTTATAAAAAAAGACACAGTAGTCTAATTAATTATTTCATCCATTATTCATCCCACAAAACTTCAAACATTCCAACATAAAAAATCGTCTTGCACTCGATTCCCTCGCAAACACGTCACACTCTGGTTTTGAATCCAGGAAACGGTTTAACAATTTCAAAATGCGTGGTACCGGCGAATTAGCTCTACTTACAGTCCTGCAGCTAGGTACTGCAAACAGTTGGTGTTTTCGATTTCTAAGGTAATTATCGGGGGTGAAGATTTGAAGGAGTGCATTGTGTAAATCCGGTGCGTTTATTTGGTTGTGAATGATTTTCATAAAAAATAATATTTGCTGCATAGCACGACGTACTTGGAGAGAATTATATCCTAGACAGCCCAATAATGCTGAAGCACTTGTGAATTCCATAACACAAGTGCTTCAGCTACTTACTTTGGGTTCAGTGTATGTGATGTTTTCCGCATTTATTTATTTAGAAGAGAGGAAAAAAATAGTAATTACACCATTATTTCGTAAAGATATGTACCTATATCGAAAAGTTAATGTGGCCGGTTCAAATTTGTTTTGCTTTGCCAATATTCAGAACATGTATGTATACAAATGTTTCTTTTTTATTTATCGGTATAAAAGTAAATGAAATTTAAATTGAATTTTTATATAGATACAACCAGGTGAATATCGATTGATGAATTTTATTTTTACGTAAAAAATTTGGTCCAAAATGGCACATTGGGAACGATTAGTCAAACACTCTTAAAAGAAAGAAGAGGTTCTATGTCCACTTTATGTGTTCTTAAATACTTGGTTCATATACCGAAATTAAGCTGTATCGATAAATATTGGTTCGAAGACCCGTTATAAAAAAAATATTTTGGCTGACAAACACGCACGAAATATATATTTTTAGTAAAATAATGTAGAAATTAAATTAAGTACACATACGGAACACTTAAACATCATGCCACAGTGTACTTTGCCGATATTTAGGTATAAATACATCTTCAATTCAAGTTTTCCGTTCATTCCATCTGGCGTCCCGACGTAACAATGAATAAATTAATTGGACTATTAGTTTTCTGTACACTGGTCTACTGTGTACAGAATTCTATGATCGAAAGTTCACCGCCGGCTACACTGCCAGAGATTGACGCTTGGTGGGGTCCACAATGTGCGAAAGGAAAACAAGATACCAGCATCAGGCAGCTTAGGATCCAATATAAGAAGAAGGTGAGAGACATTTGTTTATTTTTACCCCCTTTCCCAGGAACCGAGGTTTTATGAGGTCCTGTGTAACTATGTGTCTGTCTTTGGCGTCGTTTCTCTTATAAGAATGTGTTCGAGCTGATTCCTAGCTCATAAAAATCTGTTCAGAATTTTGAAAGTACTAAGCAAGTTTATAAAATTTGTATGAGGTTTCTTACATTTTTATATTGTGGTATATTAAAAAGATTTAGCAACTGTATTTGATCCCTCGTTAAGAAAAAGGAGAAGATATCAGGTTTAGCCAATAAGGGTTCGACAGCAAAAATACGTTTTTAGGATCTAAATAAAACGCTATAAGTAGATCGAGTGAGCGGAGAAGATTATAAGTGGATTCTAACCCCCATATATGACGTTTCTCGATTTGTTTTGTAAAAGTATCACAAATACAAAAAAGAAAGTGGAAATAGAGAAAATATTTTCTCAAGAATGCGTGGTGTCATCTCGTCGAAATTAATTTCAAATACTCAAGTCTACTATATATCGAATTATTAATTACCATCTGAAACAAAAAAGTGCTTATGTTATTTATTGTTTGTTGAAGCAAAGTTGAACAGGTGTTCACGTCTTACCTAATAATTAGGTAACAATATTTTTCGAGGTCGCAAAATAATAAATCCACCATTCAAAGGAAAAAATGAAATTAGTTAGGTATGTTTACACAAGTGGAATATTCAATTAAGTAAGCATAATGTATTTGTCTCAGAAACTTTTGAACAAGTAGCTTAAAGATATATTTTTACCTGCACTAAATATATCGTATCATGATTCAAAAGAAAAATGTGCTAAGTTTTGCTAAAATTTTAACTCTATTAAATAGAAGATCTAAAGATATATATCTGCTTTAATAAATATGAAAGAAAAGCATTTATTTACCGGTAATATGCCATTAAAGATGAACAATGTCACTGTGTCTACACTTACAAGTCACACCTTATACTCGTACGTATACCTATAATGGCTCTTTTTTTTCCAAGTTTTTTTACGCACTTCATAACATTGACTTAAGAGTTCAATTAAGAACTAAAACAAATCAGGGTCCTTGGATATCCTTGCTTTTCTGTACACAAAACGTAACTTAACCGTTTTAGTATTATCAAATCATTCTTTTTCTTAATATTTGCAGATGATAAAAGACCTCAGATACCGTCTGAAGAACCACCGTCCCTTCTCCCCTCCCCTGGAAGGGTCCAATTTCACTTACGGATTCAACACCAACAATATGGACAACTGGGTGAATTACTGGGGTAACTCCTACAATTTCACTGCACGAGAGGAATTCATGAACCAGTTCAACCACTTCAAGACTAACATCCAAGGTCTTGATATACACTTTATGAGGGTTAAACCTGAGGTAAACTTGACTTATGTAGCTATTTTTAGAAAGGAATTTTGCCAATGAATAAGAAATTAAATAAGAAATCCCTTAATGGTTCCCTCCCTTAGGGGCACTGGCGCTTCAGATGTCAGAGGCCACCAACAATGTATGGAATTTGGCATTTCGTACATTACGTGCGACTAGTGGCAAAATTGCTAACGATAACCCTTTTTTGAAGACTGATTTGGCTGGTGTTTTCGATCAGCAGTAACCGACTCAAAGATTTAAAGAAAACGACCTCCGTGATCGAGTGGCATACGGACCGGTTTTCAAGGTGCCGCTAGTTCTGAGGTCCCGGGTTCGACCCCCAGACGGATCAATGCAAAAATCAACTTTTCTACATTGCCTCGGGTCTGAGTGTTTGTGGTACCTTCGTTGTTTCTGAATTCCATAACACAAGTGCTTTAGCTACTTACTTTGGGATTAGAGCAATGTGTGTGAGGTTATCCGCATTTATTATTTATTTATTTATCAAGTTGATGGAGCGACCTAATTGTCTAATATTTTCCATAAAGTGTGTACAGGATTTCCATCAAACAAAAACTGGAGAGATTAACATGGTCAATAATAAATAATTAGATTTTTCTCAACCTGTATTTAGTCACACAAACAGCATTGCCACTGGCTATATTATTTTTTGACTTTATCGATGACATTTATATAAGGTGCTATAAAAACATCTGCCACGGCTTTAATGGGAGGTAGTATTGTGTTTATAGATTACAATAGTAAGATAGATAAATTATTGATTATTTATCATATTTTTTTTTCATACAAAAAAAATAACGTATAATTTTGAATTGATTTATTAGTATAAAACCATCCCGTGTCCTAAGCTGTTGCCGCTCCGCACCGAATTCACGTAATTTGTGAACCACGTTACGCAGAATAGAGTCAATGTTAATTTAACAATTTTGTTTTCTAAAATTTAATTAACTGTTCCGGGGTACGAAAGTTCTTCACTATTGTAATCTATAAACACAATACTACCTCCCATTAAAGCCGTGGCAGATATTTTTATAGCACCTTATATATCAAGTACATTTATTTTCCAGGTGCCTGAAGATGTTGAAGTGGTGCCACTTTTGATGGTGCACGGATGGCCAGGATCTTTCTTGGAGTTTTACAAAGCTGCCCCTCTGATAACTGAAGCTTACAAAGAAAGAGGTTTTGCTGTAGAGCTCATTGTACCGAGCTTGCCTGGATTTGGATTCTCTGGTGTAAGTTATAAGCCTTTATAATATATTACCGAAGTCATATTTTTTTTTGCTCTGTCTGTGAGTGCTTATCATATATCAACCAAATTAGTAGGGTAGGTAGGTAGTTCTTTGTAAAGAAGAGATTATACTATCGATCTGTATAGCTCCATATCTTTTTAAAATAAGTATTGAATAAAAGATAAAAATTTACTAAACCCTTTTTAATTTTTATCTGAACTTTGTACATTTTCGTATCATCTTTACATAATCCCTTTAGGGTTTTCAAAAATCTCTCACATCACAAAGAATTAAATATTGTTTTATTTTGCTTTTTTTTACTGTAATTTACCTTCAAACTTTTTTAGGCAGCCGTTCGACCAGGATTAGGATCCTCGGAAATGGCAGTGGTATTCAGAAATCTCATGCACAGAATTGGGCACAAGACGTTCTATATACAAGGGGGAGACTGGGGTTCTGTCATTTGTACAAGTATCGCTACACTGTTCCCAGACGTAAGTATTTCAGTACACTGATATTCTAGACACTATAGCAACTACCCACCAATATTTTTAACTTTAAATGTTCTTCCTGTATATTTCTTACTGCTATGCTTGGAAAATCCTTGGTATGAAAGTGCTTTTTCAAACATCTAAAACCGTATTTTTTAACTCTCACACTCCGATATATACTCTTTTGATTGAATACACCTTGTATTTACTTTCATGGTGAGAAGTTTTATGTGTTCCCGTTTTTCAGGAGGTCTTAGGTTACCACACAAACTTCGCCGTATCATACGCTATAGGAACTTGGGCGACTTGGTTCGGAGCTGCTCCGAACACGGCTCTACAATCCTTGGTAGTTGACCCAGCATTAGCCAACCGACTGTTCCCTCTGACCACCATCTTTTTGGGCACACTAACTGAATCTGGTTATATGCATCTGCAAGCTACCAAACCTGATACCCTTGGTGAGTTTTGTACCAAATAAGCAAATCATTCTTAACCGACTACGAAAGGACTAGGTTCTCCATTTTTTTTGTACGCGAAATTCAACAATACTTTTACTGCAGGTGTGGCCTTATCAGACAGCCCCTCGGGTCTTCTGGCTTACATCCTGCAGACAGTTTCTGGAGCTACCCGCAGTACTAACAAGAACAAGCCCGATGGTGGTCTCTACGACCATTTCACACCAGACGAGCTGCTTGATAACCTCATGGTGTACTGGATGAACAACGCCTTCACTACTGCCATCAGAATCTATGCTGAATCCTTAAATACGAGGAATGTTAATGCGGGAGTACATTCGTGAGTATTTCAATTATGTAGGCCAGTATTAAAATGGGTTGGTACGGGTTTTAATTTAGACCAATTTCATTCGCTGTTTTCAGGATAGTGAAAACCATTTTTTTTTATATTAGTTGATCGAGGTACAATTAAAATTATTATTATGAAGTAGATACTAGAAGAAACACCATCTAGATTCAATGTCTTATTATTGTTAAGAATTATTTGAGAAGTATGTTACCTACTAATGAAACGACTAAAACATAATACTTATCTTTTCTAGGATAAAAACTTCAGTGCCATATTGGTCTATCCAAGCAAGAAACGAGATCAGGTTCCTTCCTCCAGCGATGTTAAAACACAAGTTCACCAACTTGCTGAACCAGACGATCCTGGATGATGGAGGGCATTTCCTGGCTTGGGAGATGCCAGAAGTATTCTCTGATAGTGTGCTGACAGCTATCACAGCATTCAGAAACTTCCGGGGCAGGCAAATCTGCAAAACTGAATTCTAACTTTTTGAAGATTTAAGAAATTGTATGTAATTAAAACGAAAGTTATAACGTATAAACGCAGTTTGATTTATGTTTACGTACAATCTAAAGGGTCTAGTCAGTAATAAATTATATAAACATATATTTTTTCCGCAGGAACGCAGTGGATAATCCCGCAGGACCGCAATGGATAATCATAAAAATAATTTAATTATCCAAAATGGCGGCGATGTGGTTCGCCACCCATCACGTCTCGTTTCTCGCGGGGGCGAAAAGTGGCCCACGGAGAGCCGCTTCACTACGTTGAATGTAAAAGGAGGAATGGATGGTAAGGTGGATGAAGTATGCCAGATGATGGATGTTGAGACAAAAATAAGAAAGGTATGCTGAGATGGTTTGATTATGTCGAGAGAATGAATGAGGAACGATTGACGAAAATACGTTTAACGTTATTCAAAAGCTTTTATTATAAAACTAGCTGTGCCCGCGACTTCGTTCGCGTGGTTGTCGAAAACAAAACAACGTCGTGTAGATAAGAGTAGGCTATATACATAAATACTTCACTCAAGAAGGTGGTATACTATTTTTTTGGACTATAAAGAATTTGCGAATAATGATCCTGACTTTGGTACAGTTGATTACGTTAATGCTTCTCTATATACTATGTTAGCGGTGGAATTACCCGGAGCATATACAAAAAGGTCGTTTGTGGTGCTAACACGTGATAGAGAAACATAGAGTTGGCCGTGTGAAAAACAATCAAAAGTAAGGTCTACACCCGCAACGGATAACGTCTGGCCTTGGGCTTTATTAATAGTCATAGCGTAACAGAGGCTTACAGGAAATTGCACACGTTTGAAAGTAAACGGAAAATTATTGGGGATAATCATGGGTATCCTGGGAATGAAAACAACATCACCGGAGCCGCAATCTGTTAAGATTTCGGCTTCGATGACATTTCGTTGGAGATTTGTTACTCTCAGCCGAGTGCCATTGTATAGTTTTGGCGGACTTAAATTTCTGAGTAGAATGATTGGTACTCCGACTTTTAAATAAATTTTGTGTGCTGGAAGACCTGGTGTATTTAGAGAGTCTAAAAACTCTACTGGATAGTGGGTGGCATCTCCTTCTTCCAAAACCGTGTTAATAGATAAATATTCCCTACTTTCTCCAGAAACATGTACCAATATTTGAGAATTTATTGCTGCTGCTTGGTCGTTGCGAGGTGCCAAAATAGCTCGTTGGCATAGCCAAGCAGCGTCATGGTTCGAGATCTCTGATGGATCTCCGTATACAGAGGAAATGAGTTCCTGCTGTGAGGTAACAGAAGAACACAGGCTCTCGACTAAAGTTACTTTACCACCTTCTTGAGTCGGGTATGTGCCGTTACCAATTTGAAGTAGTAAATTTGAGAAGACCTGCGCGTTGGCGTCACTTCCCAAATATGCTCGCATATTAAAGCTCAAATTAGTTAATATGATACCACGCCATAAAATAGAGCTCTTTAAACAGGCACCTATTTCATCGGCCCTCGTTCCTCTGGGTATTATAGGGAGTGTATGCCTGAAGTCTTCACAGAATAGCACCGTTAAGCCTCCCATCAGTCGGTCATTTTGTCTTATATCTCGCAACGTTCTATCTACAGCTTCCACAGCTTTACGATTTGCCATCGTATACTCGTCCCAAACGATCAGGACGCAATCGCGTAAAATATTGCTTTATCACTATTGCGAGACACGTTGCAAACAGGGTTTTCTGTGCGCTCCAAGTCGATTGGTATTTTAAATGTTGTATGTGCAGTTTTTCCTCCTGGTAATAAAGTGGCAGCTATTCCTGAGGAGGCGACGGCAAGGGCAATTTTGTTTTGGCTCCTTATTTGAGCCAAGATAACTTTAGTGAGGAAAGTTTTACCTGTTCCACCAGGTGCATCTAAAAACAGTATTTCTCCTAATGAATGTTCTACACTACAGCATACTCTATTAAAGATTTGACGTTGTTCTGACGTCAAATTTGAACAGCCATTTCGCAACATTTCTGCTAACTCCTCGGGGTTGTAATTTATTTTAGATGCATACTCCCTATTAATTCGTTCCCCACCAACTGTCGGTGTTGGCAAGCCGTATTGACTGAGGGGGTTCCCTCCTATACTTGTAACTATATCTTGTATAGCCAGCAAAGACCTATTATGGCAGCTTTCACGTACTTGGTCAGAAGTTTCACTATTTCTATTTTGCTGTCTCAAAAAACCTTCGGCAAACGCGTCTTTATATTTTTGCCACAACTGTCCAGCGTCCGATAGGCCACAAATATAAACATTGTCTGCATTGAATTCGTAGATTTTACGTGATGTGCGCACAAACATACATATAAACAGACAAACAAAAATTATGGAAATTGGTTTTGTTAGTTATCCTTTAACACGCTGGCTATTTTTGTTTCAATTTCTTCAATGTACAAAAATGACTTTTCTAGTGATTTATTATAATAATATGTATATAGATGACCAATAGAAAACATTACTCATTATGTTGGAAAAATTGTTTAAAAGTGGATTAAAGTTTTTATTAACCAACTATAAAGTGATCTATGGGGAAGCTTACGTTTTCAAGTCAGAAGCGAATGCGTAAATTTCCAAGCAAATGGCCAGGACATTTACGCCTGAATCACTTTACGGTATATGCCATGCACGTTTGTTCCTCCATGATCAGCAATGAGGAACAAACTTACCTACGGAGATTAGTAAATACAAACACTAAATAATTGTAAGTTTATATATCGGTTGAGAAAAAATTCACGACTTAAAGATGTCGTTTATTGCGACAAAAAATACAACAAAATGTTACAAAAATTTTTTTTACTTAATAAAGATACGTTAGTAAAACACAAAAAGAGTTAGCTCTACTGAAATTTGAACTTGGGTATCAAAAAATTCAAACTTATATAAGAAAATGGACGCATGAAAAAAAATACAACCATTAAGAACCGGATTTGAACTTGCAGCAAGACCACTCATTTTCAATCGTTCAACCGCCAAGCTGTTTACTTCGATAGCTAGTTCACTAAAATATAGGTACTAATCAAATTGAAGATTGCTATGGCTACCTCAGTCTGCCATGGTTACCCTCTTGTTTATCTGTCAATAATGCCAATTTATGTGTGCAGTTAAGAAAATGATTTTGGAAATTTAAAGCTCCACCCCTTATCAGCTAGATTCAATAGCATGTTTCAACATAGCTAACAACCATCTACGATTTCTTGAAAACAACCTCTAAATTTTTTACACCATTCGATTAAGTAATTTATGTTTGATACTGTAACATAAAATCTGACCCCCGGCAAAAGAGAGTTGTAATTTAGATGTCGTTCCAAGTACTATACTGAATTGCGTGTTGTAATATTTTACTTCTTGAACTCACTAAATTAATCATATCTTTTGATAGAGTGAACCGATTTCGATGAAACAAAAACTAAGTTATACCTCAAGTTGCGTATAATTTTTGTACATAAACATTGTCTGCATTGAATTCGTAGATTTTACGTGATGTGTGCACAAACAAACAGACAAAAATTTCAAAAATGATGGAAATGGGTTCTGTTAGTTATCCTTTAACACACTGGCTATTTTTTTTTTAAATTTCTTCAATGTACAAAAATGACTTTTCTACAGATTTATTATATGTATAGACTAGCTGCTGCCCGCGACGTCGTCTGCGTGAACGCTATACAGCACCAAAAATACCTACGATGAAACCTTTTAAAATAACATTCATTTACTCGTTTCTTCTTTACATTTCATATCTACAGAAAGTGCAGTAACAGGGGGTGATGGATGTCTTTTGTAAAATTGACCTTCAAAAGTGTTGATTGATTTGACTGCTTTTATTAAATGACTTTATGGTGATTCTGCTGAATTAAGTCATAAGATGTGTGTGACTGAAGCAGATGGAGAAAATACTGAATAGGGAATACAGAATAGGGTAAAAATACATACTTATAGGACTTCTCGATAAACAACATTAGTGGTTTGGCTCTCCGCAGCCAAAATGTAAAGAGAGTCAGGACTGGTTACGCGGGAGCAAGCGACGTACAGCTGCCCGTGTGAGAAGCAGCTCGTCCTGAGGTCGACACCTGCTGCCCTCAGTGTCTGCCCCTGCGACTTATTGATGGTCATCGCGAGGCAAACACTCACGGAGAACTGTACGCGTTTGACAGGAGCGGGAAGTTATGAGGTATGAGGGGAATGCGTGGTATAAATACTGCCTCACCGACGCCACAACCCGTAAGAATTTCCGCCTCAATGGTGTGTCTGTGGAGCGAGATGACTTTAAGGCGGGTCCCGTTACACAACTTTGGAGGAAATAGGTTCCGAAGAAGCATAATCGGGACACCAACCTTTAGCTTGATGGTATGCGCTGGAAGTCCACTTGCTGACACGGAGTTCAGAAATTCCACGGGATAATGTGACGACCGTGTTTATAGACCGTAAAAGTAGTTAATCAACTCAGACCATGTTATATTCAAAGGCAACTGTGAGGTTGGTGTCAATAACGATGAACATAAAAAATCATTCAAAATAAAAAATATAAATATATTGTTAATCATTCAAACTCATGATGATATGATAACAACAGCAGCTGGAGAGTTAAAAACGTAAAAAAAAAATTGTGTCATTAAAACAAAAGTCAATGGTGGCCTATTTTATAGTGTGTATCACACACTATAAAATAGGCCACCATTCATTTTATGAGACACCATAACATCCAAACTCACAATGTTGTGTTATATCTTCAAACTAACAATAATTTAGATCTTTACCTGGTAACTTGCCGAACTGGACTATCTTGGAAGATGGATGGCATTTCCTGGCGAACAGGCCAAGGCCAAGGCCCAAGGCCCAAAAGTGAGCTATCCCACTTCTGGGCAAAGGCCTGCATAAATAGTTCGAAGCGAACATTTTTTATCTAACATATCAACTTTACAGCGCTAGTGAAAAAGTATTGCACGGAAGCTTCCATAGTGCATAAAACTAAACTTTATGGTTCTCAACTCCATCATTTAATGCACTGTCGTAGAGTTACGGAGACCTAATGTTTCCATAGATAATAATATTATTATAACTATGTGATGTATCAGGTTTTACTTAATTACTGAAGAATGAAAATATACGGAATAGTGTTTGTTGATATTCTTTTGATGTTCATAAGTGGCACATACATGTGTAACCAAGCCAAGCTGCTGGGTACTTAGTCCTAAATGGAGACAAACATTGTTGTAATCCATAAATGTTCGTTCTTTTTGTTGTGTAGAATACTGGTTTATTAATTTCTGGTCCTGGGAAAGTTCCTCTTCAAATATGACGTAGGCTTGCTCACGTTTAGCCATTTCAGATTCCAATATTTCGAACGAAAATTTTCTCATGATTCTTTCTTTCAACGTCTGTCAGTGGTGTCTTAGACTAGCCTGGATTTGGACATGCAACCATGTGCATACGAATGGGGTCATTGAATCGCTGGGCCACCACAACATAATTCTTTGTGTATGTGATTTGAGTGTTTCACTTTGTCAACTCCATAGTATGGTGGATATTAGGTAAACCAAGGTAACAACTAAAATATAAATATAAAAACATGCTCGAATGGATACAGAATAAATTTGTCAGATATCTTTATTTAAAGCTGTATGGGAGATACCCAGGATACCCGTTACTGTATCTTACCCTATTGCCTCGGTATGGTAGGCTATTATAAATTGGAAATTAGGCGTGAAGTGGCACTGGCAGCATACATTTTCAAAGTTTTAAGGAGTGTTATACAAAACCCGGGAAACTATCAGAAATAGCATTTAATTTACCGGATGGGTACGTGACGCGGAGGCGCAGGCCGCAGCTGCTGGTGGTTCTGAGGGCGCGCACTAACCTGCTGGGGCGCGCACCGCTGACTCGTGCGCTGCGCACTCTCAACACGGTGGTGGAGGTCATAGATATAACATATTAATAATTAAACAACGGTGTAGACAACGAAGTACATTACAAAGTTAGTAATAAGTGTTAACAACTTACGAGAACCATCCGTTGTTCAGGTTTCTAATGTTCATAGTTTCGGCGTACATCCTGGCGGCCGAGTTGAAGTTGTTATTTATCCAGAAGATCATAAGGTTGTCAAGTAACTCGTCTCTTGTGTAATATTCAAGGAGTCCACCGTCTTCCTTATTAATATTTTCGTGTCTTACAGCCATAGAAACTATCTCCAGAATGTAAGCAAGCAGACCAGATGGACTGTCTCCCATAGCAACACCTGTGAGAATACAGAAATAAAAAGAAAATTAAAGATATAAGCCCTTACTTTTCATGTACAAGAAAATCTTATCATCAAATTTTTAGTTAGGAAACAAATGAAGAACCAAGTGTTATCAATTCGCTCCAAATTGATTCTCATCAATAACATAACTTACTAATAGTGTCAGGTTTGGTGGCTTGTAAATGCGAGTAGCCAGTTAGAAACATAAGCCCCTTAAGAACATTTGTAACAGGGTATATATAATCTTCCGGCCATAGCCTTGTCAATTACTAAATTCTGCGCTCCCTCGCCGAAGGCACCCATCAACCATGTGATCCACGATGCTGGTGAGAAAGAAAATCCAAAGTTTGTGTGATAACCGTATACCTCCTGAAAACACAATTTTTGATCAGGAGCGTTTTAGGAATTACTAAACTATCAAATAATTGTAAAATTGTAACTTGCATCGGGAAACAAACTGGCCAAGCTGTAGCAAACGGATGGATGTGCCCCAGTCGCCGCCTGAATGTAGAACTTCTTGTGACCAATCCTGTGCATCAGGTTTCTGAGGACCACGGCCATTTCAGTGGAGCCCATGCCTTGTTTCAAGGTGGCCTGTAGAAATTGAAATAGTTTTAACGCAACACAATACACCATGTTAAAAGTGCATAGAGATTAGAACCATTGTCTTAACTGGTCGATTTTTAATTCGAGCCATATAAATATCACTTATTTCTTATTTTCTTATGTCATCTGACAAATGACATACGTCCATCACTTCGTTATTCATGTTCAGTAATAGTCTACAGTCATAAATAATTGTAGTATCAAAATTACTTGTATCGGAAAAACCAAATCCGGGTAAACTGGGAATGATCAGCTCAACAGCATAACCTCTCTCTTTGGAGACCTGGGTAAGCAAGGGAATGGCCTTGTAGAACTCAACGATGGTCGCAGGCCAGCCGTGCAACAACATAAGTGGGACCACTTCTACGCCAGCAGGAACCTGAATAAAACATTCTTCCATTACATACTAAATAAGGAACAACAAAGGTTAAAATTACAACAAACCTTGAGTCATTATTATTTCTTACCTCAGGTTTCACCCTAATAAAGTGGATATCGAGTCCTTGGATGTTAGTCTTGTAATGAGGAAACTGGTTAAGGTATTCCTCTCTGGCTGTAAAGTTGTAAGATTTAGCCCAGTAAGACACCCAGCCTTCCATATTGTTGGTGTTGAATCCATAGTTGAAAGCAGAACCTTCCAACGGAGGGGAGAATGGGCGGTGATTCTTCAAACGGCAGCGCAGATCTTTGATCATCTGTAATTAATAAGAAAAATTTTAGTCACACAATACTTCGGTTTCTTCCGTTATGTAATTATTTTACGGCTGTTACAGCTTAACAATTAAAACAAATAGTGATTGCCATTTGGAGCAACAAACTAGGATCAATTACTTACCCTCTTTTCATATTTGATTTTGAATTCTCTGATGCTCGTATCCACGGCTCTTGCTTCCCCTGTTCCCCACCAAGCATTCTCGTCAGGCAGTGGAAGAGTGCTCTCAATCATGGAAGCCTGAACAGCTACTATCACTGCACAAAAAGCCAAAACTTTCGTTAAGCCTCCCATTTTGATGAATGTTCCTACAGTGAGGAAGTTAAACTATGAAACTGCAATTTATACGCCTCCAATTACCTAGGTATTTGTTTTACTCTTTAAATATAGGTTTTGCTATAATAATATGAATCCATATTAACGCTTTTACTGTTACCGTTTTCTGTAATAATTTTACAATGTTTAACATAGCATGTATTAAACTTTGTACGTGAAATCTAAGAATAGTAGATAATAAACTCAAACCATTTATTGTGAGACAATTCTGTGAGATTAGTGTCAAATTATGAACGTAAAATATCTCTACGCTATTATAATGATTAAAACACTTGAATAATACATATATTATGTTAACAATGACAGTTAAAATATATTAAAAACATTTGTGTCAACAACACAAGTGAATAAAGTAGCATGTATTTGTTTTATTTAATCTAGCCATTTCTCTACGGCAAGAACCTTTCCACCCTCCTTTAAATTTCTTTCTGGTTAGGGTTGTGGTGAACCACTCCTTATCAAAGGAGTCCAGCTTGTCCCACCATCTTCGTCTTCGGCCCACGGAGCAATCTGGGCCTACCACCATTTCTTTTTGTATTTACCTCAGAGTCGTTAGTTTGGCCAATTGCTCGTCATCATTAAACACATTCAGAGGCACAATTAACGTTTCGGTATATCTTTACGAAATCATATATCTATATCTTCATGAAATGTAAACATTAGCGATATAACGATAAGGAAAATGATTGAACAGTGTAATTTAATTGGATTCCGATCTGCACCAGTACCAGAGTGGATCATAGAGCTCAGGAGAGGTACAGGAGCCCTACAGGATTATTATTATATTTGTGCTTATATAGGACTTATGCTGGAGCATCAATGCTAGAGAATTACTCTCTTATATTGGCATAGATTTGGCTTTAATCTTTAGAGATGTCAGCTTACGACCACGGCCGGTGTATTATGGTCGAAATGTCAACCCCAAAAAGGTATTTATGATGTTTGCGGTACTTCCCGATAAATAATATTACCAATAACATCACAATATAATTTTTCGAACCTATCATCAAACTAGATTAAGTAACGAAATATTTTTTGTTAAGGAATCAGAGACAAGGAAGGTACTACAAAGACCCAGACCCGAGAAAATGTAGAAAATCGGTTTTCTACATGGGGACAACTTTGAAAACTGGTGTGTTACATTGGTGACCTATTTCCGTATTATTTTAACCAATCAGTTCGAAATTATTCGAAAACAGTAAATAAAAACAACTACATTTATTTTTCTAAGTAATACATACACAGGCAAGTAATTTAATATAGACATTGTTTACGTCACAACACAACATAAACTCCTTTGACAGAAACTAAAGCTTTATTTACAAGCAAAATATAATATTTAAAAATTCAAAGCCTTCTAGCATTCAATTTTCTTGGCCCAATACTGCCTGAAAGCTTTCAGAGCAGTGAAGACATTTTCAGTGAAGAATTCAGGCAGTTCCATAGCAAAGAAGTGGCCACCGGTTTCAATGACTGTGGAGTTGATAATGTTGGTGAACTTGAACCGGACCTGCTGCGGTGATTGGTAGCGAAGCTCGTTCTTGGCATCCAGAATCCAGGTTGGGACGTTTGTTGGTATACTGGAGTCAAAGAATATTTATATCAGTTACATATTTTATACAGCATTGGTTAAGGTTTGCATGGTTTGTAGGTCTAAAAGGTAGAGATCAATTAGATTAAATTTATATTCTCATATCGAAGAATGTGTATTACTATTTTCATGTCGAAGAAAAGAAAATAGATATTATAAAATAAGCCGGTTTTGTATGAAATGACTAGCTGAAGTAAACATTCTAAGACAACTTTGCCAAATAACTAGGCCAGGGAGAAATAACTAGGCCAGGGAGAAATAACTAGGCCAGGGAGAAATAACTACTTATCTACAACTATCAAAATCGTAGAACGTTCCAAAATATTTGGTTAAAGTAGTTTCTTCTACTTTTTCATTACTATTTTAAAATTCATCTTATTTCAAAATAACTTGTCATTGTTGCCTTGGAAATTGGGTCGGCCTTTGGTGTGGGATGTAACGTGCGTCGACACCCTTTCGCCATCCCACGTTCTAAGTTCGGCGGTTTGTTCCTTGCACAGAGAATCGGCATAGCCATTTAACGTGGCAACGCTGCCAGCCTTCTGGGCACGTTTCCCGCCATTGACAAGGATGACGATGAATTTTTTGACGCGTGTTGGTTTTATTTATTTACATAAGATTTAATTTTAGTATAGTTGTAAGTGTTTGTTGTTGTATTAGATTTAAGTGTGTCTATTCTGTTAATAATTTCGGTGACAGGTGAAAGTGAAGTGACAGTGAAGTGACAATAAAGCTCACTTCAAAAGTGAACCCAATTGGCCTTGATTTAGAATTCAAATTCGAGAATACGTATTTGACATCTCACCGCGGATTCCGCTGTCGAGACATGAAAATAATGTTACAGAATAGCACAGAAGTATTGAATTGTAAATAAATACACGCATAAAATTTCCCTTAATCAGACTTTTTGGTTTCTTATTTTAATTTTATATGCTTACGTCCCAATAACAAAAAAATACTTACTTCAAAACTCCCATCTCAATATTCCTAACATTGTAAGTCTCGGCATATATCCTTATGGCAGTGGTAAAGGCGTTATTCACCCAGTACACCATCAGGTCATCAAGCATTTCCTCCCTGGAGTACTTCTCGTAGAGACCTCCGTCTTCCCTGTTCGTGTAATCGCTACGAGTGGCTGTGGAGACGATCTGGAAGACGTAGGCCAGTAGGCCGGCTGGACTGTCGGACAAGGCTACTCCTGGAAGATGGGAAAGAGGATGGTGAAAAGCTTTTCCTTGATGTAAGTTTTTGTGTAGACTATAATATTATTTTATGTAAGGTATAGTAATGTTGAATTTGTAACCGGCTATAGCATCAATGAATTCGCCGTTGATTTTAGATGAAAAAATACTGTCAAAGTAAAAGCGCATTAGCGCATGATTTCGATTATCATTATTTTGCCTAAATATAAAACTTTATTTAAGTTTCATTGGTTGTGATTTGTACTTATATTTTTGAGAAAAGGCAAAACCCACATTTTCTTGTACCAAAATCAATACATTAATATTATCCTTATCAGTAAACTCTGATAATATATAACCTGTTGAAGGTATAAGGCTATTTAAAACATACCAATAGTATCAGGTTTTGTGGCTTGAAGGTGCATGTATCCATTGCCTGTGATGGATCCCTTCAGGTTAGTAAGAAGTGGGTACAGTCTGCTGGCCAACTCTGGCTTCAAACCAAGTTCTGGAACGATGTGTTGATGGAACCCATGATCCAGATCGCGTAAGGAGCTGGAGAGTACGAAATACCGTAGTTTGTGTGGTAGCCCAAAATCTCCTGAAATCAGAATATAGCATAAAGTTAAGAATTAAAAGTTACCGTGGCCCTTAATGAAACGACTGGTTTCAGACGTTCTGGTAACCGATTAGACAAACAAAGGTGAGACAAGATACAATATATAAGATCATTTATTATTTCGAAACATTAGATGACATACATGGGGCATGTAAGAGAGGTGGTACATGTCAAATCTCCTGGCAGACCGCCAGAAACGGCTTGTGGTGCCTGCCGAGTTCGATGACTTCATGACTATCAAAGATTAACGCATTGCTAGTCCAGCAGGTAAAATATACTTTCTGAATCATAGAAATAACTTAAACCATCAATTAATTAACAAAACAACCTACGTCAGGAAACAAAGTGGCGATATTTTTGCATGTGTGTGAGCCCCAGTCTCCTCCCTGAAGGTAGAATTGCTTGTGACCAATCCTGTGCATCAAGTTTCTGAGGACGACGGCCATTTCTGAATCTCCCAGACCTTTGCGAACTGCTGCCTGTAAATTTTTAACATTAAATAAATGATTTATTTGATAACCATCTTTGATTGAGTCCAAAATTGTGCCCATTTATAAATGTAAATAATTTAGTTTTTCTATTTAAAAATTTAAATCCGGTGTCAATCACAAAAATAAAATTTTTTAACATTGGTATATTGCCTTTAGACCTGGAGAATTTCATTATATTAGTCATCAAAAATCTTCATGAAAACATTACCTACGATTGCCATGTACATAGATAAAAAAATAATTGTGAAGTCACTTACTCCTGAAAATCCAAATCCTGGCAAGCTGGGTACAATAAGTTCTATTATAAAATCTCTGTCATCAGAAACTGCAGTGAGCATTGGAATAGCCTTGTAGAACTCCATTATGGAACCAGGCCATCCGTGTAGCATCATAAGTGTAGAACCTAGAGAATAAAGAGATTAATGTTATAGGCAAAGATCCGATCATTTATCGGCATCCCGCTGGAACGCAATAGCTAATCATAAAAATAATATAACAAATAATGTCTTACGGGTATTACATTTTTATAATATGTATAAACAACATTTTGAAATGCTGAAGTGAAGCCGGTAAACCTTAAATCTAGCCCCCTAATACCCAAACTTAACTTTAAAACATTCGTAAATGTATATCTGACTGGCCTGTTGGTCTTGTGGTTAGTAACCCTGACTGCTATACCGGAGGTCGTGGGTTCGATTCCCACCCAGGACAAATCTTTCTGATGAGCACGATCATTTGTTCTGTGTCTGGGTGTAATTTATCTATAATATGTATGTATTTAGAAATATATAGGTATATGTCTATCAGTTGTCTGGTTACCATAGTACAAGCTCTGCTTAGTTTAGGATCGGATGACCGTGTGTGAGTTGTCCCAGAATATTTTATTATTATCTTAATATATATAAATCTCGTGTCACAATGTTTGTCCTCAATGGACTCCTAAACCACTTAACCGATTATAAAAAAATTCGCACACCATGTGCAGTTCGATCCAACTTGAGAGATAGGATAGTTTAAATCTCAAATTATAGTCGCAATTTTAATTTATTGCTAATTATTTGTCTGTTATTATATACAAAGGCACCGGGAACGGGACCTAGGTATTCACGCGGGTGAAACCGCGGGACACAGCTAGTTGTATTATATATCCGTCGCTACTTTACACCTTAAATTGAAAGAGACACCATGATATCTAACAGCAACTTAAAACTATGAAGTGTTCGATTTTTTCTGTTCGTCCATTAATTTCGATAATCCCAAAGACACTTACATTCTCTTGCTTAATCCAAATGAAATGCATATCGAGACCTTGAACGTTGGTCTTGTAATGCGGAAACTTATTGAAATGGGCTTCTCTTTCAGTGAAGTTGTAGGAATCCGCCCAGTAGTTGACCCAGTCTTCCATACTGTTAGTGTTGAAGCCATACGTGAAGTTGGACCCTTCCAGGGGAGGGGAGAAGGGACGGTGGTTCTTTAAACGGTAACGAAAGTCTTCTATCATCTGAAAGAAATTTTATTACATGTTAAGATTTTTGAAAACAGTGGAAAAATATATACAGATAATGATGTGGGAGCAATACCTGCAGTGGATAACGAAGTAGGACAATTTGTTAGAATAGAATATTCTTAATATTCTCTCAAAGTCGAGGCCGGTTTGTTATAAAAAAAATAATTTAGGTATATATATTGTATATACTACCAAGTCTTTTTTACAACGGTAGGTATATGAAACGCCCGCATTGGATGTGTTAGGAACAATTCCGCAAAAAATGATTGTCACGCTAAATGTAGGTACACCTAGACTTGGAACAAACCTGTGGTTCCAAGTCGGTTTGAAAGTATTCAATAAAATAGCTAGATAAAGATTTGAGGCCATTCTTGGCTCCGTGGCGATTAATGTTCTGCTTGGGAGGCCTTTTGCGGAGCAGAGTATTGCAATTCATAAATTTGCTAAGGGAGTGTTTTTAAGGAGGAGTTCTCAAAATTTGATAGTAAGTGGTCCTACTACCACTTACCTGTACCACTTTGCTGTTTGATCTTTGTTCAAACAGCAAAATATTCTTACATTAACTGGATTATATATAATGGAAATATGCGTGTTTGTAAAAACAAATCCAAAACAGTTTGTCACTGCACAAGAAAATAATGCGAATATTGCAAAGAGAGATCCGTCACGATTAATAATGCCATCTTGTAGAACCATTTTGTTCCATGACAACTGCCTTATAATGTGCATCAAAATATTTAATAGAATTCCGAAAAGTATTCGTGAGCTACCATTGCTGCGTATGAAACGAATTCTTAAGCACTACAACCTGAAAGAATTTTTCGAACAATAGAGGTGTTTTGATGTTATTTATTATTGCAATTCTTATAATATTTGTTATTAATTGTTGTACTTGTAAAAATGTATGATGTATGATACTTTAATGCTAATTAATAAGAATGTCTATGTACCAATTTTCGTATGCTACTTATGGCAAAATATGTGGAAACTGTGCGACCCTGTATACATCTGTCTGTACCCATATTTTACGAAATAAACATTTGATTTGATTTGATTTGATTAAAAACGTCTGTAGTTGAACTGTAGGAGGCGTTACATTTCAATGGGGTGTCTAGTTTTAAGTTATGTTATGGATAAGATTATTTTTTATTTTTGTTATTTTACATTTTGTTATAATAATAATAATAAAAACCTTTATTTTCAGGCGACTAAGGCCCATAAATATATACCTTATAAACTAACATACATATTTTATAAATACATTTTGTGTTAGTATATATAGACTTAAAAACCTATGTTAGTAAACACTTCCTTATGTACGTTCATGTGGTATCTGTCCGCGGAAGCGACAAAACACCACGCCAGCCGGCCAAAAGTCTTCTACCATCACCAGGTGCAGGTAACATGAAGGTACTCGCACCACAAACGCATTGAAATTGACATTGCGGCGCGACTCCAGTAGCTGCACTCTCGGCATGTATTTTATCTTTTGGCGCACGCACTCAGCGATGTCCTCCGCCTTGGTGGTGTAGTGTAGGCGAGAAATGTACACCGAAGTATTCGGTTTCGCTGCACGTATCTTCACACTAGGCTCCACAGGGGCCGTGCCGCAGCGGTTCTTGACTGGCCGATGACGGCGCTTCCTCCTCTGGATCAAGACGAAACCATCATCGACGGTACTCGTCGGAGCCACTTCAGGCACAGACTTCCTAGCGGGAGCAGCAGGTGGTCTTGCTACTACGCTTGCGAAATCCCGTCGATGCGATTTCGCCTGCGTTGCAGGCACGTGCAGCGGGTCAGTGACACGAGCGGCGCGTGCGGCAGCGGGATCGCGGGGCGTGCAAGGAGTATTTTCTGCGTACTCAGCATTTGTCGGCGACGGCGATTTCAACACGGCGGACATTTTGTTATACCTAACGAGGCTGTCTTGGCGCACCAGCGCAAAAAGACTCATCAAATAAATGATTTAAAAAAAGCAGATGAGTGACTCAACAAATTGACAAGTTAAAATACATTTATTTTAGAACGTTGAATTCGAATACCAACAAAATAATTATAAATCTACTAACCTCAGGTTCAAATTTAACCACAAAAGGTCTGATACTGGTGTTATAATCAGCCTTAGATTCTTCCGTGCCCCACCAAGCATCGATCTTAGGTAAGTCGAGGACATCACTAGTTATCATAGAATTCTGTACCCCAAACACTAAGGTACAGAGAACCAGTAACTTCAGAAGACCCTCCATTTTGGAACTATCTCTAAGAACTATCTCTACGACCACAATTCAAGACTTTATATATGTAAATAAGAAAAAAAGGTGATAAATATAAAGCGCAAATAACAAGCACAGGTAAATAATTGTTTAAGGAGATTGACACGGAACAGGTCCCTTTTGTGGTATCATGAGCCTGATTGGAATAATAACTTAAAAATATTATTTATTTTTTTGTGTACAGGGTAGTTTTTATACAATTTCTTTCACCCTGGGAATAAAGTTAAAGTTAATTAATAGTTAAACATTACGTCGACATCCGTTTGAATCAATGTAGTCTGTGGTTTGATTGTTATACAAAAAAAAGTTGCCAGGTATCATAAAATTAAATAACTAATGACGTCTTTTAATCAATTGAGTAATCGATATCAATTTAAAACGATAAATGAAACAATAAAAAGAAACATTATTTTTATTTATATTATAGTTTTGATTTGTTTTATTTATTTTGGTACTTATTTATTTATTATACATAGACTGCTGTTAACTAATTATTCATTTTTTATCACATTTAAACGTCAATTCTACACCATCTATGAGTCTTTTTACTGTGCTGCTATTTTAATTACATAAAGTATACATATTCTCATCTCCATAATGATGTACAGGATAGGTTAGGTAGGTAGTATGCTTACTTAACCATAGAGTAAGGAGGAAATGTCAATGTCAATTTCTAATTATAACCTAGATTTTTACAACAGAAAAACGATGATATCTCTTGAACCAGGATGAATAAATGAAAAATGGTTTCTGATTATGAAAATACTATGTTTTTACTATTATGTAAAATAAAAATCTTCAGGGCACAACGATTTTCCACTGGGACCCAGCTTGCCTTACAAATCGGGCAATCTCCTTTCTTGACAATGGTTTCATATTTGCTATATTTTACGCTAACCCTGTCGATATTCAATGTCTTCCTTGAAACATTTAAGATAATGGAACTCGAATTTAATAAAGGTTGTTTCTCATTGCTAAGGACTATAAAAAAACATCTTCTTAGGGTGCGTCCACATCTGAAGAACGAGCATTACACGAGCAGCTCGCGAGCTGCTCGCTAGCATGCCGCGAGCGGCGCGCGCACGTCTGGCGGACGGCGTTATTGACACTAGTGCGTTCGCGGCATGCTCGCGAGCGGCTCGCGAGCGTTACACGAGTAGTTCGCGAGCTGCTCGTGTAATGCTCGTTTGTCAGATGCGGACGCACCCTTACACTAACACAAGCCTATTGAGGTAAATTATTTTTTTATTTTTTTAGTTTCAATTTTATCAGTGAATTGCTGTGTCCTACGGTTTCACTAGCCTTGCTTTTTATCCAAGGACGTGATGATAAAAACTATATAACCTTCTCCGAAAATTGGGCTATCAAATGCTAAAAGAATTTTGAAATTAAGCGTGTTCAAACAAACTCGTTTGCTTTATTTAATAGGTTAAGCTTTAGTATATTAAAGTCTAGATTTTTAGACACCACAAGAAACCTCAAGGTATTTAAAATATTATAAATCTAGAAATGCAGTCATTAAACAAGTGTAGTTATAATGGCCATGATTATTTTGAAGGCTGAAAAAGGGAATAAACTGCCTCGTTGGCCTAGTGGTTCTAAGCGCGACTGCTACGCTAGAGTCTTGGGTTCGATTCCCAAGTCGACCAAGGTGTTATTGGGTTTTTCTATGAAATTCTCAGAAACAGGTCGGAGTTTGGATTTGTGCCCGGTTAGTGGCAATAGGCTCGCCCCCTATTACATGGGACCTAAACATACCGGCGAACTGTGGGTGTACATTGGTACACCTCTGCCTAACCCTTCGGGGATACAGGCGTGATGGTATGTTATGTTTTTTTTATGTTATGTTTTGAAAAAGGGAATTGTTATAATATCGCCCTGAACGAGTTCTAGATAGTTCGATGTTTGCTCCTAAAATTACAGATTAAAATTTTTGGAATCTAGGTTTCCTCACTTTGTTTTAACACATTGAATACCTAAGTCACCACCACATTACTATTTATATCTATGGGAAAATGTAAACATCACATCATCTGCCTAGACTTTTGTCCAAACTATGCTGGACTTTCAGTCTTACCGGATTCAGCTGATACCGTATTTTACATGGAGCGACTGCCTACCTACCTCCAAAACCCATGCGACTAGGTAACACACACACACAACAACAATTAGGAAATTTAAAGAAACCATTTAATAATTATTTAGTAAAAGATTTTACTAAATTATTAAATCGAGGGGTAACGGGCTATTTGGTTTAAACGACATTTTGGGTGATATTGAGTTACATATCGAGGGGTAACGGGCTATTTGGTTTAAGCGACATTTTGGGTGATATTGAGTTATATATACATATATATATATATATATTTGGAATCAGCGAATTTTTCTCCGTCGAATGATGCCGGTTTCATTAAAATCGGAGCACTTTTTTGGCGTTTCAAACAATAGGTACTATTTTCGTGTTGTTTCCAAAGTGGCAGTGTATTAAACGACGTGGATTTTGCATTTTTTATTAAATTATGTATGTACTTGAACCATACCATCATATTAATAACCGAGACATAAACCAGTCACCCTTTCTCTCATAAATAAGTCAATAAGAGTTAAAGCGTTTTTCCTGTTTCTAATTTTTATTAAGAAGTAACTTGAATCATTTTGACTTCCTACTAATCACACGGTGTGATGTCGCTTAAACCATTTGTCCGTCACTCAAATACGACATGGTTCGTCGCTTAAACTCTTTTAGCTGCATCTATTTTCCACGCAGGGTGTTACTTAAACCAAATATAAAAGTTTTATTTTAATATTGTTGATTATGATTAATTATTTATTTATTTATTTTATTTCGGGATAAAAAACAGTAGTACAATGCAATGTTATCTATACTAATATTATAAAGAGGTAAAGTTTGTGTGTTTGTTAAATTGTCAGGGGTAATCTCGGAATCTACTGCACCGATTTTAAAAATTCTTTCACTAATAGAAAGCCACATTATCGCTGAGTGTCATAGGCTATATAAAAAACCGAAAAATTAAAAGGTTTTTACGTGGTAGTCCGTTTTGTAAAGAGAATCGGAGAAAAACTCATCGTTATACGTGAAGGCCACAGCAGCGCGGCAGCGGCGCGCGATGGTTTCGGCTTATTTCGGTTCGCGTTCGTGCTCACTTCGGAAGAAGGAGGCGTGACCTTCCTTTTACATCTGAGAGGTAGGTACCCGCGCGGCTGATTCGCGCGGTCGGCTCTTTACGCAGCGGACGTCCCCAAAATTGAATTTTTCGTAACACACTTTCGACATTCATTAATTTTATTTTCGGTACATTAAAAAAAAAATCTTTTATGTTTATATAGTTTTCATTTAATTTAGGTTATAGATAGGCATTAAGTTTGTTTCATGTACCTAGATATTAAATTAGGTTATAGGTATTAAGTTAGTTTCATGTAGATATTAATTTAGGTTATAGGTAGGTATTAAGTTTGTTTCGTGTAGATATTAATTTAGGTTATAGGTATTAAGTTAGTTTCATGTAGATATTAATTTAGGTTATGGGTATTTAGTTTTTTGCAATTAGGTTAGGTTAGGTTGTTATTTAAAAATCATAACTTCTGTCAATATGCCTAAAAGAAAATCTCAACTGTCTCGACATACATCCCAGACACGAGCGAGACAGAGACAGAGACTCGGAGAGACTTCCTCTGAGTATGAACAGCGCCTTGCGAATGAGACAGAATATAGATCGCGAGCGCGTAATAGAGAGTCTAGCACCGAAAGGTCTCAGCGACTGGCTTACTCTAGACAGTATATGGCAGATACACGTGATAGGGAGTCGAGCATAGAGCGTTCCCAGCGGCTTACCAGCCAACGAGCGATTACTTCCGAAAGTCGTGCTAGGGAGACCAGCGCCGAAAGATCTCAGCGACTTGCTAACAATAGTCAAAATATGGCGGTAATTCGTGCTAGGGAGTCAAGCACTGAACGTTCGCAAAGGCTCACTACTGCGGCACAAAGACAACAAACATCTAGAATACGCAGTCGAAGTACACCACACAGTAATAGATCAGCTTTCAATTATGATCCAAACATCGATTACGCTAAGCAGAGAGCAGTAACAATTGGAGCAATGAGAACCGAAAAATAAAAAGGCTTTTACATGGTAGTCCGTTTTGCAAAGTGAATCGGCGAAAAAACATTCGAATGAAAACGTTTCTTACGAACGCTGCCTTAACTATGAAAGATATATATTTTTGAACATTATGCCCAACGAAGTGGGCACGGGTCAGCTAGTACATAATACATTGAAATTCTTAAAAAGTACTTATTATACTACTAACAACATTATCCACTTAGTACTAAAATAATGTTTATGCTACGGAAGGGTGATTATACTTTTAGAAAGTTTTATGACAACTAATCTCAAGTAATACCTACTGAATGAATAGGTAAAAAATAATTATAGTTGATGTTCCTACATTCAGACTGATTTTATTTAATTATTATACAAAATTCTAATAATTTAACTGATTTTTCTGATTAATCTTTAATTAAAAATTTATTTATTTATTTATTCAATGTAAGCACCTGAGATTTTCGGTGATTGCGATATATCCAGGTTGTTTTATCAGCCATTGATAGTCTAAGATGTAAATAAACATAAACATTAAACGTTACAATGTTATATATTATGTCACACAAGTAAATTAGCCTGTCAGTCATTTTAGTCTAAATTGGTAGTTGAGATAAATAGCTTGCTTCTATTAATTTTGGGTTTCGTTACTTCATACTTTTTGGCTTACTCTGTAAATAGAATGCGTCGTCGCTTAATTTTTTTCCCCTGTAGCCAATTGTAGGTATGAAATCACTTAAATCGTTTTTCCTGTCTCTAGAAAAGGGCAGATTGTATTAAGCGACATTTATCTTTGTAATTAAAGGTCCGCTTTATTTGGTATTAGCATCAACAACTAGATATTTTAAATTAAATTTCAATGCAGTTTATCCCGTTCAAATAACTGCAGAAGATTGTTTTGTTATGATTTTTTTTCGAAATCTCAAACTTTAAAAGGCTCTCCTGTAAAGTTGCAAAAATGTCGCTTAAACCAAATAGCCCGTTACCCCTCGAAATGGTTTATACCGGTTGGGAAACGGTTGAAACATTTGTCAACTGTTTCAATATATTTTACTTACGTTTTCAGTATGTATACTTACGACAAAACAATGGAAGTGCTGCATTTTATGCTGAATCATTTATTTGATTTCATTTATATTTAAATGTATAAAAATATAATAAGTATTTCGTAGATGTGTTGAAACTTTAATGATTGCTAGTTCTGGTCTAGCTTCGCATATCACGGCAACAATAAGCCTTGTCCGTTTTTGAAATTCAAGCTAACTTCAAGCCAAATAAAACGGGTTTAAATATAATATGTTACTGTAAAAGCCCGAACTACGGTAAATCATAAGATTTTCAGTACAACCTAAGATTTACCAATTCTTAATGGTAAATGTCTTTTTGGACATATACCATTAAGAATGGGTAAACGTTAAGTTTTACTGGTAAATGTTAGGATTTACCGTAGTTCGGGCTTTTACAATAACATACATTATTATTAGGCAATTAAGGCCGTCGCTCCATGTATTCAGCCACTCACTGTTTTCAGCCAAATTTAGTGAGACTGGAAGCCAAACTCATCCCAAATATAGTTTGCCTAGAAGAAAAGAAGAAAGTACAGCGTTACTACTAGGGTATGTATATGTGGCACAAAGAATACCAAGCAATCTGTATATTACCCACTCATTGCTGTTTTAGAATGGAAGACGTTGTTTTCTAGATACTGAGAAATATATTTTGAGAGTAATTATTTTTAGCCTCTCATTTTTATGGTTATATGCAACTTGATGCATACTTTATTTAATTAATAAAGGGTACTCTCAATGAGTACCCTTATATTGTCTTTCAGTGTGTCTTTTCACGCAAGTGTCAGTACGTATATAGACTATATTCTCATTCTCAGGGTAGATAGAGACCGAAACTTTGCAATCATCGTGATGTATCGAAAATGCTTGCATTATTTTAAATTAAAACTCTTATTAAATCCTGATTTGCTTTAAACGGAAGATTACTTAAGTAAAAAAAACGAAAATCCTTATCCAAATTAATTTATTAGTTAATCCTAAACCAAATTTAAGGTCAGTCTTTTAGTTCTTCTCATGCCACTCCTTAAAAGCTTTGATCGCTTTGAACACATCTTCTGTGAATATTTGAGGCAGTTCAAAAGCCAGGAAATGCCCTCCATCATCCAGGACTGTGTTGTTGATGAGGTTCGTGAACTTCTTTTTCAGGAGGCTGGGGGGCTGGTAAAAGATCTCGTCTTTCGCTTGAAGAGCCCACGTAGGGACTGGTGTGGGGATCCTGAGAAACAAAAAGAAAATCAATGTCATCTTCAACCAACTTCAATAAGAAAATTTCTCAATTAGTCTGTTTTTTTTTTTATATTTAGGGCAATTGTGGATCGACTTCATAAATTATCGGTATACATTATATTTCATCAATTTTCCATCTAGTAGGTAGTTGGGTTTTTTTTTAATCGTAGCTGTTTTTTCACATTTACGTGCACTCAATTAATTATTATAGTTTAAAACATCCTGCAAAATACTGTCACTACTCAATGTTTCGCCACGAGAACCTAATCAACAAATTGGACATAGTATTTATTTTAATAACAAAATACTTACGCATTCAAACCATATGCGCTCATCTTCTTGCAAAAGTTCTCAGAATAGAACCTCATGGATGAAGTGATAGAGTTAGTAGACCAGTAGATCATCAGGTTGTCAATAAGCTGGTCTTTTGAGAACCTAAATTCTAGTCCACCATCTTCTTTAAACTTATGGCTCCTCTTGGTCCAAGTGGAGAATTTCTCCAAGATGTACGCCAAAAGACCAGCAGGGGAATCTGTTAGGGAAACACCTGAAAAAAAAGACGATTTAATTTAAGAATTAATTATATCAACAGTAGAAGGTTGTACAAATATAGGAAAATCTAGTTTCACAAAAAAGTGTAAAATTTTAACCCGTAAAATTTAAATAGTTTAAAATAATTGAAGTTATCTAAAAAGTTGTTAGAAATTTTGATGTCATCTAAGACTACCCCGTTGATTATTACATAGCAAGAATTCTATTACATCTAGATGATACTTCATCATTTCTAATACTAAATACTTTATGTAACGTACCAATGGTATCAGGTTTAGTAGCTTGCAGGTGCATGTATCCAAATTCTTCCATGACGTAAGCAAAAAATTTGGAGAGTGGGTACAGTCTGTCAGCTAGGCGATCCTCTATGACGAGAGAGGGGAAAAAGGCGCCGGCAAGCATCAGCTGGTTTGATCGTGGGTGCTGTAAAAAAACATATAATGATGATGTCTCACAAGCATTGATGATTATATTATATTATTTATATATTATAATTACCAACCTCAAATAATACGCAGCAAGGAAATTCCTTGATAGCTTTAGAAGATAGAATGGAAATAAACCTCGGGTGCCAATGAAGTTGAACACAAGATCATATTACCTATTATGTGAATTAGAGCGATACCTATGTGAGTGATAAATTCTGGTCATGCAGACTCATTTACTGACAGAAATTAATTGGAAGACGAAGTTAAAATATTCTGTTAGGTGCATTATACAGGATGTTACCGAAAAGGTATATCAATCTAAAAGGGGTTAAGAGTACTCCTGGTATAGAGTAAGTTTACAAAATTTCAGCTCAAAATGTGTAAATGAATGAATAAATTGATATTCAATTTTTCGGATCACATATTTAACCCTTTCAGTTACATTGAAATAAAACTACTTTTTTGCAGGTATCATAATACCATATAATACCTGCAAAGGTGTCGAAACGTCGGGAACTAAAATCTAAATACAAACCGCGATAAAATCCGTAAAAAGTAGTTTTATTTTAATGTCTAACATTTGCGTAAACCTTTCAGCTTTACATCCAGTAACTAAACTGATTATTACCTTACCTTACCATTTATTCGCAATAAGCAAAAAAAAATTCAAATTGTTCTTACCTGGCTAAAAAGCATGTTAGAATGTTGTCCTAAAATTTCGTCAGGGAATATGGTAGCCATGGTAGCAGCTATGATAGCGCCCCAGTCTCCGCCCTGGATGTAGAACTTGTCGTACCCGAGGCGGTTCATCAGGTTCTTGAAGATCATCCCCACTTGGGGCAGGCCGAGTCCAGGACGAACTGCTGCCTGGATAAAAAATAAGTTTATGGTAAAAATACGTAGCGTAACGTTCGCAATTTATATGCCGCCAAGTTATAGGATTTTAGTCTATACTAATATTATAAAGAGGTAAAGTTTGTGTGTTTGTTAAATTGTCAGGGGTAATCTCGGAATCTACTGCACCGATTTTAAAAATTCTTTCACTAATAGAAAGCCACATTATCGCTGAGTGTCATAGGCTATATAAAAAACCGAAAAATTAAAAGGTTTTTACGTGGTAGTCCGTTTTGTAAAGAGAATCGGAGAAAAACTCATCGTTATACGTGAAGGCCACAGCAGCGCGGCAGCGGCGCGCGATGGTTTCGGCTTATTTCGGTTCGCGTTCGTGCTCACTTCGGAAGAAGGAGGCGTGACCTTCCTTTTACATCTGAGAGGTAGGTACCCGCGCGGCTGATTCGCGCGGTCGGCTCTTTACGCAGCGGACGTCCCCAAAATTGAATTTTTCGTAACACACTTTCGACATTCATTAATTTTATTTTCGGTACATTAAAAAAAAAATCTTTTATGTTTATATAGTTTTCATTTAATTTAGGTTATAGATAGGCATTAAGTTTGTTTCATGTACCTAGATATTAAATTAGGTTATAGGTATTAAGTTAGTTTCATGTAGATATTAATTTAGGTTATAGGTAGGTATTAAGTTTGTTTCGTGTAGATATTAATTTAGGTTATAGGTATTAAGTTAGTTTCATGTAGATATTAATTTAGGTTATGGGTATTTAGTTTTTTGCAATTAGGTTAGGTTAGGTTGTTATTTAAAAATCATAACTTCTGTCAATATGCCTAAAAGAAAATCTCAACTGTCTCGACATACATCCCAGACACGAGCGAGACAGAGACAGAGACTCGGAGAGACTTCCTCTGAGTATGAACAGCGCCTTGCGAATGAGACAGAATATAGATCGCGAGCGCGTAATAGAGAGTCTAGCACCGAAAGGTCTCAGCGACTGGCTTACTCTAGACAGTATATGGCAGATACACGTGATAGGGAGTCGAGCATAGAGCGTTCCCAGCGGCTTACCAGCCAACGAGCGATTACTTCCGAAAGTCGTGCTAGGGAGACCAGCGCCGAAAGATCTCAGCGACTTGCTAACAATAGTCAAAATATGGCGGTAATTCGTGCTAGGGAGTCAAGCACTGAACGTTCGCAAAGGCTCACTACTGCGGCACAAAGACAACAAACATCTAGAATACGCAGTCGAAGTACACCACACAGTAATAGATCAGCTTTCAATTATGATCCAAACATCGATTACGCTAAGCAGAGAGCAGTAACAATTGGAGCAATGAGAACCGAAAAATAAAAAGGCTTTTACATGGTAGTCCGTTTTGCAAAGTGAATCGGCGAAAAAACATTCGAATGAAAACGTTTCTTACGAACGCTGCCTTAACTATGAAAGATATATATTTTTGAACATTATGCCCAACGAAGTGGGCACGGGTCAGCTAGTTACTTATAAGGTTCAATTTGCGCTACAACTGTATAATTCTTATAACTTTTTGAATTATATAAATCAGACTAAAATTAAATTAATGAATTTTGAAATAGTTAACTATTTTTTGGCTCGAAATTCCCTAAGTTGAGATTAAAAGAAAAACTACAACACCAATTTTGTCCATATTATGGGGGGCCTTTTGTTCGATCACTTGACAGCTCCTGTAACGACGGCAACTGTCTCTCTCGCTTATTAGAGTTTTTTTTTTTAATCATAGTATTATCCTTTTTTTACATTCATGGAATCAGATATCGATACTTAACAATACCCTCACGGATCGGACAGGGTTTTCTTAACACCCTGTATTTGATGTTTCCATGTTACAGATTTACAGTCAGTTTAAATTCATCAGTCCGTAAGCTTATGTGGTAATTTATTACTGTTTTCTGTCCATTTGAAAAGGGACCTTATTCCCGCTAGTTACAATTTAGATTCAGTAGTACTTACTTGTGAAAATCCATATCCAGGTATGCTTGGTACAATAACTTCGAAGGCGAAGTTGTACCCTGGTGCCTGGCGGGTGAGTAGCGGAATGGCTTCGTAGAACTCTCTCACCGAGCCCGGCCAGCCGTGCATCAGGAGGAGAGGGACCACCTCCACGTTTTGCGGAACCTGACGATATTTCAGTCATGTAATGAAGGTAAATAATTGTTGAGTAGATAATAATATATGTGATACAGATAAGATTTGTTATCTTTTATCATACCGCATTGCCGTCGCAGTATGAAGTTTTAAAACTATTTATATTGCAAATTTGCAATAGACTGCATGTTTTATTTTTAAATGACTTCAAAAAAAGGATTCAAGGAAGTGAATGGGGTCTCAATTCGACTGTAGATTTTTTCTTGTATGTATTTAATGCAAATCTCGGGCAATTGTGGATCGATTTCAATAGTTCTTTGTCATCGATAAGGTATACTGCATGGGTGGTCCCATATTCATCAGTTCTTTTTTTCCATGTATCTGTCATCAATTTTAATTATTTATTCTTGCTCTCAACTGATTTTGTATCCTCTTCAATAATATGTCACAAGTATCACCGCTAACCGTAGCAGTGATCCATTTTTGACTAGACTACCAAGTCAAGCGACTACTAGATATTAGGTAACGTATGCGTTACCTGTGGCTTCACCCTGATAAAGTGTATGTCCAGCCCCTGTATGTTTGTCTGGTACTGCGGGAACTGGTTCAGGAAGGTCTCTCGTTCACTGAAGTTGTACTTCTCCGCCCAGTACGTCAGCCAGCCGTCCATCTGCTTTGTGTTAAACCCGTACTCGAACCCAACTCCTTCTAGTGGCGGTGTGAAAGGACGGTGGTTCTTTAAACGGAACCTAAGGTCTTTTATCATCTGAAAGAAAATCATCGTCAAAACTAGTTCTTACTTCTAATCATTATTGTCTAATCGGTCAAAAACGGTCATCTTTTAGTTCACTGCGCTCATTGTTTTTACATTTCAAGGCTGATGCATTACAGACTAAAGAAATATGATCTCTCCATCTAGTCAAAAATAGTTTAGTAGCGTAATTTTACTCTAAGTAGTTATGTTTCTAACTATTTTCCATGTTTATCAACTAGCATCTGCTTACATAACATCATTGTTTGCAAATCTTACCTCTTCATCAAACTTGACTTTGAATGGTCGTATACTATTGTCAAGTTTGCCCTGAAGTTCTTTAGGTCCCCACCATTCTTCGGGATCGAAATATGGAATAGGTTTGGGACTTTTGCCTCCGAAGATATACCATGCTGCTACCGCCAGCAATAGGAAGATGAACGCTATTGTTAAGAAGTCCATGATTGTTACTAAAACAAAGCAAAGAAAGAAACAAGTTAACATTAAAAAAGATTTTTAACCTACTACAAAAAGAGGATGTTCTCAATTCGTCTGTATGCATTTTTTTATTTCAAATATTATTTGCTTATCGATACGGGATTCACATGGAATCAGACGTGGTCCCATATGAATTTCATCATAATCGATCCAGTAGTTTTGTTTAATATTAATTGAAGTCGGTTTTTTTACATTTTTGTGTAATTAATTGTTTGAAATTCTATGTTAGTCTTTAAACAGGGTTTCAACTGTATTTGTTTTCTTGTCCTTCTGTAGTGGATAATGTACTCTGAGTTTTTTTGCAGTTACCATACCTATGTAGTTTCGATTTATGTGCTACGTTTATTTCCTGTACCTAAGCACCATACATTTATGTACTTCTACTATACCTATTTGTTAAAGAATTTGTATTTATTAGTAGTCTGATATAGTTAGGTTTAAATTATTACTTTTATTTGGTCTAGATAACGTTTTTATGGATGTTTTTTTAATATGATATCATTCAAAAGTACTTGTTTAACATGCAGTAATATTGGCCATGACCATTGTAATAACGGGTTCCTATGTGTAGTTAGATGTCAATGCCATTCATGTTTTTGTAGTCACCAAGTGAGTCAGGTCTTAATTTGAATTAAGGTTTTTGTCTACTGTCTGCTTTAAATTATAATTATAATATATTGTATACTTACCTTTATTCCGAACAAATCAATAAATGCTTGTATTAAAAAATAAATGTATAAGTTATGCTAAGCCCTAATTAATGCAATTTATAAGTTTAGTACTAGCCCTCATACTTGCTACACTGTATTTGCTACGCCTGAGAAAGGCCGTTAAGCTGTGCCTGTTATTTCATTAAGACCTGTAAGACCTTAACATGCAAATAAAGATTTTGAGTTTGAGTTTGAATTACTTTGTTAACTAATGTAGGTACCTACTAAAAAGTTTATTGAAATTAAATGGTTAAATCAATTCTGGCGATTGTTTAAATCCGTTTGATTTCAAGGACCAGGAAAATCTAACTTTTCACCAAATTTTGCATTCTTATTTGGTTTATTATTATGTCAGAAAAGTAAATGTGCATAAAACATTAATTTTAAATTTTCTGTTTTAAGCTGTAGTAAGTATATTTAACGCGTTTGTTTGCTCATATTTCGTTAACGTTTATTATTTAAGCATGACCAAATTTATAAGTAATAATATCACTGCTTTTCAAATAAAAAAAATCATCAAAACACTATTTTTATCACTTTTCGATCCCTTAATACAAATCTCTAAATCCGTAAAAAAAAAAAACCAAAAAGTATTTTTCACTTACATTATTTTGTAAACACTATTAAAAATATATTTTAAAGACCCTTTGTCCTTAGGACTATGGTCTACAACTTCACAGAAGTTAACACTACTACTAAAATATAAAAACACAACACTGGGTACAGTTGTTATACACGTGCGTTATCTCAGACCGACTAACACATACTAAATCTTAATGTTTATATACTCTAAATATAGTTATACATATAGGTACTATTATCTTGTCGTTGTCAGAATGCAGGGCAAAGTCCAAAGGCTTTGCCAGATTATAATAATAATAATATCCTGGGACAACTCACACACGGTTATTTGATGCCAAGCTAAGCAGAGCTTGTGTTATGGTAACCAGACAACTGATAAACTTACTTATATATTTCTAAATACATACATATTATAGATAAATATATATAGGGTGGGAATCAAAACCAGGATCTCCGGTTAAGCAGTCAGGGTTGACCACTAAACCAACAGGCAAGTCGTATAAATGTGTGATCCCACTTTGATGCGCCTGAGATTAAATTAAAATTGCATTTATAAACGAACCTCTGTGGTAGTGGCGCATAAAAAGGTTTTCAAGGTGTCGCCAACTCTGCAGTCTCGAATTCAATACCCAGGGGGTCAATGTCCCAGGTCTGGTTGTTTAAGGGACTTCCATAACACAAGATCTTTAGCTACTTACTTTGGTTTCAGAGCAATGTATGTGATATTGTTTACGTTTGTTATTATTTGTTGATAGAATTTCGTTCTTGAATGAGGAATAGAAATATTGAAACAGTTACATTCGATAATCTAGTAACATATTATTTCTTATATTTTTTTATAAGACACAAAGTCTAAAATTTGAAATACAAAGCAATTGTGATGCAATGTTATAAGATTAATCGTTAGACATATATATGTCTTGAGGACCAGCAAATTTTTTATCATAAAAATTATGTTCTATCAAAAACCTTGGACTTTGGACCAAAACAAGTCATGCTCTGCCGTCACCATTATTGTACATAGATATATACTATATATAGATACAGATAGCTATGCTGTTATAAAGCCCTATCATGACTTACGGCAGCGTCATATGCTCTCACGTACCCGATTATCGACTCAAACGAATGCAAACTCTACAAAACCGTTTCATGCGTAGAGCCACAGGCGCTCCAGGTTACGTCCGTAACTTGCAGTTGCACTGTGACTTAAAGCTGCCAACAATCAAGCAGTTCATGAAACGCGCCGCGATCCGATTCTTCGACTTCTCCGAAACCCACCGTAACCCGCTAATCGTAGCGGCCGCGCGATGCCTACCTTCCGTAACATCTAAGATTAAACAACGCATTCTCCAAATAGCATTCGATTTAGCTAGCAGTAGCAATACAAAAAACAACTGCCGTATATTACGCCCCTATAAATTTAAATGTTATACCCCCGTCCCTAGACCTAGCTGGCCAGAGCCGGCCAAACTAGCAATAAAAATATGTCCCTAAATAATTAAAACTTTGATCCAGCCGTCCCTTGGTGTTTTGCCTTATTAAGATTGTTAGCAACGCTCTAAGCGCTCTTAAACACGAACAGCATGTTCCCAACTGCAGAGGTAACTGCAGCCGTCGACACAGCGAAGTTGAAATATCGACGACTGCAGTCGACGCGTCTACGAATGCCGCCGACACGTCGACGGCAGCCGTCGACAGGAACAGGTATTCTCCTTGTTCAGGAAAATATTATTTGTAGGATTACCTACAAATAATATTAATTAATTATAGCTATTATTCGTTTGGAGAGCGTTCCGTCTCTACTTTTCTTGTGTATCATCTGATGGTGACTATTACCGTGGGGCAATGACCGAATTCGTATGCTCAGTGTTCAAGGCTGGTAAAGTTTGAAACTTGTTGGCACAAAATTTGTAATTATTTTATTTACATAAACAGTTGAATTTATCGAATTTATGGAATAACTGGAAACAAAAAAAAGGCATCGGTTTCAAAAATAGAGTTCTCTCCATTTTTAAAGCTGAGTATTAATAATAGTAAACTAAAAAGAATCTAAACTCTTGGTAAGACTAAAACTCCATTACATATTATTTTAGGCTGTCGTATTTAACACAACAACAAAAAAACACAGCCTAAAAATATCAAGCACACTGTAAAACCATCTTTATCTCAACGCACTACGTTTGATTTTGATCGTTATTCCTCCACTGACATATTATTGTCTACAGTAGAAGATAATTGTTTATGCTTGGCAACACATCGTGAACCGGTATCTAGACGTTAGCCGGTGATGCCGTTTGCCGGCTGATAAACATTATGGTGCGGCTACATGGATCAATTTGAGCAATTTATAGTTGCTTGGTGACAGTAGATTGATGCATGTTGAGCAATATTGAGAAATTCTAAAGATATTTCGGTTAGTTTTTCACAATTTAAATACTTTAAGTAAATAGTTAACTTAATATTTATGTGTATGTTATACTTTTTACCACCATTTTAACTCCGTATTGTCGTTATCACCCACTGGCCACTACTGTTAAGGTGACATTAAAATAACTATAGGCATGAATGCATTTTCTTTTTGCTCTACATTGATTAATAATTAATTAATCAAAGTAGCAGTAGTATTATGATAACATACTTACCTAACTGTTATTCACCAATCGCCTTTCATTATTGAGTGTGGTGACAATTTGCTCAATATTGCTGTGATTTGAGCAATTTAAGTTTGTCTAACCACACCTTTACAGTTAAGACGTACACACGGCGATCCACCGCGCCTGCGCGCCCGAGTAACACACGAACCGCGTTCGTCAACACTCGTCTTGCATGTAAGTGACCATGTTTATTCAATATTCAAATTTTTCTTCGAACAAGAATTCAAAGTTCAAATGAGAATGTAATATGTAGTGACAGTTCGTTTTTGTTTTGTTTTTTTAGAACATTTTAAACGGTTTTAACTGTTTATTTATTTCATTGTTATCAACGTGTCAATAATGTACAGTTTTTAAGCTTTGGCCAGAAGTCTTTGCGTTGTTTACTCAAACTTTATGTGTGAAAACTATAAATAATTCAGTTGTTTTGAGCTCGATGGTATGGTAATGATATTTATCCGTCAGTAAAGCAACCATTAGGGTTCTGTTTCAAGGTCGCACATAAAAAGATGCCTAGATTATGTTTTTTATTGTTGACACCTGGTTCCGTTATTCTAACTGGCCGGTACGAAGTCACTGAGACTCAGTACTCAGCTCAGCACACAGAGCTCTTCTCTTTTTAATAGAAAAATAGAACGGAGATGTTTTGCTATAGTTTTTGTATTTTATTTTTAAGCTTTAAATGGCTATTGTTTTTAAACCATATTATGTTATGTAGGTGTGATATACCTATATTATGTATTATTATTTAAATAGTGGTTTTAAGGTTCACTTAATTAAGTAGTTACATCCCAAAACCAGACCAAAATTTGACGACCTCCGTGGTTGAGTGGCATACGCACCGGTTTCAAGGTGTCGCTAGCTCTGAGGTCCCGGGTTCGATCCCCGGACGGGTCAATGTAGAAACAAACTTTTTTACATTGTCTCGGGTCTGGGTGTTTGTGGTACCTTCGTTGATTCTGAATTCCATAACACAAGTGCTTTAGCTACTTACTTTGGGTTCAGAGCAATGTATGTGATGTTGTCCGCATTTATTTATTTATTTTATTTAATGACATTTCGCTAACCAAAATGTTCTGTAACCGTGTTCCATTTATTTTGTTTATTGTAAATGTTATTCTCAGTACATCATTGACTCAAAATAGATTTCGCGAACAGTAGTGTTTATTCATTTTGGCGCGAACAACACAAGGGCATTGAGATAGGTCTGTATTCTAGGCGAATGAGGTCAAAGGAGAATTTATTATGTCTTGGGTATTTGATCTGAAGTAAACAATGACAGGTCAGTTTACTGAGTTCCTATTTAATGGAGAATACGGTGCAGTTTTAAACTTATTTTTTTATCATTGTTAGTCGTAAGTATACTATATTCTTAAAGTATTAATTTTGGGTGAAGTCCTCACCTCGAAGTTTCCTCTCAAACATAAGTAATACGTTAGAAAGGTAGCCAAGAAAGTTACGACTTTATGTAGCTAATCAGACTTACAATACAAAGATAAAAAAATACGTAATCGTATTGATAACTAAGTGCACTTAACCTTAAATATTCAAGATAATCGGCCTGAACTTCATGTACCTAGTATCGATAGGTAGGTAGGTATAAACCTAAAGTAAAAACTACGTCAATTCGCAAATATTGTGATAAAACATGAACACCTTTAAAACTGGTTTTAAGATAACAACTACCTAGTTACGTTTATCTACCTTGTAGGGTCAAAGATCAAATGCATATAGGTATAACTTATTTTAATACCTAATAAACGTTTGCTATTTATAAATCCAATGTCATTGTTAGGGTTCCTTACGTAAATAAATAAAACAAACAGTGTTCAAATTAATAAAATACGAAAGTTAATATTTATAAAAATGCTTATGAATACAATAATGAAGTCATGAATAAATATTCAAGACCTGGGGCCCTATTTTGGGGCCCCTATAGAGAAGGTACGAGCATTGATCACCAGCACCACGCTTGCTCTCTGCGGATTGGCGATTTCAGATACCAAATTTTGGAATCTAAGTTTCCTCACGATGTTTTCCTTCACCGTTTGTCAGTAGTGTCTTAAATAATTAAGAAAGTACATATAACTTTGAAAAAGCCACATTGGTACTTGCTTGGGTTCGAACGTGCAACCTTGTGCATACAAATCCGTTCATTGAACCGCTAGGCCACCACGACGTTTTTTACCTTCCTAAGCAAAACAAAATAAGAAGCGTATCAGAAAGCTAAGCACAGTTACTAACTGTTTAAGCATTCTCAGTTGCTTATTTTAAAGTGTAAATACAGCTAAGTACTTACAGCTTAATTCATACTTATGTAGGTACCTTAAGTGGTCAAACTACAGTTCTCAATGGCTATCTCTACAAGTCACGCACTGTTTCCATTTGACAATTAGCTTATTTACAGACAGCCTGCTTGTAACCACGAAATGTAAAACAAATGAAAGTATACGTAAGCTTATCGTGATAGTCCATAATTCCCCATTTTATTTAAGTGCTAGCTGTGCTCTGCGGTTTCACCCGCGTAAGTAGGTAGAATCTAGTCTACCAGTAGTATCTAGTCCTATAATATATGTCCCTAAATAATAAAAACTTAGATCCAGCCATCCTTTGTTGTTTTGCTTTATTAAGATTGTTAGCAACGCACTAAGTCGAGGTCCGAACCCCGCAGGGGGTGCCCTTAGTGGACGTTGCTGACGTAGTTAGTTTTTCCTATTGCTCTGGCTGGAGGCCTTGTGAAGTCCGGTGAAGCAGTCAAAGCCTGCGCTCAGGCTAACTACAAAGGTCACTAAAAAAAAAAAAAAAAGTATCTAATCCCCGTTTTCGAAGTTTTTATAGTTTTTCTACCACTCGTGGTAGATACGAATAAGGCAAATAAAAGATCATAAAAATCGGATCACCCGTTCTTGGGAAAAAATACAATGTACTCTAGGTAAATAATGTTACGGGAATATGTATTGAGTTCTAAGGTTTACGCTAATGTTAGACATTGAAATAAAACTACAGTCAGTCTGCCCGTGACCATGATACCTGCAAAGGTGTTGAAACGTCGGGACCTAAAATCTAAATACAAATCGCGATAAAATCCGTAAAAGTATTTCATGTTACGGGAACCTGCTTTTGCTGAATACTCCAACGTCATTAAATATTTTGTTGCCGTTATGTTTCATACTGTAATTTAACTATGTTTTGTTGCAATAAATAGACTTTGCAGGTCCAAAGGTGGTTAAATTACTGTGCAGGACACGGGGCTTATTGGCAGCTTAGGGTCAATTCATACTACAGCAGAGTCGAAGTCCTTAGTTAGAAGCGTCCATGTTAAAGTTAATATAGCATAATCATCCGTAACTCAACAACGTAATCCTCATATTTCTTCTGAGAATTAAGACAGTTTACTCTTTATTATAATTAATTACAAACAGTGCCTATCAATACTATCGAGATTAGTTATCAAAAAATTTACTAAAAAAAACGTTGGGTGCGGAATCTAGATTAAGAATTTTATTGGACTCTGAACTTTCTGACAGTGACTATACAAATTATAATTATTACTCATTGTGTTTTAGTATCAAAGTCCATTAATTATTAGATAATAATATAAGGTAATTAGGGTTTATTATTATCTATATTTGTGACTTAGGTATCTTTATTTTATCATTAAGTAACAAACTGATCTAAATCTGACTTTTACAGACGTTGTGATAAATAATTGTTTATCACTCAATCAATTATGAAAGAACGTTTATAAATAATTTTGTGAATTGCAGTAAATATTTATTTATTTATTTATTTATTGTTCACAAAATATTGAAAAATTAATACAACCGTGTACCTACTAATGCTTTATTTATTATGAATTGAACTTAAAATATTAACAATAATATAAAAACTAAGCCTACACAAGAAATAAGAAAAATTATAAACTAAATAAAACTAAGAACTAAAATAAGGCATCAAAAAATTCATCCACATCGTTGTCGACTGGGAGTGTGCCCAAAAGGCTGGCAGCATTGCCACGTTGTATGGCAATGCTTATTCGCTGACCTAGGTAGAAGCTAGCCCTTGGGTCACGCGAAGTGTCAACCAACCTACTAATTAATTATCAAATTCAATTTCTTCGAAAATATTCCACTTTGTTTAAATCGCAATTTAAAATACAAGAGTGACAGACTGTAATGTAGGTAGAGACTTCTTGATGTATATAAAAAAGGTTTTAAGTTAAAACACTAATAATATTTATTTATTTAATAACAAACAAAACTATACCAGCATAAATTATGCCACCCAACCTAGTTATAGACTAGCTCTCATTTAAAAAGTGATGTAATGTATTTTCTTCTTAAAATAGGCACAGGAAGTATTCAGTAGAGTCTTTCGGTACAAAAAAGGGTTGCAAATGACTTTGACCTCTCCTGTCATTGACTCTGACAGGCAACAGGCCTTGAGGTCACAAGGCTAGTAAAGAACAATTTGTCAACTGTGACGAATGTTTATTGGTCGTATCTAGTTTCTAAGTAGACCAAAGAATACCATAATAATAGTATCGTAATAAAAGGATGTGATTGTCATAATATCTAACCACAATTTTAATCATCATCATCAGCCTATATCAGTCCACTGCTGGACATAGGCCTCTCCAATTGCACCCAGAACCAGAATTTTAGTGTTATGTTAATTCATTTTGTTGATTTATATTTCTTATTTGAAAAGTTAAATTTAAGAATTATAGTTGGCTACTCTGAAGTGTGAGAAGGAAAATACATAACTATAGTCAGAAAATAAACAATAAATGGCAGTAGAAAAAAAAGACAAGTCGACACAAAGTGTACGCAAACAATAAAAATAAATTACATAACAAACTACTTACCTACTTAACAGCAATATAAGTAAAAAACATCAAATTATTTTTCTAAGTGTTACTAAGGAAAGATGTTTCCTCGCGAGAGACTAAACAATGGTAACAAATGTATTTTGTGCGTGTAACTAGTTTAATGTTCGTCTAGTAATTAAATACACGACGCTAATTGTTATCATCGCTCTGACGTAATCTGGATGCACGGCAGTTTCGGCCAAGTTCAACTTCTAGTCATGGTACAGGAGAGTTTTCATAACCACACCCAAGTTTTACGTACGGATACGAATTATTTATTATTCTGTGATTATTTAATAACCAACATAGAAAATCTGCAGATAATACGACTGACTTAATGACGAATGGCTAATAATAAAAGCTAATCAAAATATTTGTATATATTTTTATTTTAAACTCAAAAGTACGTAAAATGAAAAACATCTTCAAAACTGAAACAAAACACTAGGATCAAATAGTTCCCAAATAGTTACATCCATTGTCAAAAGACTTGGCTACTTCGCTACCGTACTTCCAGAAACTAGACCAGAAACTCAATAATGGGTGTAGCAGTAATAAATTCTACTATCGGGAGTGGGTTTCATGCCTGGATGCACACCATTGCCTACGAATTTATCTTTACTTTGTCTTACAACTTGGCCGTCGAAATTATAAAACCATTACCTTAGATACATCTTATTAATATGAATTAAACACTCATAATTAGTACATTAGTTTTTATGTAGAAGAGTAAAAACAGCAACTTGCATGCACATAAAATTGTAGCTATTATGAAAACTACAATGCATAAATACTGTTTTAAAATAAATGTCTATTCTTTTGCATGTATGGTGTGAATGCTTTTGAATGATTTAAGCTTTGCATGAATTATTGACCGAGAAAAAACTTATTTTTTTATAAATATTCGATTTGGCAATATACCAGTTATAATTACCCATCTGGTAACGGTTTAACAGTGAGAATGGTAATTGAAAATGTGAAAACTGTGAAACGAAATTGCAGAAATGCCTAGTATTTATAAAGTAAGAATTGACTAAAAGATACGATCGGGGAAACAGACGCGAAGAAAATGGAAAAGTGCAAAAATGATCAACACAATATTTTTGAAAGACAACAGTGTGTTTTCGGCAGTATTAGCCACTAAAACAAAGTGAAATAAAAAATGGGTGATGGGTATTAAATAAATCATCAAAGGTATATTTATATCAAACTGGTCTAAAATTCATTGTTCCACATTCCAGATCACCATGGGCTTTATAGTAAAAGCCTTGTTGGTAGCTGCTCTAGGAGTAGCAGCATGGTTCACCTTCAAAGGATGCTGTCCACCAAACACACCACATTTTGATTCCGAAGAATGGTGGGGACTGAAATCTCTTCAGGGCAAACTAGATAAAAGTATACGGCCTTTTAAAGTCAAGTTTGATCAAGAGGTAAGTGACGATGACATTTAATTTAAAAGTACGAAAGCAACTGCAGTTAATAAAAATTATAAAATATTTTTTTAGTATTTAGTCTGGACCCGATAGTCGCGTATTCCATGGGGATTTTTCGAATAGCTATGTATAAGAAATCTAAATTTTATTTACTGGCGCAACTATCTGGTCCAACCTGTACCAAAATTGGAATTAGAAATCTCATGCGCTTAATTTTAGATGTCCAGTTGTTCTTCCCTTTCATACAGAATAGAACATTAATTAAATTGTTTGCTCATTACGATTTTAGATTAACATTTTCTGAGGTCTTAGATTAAAGAGAGGCCTGATCCTTAGATTAAAACAGAATGCCTTATTTTCATGTAATTTCAAGTTATTGTCTACTGCTTATTTCAGATGATAAAAGACCTAAGGTTCCGTTTGAAGAACCACCGTCCTTTCACACCGCCACTGGAAGGAGTAGGGTTCGAGTACGGGTTTAACACAAAGCATATAGATGGCTGGCTGAACTACTGGGCGGAGAAATATAACTTCAGTGAACGAGAGACCTTCCTGAACCAGTTCCCGCAGTACCAGACAAACATACAGGGGCTGGACATACACTTTATCAGGGTGAAGCCACAGGTAACGCATAAATAAATTGATTTGTTAAATAGTCGCTTGTATAATCGAATTGACATAATGTTGAAGTGGATAGATATCAGTTAAAAAAGAGTAATAAACTATGCAGTATATCAAAAGAAACAATGTTATAAAACTTCATAATTACTGCTTGACTAATGCAGTACGAGAAATTTTATAAATTCTAATCTATATCTTATCAACCCAACAAAGGAGGAAAATAACGACTTTTTTTGTAATGTCCGTAATATAGACAAATGAAGAGTATTACCCATTGCTTTTTTACGCAATCAAAAACTTACGACGCGGCATCGATCTTTGTATCACCGATACATTTAAATGTCGCATTTTTTCACAATTATGTATGTACATTTTGTACGAAAGCATCCCACTCTTGATTCTTGATGCTTTATCTACTTAGCTTATTCTCATTTTGAAAAAGCAAATAATACGAGACCAATCATTTATTCTTATCTAACTGGTAGACTAAACCGATTTTGTCTTTTCATACCAAGTCATCTACCACATTACGTGCCTTCATTACATGACTGAAATATCGTCAGGTCCCCAAAAACGTGGAGGTGATCCCTCTCCTCCTGATGCACGGCTGGCCTGGCTCTGTCAGGGAGTTCTACGAAGCCATCCCGCTGCTCACCCGCCAGGCACCAGGGTACAACTTCGCTTTCGAAGTTATTGTACCTAGTATACCTGGATATGGATTTTCACAAGTAAGTACTACTGATTCTAGATTGTAATTAGAGGGAATAAGGTCCCTTTTCAAATGGACAAAAAACGATAATTGATCACCACTGCTTACTAAGGTTCGATATCACCAATTGATGCTATTTCCATGTAAACAAACATCAACTTTATGCTGGTGTAAATAAAGTACATTTTAATCTGACTAGTATAGTTGAAAAACTCATAAGAACTATGAAGTTACAGCACAAAATGAACTTTAAATGTGAGCATTACAGTTGTTTCTCCTAAAACTTGTATGCATTTAAATGGCAAAAATATACTTATTTTGCAAAAAATATCTTTATCATCCAGGCAGCAGTTCGTCCAGGACTTGGTCTACCCCAAGTGGCGGTGATCTTCAAGAACCTGATGAACCGCTTCGGCTATGAAAAGTTCTACATCCAGGGCGGAGACTGGGGCGCGGCTATAGCTTCGACAATGGCTACCTTATTCCCTGAAGATATTTTAGGACACCATTCTAACATGCTTGTTAGCCAGGTAAGAACTAAAAACCTTAATAGGAACCACTTTCGTAGTTATATCTTGCAAGTTCTTTATAATACTCGGTTTTAAATCAAAATAATCGTGAAGTGATTTCCATTTTGTCAACCAAAAACATTTTCAATGTAAACAAGTACATGTCCAGAATATTTTACTCAAGATTTATTGCTCTAACTTACTTATGGCCTTATCGAGTTCTATATCTGTACTCTCCATTTAAGCTGTCAAGTTATTTCCAATTTTCTTCCAGAGCATTATTTAAGTTAGGTATGTATCAGTCTATGGGAGATAATGAGTATGTATTTATTTTTCAACAGCACTCCTGTTCAATGCTCAAGATGTTTGCCGGCGCCATTTTTCCGTCTCTCGTCGTAGAGGATCACCTAGCTGACAGACTGTACCCATTGTCTAACTTCTTTGCTTATGTTTTGGAAGAGTTTGGATACATGCATCTGCAAGCTACTAAACCTGACACCATTGGTAAGTTACATAGGGCATTTAGTACTGGCGACGATGATGACGGAATTTTTTTGACAAACAGGATTATTTTTTTTAAGTTTTATACACTTACCTACTGCTCTTTATATATTAACATGATTTCGATTTTCTATTGCAAATAAATAATCTATTCTGAGAATTTTTTATTCTAAATCTATATCATCTATTTCCAGGTGTTCCCCTATCAGATTCTCCTGCTGGTCTTCTGGCTTACATCTTGGAGAAATTCTCTACTTGGACCAAGAGGAACCACAAGTTTAAAGAAGATGGTGGCCTTGAATTCAGGTTCACAAAAGACCAGCTCATTGACAACCTGATGGTCTACTGGTCTACCAACTCTATCACTACTTCCATGAGGTTCTATGCTGAGAACATGGGAAGCAAGATGAGGGAATATGGTTTGAACGAGTAAGTAAATTGGCAGGAAAAACTCAAATACCCAGTTTGATTACTAGTTTTTCACTCTAGTAACATGCCAGAATATTATAAATATTATTGACTAATAACTGTAGTTTACGAGATGTCTTATACTACGAGTAGGAAAAATCGACAATTGATGCAAAGAATCGTACCTCGCAGACAAAGACAAAGGTTGATATAGCTCTATAGGCTCATAGCAATTTTACATAAATTAATTCATGAAGCAGATATTAGGTAAAGACTAAGCATCCGGTATAAATCATGCCAAATTCCAACCACAATAAATATTTTTTACGTGTGGTAATTTGAGAATACACGCATGGGACTTTATTTTAAATTATTTCCATATTTTGTGTAAGGTTCCCTTCTTTGAGTCTTCATAAACCTTTAACTTTCAGGATCCCAACGCCAGTCCCCACGTGGGCTCTCCAAGCAAAAGATGAGATCTTCTACCAGCCGCCCAGCCTCCTTAACAAGAAGTTCCCCAACCTCATCAACACCACAGTCCTGGATGATGGAGGGCATTTCCTGGCATTTGAACTGCCTAAAGTTTTCTCAGAAGATGTGTTCAAAGCAATCAAAGCTTTTAAGGAGTGGCACGAGACGAATAAGAAGACTGAACTTTAATTTGGTTTAGGATTAATAAATTATTTTTTGTTTACGGCTTTTGTTTCTTTTTTCACGTAGGTAATTTTTCACTTTCGTCCCAGTTTTATTTAACCTAAAGTGGTCGTTTTTGTGCCTATATGAATTGCCCTAGACAATCTAAAGTTATTTTTATTCCGTTTTACTTACACATTTATCTGATAGAAGCCTGTATGCATGGATTTTTCATTCTTGAAGCGCTACAGATGCATGTTTGGTCGTGATCAAACATGCATCTGTAGCATGTGTAGCATGAATAAATAACATTAGAGTAATTTAGAAACAACTTCACCAAAGTTTGGCATACTAGTTTTAAAGTCATCATTATTTGAATGCCGCTTTGGTAGACTGAACCGAACACAAGGTCTAGGGTAGGATAGCCGGGTCAGGCAAAAAAAAATGTACTACATCATAAGATCTCGGAGTCAGAATGTTGGCAAAAACATTAGAAAGTTTGTAAGCCGGTGGTCTTAACTGGCAGATACGTTGTCATACCATCACGCCTGTATCCCCGAAGGGTTAGGCAGAGGTGTACCAATGCCAATGTAGACCTACAGTTCGCCGGTATGTATTAGGTCCCATGTAATAGGGGGCGAGCCTATTGCCACCTATACGTTGTCAGTCATACTATTCTGACAATTGCATACTTACCGTGTCATCCAGTGCAATTAAGTCGAGGTGCTATTAGGTCGAGGCGAGGTCAAACAGGCAGTCACAGTAAAATATAGCATTAAGTTCAATTCAGTAAGACTGGAACCCGACGCTAACATAGAGAAGGGTAAAAGCTAGACAAAAGATTGTTTAATAACCCATTAATAAATAAATAATTATAAAGAGCTCTAATCGCGGAATCGCGCTTCTATGTAGGTAAAAAAATAATATATATATATTCAAGAGTTGGGGAAAACCACTTAAATATTTGTTAACTCAATGCACCAATAATTTGTTTTATTTTGACCATGATAGATGGTATAAAAACTGTACCTATTTTAAAATAAACGTTTAAGCATGACTGTGCACGATATACTAAATATAATCATATTAATGGTATGTTTACTACATATAAAAGCCTACTCGTACAAAACCTGTGTCGACAAGTCAAGTAAATAAATAGATACCTGATGTTTGACATCATTGATCAAAGGACGAAATTTAAGTGCTTCATAATACCTACTAAAATTAAAAATGTGAAATTATGCGATGAAAAACGAATGGATCGATGTGAAGGTTAAGTTACAGAATGTAACTGTTTTAATATACCCACATTTTGTAAATAAGTGCTTAAGGAAGCATTTAACAAAATGTGTAAATAAAAACGAACACCCTAAAGTATATAAATATTCATTAAAAATGTATTTTTTAATTAAAACCTTTTAAATCAGCTAAATTTATAGTACCAGCGAATACAAATTAAACTAGCCCAAACACGATAGGATTGTATCGTCTTACAGAATTTTTAAGGACACTTTCTGGATATCAGCAGACTAGATTGATCAGACCAGATACATGATTATAAGCTAACTTAGTTATGTAAAATTCAATCTCAAAAGGCTATCAAAAAGTGGTAATAAATTATAATAAAACATTTCTTTACGGATTATAGACTGCCTCGTTGGCCTAGTGGCGCTAAGCGCGACTGCTACGCTAGAGGTCTTGGGTTCGATTCCCAAGTCGACCAAGATGTTTTTGGGTTTTTCTACGAAATTCTCAGTAGCAGGTCGGAGTTTGGATTTGTGCCCGGTTAGTGGCAATAGGCTCGCCCCCTATTACATGGGACTTAAACATACCGGCGAACTGTGGGTGTACATTGGTACACCTCTGCCTAACCCTTCGGGGATACAAGCGTGATGGTATGTTATGTTATGTTTATTATAGTTACCGCGTTTTAATCAAAACTACCAAAGGTACCAAAGTTTCGGACAAAGTCAAACCGTAAAAAGTAGATTTATTATGTCTAACATTCGAGTAAACCTCAGAACGCAAAATGGTAATAAATAAGCATGTAAAATTTGACCTAAAAATACATAGATATTGCTACTGAAATACCTAAAAGTTACCTTTGTACTTTGTACTGCCGTAGAACACTACACAATATTTTTGTCACTTATCAAGATATTCAGTGTATGCGACCCGGGCCGAGATAACGCACGTGTATAACGACTGTATAAATCAGTGTTGTGTTTTTATATTTTATTAGTAGTGTTAACCTCTGTGAAGTTGTAGACCATAGTCCTAAGGACTAAGGGCTATTATTTGATTGTCTTCATAAAATAATGTAAGGAAAAAATAGTTATTGGAACTTCATTAAAAGCAATTTGGAGAATACTGTGTAATGACATCAAAAAGTGATTTAAACCGTGATTTGAATTTTCCATTTAGGAAGAATTCTTTTATTCGTTTTTAACTCGGATGTGATTCAACTAATAATATAATAGCATTTATTTAAGTTCGAGGTGAAAAAAACTATCGCAATAAAAATAAAACTTTCAATACAATCTGTACAGAACGTAAAGCTTATAAAGGAATTCAATAAAAAAAAAAAAAAAAATATATATGCTTATTTAAATTTACCCTAACCTTTTATAAAATGACAAAACGTAGACCTCGATCGGCATCCTGCTTGAATTTTTGTTAATTGATATAGAATTTATTTCGAAAGCTTGGATCATCATCTTTATTTTCTTGGTCTTTAAAATATGGTTTAATTAAACACTATACCACTGAAATTATTTATTGCACAATTTCAACATATTTTTCAAGTTATTACATCCTTTTTACAGTTTACTTTAGGTACAGCAGACAGTAGACAAAAGCTTAATTCAAGTTCAAACTTGACGCACTTCGTAATATAGCTACAAAAACATAAATGGCCTTCATATTTCACTACACATAGCAACACGTTTTTACGATGTCCTGAGTTCTAAACAAGTTTGACCTTTGAACGATACCGTCTTGAATCATCTATAATAACGTTATCTAGACCCAAATACAAGTAATACTTATCGGACCCTATTCGGATAACTTTGCTCAACAAATAGGTATGGAAGAAGTACACATAGGTGCGATAAATAATATGTAGACGGGTGCATGGGTATTGTAACTGTTAAGTGCAACCCTTTATCAAAATACATAACTCTCGACCCTCACTCAAGAAAGCACATACAGTTAAAATATTATAGACACAAATATTCATACATTTCGAGTATTGAACTCCAAACCAGTTTTAATATTAATCTGTTCCCTTCTTTGTTTTATTTTAGAGACAATCATGGGCTTCTTAACAAAAGCTTTCGTCGTTGCTCTACTAGGAGTAGCAGCATGGTTTACCTTCGGTGGCAAAAGTCCCAAACCCATCCCACAACTAGATCCCGAAGCGTGGTGGGGACCCAAAGAACTTCAGGGCAAACTAGACAAAAGTATACGACCATTCAAAGTGAAGTTTGATGAAGAGGTAAGATATGCAAACAATGATTTTGAATATTCTTTTGTAGACGGAAGCTACTTGATAAGCATGGAAATAGTTCAAGACAAGACAAGAAAAAAATAATCTAATTTGATGTATATTGCATCAAATGTATTGACAATGAGTGAAGCAAAGATAACCAATTAAAAAAATAATGATTACTTACTGTTTCACTGGAGGGCTTAGTCCTCTTTTCAAGTAGAAAACGAACGAGCATTGATGATTTTTTATTTCAGATGATAAAAGACCTTAGGTTCCGGCTAAAGAACCACCGACCTTTCACACCTCCTTTGGAAGGAGTGGCGTTCGAGTACGGGTTTAACACAAAGCATATAGATGGCTGGCTGAACTACTGGGCGGAGAAATACAACTTCAGTGAACGAGAGACCTTCTTGAACCAGTTCCCGCACTTCAAAACCTATATCCAGGGTCTGGATATTCACTTCATCAGGGTAAAACCACAGGTAAAATTACCTTTGATATATGCTATCTTAGATGATCAGATAAATATTTAGGCAAAGTTAAAAGACACAGAAAACAAATTTAAGAGCCTCCATAAACGGAAAACTGTAAAAGTTATGTTAAGTTTTTAGCTGACAGTGCGACGGCAAGACCACGATAATCGTGCAGAAGAATTTGAAAAAATTATGCTTGTGTCTAATACAATAAGAACCAATTTTGAAACTCCTCAGGTGCCGAAAGACGTGGAAGTCATCCCCCTCCTCATGTTGCATGGATGGCCTGGCTCAGTGAGGGAGTTCTACGACGCCATTCCCTTGCTGACCCGCCAGCGACCAGGCTACAACTTTGTCTTCGAGGTTATTGTACCGAGTATACCCGGATACGGGTTTTCACAAGTAAGTACCATTTGAACTTTGAAGTCTCTCTACCATCTGAAGAACCCAAAGTTGTACATAATAGTTTTTTTGCATTTAGCAAAGCTAAGTTTCCAGATCCGTCATATTAATTATCATTGTCGTATTAATTAGTCATCGTCATATTAATTAGTCATATTAATTAGTCATATTAATTACAAGCACCTAATAAAAAAAGGATTGGACTTTCGTCTTTAAGAAGTAATTAACAATTTTGTACTAGCTTCACAATTTTAGTTGTGATTACACGAAAAATGGTCTTTCAGGCAGCAGTTCGTCCTAACCTTGGCATGCCAGAAGTGGCGGTAATCTTCAAGAACCTGATGAACCGCCTCGGGTTTGAGAAGTTCTACGTCCAGGGCGGAGACTGGGGCGCAGGCATCGCGGCTGCCATGTCCACACTCTTCCCTGATGTTATATTAGGACATCACTCCAATATGATTATCAGCCAGGTTAGTACAAGTGCTAGCACATGCTTCGTCAAGTAAATATTTTTAATGAAAAACCAAAATTGAGTTTTTGAGTAAAAAGAATACTAGATAAATTCAAAGCCTTCAAATAGCTTTGAAATTTTGTTTTAAAAGAATACTAGATAAATTCGATGTCAAAAAAACTTTGAGATACAGTGACGGTGAATATACCCTGCTTGGAGTTTGAACTTTAAACATGTTTATTTTGATAATCACGTTCATAAAGGGGCAGAGTAAAATTGCATTGAACACACAACTAAGCTTACTATACAAATTCTAATTCGTCTCTCTAGACCACTAAAGAGTTCCAATTAAACCTTATATATAATTCCATCTTTTCCATCAGCATTCGTCTTCGACAATGAAGATGTTTATTGGCGCCTACTTCCCCTCCCTCGTGGTAGAAGACCATCTAGCTAGCAGAATGTACCCACTATCTCGCTTCTTTGCATTCCTACTGGAAGAATTCGGGTACATGCACATACAGGCTACCAAACCTGATACCATCGGTAAGTTAAATGTATTAAAAATAAAATAAATGACACTCAACTATCAAGTGACTATATATACTGCGGCGCACTGCTGAACATAGTCCTCTCCCAAGATATATGACAATAATTTGATCCAACGAATTGATTGGTCGTGGGTAGTGGATGTAGATTTTATTATTTACGTGTAATAAAAATGGTAATCATGATTTTAAGTGTTGACGTCTTCAGGCTGTGCCAAGCCACCACCGATTATTCGTTCTGGTTATAAATCATGTAGCTTTTTTTTTTAATCTTTACCCTTATCATTACTCCAGGTGTTCCTCTGACGGATTCCCCAGCTGGTCTTCTGGCTTACATCTTGGAGAAATTCTCCACCTGGACCAAGCCAGAACATAAACTCCTAGCTGATGGTGGACTGGAAAAACGCTTCACAAAAGACCAGCTCCTTGACAACCTGATGATCTACTGGTCTACTAACTCTATCACTACTTCCATGAGGTTCTATGCTGAGAATCTTGGATTTAGACTACAGGAAATGGGTTTGGATGAGTAAGTATAAATGAGTAAATATAGTACATAAGTATTAAACGTAAATTCTATGAAATAAAAAAAAAAACTTGTTAGGGTCCTTTACATGACGGCTAGGTCAAAATCAATTTTTTATTTTCATTTTAAGTAAGCCTTTTGAGGCACTTTCAATACCCAATTCCAAAATTTCATTCGTATGAAGAAAGTTCAATTTTAACTCTTATTTTTAGGATCCCTACACCAGTTCCTACCTGGGGTCTTCAAGCCAAAAACGAAGGTTTCTACCAGCCACCTGCCCTTCTGAAGTACAAGTTCACGAACCTCATTGGTACCACAGTCCTGGATGATGGAGGGCATTTCCTAGCTTTTGAATTACCTAATGAATTCACCGCTGATGTGTTCAAAGCCATGAAAGCTTTTAAGGAGTGGCATAAGACGAATAAAAACGCTGAACTTTAATTTGGTTTAGGATTAATAAATTTTAGTATTCATAAGTTAATGCCGCGCCCGCCACCTCCATGCCTCGGAAAGCACATTAAGCCGCTGTCATACGTTGATCTTTGGCAGTCGTTAAGTCAATTCTGACAATCAGTCTTACGATGATACTGTTACCCAGTAAAATGTGGTCAGATAGGCAGTCGCTCTATGTAAAAAAGGTATATAGCTGAATTTGGTAAGACTGGAAGCCGACCCCAACATAGTTTGAGATAAAAGCTGGGCAGAGGATGATGATAAATAAATTATTTTTTGTTTAAGGATTTTGTTTTTTTTTTGCCATAATAATATCGAATCATCACTTTAGTACCTAATATTGATCCACGTGCCCATAATATGGAAATAAAAACAAGTCAGCTCAAAGATATCCTTAGCATGCATGTATGCTTTGTCTTTTTGAAGTGCTTCAGATGCATGTTTTTTTTTTGTGAGCAAAAATAAATAATAATCTAATAGTTATTTAGAAGCAATTTCAACGGTTTAACATGCATGTTTTTAATCCTAATGTCTCGCAGTCGCAAAAATAACTGCCGAACACGAAATCTGGGTTCGATTCCCAGGTCGTGTCAAAAATTTGTTAGATGCTAGCTTTGTGTTAAAAATAGTCAGTAGAGCTCGGAAGCAGGATATACTATACAGGGTGTCACAGAAAGTATGGATAATCCACAGTGAGAAGACTGTTAGAGGTCCAGAGTGAGAAGACACTTAGAGGTCCGAATCACACGTCCATGTAGTAAGATCCGCGATTTTCTGTAGTTTTAGTTACACCTCTGCCTAACACTTCGGGGATACAGGCGTGATGGTATGTTATGTATGTAGTTACTACACTTTTAGTGATTTTGAACCGAATTCCGACCTTTAAAATATTTATGATAACTCTGCCATGGCGCCGTATTTTATTAATAGTAGCTTAAAAGTGTGTTTGTCGGATGATTGCGACGAGAAGAAATAACCGTAGAAGTAAAAAATGTATTGAAGTGAAAACCTTCATTATCTTTAAATTTTCTCAAATCTTTGAGGAATTATTTACAGCAATACGGTAATATTATAACGATTGTCATACATTAATCTTTGAAAGTCATTAAGTAATTAGTCACTCCAATTCTCACAACCAGTCATATTATGGGATACTGCCACTAGCCAGTATCCCATCTTACCGAGTGAAGTGGATTATGAAGAGCAGATAGGCTCGATGTAAAATATTTTTCAACTGAATCCGGTAATGCCGGAAGCCGACACCAATATAGATTAAGAAAAAACTAGGCAGAAGATGTTTAAATACGCTTTAGCATAGATCATCTCCCGAGCATTTTCCCAACTATGTTGGGGTCGGCTACCAGTCTCACCGGATTCAGCTGAATACCGTATTTTACATGGAGCGACTGCCTATCTGACCTCCACAACCCATTTTACTGGGAAACACAGTATCCCATAGTAAGACTGGTTGTCAGAATTGACTTAACGACTGCCAAAGATCTTTGTATGACAGCCGGGACCTACTGTTTAACGTGCTTTCAGATAAACAATGATAATTATAATCAAGATTTCACAGTTTTGGGAAAACCTAAATAATTATTTTTGTTTGTTTAATCTTGACCTCTTTAGATAATAAAATAAGTATACCTAATACCTACTTCCAAATTATACAAGTAAGAATGACCGTGCATTAAACAGCAAAATATAATCATATCAATGTTATGTTTACTATAAATACCTACTCGTATAAAACCTGTTGCGACAAGTCGAGTAGATAATAGATACCTGATCAAATTTAATGAGATCAGTGATCAGCAGACTTAATTCGAGTGCTTCATATTACGAAATTATACCATGAAGACTGAATGGACCGATGTTTGTTACTTTTTTACACGAAAACGACTAAAAGAATTAAGACCAAATTTGGCAAACAGATAGTTTATAACCTTTTTTTTGACCCGGTGTAAATCCTCCATGGACTACCTCCGCCTTGGGGAAGACGGAGGGGCGTGCCGGACTCCTACAGGCTAAAACCACCGGACTGCTTCTCCGTTCCCTATTGCCGGGGACCAGGCGGGAACGCATGTTGCAATACTACCGCGACAGATAGTTTATAACCTAGATTAACACAAAGGGTATTTTATATCCCGAAATTATGAGCACGAGTACGACGCGGTAATTACAGGTTTGGTATGTAATGGTCTTTATTAAAAATAATTGTACTAAGTACATAACATAGTTACAAAAATATGCGATACAAAATCTCATTAACGGTTTGTCTGTTTACCTGTAAAAAGCGAATGTTTACCTGATATAGGCCTAAGAACTATAATTTTAGGTTCATTGCTCCAGTGACGTCGTGGTGGCTTAGCGGTTCAGTGAACGGATTTGTATGCACAAGGTTGCAGGTTCGAACCCAGGCAAATACCAATGTGGCTTTTTCAAAGTTATATGTACTTTCTTAATTATTCTAAGACACTTCTGACAAACGGTGAAGGAAAACATCGTGAGGAAACCGGGATTCCAAAATTTGGTACCTATCTGAAATCGCCAATCCGCAGAGAGCAAGCGTGGTGATCAATTCTCGTGCCTTCTCTATATAGGAAGAGGCCTGTGCCCAGCAGTGGGGCGTTTATAGGCTGGATTATGCTCCTGTGATATTTGTGTTGAACCCAAAGTCCAAGCTTTTATTAACAAACTTTCACTGATAAAAAATGAACTTTTCATGTTGACTTAATTATTTTCGTACCCAATTATTGATAAAAAGTCTTACCATATTTAATATCGATTGCTTAATATTTAAAATTTTACAAATATATCAATTATTTCTTTTGAATTTAAAAGGATTTAGTAAGACTAAGACTACTACTATTAAAAGTAACAAACCCAAACCTTACTCTTAGTACTACTTTACACATACGAAATAAAAAAAAACACTTTTGCTCGAATTTTGAACCTCTTTCCTTTTCAAGTCGTTTAAAAGCTAAATGAATAAAGAATATAATGCTTCTATTTTTCTTTACTTTTAATTTCTGATTACAGTAAGTATTATGTTCAATCGTTACTTCATGCCCTTTGCCCTGCAATGCATCGGCTATATACCGATGTACAAAATATTTTAATCACTATGTGTATATAAGGTGCTATAAAAACATCTGCCACGGCTTTAATGGGAGGTAGTATTGTGTTTATAGATTACAATAGTAAAGATAAATTATTGATTATTTATCATATTTTTTTTCATACAAAAAAAATAACGTATAAATTTGAATTGATTTATTAGTATAAAACCATCCCGTGTCATAAGCTGTTGCCGCTCCGCACCGAATTCAAACATTTCGCAAAACGCCGCCGCCGCCGCCGCGCCGCGCCGCCGCCGTTCATACACTGTTGCCATTCCTATCAAAGGATGCCGCCGCCGCCGCGCGCGCCGGCCGCCGGCCGCTCGGCTCGCCAGTCAGTCGCCGCCGGCCCGCGCGTTCGGACGTTAGTTTTAGCGGTCAGCGACAGCAATATCGCGCGCGCTTTCATTAAAAATGCCTCCCAGACGACAGTAATCCAATCAAGAATATCTACATACTCGGCCGAACTCGAAGAGGAAGTGCTTCAGTGTCATCCTCTTGCGAGCACCAGGGATGCTGCTCGAGTCTTCGACGTGAGCGACAACTACGTGTGGCGACTTTTAAATCGTGAAGGGCTCCATCCTTACCACTTCACAAGTGCCGTGGCCTCCTCACTCGCCGGATTTAACCCCTCTAGACTTTTTTTTGTGGGGTCGTGTGAAAGACCTTGTGTACGGCCAAACCGGACATGATATTAGAAGTGTGGTAGAACCAAAAAGGCGCATCAAACGCGCATTTAGGCAAGTGAAAAGTGAAACGTACACATTAAATAAAGTGAAGAAACATGTATGCAAGCGTGCCTTCATCTGTGTGCAACGCGAAGGCGGACTTGTGCAACAGTTTTGTAGATAAGTAGGTACTAGTACTAGGTAGGGAGTGAGTTAATAACTGTAAATACGGTGCAATCGTTGTAAATAAAATGATTAACTTTTAAACACGCCAAGTTACTGTAATTTATCGTTATTCGATATTAATCTAAGTAAGTACCTACTGTTTGGTTTCTTAGATTTACGCGAATGTTAGACATTGAAATAAAACTACTTTTTACGGAATTTTAATAAAACCGCGACAACATCCGTAAAAAAGTAGGTTTATTTCAATAACTACTGTTTATAAAATAATAACACAAGTTTATCATCTTATTTACCTACGTCAGTGTTTTTTGAAGAATGCGGTAGCTGGTAAGTAGTTGCACTTTTAAAACACTTGTATGCCTGCGTATTATTGTGTACCTACTAGATTATGTAGTGACGAACTAGTCAGCTGATTACAGTTTTCATTCACAGAAAAGATGGAAAGAGATAGCAGTTGTTTTCATTGACGAAGCGTCACATTGCGCGTAATTTGTGAACCACGTTACGCAGAATAGAGTCAATGTTAATTTAACTATTTTAGTCTCTCAAATTTAATTAACTGTTCCGGGGTACGAAAGTTCTTCACTATTGTAATCTATAAACACAATACTACCTCCCATTAAAGCCGTGGCAGATATTTTTATAGCACCTTATATGTCATAGGTATCTGCTTTGACAACAATCTAGATACGCAGTGTGTGCCACCCGGCGACAGATAACGCACGTGTATAACAACTGTATATAAATCAGTGTTGTGTTATTATATTTTATTAGTAGTGTTAACTTCTGTGAAGTTGTAGAACATAGTCCTAAGGACAAGGGTCTATTAATTAGTTTTTTTGATAGTGTTTATAAAAAAATGTAAGTTGATTTACTTTTTTGGAACTTAATTAAAAAGCGGTTGAAAGGTGATTAAAATTGTGATTTGTATTTTTTAAATTTTAATTTATATTATAAGTTCTAAACTCGGATATAATTAAAGAAATAATGAAGAAGCATTCATTTTAGTTCATGGCGAAAATATCGGACAAAGAAAAATTTAACAGAATGTTAACGATTAAAAGCGGTCTGAAGCTTGTTACAGATTTCGATAAAGTAGAAAACATAAAATTATATGAATGTAAATATGGAACTTAACCGTTCTAATATAGTATTAAAATGACAAAAACTGATAATTAAAAAAAATAAAAAAACACGCCTGCCATGACAAAAAAGTGAACTAAAAAATTAAAAAAAAAGTCAAGTATTTGCAGTCGGGCCCCTGTAATGAATTGTTCCAAGTAACCGTCCCCCGACTTTGTCATGGCAGGCGTGTTTTTTTATTTTTTTTAATTATTAGTTTTTTATTTCATATCTTTTAGAGATATAATGACCAATACTGAGCAAAAAAAAAGATCGTTCGGAACCCTTTGCAGGCGATTTCGACTCACACTTGACCATTTTTTAATGTCCACATAGCCTATGTCACTCGGGATAACTCAAAGCTTCTAATGATACCACAAACATTGAAATCGGTCAAGCCTTTTAGAAGTTATGGTGGAATAAAGAAACTCACAAACATACATACATACATACATACATACATACATACATGAACCCTGAAAACATAACACTCCTTTTTGGGCAGTCGTGTAAAAAATAGACTTTATAAAATTTATTTGATTAAAATGACACAATCGGCACCCTACGAAAATTTTAGTAAAGAATTCATTTTGAAAACTTGGAGCAATATCTTTAATTATATAGAGGTACTCAAATATAGATTAAAAACATAAGCTTGAATTTATTTATTATGTAATACCAGTATAATTTTCCGTACTTACTTAAATAGCCGACAGTAGACAAAAACTACACTTGACAACTTACTTTACTATAAAAACATCAATGGCCTTCATATCTAACCACACATGAGATTACAATGTTTATGGTCCTGAGTATTAAACAAGTTTGACCTTTGAACGGCACTGTCTTGAATAACATCTATTAAATAACGTTATATAGAAAATAACGGCCAAATACAAATGATACTTCAAACCAAACTATATCGGAGTACCATAGATAGAGACAAACTTCTTCAGAAAATAGGTATAGTAGAAGTGCAAAGGTACTGTGCATAAATGCAGTAAATAGTTGTGGCACATGAACGGCCCATAGGTATTGTAACTGCGAAGTGAACCCACCCCTATTTAAAAGTACATATTCCTCGAGGCCTCAAAGACACAAATTAAAAAAAAAAAACACTTACATTTAAAACATCGGGTATAGACTACTGTAAGATTCGAATCTTCATGTATGTATTTTGAGAACTGTATTTCAAAAAATCCTTTTTTTTTATCTAGATACAATCATGGGCTTTTTAACAAAAGCTTTCGTCGTTGCTATACTGGGAGTAGCAGCATGGTTTACATTTGGCGGCAAAAGTCCCAAACCCATTCCACAGTTAGATCCCGAAGCGTGGTGGGGACCTAAAGAACTTCAGGGGAAACTTGACAAAAGCATACGACCTTTCAAAGTCAAGTTTGAAGAAGAGGTAAGAGAGGCAAAAAAAAATATATAATATATATTTTCTTATTAACTATGTTGGCAGAAGCCAGTTCATAAACATGAAAAATTAATGAAGACGTGGCCTTTTTCTGAAAAGTCGAACAAATCTAAAATATTTTTTTATTGTTCCACCCTTGAAATATCAAAGACAACTTAGTAAAATTATGAAAACTACCTGTTCCACTGGATGGCAAAGTCCTTTTTTCATGTAGAGTAAGAACCAGATTTGATGATGATTTTATTTCAGATGATAAATGACCTTAGGTTCCGTCTAAAGAACCACCGTCCTTTCACACCGCCACTAGAAGGAGTAGCGTTTGAATACGGATTTAACACAAAACAGATAGATGGCTGGTTGAACTACTGGGCGGAGAAATACAACTTCAGTGAAAGAGAGACCTTCTTGAACCAGTTTCCGCACTTCAAGACCTATATCCAGGGTCTGGATATTCACTTCATCAGGGTGAAGCCACAGGTAATTGATCATCACCAACCAAAGTGCTTCCTTGATAATTTAATTGTGGCTATTACAATAAGAATCAAATTTGAATCTCCTCAGGTGCCGAAAGACTTAGAAGTCATCCCCCTCCTCATGATGCACGGATGGCCTGGCTCTGTGAGGGAGTTCTACGACGCCATTCCCTTGCTGACCCGCCAGCGACCAGGATACAACTTTGTCTTCGAAGTTATTGTACCGAGTATACCCGGATACGGATTTTCACAAGTAAGTATAAGATGAATACTAAAATTTCTCTCCATAATTTGAAGATATTCCAATCCATTGTAACGGTTCTTTCGTATATATTTATAGCTAAGCTAAGTATATAGCTAAGTATATCCTGCATATTCATAGAACCTTAAGCCCATAACCACTAAAAGGATGTTTAAAATAAAAATAACCATTTCAGCATTGGATTTTTGTATTTATTATTTACGTACGATACACATCACGCATACAATTTTAGTTAAACATAATAATTATCTTTAGGCAGCTGTCCGTCCAAACCTTGGCATGCCAGAAGTAGCGGTGATCTTCAAGAACCTGATGAACCGCCTTGGCTTCGAGAAGTTCTACGTCCAGGGCGGCGACTGGGGCGCAGGCATCGCGTCTGCCATGTCCACACTCTTCCCTGATGTTATATTAGGACACCATTCCAATATGATCGTCAGCCAGGTTAGTATTCCAAAAGTTACTGGTAAGACTAGCACGAGGAAAATTGTCTTTAACACAGTACTAGATAAATAAGAATTCTTAAAAAAACTTTGATTAATAATCACGGTGACAGAACCATGTTTGAAGTTTGAACTTTAAGAATATCTTCCTTGATGATAGATCTTAAACACGAACAGAGTACAAATTTATGTAAAACACAACTATCATTAGTACATTACTTGAAGTAAACTCATACATGCTTCCCATTTTACTTTATTTATAACGCTTATCTTTTCCAACAGCATTCGTCTTCAACAATGAAGTTGTTCATCGGTGCCTTCTTTCCCTCTCTCGTCGTAGAAGACCATCTGGCTAGCAGGATGTACCCACTATCTCGCTTCTTTGCTTTCTTGTTGGAAGAGTTCGGGTACATGCACCTGCAAGCTACTAAACCTGATACAATCGGTCAGTTAAAATAAATGATACTCAACAAATAACTGAGCCTACCACAATCTACTGGGCATAGGCCTCTCCCAAGACAAATCAGAATGATATGATCCAACGACTTTATTTTTACGTTGGATAAAAATGATACCCGTTGTTTAAATTACGGAAATAAAATTACATTATTTATATCGAAACTTGGACTTTAATGATTACGTGTATTTTATGGACAGATTTGACATTTCCTTAACGGCTACCCTGAGAAAAAATCTCAAATATCGCCTGTAAACTGCACAAAAAACTATTGTGCAGTTTGGCGATATTTTATGTTATTCTCTCAATAATGTTCATTTTAATAAATAATTTTACTCGTTACATATATATCAAATTATCACATACTAAACCTTCATCATTTTTGCAGGAGTACCTCTTACTGATTCCCCTGCCGGCCTTCTGGCTTATATCTTGGAGAAATTCTCCACTTGGACCAATCAGGAACATAAGCTTCTCGCTGATGGTGGAATCGAAAAACGCTTCACAAAAGACCAGGTCCTTGACAACCTAATGATCTATTGGTCTACTAACTCAATCACTACTTCTATGAGGTTCTATGCTGAGAATCTTGGATTTAGACTACAGGAAATGGGTTTGGATGAGTGAGTATACTCCATATTTTTCACGGCATTCGTCTTTTATAATGTGAAGAAAAACTATAGACCTAAAAGTGACTCTTGCATGTTGCCTAAATCAATATCAGAAACAAAATTATTTTATTCAAAGAAGACCTTTTCAGCCACTTTTAAAACGTTAAATGGCTCTCGTTGCAGGGTTCCATTTTTTTTTCTTATGTAGAAGAACCCACAAGACCCTCTTTAACCCAAAATCATTCCTTTTTATAATTATTCCTTGCTTTTCTTAGGATCCCAACACCAGTACCTACCTGGGGTCTACAAGCCAAGAACGAGATGGGATACCAGCCACCTGCTATTCTGAAGTACAAGTTCACGAACCTCATTGGCACCACAATCCTGGATGATGGAGGGCATTTCCTGGCTTTTGAGCTACCTAATGAATTTTCTGCTGATGTGTTCAAAGCTGTCAAAGCATTCAAAGAATGGCGCCAGAAGAAGACTGAACTGTGATTTGTTTTAGTTAGTAAATAAAGTTTAATTTATAGTTTCATATTATGGTTTTCTTATTTTGTATCCTTATTGCAAGCCTATCGGATTTGCTGTTAGAAAACTGCCTCGTTGGCCTAGTGGTGCTAAGCGCAACTGCTACGCTAGAGGTCTTGGGTTCGATTCCCAAGTCGACCAAGGTGTTATTGGGTTTTCTATGAAATTCTCAGTAGCAGGTCGGAGTTTGGATTTGTGCCCGGTTAGTGGCAATAGGCTCGCCCCCTATTACATGGGACCTAAACGTACCGGCGAACTGTGGGTGTACATTGGTACACCTCTGCCTAACCCTTCGGGGATACAGGCGTGATGGTATGTTATGTTATGTTATGTTTTAGTTCTAGAGATTCGATTTATTTCATCTACTTTAACTAATTTTTACTTCCAAATAGGTTAGCATTATGTTCAAAAGTGAACAATAGTTACACAAGCATAGTTACAGTTATGCGTACATCATAAATATAGTTGTAATCATAACGCATACTCTTTAAAAATATACCTACTATTAAGTACCTAACAGATATGACACGCTTAATTATTCCAAGTCATCCTTAACCAACAAAAATTGTTGGTAATCTAGTAAATTGACATAAAGATAACATATAATTTAGATGGCTGTGATATACAGTCAAAACAAGCTTAAATATTGAAACTATGGAAGATATTTAACAAGTACAGAGTCTTAAATGAGGTGCGAAAAGAAATATAGCACAATATTTACTAATATGTAGTTTTATTACTAAGTCCTTAAAGGATCAATATTATAGACTTGCACGTGCCCAAAAAATTTTGGATTTCGCTGATGTCCATAACCTGAGCTCGTGATGCACCGCATGACTTGTACTAGCGATGAATTCCATTTCTGTATGAGAGAAGATCTCGGCACTCAAAGTCCGGTGAAGCAGTCAAAGCCTGCGCTCAGGCTAACTGCAAAGATCTCTACCAAAAAAAAATCTCGGCACTCAAGTGAATCTATTAGTTTCCGATATTAGTTTGGAAAATATTTTTATACTTTTGACGGGAAATGATCTTCATCTCCCTGCCCTGGTTCTAATTTATTAATTTTCTCTATTACTCGATATCTCAGCATTTAGACCTTTTTTTCTCATATTTTACTTTATCACAAAATCTAATGATCTCTTTTTAGGTCTTCCTCTGCATGTAGGTACACATTTATACCAAAAACGAACAAGTTTAAGTAATTTTTAGGATACATCAAAAATTTATTTCTGAATATACCGCAAGCCCCAAGTTAGCCAAAATTAATCTATAATACCTCCCTAGGAAACCGCTCTGAATTAGGGCGATATCATCAGTATCTATTTGAAGAATACCTATTGAATAATTTTATCTTCAACCTACAAGTGTGTTGATATTGAATTAATTTGGAACCACTGGGTCGACACGCGACGGCGCGTGGCTCCGCGCGCTTGCATTCATAATAGTTATTATTATGTGACTTATCTATACTCAATTGTTTGTCTGTTTGTTAAGGGTGTTACTTAGGAGAGTTATTTATATTTTATTCATTAGTATTTTGTTGGACGTGAACTCTTTAAAAAAGAAATTGGGGCAAAAACAATATCCTTATTACTACGGCATTTTTCTACATAATGGTACATACCAGGCTAATTAATAACTTTATGTTTTGTTCCAATTGAAGCCACAATTTAATTGACCTAAAGGTACTGGGTATATCATAAGTGTAAATAAGCACGTTGCTAGTAGAAAGCAATAACGTGAAAAATTTCACACTAAAACTTTGTTTCAGAGGCTTCGCTTAACATGGGTGCTAATACTCCGTCTCTTTCTTGCAATACTCTATCTCTTTCTTGCACCCTTCATTGTAGGAGAAATGGGTGTTAAGTCTTTTCACCCGACAAATCTCCTAGCCATGTTATCAGTTTCGCACACGCCTTCTCTGATGGTTGAGTTAAATGATGCGATTTTATTAGCTCTGGTTGGATGGATTGATTTTAATAGTAAAAATACAGTTGTGTGAGCTCGAATGTACACGGCAGCGCCTTCTATTCGCCATATATTTGTTTAAAATACTGTAAAATTGGTTTAAATACAGCTTTACGTAAAATTAGATTTATGTTAACTTAAAAAAAAATACGTCCGAATTCTTTTATTAATTGACGAACGTTAAATGCTTATGTACAATTTTTTTTATTTATTATCAGCTGATCAAAATTAGCAAAAGAGGTGTAACTTTTTATTCCAGTATTTACTACATATATTTTTCTCCAACTGCCTCGTTGGCCTAGTGGTTCTAAGCGCGACTGCTACGCTAGAGGTCTTGGGTTCGATTCCCAAGTCGACCAAGGTGTTATTGGGTTTTTCTATGAAATTCTCAGTAGCAGGTCGGAGTTTGGATTCGTGCCCGGTTAGTGGCAATAGGCTCGGCCCCTATTACATGGGACCTAAACATACCGGCGAACTGTGGGTGTACATTGGTACACCTCTGCCTAACCCTTCGCCCTTCGGGGATACAAGCGTGATGGTATGTTATGTTATGTTATCTTTCTCCATTACTATGGGCCGAAGTTTCATTTCAAACAAGACGCAACGCATTGCCCTACCGTGTCTGATAATTATCGACCCACACTTCTTTTCCAAGTCAGGGTGAATGGCACAATACTGGCACTAAGTACTTTGGAACTACGGACAAGTCAAGACCTGTCTAAATTGGAAATTTATTAAATGACAAATATAACAATATTACACAAGAATTACCACTGTAAGCATTATCATAACAATCATAACAAATGACAATGATAATTCATATTCAAGAAATTGGATGACACTATTTTATTGGTTACTAGCTGTGTTTGCGATTTCGTTCGCGTGGATGACGAAACTTATCAATGAGTTTTTAACCGCAAAATTAAGTTTGTTTTTTATTTATTTATTTATTTATTTATTTATTTATTTGAAACATATAACACCATTACAGATCCATTAAATCCAATGCGATGCTATACAAATTATCAACATTATATAATAAACTATTCTATACATATATAAACAATGAGATAAACAAAAACAAACAACAACTTCTATTGACAATTAAATATTTACATTTTATTTTCTATAAGTCTCTGTGCGCTTTCAGTAAATTTAGGGAGGGTAAGTAGAAATATATCTAAATTATTATTTAGCTTATTAATTAAAATTATTGCTCGCGACATTGGAGCAAACTTGAGTAAGTTCGTCCTTGCTACTTGAGCGCTGAGCAGCGGCGGGCGGCGGCGCGCCCCCACGTACTGGCTCGGCGCGCACAGCCGCAGCTCCGCCAGCACGTCGGGGTGCTCCAGCTGGCCCCGCAGCACGCGGAACATGTATTTTACTAGGGCTACGTCTCTTCTGACTGCTAGTGTGCAATACCCCACCATGCCCATAACGAATAAGCTCGGATACATAAGTGGATAAAATGGATAAATCCCAAATTGCTTTAAGTATAAAAACCTTGTAAATTTATTTTGAATTTTTTCAATCATTAATATATATTTAGTCTCGTGTGGATTCCAAATTAAAGAGTTCGTTTCCAGGTGGCTACGAACCAGTGCGTTATATAATATTTTAACTGCGTTTGTATTATTAAAATCCTTACATTGACGCAAAATAAAACCTAAATTCCTAAAAGCTTTCTTACATACCGTGACAATGTGCTTGCGGTATGTCAGTTCAGTTACCATCTCGACGCCTAAATCCCTAACTTGGGCCACCCGTGAAAGCGAGGTATCGTCCACTTTATACAGGTGGCACAACGGGGAGCGAGCTCGACTGTAGCTCATCACGCAGCACTTATCAACATTAAATAGTAGTTTGTTAGCATGACTCCATTGAACTATTCTGTTGATGTCGCCTTGAAGTCGCATACTATCGGTTGTGTTTATAACTGACATGAAGACTTTTAAGTCGTCCGCAAACAGCAGACACTTAGCTTCCTCAACTACAATTGGCAGATCATTGATCATCACCAAGAACTCTAAGGGACCTAAATTGCTTCCCTGACTTACGCCGGAAAACGTGAAGTACGGTCTCGATGTATGTCCCGCATATTCTACATACTGTCTACGCTCGCTCAGGTAGCTTGCGAAAAACTTTAACAGTTGCGGAGTGAAACCCATCACCGCAAACTTTCGTAACAGCACATCATTATCCACCAGATCGAAAGCCTTTTTGAAATCGAAGTACGCGACGTCCACCTGCCCCCCCGCGTCCACCACAGGTGTCACGTAGTTCACGAAGGACAGAAGGTTACTCCCCGTACTCCGACCCGGGAGAAAGCCGTGCTGTGCGTCAGTCAATTGAGACCTTACTTGCGAGTAAATACATTTGTGTAATGCAGATTTATTGTTTATACTTTTCCGGGATAAAAACTACCCAGTGTGGTGCCCAGGATAATAAAGAATAATTAGGTATACAAAGTTTCATCGTAATCGAACCGGTAGTTTTTGCGTGATACCTGAACAAACAAACAGAGAGACAAAAATTTTTTTTTTACACATTTTTTTTTTCGGTGTCGGTTTTGTAACACCCCCCGCCATTTATATTTTTGATATTTTCAATGTACGGAATTTTCACTCCTACAGATTTATTATAAGTTTGTATAGATAAGTATCTTGATCTGGAAGACATATATAACCGAATACAAGAATCGGTATACCAGTGGTGATAAAAGTTGGCTATTTATAACAACGGCCATCACTAGAGCTTGAAACGCAGTGACAAGCAGTTGTGTTATTTGAATATGTAAGTGACAATTATAAATAATGCATGGCTTTTAAAACCTCAAAGTTTGTTACATATGTTTTTATTTCTTATTTAATATGACATGTGTTTCTTTTTTTGAACGTTTTTCATTTCTGCATAAAAGCAAAATTTTGTTTTTTTTTTTAATAATATTCCGGGACAACTCACACACGGTTATCTGATCCCAAGCTAAGCAGAGCTTGTGTTATGGCAAACAGACAACTGATAAACATACTTATATATTTCTAAATACATACATATTTTATAGATAAATTACACCCAGACAACCAGAACAAAATGATCGTGCTCATCACACAAACATTTGTCCTGGGTGGGAATCGAACCCACGACCTCCGGTATAGCAGTCAGGGTCACTAACCACTAGACCAACAGGCCCGTCTCATATTCTATTTGATTAAAATCTCCTCATTTATTTGGCTAGAAACAGTTTATTAAATAATAATCTTATTTTTTTCAAGTCAAGGCCAATAATTAGCAGTGGTTACCTATCAACAAAAACGCAGAATCATCCTTATCATGCAGAATCATACAATATCATGCCATCTTAATAATATAATAATGATGAAATTCTACTGCCGTATTGCTCAATGTACCCCAATATATGTACTGTGAGCTTGTTATGATATTAGTGTGTCAACCATTGTCAGTTGTAAATAAAAAACTGGCCAAGTGCGAGTCTGACTCGCGCACGAAGGGTTCCGTACCACCGTCGTATGAGAGCCCCCCTTAAATATTCATTTTATGTGGTTTTTAGTATTTGTTGTTATAGCGGCAACGGCAATACATCGTTTGTGAAAATTTCAGCTTTCTAGCTATAACGGTTTATGAGATACAGCCTGGAGACAGACAGACGGACAGACAGACAGCGGAGTCTTAGTAATAGGGTCCCGTTTTACCCTTTGGGTACGGAACCCTAAAAATACCAACAATGACATTTCGGTAAAGGAAATTGCCAGAGTGAATGAGATTGAAGTAGTGTGTGTGTAATCATTTATCATATGAGAGCGTAAAAGATTTAGTCTGATCGTACCTTCGATTAAATAGACTTAAAACAAATATTTGCGCTGAACTCAAACATCATTCCAATGGATTACAACCCGATGCCAACTTAACTATAAATACGCTAAAATAAACTAAACTCTTAACTAAAAGTCTAAAGTCAGATGCATAAAATTTCATGATATGCATCATCGTGTCATGTTCATTTCATCCTTTTCTTTCAAAGTTCGTCTCCAAGGTATTTTAAATAGCCAATAAACTTTCAGATCGCCATGGGCATCTTAATAAAAGCTGTAGTCATTGCTGTATTGGGTGTGGTAGCATGGTTTGCATTCGGTGGCAGCAGTCCACCAACTGTCCCGCACTTCGATCCCGTAGCGTGGTGGGGACCTATAGAACTTCAGGGGAAACTGGATAAAAGTATACGACCTTTTAAGATCAAGTTTGAGGAACCGGTAAGTTAAAACTAAAGAACTGACAACCTGAAAATAATAGTATGTCGCATTTTAGAAGAAAGCTTCATCAGTAGTGCTATTCTGTAACATTATTTTCATGTCTCGACAGCGGAATCCGCGGTGAGATGTCAAATACGTATTCTCGAATTTGAATTCTAAATCAAGGCTCATTGGGTTCACTTTTGACGTGAGCTTTATTGTCACTCAGGTGAAGCTCGATACCGAAATTATTTACAGAATAGACATACAGATGTTGGCTGAGTGAAGAATCAAATCTGGCAAAATTATTATCTTCTTTTTCTCACATCCAAATTAACTAAAGCAGTTAAGTAAATAAATGCGGACAAAATCATATACAGCAGCAAAAGCACTTGTGTTATGGAATTCAGAAACAATGAAAGTATCACAAACACCCAGACCTGAGGCAATGTAGATATATTGGTTTATACCAAGAAATAAAGCAGTAAATCAAAATTAAATAGCTAAGCTAAATTCAGCGTTGTTAATTAATGAGGAATTTGAACTTTCTAAAGCAAGTTTTCGTTTTTCAGATGATAAAAGACCTCAGGTATCGTTTAAAAAATCATCGGCCATTCACACCGCCTTTGGAAGGCGTCGCATTTGAGTACGGTTTTAACTCAGCCCAGTTAGACAGCTGGCTGACGTACTGGACGGAGAAGTACAACTTTACGGAACGAGAGAATTACATGAACCAGTTCCCGCAGTACAAGACATACATACAGGGTCTGGACCTTCATTTCATCAGGGTGAAGCCACAGGTAATGATAAATTCCTTTGTGAAACAAGAACAGCACAAAAATTCTCTTTTTTAATTTTGTACGTTTTGTTTCTGCATCACCCTAAGGTTGACTGGCAGAGAATGCCTTTTGGCATTAAGTCCACCTTTGTGCAAAAAGTATTAAATAAATAAATAAAATAACATTGTTTACCCACATGAGGACTTCTAAAGAATATAATGCAAAAAGAGAAAATTAGCATGAAATCAAAACTAGAACCAAAAGATTTGCATTTTATGTGTTCAACTAACCAATTTGTATTTTTCAGGTCCCTGAAAATGTGGAAATAATGAGGGCTAAAGCGTGTGAATTCGCCGCTAGAGGCGCTAGTGTAGCGTGAGGTCTCCAAAATGTCACTTGTCACTTTAATGGGTGGGCTGCGCGGTTTTATTTATTTCATTTAAGTTTAATTTTGAGGTATTACAAAATATTTAATTTAAAACATCCTTATTATGGCAAATACGAGTTACGGGTCAATGAATGTCAATGCTTTAAAAGTGGAACTAAGAAAAAGAGGTGCAAAGTTAAGCGGACTGAAAGAACAGCTAATTCAGAGGTTTGTTTACTGTTTACAAACAAAATATTTTGTCGAAATTAAGCTTCTTTACCGAGTTTACAGCTATGTTTTTCATTTTTTACAGACTTTAGGGGCCTTATCACAAAAGATGGTTTAAACCAAGACTAAGGTAAACCCAGATTTAAAATATACCCATCACTTTCTTATGTCATATAACAAAAAGAGACGGGGCTATTCTAAAACCTCGGTTTTTCTTAGACCATCCTTTTGTAATAAGGGGGTATATCTTTAGATCAGGACCTCACTCGCCAGTGGCGCCAACTGGTGAGCACAAAAACGGTAGCCCTCATTCCTCTACTCCTACTGCACGGATGGCCAGGCACTGTTAGGGAATTATATAAGGTGCTATAAAAATATCTGCCACGGCTTTAATGGGAGGTAGTATTGTGTTTATAGATTACAATAGTGAAGAACTTTCGTACCCCGGAACAGTAAATTAAATTTGAGAGACTAAAATAGTTAAATTAACATTGACTCTATTCTGCGTAACGTTGTTCACAAATTACGCGCAATGTGACGCTTCGTCAATGAAAACAACTGCTATCTCTTTCCATCTTTTCTGTGAATGAAAACTGTAATCAGCTGACTAGTTCGTCACTACATAATCTACTAGGTACGCAATAATACGCAGGCATACAAGTGTTTTAAAAGTGCAACTACACTGGTGATGGTTTTATACTAATAAATCAATTCAAATTTATACGTTATTTTTTTTGTATGAAAAAAAAATGATAAATAATCAATAATTTATCTTTACTATTGTAATCTATAAACACAATTCTACCTCCCATTAAAGCCGTGGCAGATGTTTTTATAGCACCTTATATAAAGCCATTCCGTTACTGGCGAGCCAGAAACCAGGATACAAATTTGCTTTCGAAGTTATTGCTCCAAGTATACCAGGATTCGGGTTTTCTCAAGTAAGTTTTAAAGGTGCCTCATTAATCAAATTTAAACTTTTTATTGACGGCCTTTCCTCTATGTGAAAATTACGACTAAGATTTATTTCCTTACTAGCTGTACCCGCGACGATGTTCGCGTTCATATCAGTCATCTGTGCGAATAAATATAAATTAGACTGTGGTATAGAGGGTCACCATCACGAACTACCTAGACACCGGCTTCAGAATGTTCTTTTTATATATTTAAAAATTTACAAAACACATGTACACTTCAATATTATCTTGTTTCGCTAGATGAATGTTTCTAAGTAGTCTGCTATACGCAAAATGTATCAGATGTGGAACCTGGAGTTTTGTCACAAATATTGCTTGACACGTGCCAAAAAAAACGATTTACCGCTTTTTTTCTTTTGCAATAGTATTTCGTTGGTACAGCAGTCCCTAGTAAGACTACCGGGATCGGGGTTTTGGTTCGAAACCCCGAAATTCGAAATACTGAACTACGCAGTAAAATTGAAAGTAGATATCAATATTATTTACGCTCCGCTCTTCTCATCTCTGCTTTGGTGAAGTCCGGTTTTAAGACTAAGGTAGTGTTCTCATCTTAGTTAATAGCTACCAGATGTCAGTGCGGTGCCTAAGCCTAGAGTATATGTGGAAGTGAAGGAACTTAGCAGCTAGGAACTATGTGGTCTGGTAATGGTGGCTGCTAATGAAAGGCAAAAGAGTGTGCGAGTGTGTTGTTTTTAAAGGGATGAACGACTGAGATAAGCAGGCTCCATTTTAATAAGGTATTTACCTGAGATCCGTGAAACTGAAAGAAAACGTTGACAATAGAGAGAGGCGCAGGATCAGAACTACCAAAACTGTGGTTAAAATTATTTATGACTGGAAACTAAGTAATAGACCAAGGACAACCGCATTCTACCCTGATCAAAGCCTTGGACTGGGGCTGTATCCTTTACAATAAAGTCGCTTTATGCTGCCCAGACGAAATGACGGCAGGTGGATTAAGACGGTGACAGAATGGTGGCCAAGGCATGGCAAAAGAAGCGTCGGTCGTCCGGGAGCAAGATGGGTCGATGACATAGTTAAAGTCTCGGGTCGAGTCTGAATGAGGCTGGCACAGGACCGTAGAAAATGGCACGAAAAAGGGGAGAACTATGCCCAACAGTGGGAGGAAAAGTTCTGTGGATGATGATGATACTGCCCAGCATAAGGTGCTGAGCTCAAATGATGCAATATTAATTTTAAAATGTAGAGAATGCGATAGAAAGTTTATTTTATTTTAGTTTTTGGGCCAAACTTCCAGTAAATAGGTACACAAACTAAATGAAATTTGTAAACGAAAAAATAGAAGATTTATCTGGATCAACGCATTAAAAACCCGTGTAGCAAGCTACCTTAAAATGAATATTAAAGAGTAAGTACTTACTAAAAAATTATATCATAAAAGATCATTGGGTTTTGAGTTAAAACAATAAAAATTTACAAATACAAAAAAAAAACTTGTCCATGGAATTCTATAGATGACCAACAGAAAACATTACACATTACTTTGATGAAATAATTTAAAAAAGTTACTCCTGAATTGAAAAATAAGATTCCTCATAGATCACAACTATAAAATGATCTATGAGGAATCTTATTTTTCAATTCAGGAGTAAATGTCGGTGCCATAGATTTATATCTATGGTCAGGGCATTTACGCCAGACGTTCTTTACAGCATATGACATGCTTGATCTGCAATGAGCAACACACTTAAAATTTAAAATACAAACATAATAATTTTGAGCTTATGCATCGGTCTAGTCTCGAAACAACAAAATGATACAAAGATTTAAACTAATAAAAGTTAACCTAGTAGAACACAAAAAGTGTTAGCTCGACTGAGACTTGAACTTGAGTAACAAAATATTCAAACGTATGTAACAAAAAGGACTCAAGAACAAAAATACAATCATTAACAACTGGATTTGAACCTGCAGCATGGACATCCGTTTCCAATCCTACAACCACCAAGCTGTTTACTACGACAGCTAGTTTTCCAAAAAGTATACTTTAATCACAATGAAGAATGGTCGCTATGGCTACCGTAGCCTGCCATAGTTACCTCTTGTTTATATGTCAATAATGCCAATTTACGTGTGCAGATGAGAAAATGAATTTGGAAATTTAAAGCTCCACCCCGTATTACCTAGATATAGTAGCGTGTTTAAACATAGCTAACAACCGTCGAAGATTTACCAAAAACAATCTCTCAATTTTTTACTGCTATCAATTCAGTAGTTCATAATTGATACTGTAACATGAAATCTGACCCCCGGCAAAAGAATGTTGTAATTTACTGTTTTATTAGATGTATAGAAGAAAATGCGCAACTCCATCTATGAATTTTAAAAACAACTATTAACCTCTATTAACCTCGCCAACATGATCAAATTTAAATTATTTATATCCAAAAAGGGCTTACACATATAGTACTAATAAAATTATCTATACTCCGTTAGAGCATTTTCTTTGTACTAAAAGTTGTATTATATTATATTTTCATACCTTTTTACTATTTATTTACATTTTTCCGATGAATTTTCAGTACTGAATTGATGCCGACGCTTGACCAATAGATGGCGCTGTATGTCCGGAATAAATTTTATTTTTTATTTTATTTTTTGTAATAAAAACTATCCTATGTCCTTTCTCAAGTTCCAAACTATGTCTGTACCAAATTTCACACAAATCGGTTCAGTAGTTTAGGCGTGAAGCAAAGACAGACAGACAGACAGACAGACAGAAAGACAGACAGACAGACAGACAGAGTTACTTTCGCATTTATAATATTAGTTTGGATTTATCTCTATCATTTCTTTTCAGGTGTTTCCCTAACAGATTCCCCAGCTGGTCTTCTGGCTTACATTTTGGATAAGTTCGCGACATGCACCAAGCCAGATCATAAGTATAAAGCTGATGGTGGGCTCGAGTACAGGTTCTCGAAAGACGATCTCCTAGACATCTTGATGGTCTACTGGTCTACTAATTCTATAACGACTGCTGTAAGAATTTATGCGGAAAGTTTTGGAAGCAGAGTGATGGCGTTTGGTTTAAATGAGTGAGTATAGCTTCAAATGTAATGAAGACAACAGACTTGGTATAAACATTTTAACATACTTCATTTAACTAGCTACTTATACGTTACTAAAAACAATAAATAAGGTAAAGTCGATTATTCTAAAGACAATTGCAGCTGAGTACCTACTTTTAAAAATATTTACCGTACCACTACAAATTTTCCTGCCTATTTACTTTTTGCTATTTTGGCTGCCTCATGGTGTGAGTGGTGCTTAGCGCGACTGCTACGCTAGAGGTCTTGGGTTCGATTCCCAAGTCGACCAAGGTGTTATTGGGTTTTTCCATGAAATTCTCATTAGCAGGTCGGAGTTTGGATTTGTGCCCGGTTAGTGACCTGAGTGAGACCTAAACATACCGGCGAACTGTGGGTGTACATTGGTACACCTCTGCCTAACCCTTCGGGGATACAGGCGTGATGGTATGTTATGTTATATTATGCTATTTTGGCGCAAATTCAAAATATAAAAATAAGTAGTATAGGTAAAAATGTACCTATAGCGTCATAATCTTTTATCCGTACATAATCATAAATCATCTCTTTGTGTATTTTTTAAAACCTAATGTTTTTTCACAGGATCCCAACGCCAGTGCCCACCTGGGGTCTTCAAGCCAAATACGACGGTTTCTACCAGCCCCCTGCCCTTCTGAAGTTCAAGTTCACGAACCTGATCAACACCACAGTCCTGGATGATGGAGGGCATTTCCTGGCTTTGGAACTGCCTGAGATCTTCACAGACGATGTGTATAGAGCTGTGAAAGCATTTAAAGAATGGCATCAGAAGAATAAATGAACTGAACTGATTTAGGTTAGGTTTAATAACGTTACATAGCTACAGATAATGCTGTCCCCGTAGCTAAGTAGGTTCGGTAACAATTTCCTCTACTGACATTTATCGACATGCTAAGAAGAAGAATAAATGTTTCTTTTTAAGGATACCTATTTTGTTTTTTTTTATGTCACGAAGGTTATTAACCGACTCTCAAGAGGTTTCTAGGTTTGTCTGTATGCATCTTTTTAAACTGCCTCCTTCGCCTAGTGGCGCAAAGCGCGACTGCTACGCTAGAGGTCTTGGGTTCGATTCCTAAGTCGACCAAGGTGTTATTGGGTTTTTCTATGAAATTCTCAGTAGCAGGTCGGAGTTTGGATTTGTGCCCGGTTAGTGGCAATAGGCTCGCCCCCTATTACATGGGACCTAAACATACCGGCGAACTGTGGGTGTACATTGGTACACCTCTGCCTAACCCTTCGGGGATACAGGCGTGATGGTATGTTATGTTTTTTATCTTTTTAAAATGTAAGGTAAGTAAACTAGTGTGGTGATTTACGCTTGTTTCTTTTTTAAAAGAAAAAAGAAACCTTTTGCCTTGGACTTGAGGCAGTTATATTATATAGTTTGCTTTTAGTTGTTATATAGAACGACCTATTAGCAGCACACTTAGAATCAAGTAATCTTTTCATTATCTTGGATTATAAGTAAATACTCAAACTGATAATGAGATAATGTTTAGATGCACAAATTGTTATGATAGTTTTAAAATATTTGCCAGTTATGCAACTTTATTTTGTTCTTCAATTGCTGACTTAGAAAAATCATATATGAAAATATAGCTTGATTAAATAAATGTGTGATTTTTAAACCACAATATTTTCAGCCAACAATATTTTATTACAAAAAAGCTGACATCAAGCCATCCCAATCCCAAATACCATCAAAATCGGTTGTCCCATTTAGCAAGGTCAACAAACAAACAGTCACTTTATCTACACTAGTGTAGATTATGTAATTATTACGATTACGACATCCGGCAAGATAAACACTAAACAGTTTGTGTTGTTATGTCTTAGGTAGCGGTCGTGAGTTATTTTAAACAGTTTTTATTTATATTGTGCTGTATCAAGGTTTGGTTTTCAATGTAAGTATTTTTTGCTTGTGTATTTATTTATGGATGGTATTTGGAATTATTTGAATTGAAGGCAATAAAAATAGTATTTTTTTTTAAGGTTATTTTATATTTCCTCCATAGTAACAAACTTTTCCGTGCCATTATAAAGTTCCTTCGATTTTTGTTACTTCTTTGTGTTTATTCGAGGATACTGGCGATACCAGAGTGTTGTCGTCATGTGGTATCTCTATTGTGTACTAAATAATATTTATATTGAATCAGAATAACATCAAAAACAGATAGATCAGATACTTCTTCTAAAGAATACTACTGCTAAGATTTTTCCTTACTGACGAGTATAGGTGTTGAGGTAATTATATAGTTATTTTTATTGCCTTCCGTATTTTGTGATGATTACAGGCCACTTATTTTTAAACCCATTGAAATACCCCCTTCAAGTCCATCAATCCACTCCAGTCAATTTATATTTAATTCACCATTAGCCAGTACCAAATGACATAGCTTCAAAATAGCGGTTTCAAATCTACAGACCAACTAAAAATTAGAATAAAAGTATTACGAAAATCAACCTTAATCCATTGAAATAAGAGCTACCTATATCAACGTATTAACACTTAAAACCTTGACTTTGAAAAAAAAACACAGATTTGTTTTTTTGTTTTATGTATGATAAGTTGTTTTGTTTAACTATAACGGAGCCACTAGATACAAGCTCTGCTTGTTTGTGGCTCATCAAATTGTTCTATTGTTCTTTATCTATTGAATAATTTAATAATAATGTTTATTACATTATTATTCAATTAGTATTATTTGTTCTTAATTATAGGACACGTCAGTTCGACTAAATATTAAAATATTTAAGCTTTACTATACCTGTATCAATTAGGTTATCTTTAATTATCTTACTTACATTTTAGGTAATAATATAACAGTAATTTATCAGTTCATATCATATAAATACAACATAAATGTGTGATTAATCATTTACTTTCTCGAAAACATAGATAATTTAGTTACTATGGATATCCACTTATTTTGGTATTGTGTGTGCAAGTTACATACTGTAGGTATTATTTCATTATTATCTTACTAAATAATACCTTTAATCAAGTAAAATTATTTGTAGACTAGCTGTGCCTGCGACTTCGTTCGCGTGGATGACGAAACTTATCAATGAGTTTTTAACCGCAAAATTAAGTTTGTTTTTTATTGTTTATACTTTTCCGGGATAAAAACTACCCAGTGTGGTGCCCAGAATAATAAAGAATAATTATACCAAGTTTCATCGTAATCGAACCGGTAGTTTTTGCGTGATACCTGAACAAACAGACAGACAGACAGACAAAAAATTTTCTTTTCACACTTTTGCGTTCGGTGTCGGTCTAGTAACACCCCCCGCCATTTATTTTTTTGATATTTTCAATGTACAGAATTTTCACTTCTACAGATTTATTATAAGTATAGATGTCAGATAGGCAGTCAGTCTACGTAAAATACAGTATTCAATTGAATCCGGTAAGATTGCAGTCTCTCACAAAGGCTCAAAAAGGAACTTCAGTAAAAGTTTTCTTTTTAATAAGCTTAAAAGTCAATTAATCCCGTAAAATTAAATCCCTTTTTCAGGGATTAACACGTCTTTATAACTTTTGAACTTTTGAAGATCTAAGATATGGCGGTCCTTTCACAGTTAGCTTAAGACAGCTTTTAATTTTTCACTCTTTTGTTTATTAATGAGTTCTAATTATTGCAAGACTTTTTAGAATTTGTAAAACTGATTAAGGATAATCGATTCTTTATAGTCTGAAATTACATGCCTGGACAAAATTTTATAAAAATCATAGATCGTGGTCCCTATTTGAAATATAAAACCTTCTTAGATAAATAAGTATTTATTTATTAGTTCTTGTGTCTTACCTTTAGGCTTCTAGTCTCACTGAACTTAGCCGAATACCAGTAATTTTATTAATATGAAATCATGGCTTAAATAAATATGTAAATAAATAAATGCGGACAACATCACATACATTGCTCTGAACCCAAAGTAAGTAGCTGTAAAACACTTGTGTTATGGAAATCAGAAACAACGAAGGTACCACAAACACCCAGGCCCGAGACAATGTAGAAAAGTGAGTTTCTACATTGACCCGACAGGGGATCGAACCCGGGACCTCAGAGCTAGCGGCACCTTGAAAACCGGTGCGTACGCCACTCGACCACGGAGGTCGTCATCAAATAATATGTCAATTTCATGATAAAAATGTGTTTTCTTCCAGATGGTCCGCGTCCTCTTCATATTGCCAATCTTGGCAGCCATCGCTATACCAGTGTACTTCTTATTCCTACAAGCTCCTCCACCGGTACCCAATGTAGACCTGAACGAGTTTTGGGGGCCGGAGAGCAAACAGAAAGAGGACACCAGTGTCAAACCATTCAAAATTAGCTTTGGGGAAAGTGTAAGTTCAATAAATCTGTTATGTTAGCTACATATTAAGAACAGAAGTCGTCTGATCTCTGAAAATAACTAATTAAGAGAAAATTGAAATATCCTGAAAATTAAGAACACCTGAAGTAGAAAACGAATTTCGTAATAATTACTTCTCAAGTAGGTACGTTTAAACCAGCTAAGTACTCTTATTGTCTCTATTTTTGGGTTCAAGAAAAGTGAACTACCTACCAAGGAAGGAAAGTGTGTTCACTTCTTCGAAAAATTTGGCCAGCTGTTGCCAAGCCCAGAAAAAATTACTGCTTTTATCATGTAGCGCAACTAGTGGTTGATAGTCGTTTTGATTTTTCCTGGAAAGGAGTACTTTAAATAACAATATTTTGATTTTGATCTATGTACGTATCTATTATTTCAGAATTTAAAAGACTTAAAAGACCGTCTCCAAAGGACAAGACCTTTAACCCCACCACTAGAAGGAGTCGGCTTCGAATACGGCTTCAACAGTAACGAAATCGACAGCTGGTTGAAGTACTGGGCCAACGACTACAACTTCAAGGAAAGGGAAACCTTCCTGAACCAGTTCCCGCAGTTCAAGACTAATATCCAGGGTCTGGATATACATTTTATTAGGGTTACTCCTAAGGTGAGTAGAAATATAAATAACACCAGATTCTTTAATAGTTGTAATACTTTTTACAAGCTTTTCTATCAATGTCACAAATCCTGCCATTTTTAACCGAATAGCCAGTGTTCGATAAAGTTATCCATAGTTATCCATAGACGGGCCTGTTGGTCTAGTGGTTAGTGACCCTGACTGCTATACCGGAGGTCGTGGGTTCGATTCCCACCCAGGACAAATGTTTGTGTGATGAGCACGATCATTTGTTCTGGTTGTCTGGGTGTAATTTATATATAATATGTATGTATTTAGAAATATATAAGTATGTTTATCAGATGTCTGGTTACCATAACACAAGCTCTGCTTAGCTTGGGATCAGATAACCGTGTGTGAGTTGTCCCGGAATAATATATTATATATTATTATATGCTTTCGCCAATCATTATGACAACGTAAATCATTTCGTAGTTTTCATGATACTGCGTAAAACTGTAATTAAAAACTACTTAGGAATTAGACGCAAGACCTAGTTTGACACCCGCGACCGTCTGATTTTAGACCGACGATTGCAACTCATAATGAGTCGCAAAAGCCAATCTCGGAGTATCTTTAATCTTTGAGTATACAATTATTATATGCAAACAAGTGTTGATCAAGTCTCTAATAACAAAATTTACAAAAAAGGGTGCACCTTTTTGAGCCCTTGGGAGCCAAGATACCATAGAACAGAAATATAAACGAGTCAAGATTATGAAACTCCCAATTTCCCGACAGCGATTAAAAGAGTTTATAAGGCTTCCAACTGCGACAATTCATACCTATTTTATTTTTCCAACTAAATCTTCATCATGTATCAAATGCATGTAAGCGAAACCGATACATTTAATAAGTTCTCAATTCCTCAGGTTCCAGAAGGTGTAGAAGTGGTTCCCCTCCTCCTCCTCCACGGCTGGCCAGGGTCGGTCCGGGAGTTTTACGAGGCTATTCCACTCCTCACAGCTGTTAGCAAGGACAGGGACTTTGCCTTCGAAGTCATCGCGCCCAGTCTACCTGGGTATGGTTTCTCTGATGTAAGTGTTTATAATCGTTAGTTTTAGTTCCATATACTTAGCTTACTCCGGTTTCTAAAACGTTGATCAAAACAAAAATAAGTTAATCACTTGTCAAACTTCATTTTAAGCGCTGTAATTGGCTGTTAGTTTTTTGGTCAACCAATCAGTCGTGATCAGTTGATTTGACAACAGATTAAGTTGATCAGCTTTCCATAAACCGAGGGTCAGAGTCTTATATATGGAGTCTATTTTTTATTGCGTCAGTAAATAAGTGAGATGATACTTCGCTCAAAACAGATCCAATTCGACGGTGAAAACAATTTATATTTTTCTTCAAAGAAATGTGTTAAAATGTGTTTTTTATTGTCTTCTTTACTTGTTAAGGTAAATAACTGTTTTATGTATGTTTCTTTACAGGCTGCTGTCCGACCAGGTCTGGGAGCTCCTCAGATAGCTGTGATCATGAAGAACCTGATGAACAGACTGGGTTACAAGCAGTTCTACTTACAAGGAGGAGACTGGGGAGCGCTGATTGGAAACTGTTTAGTGACGCTGTTCCCTAAGGTAAAGTAACACTCATTAAGCGCAGGCCACACCGCCAGCTAGCGGGCGGGCGGGCTAGGCGGGTGGGCGAAGCGAACGAAGGAAACTATACAAACTACGCGAAATATTGGCGAGCTAAACTATGGGGTTCACACCGAAAACTACGGACAGAGTACAGACGAGCGACGGGCGGAGCGCGCGGAGCGGGCGAAGCGGGGGGCGCGGATGGGAGAGCGAGAGGTTAGCGTTCTATAGAACTTTCGTCGATATATGACATATTCATCGTTCACAAACGTAAACACAACACTGCTATTCGAAAGACGAGCGTCGACTAGTCTACTCGAAACGGGGAGGACGGACGAACGAACCGGGCGAGCGGGCTGGCGGGCGAGCTAAGCTAGCGAAGCACGGGCGCGCCAACGAGGTGAACGAGTAGCATCGCTGGAATCTTCGGATATTTCGTTAGCTTAGCTCGTTAGGTTAGTCGGTAGCTCGCGGTGTGAACCGAAGTATGTAAAGAGGTGAAACGATGTTCGCCCGCCTAGCCCGCCCGCCCGCTAGCTGGCGGTGTGGCCTGCGCTTTACTGTATTCTTTATTCGATAATTTATCACTTTTCCCTTCTTTCTAACAGTATTTTGATTATTGCTTCATTATTAAACTGCATCATGTATTTGGCGAATATTTAAAAGCGTTAAAAAATCAATAACGTGCACCTACAAGTAAAACGGCCTTTAATAATACTACTCGTGATAAATGTTTTATTTGAAAATTTTCAGAGTATGTACCATTATCCGATAATCTAGCCAAATAATTTATTTATTTATTATAAAATTTTCAACTTCAATTTTTCCAAAAATATTCCTTAAAACTATGGCTCACGAAATCGTTTACTGATTGTGGTTTAGAAAAGACAATTTAAATAACACATAGAACGTAATTGTACATTGTTTTATAACTATCGTTTACCAAGTTCATATTAAGTATCAACTAAGCTTACTCCACAGGATGTCCTTGGCTACCACACCAACATGGCCACAACGATGTCATCAACCAGCACCCTCTTAGAACTCATCGGAGCTGTCTTCCCATCATTTGTTCTCGACGACTTGAAGCTCTATGAGAGACTGTATCCTCTGTCGAAGAGGTTCTCGTTCCTGCTGAGAGAGACTGGTTATATGCACTTGCAGTCAACGAAGCCTGATACTGTGGGTTAGTAATTCTGCATTTTGAACTAACGTGGCTTCGATTAGTCATGAGCTATTTGTTCTATGGCAAAATTTCACACCGTGATAAGAATGTTAACAATTTAACAGGAAGGTTTTTGAAATGGAACAAGCTGGGTGTGTAAGAAGATCAACTTTTTTATCCAAGTACAACGACACATAAAGTAAAGTAAAGTACTAGTTTGATGTATTTTTTATAGACAAAAAGTAAAAGAACGCAAAACCCACACTAAGTATCCACGACATGATACCAAAATTAAGAAAATAAAGGAAGAATTTTCGGAAGCTGCTTTTGAAACTCTGTCTTTAACTACTCTTAAATTAGGTCCATTGTTTAACTCCTTCAATCCATCGTAAATTTTCTTTTATTCTGATAGATTAAGGTTCAAACATGAGATTTTTTCCAGGTGTTGCCCTTTCCGACTCCCCCGCGGGTCTTTTAGCATACATCCTCGAAAAGTTCTCCTCCTGGACCCGACCAGACTACATCCCGAAACCTAACGGAGGTCTGGACTTCCGCTTCACCAAGGACCAGTTGATCGATAACCTGATGATGTACTGGACCAACCGCTGCATCACTACGTCCATGAGGCTGTATGCTGAGAACTTTAATAAGAGAACTATGGAGATGAAGCTTGATGAGTAAGTTAAAAAATATATGAAAATATTTTTTGCCTTAAAGAGCAGAAAAATGAAGAATTCTCTTTACAAATGTGGAATTTTCAGTTTTCTTTTTGGCTAATAATAAAATGTTTAGAACAAAATTCCTCGTTATATATCAAGCAAACAACTTTTTTAAGATTGGCGTAAATTTCAGTATTAATTTGTTGCAATTTTACCACTTCTTCTTTTTTTAAATTAGGCTACCTAAATTATCCGTTAAATACATAACTTACAAAACTAACATATAATGTATTACGACAATAGTTCGTACATAAACCTCAAAACAATCTTTTATGTCTACCTTTTAATCAATGATTTTTTCTTGCAGCATACCAACTCCAGTCCCCACATGGGCGATTCAAGCGAAGAACGAACTAGCGTACCAACCTCCTTACATACTCAAGGTAAAGTTCCCCAAGCTGGTTGGAGCCACAGTCCTGGATGATGGAGGGCATTTCCTCGCCTTCGAACTGCCTGAGATCTTCACTAAGGATGTCTTTAAAGCAGTTACGGAGTTCAGAAAACTACAGAAGGCGAATGTGAAGACTGATTTGTAATTAGAAATGCTTTGAAGTGAAAGTAATCTAACACTAGAAAGACGGGAGCAGTTATTTGACTGCAACTCTTAGAAAGTTTATAAAACATTTGATATATTTTTGACATTATTAAGCTGTATTTAACTAATGAACTTGAAATGGATATTACCTGTTTGTGAAACTGTTCAATCGCAGGCTAAGAGCCTCGTTCATCATGATCACTGCCTATTTTAAGAATTTTGTTATGTATGGTTTTGTGATATTTTAACATGGGGACTGGGGAGACACTACAAATTGTAGTACGGTTCAGCGGTAAAGTGTGAAAATAATGTTTTTATTTATTGTTATTAAAAACCCCACCCTAAACTGTTGTTTTATTTACGAAAAATAAACCTTCATTATTCTGAAACAAAACGAATTCCGGTGATAACAATTTCATGTCGCAAATTGCATTTTGATAAAAAAAATGTCTTAAATAGTTAAAGTAGGTACCACAAATAAGCGTGCCGATTAGCCCGATAACTAGTTTAAATTGTTTATACTTAGAGTAAATAAATATGTTGCTTAATTCAAAAACACTCCATGATTTATTTTGAATAGCATAAAAAATATTTTGTTCACACAAAGCTCCTAATCAAGTTCATTCTTAATGTTCCCATGCTAAAATTAATATATAAAAATATTATTGTTTGTGGCAAACTGCACCACTCATCACAAAGTAATCGAAAGTGATATACGTACATGATGCTCTTAGTATAGAAATTGACTTTCTACAACATTCATAGGACGAGATGGGTTGTAAAAATATCATCCAGTATTTCAAGAGGATTACAGATAATTAATCATCTGTAGTAAATGTAAATAAATAATATGGATAACATCACATACGTTGCTTTGAACCAAAAGTAAGTAACTAAAGCTTGAGTTATTTAATCAGAGACAACGAAACAATGTAGATAATGGTTTTTACCATCGCAACTTTTCTTTATTTTTACTGAACATCATGATCTTTTAATTATTATCTTAAAGAATAACATTACGATTACGTTATATTACAATAATTTGATATAATACTTATGTAATACGTAATAACTGCCTATAAGATAGCCGACAGACAAACAATCTTATCTTAGAATACTAAATTATCCTGTTGGGTAGGTTAAATACTCAGTCGCACTATTCGTAAGACTGAGAGCAGACTTCTATATAGTTCGGATAAAAGGTAAGTAAAAAAGACCATAATATTAAAATATAAAAAACAATCAAGTGACTGTGTTAGTTTTAAATAACGCAATTCCTGTTTCTGAGGATCTTTATATATATATTTTTGTATTGAAGTTTAACTAATTTTAAGATGTGGACTGTTATTTAAAACTTTGTGTATACCTATAATTATTCTACATAAGTTTCCTTATAACATTTATAAGTACAAAGTGTGATGTATTTGCTGTTATACCTACCAACATAAGGAAAATAAATAAAAAAAGATAAGTAAAAAACTTCTGTTCTTAAAGTTCTTTTTTTTTCTTAAATTCTTTATGGCTTATTTCTTCCAGATGGCACGTCTCGTTTATATATTGCCAGTAGTGGCATTCATCGTTTGGAAAGCATATAACTTATACTATCCAACTCCCCCGCCGTTACCTGACCTGGACCTGAATGAGTGGTGGGGGCCGGAGAGCAGCAAACATAAACAGGACACTAGTGTTAGACCATTCAAAATCAGTTTTGGGGACGATGTAAGTAAATTACTTTTTTTATTGGTTTCTTAGATTTACGCAAATGTTAGACATTAAAATAAAACTACTTTTTTTACGGATTTTTTACGGAACGTCGGGACCTAAAATCAAATTAAAACCGCGACAAAATCCGTAAAAGAGTAGTTTTATTTCAATTACTTTTTTTACTTATACGGCGACCTAGATTTTACCTTATTTTACGCTAAACTTCTCAATAGGGTCTCTTGCTCAACCGCTTGTACCTTCGCAAGTGGGTACTAAAAAAAAATAGGTCACCTCTATTAAAGTTATCTCGTAAATCATCATCTCCCTGTTCTGTTCCTAATTATGTTTAGGTCGTAGCAATGCATGATTAGCTTCCATTCATCTTTACTACTCGTCCTCTCGCATTCACTCCTTCAAAATGTCCCGTATACGAGTATATAAAGGAAAAGTCTTAATTTAATAGGTCATTTTTTGTCAATTTTTCGTTTAGTATGTCAATGTGATACTTTGAGTATCAGCTTGTATAATTAACAAATTATAAGTCTAAATCAGATAGTTTAACATGCATTTAAAATTTCAGCTGATCAAAGATTTGAAAGACCGCCTCAAAAGGACCAGAAAGTTAACTCCAGCTCTAGAAGGAGTAGGCTTCGAGTATGGCTTCAACACTGGTGTCATTGACAGCTGGTTGTCATACTGGGCTGATGGATACAACTTCAAGGAGAGGGAAACCTTTCTGAACCAGTTCCCGCAGTTCAAGACCAATATCCAGGGTCTGGATATACATTTCATCAAGGTTACTCCGAAGGTATGTAGCATTGGCTTTAATATGCTATCATAAAATGTAATCAGGAACTCCTGTCTCTGTAGGCCTTCTGTTTCTCAATAGCACGTTAATTCATTGATCACAGTTGTCATACAATAACTTTGAAGTTTCAGGACGGATTATTTGGGCTTCATTTAAGTATTGTAATAGTAAAAATGTTTGTACCAATGGTTACCATTTTACGCAGTAAATAAGTCAAAGATATAAAGAAGGAAGTACTTGCTTGTAAATAAATAGGAAGTTAATTAAACCTGCACACAAACCCCATTACAGTTAGAAAAAAGGCATTAAAACTTACTATTTTTTAGTAATCTGACAATAATAATAATCACTATTATCTGATAAGTATAAAATTATTACAACATGTTGTTTTATGCTGACGTGTGCTGCAGGTGTTGTACACCTGTGAAGCCGGATTTCCACCGCAAAAAGGAAAATGGATGCGAAAACTAGTTAAAATACGTGCTTTTCTTCCATTAAGACACAGTTTTGACTATTTAAACATTTGCCTTCTACTGTTAAAGGATAATAAGGGACTGCAACTAAGGAATAAGATTTTTTTTTACTTCTACTAAGAAAGTACCACAATATATGTATATAGGTACTATATACTCGAATGAATACTATTTTCGAAGTTAAACGGACTCCGTACGGAATTGTTTTCTAAAGTCCGGCTTAAGCTCGAATAAAAACGGACTCCACAAGTATTCATTTAACATATTTTTCATTTACATGAAAGTTTTTAATACAAATCTGTATTATTTTTTTTCAGGTCCCAGCAGGAGTACAGGTAGTACCGATGCTACTCCTCCACGGCTGGCCAGGGTCAGTCCGGGAGTTCTACGAAACTATTCCGCTTCTAACAGCTGTTAGTAAGGACAGGGACTTTGCTATAGAGCTCATCGTACCTAGCCTTCCAGGATATGGATTCTCAGAAGTAAGTTCCAAAAATTATCAGCATATATTTAACCGTCGAACTTTATTGCAAAATGTTATTTAATTTGTCAAAAGCACCTGTACTTCAATCTTATGAAAAATCCTATGCTCATTTATTTAGTTTCTTGGGCCATGTAAAGGTAGAATGTCTCTATAAAGAACCAGAATTCCAAAGTGGAAGATGTGGGATCATATTTTATTAGTCATGGAACTTCTAATAAAAAATAATTAATTTATTTCACAGCCAGCAGTCCGCCCAGGTATGGGAGGTCCCCAAGTGGCGGTTATCATGAAAAACCTGATGAGCCGGCTAGGGTACCAGCGCTATTACATCGAGGGCGGCGACTGGGGTGCTGTGGTTGGGACTGCGATGATTACTTTGTTCCCTGAGGTAAATAGCAACTCTTTGTTTTTAGTAACCTTTTATTGGTTTCTTCTTCCATCTCTCTCTGGTAATGGCTGTTTATTTAGAACTTAGTGCGGAAAATGGATCAGTTGTTAGTATTATCTATACTTATAATAAATCTGTAGAAGTGAAGATTCTGTACATTGGAAATATAAAAAAAAATAATGGCGGGGGGTGTTACTAGACCGACACCGAACCCAAAAGGGTGAAAAAAAAAAATTTGTCTGTCTGTCTGTCTGTTTGTTCAGGTATCATGCAAAAACTACCCGTTCGATTACGATGAAACTTTTTATAATTATTGTTTATTATCCTGGGCACCACACTAGGTAGTTTTTATCCCGGAAAAGTATAAACAATAAAAAACAAACTTAATTTTGCAGTTAAAAACTCATTGATAAGTTTCGTCATCCACGCGAACGAAGTCGCAGGCACAGCTAGTTCCTAATATTATGATTCTACAGAATGTCGAGAGCAATTCCACTATTTTCGGTGCAAAGTGGACGAGCAGTCAGAATAGTGTTTTACCAATTTTGAGGTACAGTACAGTACTTGCCTCTTTCAATTCAGATTTACATTTCGTTTCTATTCTGAGTATTCTTAACACATGCATAAAAAAATTGTAAAAAAGAGCTGATTTCAATGAAATTTATGTGAAACCACCTCAAAATTATAACCCTATCGATAACAAAAATCGATTTCTCCTTTCAGGAAGTCTTGGGCTACCATACCAACACAGCTCTGGTGATGACAACAAGTGCAGTCCTATGGGAACTGGTCGGCTCCATACTGCCAGGATCATCAGAACCGGATGATGGTATCAGCAGGATCTACCCGCTGATGAAGAATATCCGGTACCTACTCCAGGAGTCGGGTTACAGTCATATACAGGCCACTAAGCCTGATTCTTTAGGTAAGTGGTAACTTATAACAGTTTTTTTATTATTTCCTTGTTACTAATTGTATGTTTAAAAGACGCTTACTGAAATACAAGTTGATACAAATCTAAACAGCCTTTGTTTTGTTTTGCTTGTGTTGTTCTTTAATTAGTTATTAGGTTATTTGTTACTAATAGTTAGGTTAGAGATATTTACTATCCAGATTTATTTAATATATTTTTTTTTGTCTTCTCTCTTCTCTTCTCTTCTGCTTATCCCACTAAGCAGTCTCCCTAAACATTCACCTAGAGATCTAAATGACTAGGCCTAAAACAGGTTTCATGTCCATTAAGCCTCTATTGGCTATTATGCCTCGTAATGGAAAATGTCGTCACCAAATCCGGTAAAAGTAATAGGATAACAAAACACTACCAACTAACACCAGCTTCTGTTTCCCAGGCGTGGCCCTCACTGACTCTCCAGCAGGACTTCTTGCCTATTTCCTGGAGAAGTTCACCGGTTGGACCCGATCTGAGTTCATCTCGAGACGGGATGGAGGTCTGGACCTCAAGTTCACTAGGGAACAGCTCATTGATAACCTCATGATGTACTGGACCAGTCCGAGTGTTACTACGTCTATGAGACTGTATGCGGAGAACTTTAATATGAAGACTATGGGATTGAGACTTGAAGAGTAAGTTATTACTTGGTTTTTTTTTTGTATTTAGAAAGTGTATAAGTATGTTTATCAGTTGGCTTGTTAGGAAGTACCGGTACTGCCTAATTTGAGGTCGATGTTTGAGTTGTCTCATATGACATTTTATATTGCTTAGCATTTACGTGATCAATATGATTGGCCTGTTACTCGATGTTCGATTGGATCGAAATTTTATTTCGATTATTTACCTTCCCTACTCATAAATCTCAAAATCTAGCAAAAGAGTAGCAAGGAAAATAATTATAAAGAGTAATAATATTAAAATATTCAATTTACCTATGATCTCACATAATAATAAGTCAAATATTTTCGTGCTTCGTGTATGTGATATTGACATCTTCATTTTAATACTTTAAGTTCCCATTTATTTTTATCTATTTAAGAATTAATTTTATTATTAACTTCTTTTTTCTTTTCACACAGAATCCCAACACCAGTACCAACATGGGTTATTATTGGCAAATACGAGATCGCTAATCCCCCGCCTAACGTCTTGAAGGCCAAATATCCGAACCTCATTAATGTGACATACGCTGATGATGGAGGGCATTTCTTCGCCTTCGAACTGCCTGAGGTCTTCGCAGAAGATGTGCTGAAGGCAGTTACAGCTTTCAGGAAGTTACAAAAGGCGAAGACTGATCTATAATCATTTTAACTAATTGCAATAATTTTGTGAAGTTCTGGTGGCAATTGTTGTTATTTGTAGTTATACAAAAGTCAACCTTATGTCAGTGTAAATAAAGTTCATGACGCACTTCTCTATTTTATGATACACAGATAGTTTTAAGGTATTGATTAAACTTACATGTTGTTTATTAATATTTTATGTTTGACGTAAAATAAATGTGAGTTTCAATATGGCAATCTTGTATTTTTATATTTGTAACTAGCTGTACCCGGCATGCGTTGCAATGCAATTTTTTCTACCTACTACCTACCTACTACCTACCTACTACCTACCTACTACCTACCTACTACCTACCTACTACCTACCTACTACCTACCTACTACCTACCTACTACCTACCTACTACCTACCTACTACCTACCTACTACCTACCTACTACCTACCTACTACCTACCTACTACCTACCTACTACCTACCTACTACCTACCTACTACCTACCTACTACCTACCTACTACCTACCTACTACCTACCTACTACCTACCTACTACCTACCTACTACCTACCTACTACCTACCTACTACCTACCTACTACCTACCTACTACCTACCTACTACCTACCTACTACCTACCTACTACCTACCTACTACCTACCTACTACCTACCTACTACCTACCTACTACCTACCTACTACCTACCTACTACCTACCTACTACCTACCTACTACCTACCTACTACCTACCTACTACCTACCTACTACCTACCTACTACCTACCTACTACCTACCTACTACCTACCTACTACCTACCTGAATTTTCTTTGCTATAAACCTCACGGAGCCCGAGACCTTTCCAACGAATGCAAAACCCGACTTAGTTTTATATAGTAGATAAAAGCAACTACTTTTAATTGATGTTTAATTTCGACGACACCATTTCATTCAAATAAATATCTGCCAGCAGGACGAATGGGAAGTGAAACTTTAAGACACTTAAAAAATCGTAAAATATTGTCCGAAAAGTCTAAGCAATTATTTTGGATACCTATATCTAATTTCATTATGGGTAATTTTTTGACACTTAGTAATACTCTACTGCCCTACACTAGCCCATTTAAACGAATTAAAAAAAACATATTAATCTGTATCCAGGCAGATAACTAGATATCGCAAAGAAGTAAACATCAGAATGATGACGCATTTTTGCTATAAATACTTACATAATCTGCCATCTTGTCATGACTAGCATATTTTTTGTCACTTCATACCAACGTCCATATTTTTCACTAAACACGGTGATTTTTTATTTGTTATCTAACGATTAACGATATGCAGAACTTTATTAATATAACTAGCGATCCACACAGGTTTTGCACATGAATAAAGTATTTACATTGGATCACACTATCCATTGATATATATAGATAATAGAGATATAGATAATTATATGAAAATCGGTTCTGTAGCGCAGGAGACTTTATATATAGCTATAGACTATGTTTTGATGATTATATAAGACACTGGTTTATGCACTTAGCAACTGACCAGCTTTTAGATTTTTAATACTTAAATGAAAGTTGAACTAAAAAACATAACTCACGAGAGCCAACACAGGGCTTTGTATAGGTACTACTTGTGTCTAGGGACGTATAAAGTCAAAAAAACTTAAATTGCTTAATGAGCTATTTATTTTAAATCTTCTTGAATTAAGAAAAGCCTCTAAATTTAAGGTCCACCGACAGTCCTGAATTGTGGAATTATATAGAAAAAAAAATTGTTTTACTAATGATAATGGTTTTTACAGTCAAAAACATCGATCTCAATCTGTAGCATGGGTACAAGGTACACCAAATAAAATTATCTCAAATTGTTTTCAATGCGTTTTTTATTTATCAATAATTAGTGCGGCGCTCGACACCGGTTCGTGGATACTCAGTCGATTACACTATGTCACAGATTGTGGTCGTATATGCTCAGTAAAGTTTAAATATTAATTAAGTTTTAATTTAAAGTGTGTGAGCCTTCAATGTGAGTAAAAAAATATCTTAATAATAAATTAGGTATTATTTATGTTTTAGTTAACCATGTTATTCTTCATTGGAATAATGTTTGGAAGAGTTATAAAGTCATAGAACTATATTTAAAACATCTGTTTACGATAAAATAAAGCAATTTTTAACGGTTACTGTGGCAACGGTATTAGGAGATGTTTGTCTAGAGTAGTAGCTAAATTTATTTAGATTTATATTTTAAACTAATCTTAATGTATTATTTGTAAATTGTATCATCTTATTAATTACGATCCCTGTAAATAACTCAAATAGTCGTATTACAGAGTTATTTTTTATGGGCCAGACAAATTTTAAATGGTTTGGAAAACAACACTAATATGACCTTGGGGAAGTTAAAATAAAATAATAATTTACATGATTTATGTCAATCACATCTTTGCTTATTGCTTGACCCAAAGAATCATTTATTATATTTTTTGTTAATGTACGTAGGTACTTAAGCAAATTTAAATTCCATACTTGGTTGTTTTGTTAACTGGTTTCATGAGTATCTATTTGCTAGACTGTAGATTATGAGTATATTATACGGATATCTCGAAGCAAACAGTGACAAAAACTTTATCAAGATTTTTTTGCGTTAGTATCATATTATTTACACTATCTGAATGATAAAGTCCGCCTTAAAGGAATGGGCAAGGTTTAGAAAAACACATTATTAAACTGTACAAAATCAGATAATAATTAATAATTAAAAATCCTTAATTGGGAGATGGCGGGTCGAGCTTGACTCTTTTTCCATATTATGGACAACAATAGCCCAGGACCGGGAGAACTGGAAGAAGGAAAGGGAGGCCTTTGCCCTGCAGTGGGACAGTTATGGCTAAAAATAAAATAAATAAATTGAGGAGGCAATAACTATTCTATTGGGTACTTTCGTCTATAAAGTAATAAACAAAAGTAAACAACCAAATTACCAGGGGCGCGATTCCGCTAAAATTAGGCACATGTACACTGGAACGTTTATTAAACTGCCACCACTGAACTTTAAGATAGCGGAATCGCGCCCAGGTTTGAAAGGTCTTATGCAGTTACCCAGCGCGCTTGCTCTAATCGCTGCTTCACCGAACTTTAAACGCACAAATACTGATAACCAAATGTTTACCATACACAAAGTGTTCATAAACGTAGAATACCTTATATATTTTAATATAAATAACAAAATCGGGTTTGTTACAATTAAATAACTCGAAAACGGGTAGATCGATTTTCATGATTTTTGTTCAGTTCATCTCTACCCCTAATAGCAAAATAAACAAATAAAAGTATGAACAACAAGTGCGTGAACGGGGTCTACAAATGCGGGTGAAACCTCGCGGAGCCCCTAGCTAATTGTAATATTATATCTTTCAGATGGCACGCCTAATGTTCATACTGCCAGTACTGGCAATCTTCGCTCTGCCAGTATACTACCTTTTCCTACAAAGTCCCCCACCTTTACCTGACCTGGACTACAATGAATGGTGGGGGCCGGAGAGTGCCAGACAGAAACAGGACACCAGTGTCAAGCCATTCAAAATTAGTTTTGGAGAAACTGTGAGTCTATTTTTGGTTGTGGTATATATTAGAATGGAGAGATTAAAAAAATGTTTGGATGAAATGGAATTGAGGCAGGAGTTGATGATACTAAAACTTATTGGAAAATAATTGATCGTCTTTCAATTCAAGTTAGAGAAAATCTATGATAGAACTGTTCAGTATGTACACATAGGTTTTTAATAAATTCCAATATATAAAAATAGTACAAAAGAAACAGGTGCTACAAGAAAGGCGAGTTAAAATTAATATTATATCAGTGTGTTAACGAACTGCATCGCAACCACAACTTTTTATAGAGATTATGGTATCTATAATGATAACACACTTTTGCTGGATAACCTTTGGAACAGAAAACACTGTAATACCTCCAGTAAATTATGAAAACCTAATTATCATTATACTTATCACACACCTTCATCGATTGATCAAAATGACATGTCATAAATAAACCGTCCCCATCATCAACATTGCAGTCCAAATAACAATTGAATTCTCTTTATCATTCCAGTTAATCAAAGATTTAAAGGATCGCATTAAAAGAACGAGACCATTGACCCCTCCCCTTGAGGGAGTAGGCTTCGAATATGGCTTCAACACCAACGAGATTAACACCTGGTTGAAGTACTGGGCTGATGGATACAACTTCAAGGAAAGGGAAACCTTCCTGAACCAGTTCCCGCAGTTCAAGACCAATATCCAGGGTCTTGATATACATTTCATCAAGGTCACTCCGAAGGTATGTAGAATTTGCTACTTTTATGTTTTTGCACAAATAACGCAGTTTGTTGCCCCTTTGTCACGGTTTACGCTGTACTCTCTTTGAAAGTAAGCTAAAGCCAAAAAAAAATCATTCATACACCCGCTTTTCCAAGGATGTAATATCCAGTAAATAGATTTGAGGCCTCTAAAATCATATGTATGTGTACATGGAGTAGTATAGTATACCTTTATCTAATTAGATTTGATACAATCCACAACATATCGTAACTTTTGAATATTGTATCTCATACTACAGCAGGGTCTACAGAAGTATCTCTTTTTATATCGGACGAAATATGAGCATCATATTTATGTGTACGAGATGAGCCTTAGGCCTCTAAATGAATGAAAAATTTTGCGACCTCTACTACCTTCGTATGTGTTCCAGGTCCCAGTAGGAGTAGAGGTGGTACCTATGCTCCTTCTTCACGGCTGGCCAGGGTCTGTCCGAGAGTTCTACGAATCCATTCCTCTCCTCACAGCTGTCGGCAAGGACAGGGACTTCGCTATTGAGGTTATTGTACCCAGCTTACCAGGATACGGATTTTCTGATGTAAGTATATTGTTATATCAACAAATATTTTTTGTCAAAAGATTTTTACATTAATTCAACATGTATGAAAAAAAGAAATTACAAAATAACTCTACAATTGAAAACTGCTACTGACCTTTTCACTGATTGGTTAAATGCGCCTGATTAAAAAACTATTTTATTTTGTCTTAGCAAGACCATTTCCCTTTTAATTGTAAAATGTTTAGTAAATTATGGAATTATTATATACCCAGGTTTCTTTTTTGTTAGCTGCCGTTTCATCAAAAGGTATTACGTCTATTTGATTATTTGTTTTCGGAAAATTTCTCTACATATTTGATAATATTTACAGGGAGCAGTGCGGCCAGGTCTTGGAGCTCCTCACATAGGTATCATCATGAGGAACCTGATGAACAGGCTCGGGTACAAACGCTACTATGTTCAGGGCGGCGACTGGGGATCCGTGGTCGGCACTAGCATAGCTACTTTCTTCCCTGAGGTAAGCTTCATCCTTTGTTACATAGTCTTTGAATCTGGGTTTTTTCACTTTTTTTGAATGGAATTTACTTCTGTTTAAGGCAAATACTCTCGACATAAGGTGAACTTTAATCTATACTTACTTATAATAAATCTGTAGAAATGAAAATTCTGTACATTGAAAATATCAAAAAAATAAATGGCGGGGTGTTACTAGACCGACACCGAACCCAAAAGTGTGAAAAAAAAAATATTTGTCTGTCTGTCTGTCTGTTTTTTCAGGTATCACGCAAAAACTACCGGTTCGATTACGATGAAACTTGGTATAATTATTCTTTATTATCCTGGGCACCACACTGGGTAGTTTTTATCCCGGAAAAGTATAAACAATAAAAAAACAAACTTAATTATGCGGTTAAAAACTCATTGATAAGTTTCGTCATCCACGCGAACGAAGTCGCAGGCACAGCTAGTATGAGATAAAGTAATCATTAATTTAGAAAGTCTATTTTGTCTGTTTTCTTTAGATACTGATTGAATAACTTTAATAAGTTAAATTAACTACAATATTCCCCGTTTAGTTCGAAAACCTTAAGCGATATTTCTACTATAAGCATATGGACCCTTTATATACTACTCTGTGTAAAAAGTATCGGGAATATGTCAATAAAAAGACCCGCGTAAAAGAGGTCGTTCTAATTTTTTTACTGCATGTTGGTAGCACTGTACTGATTTAGCGCGCAAAGTTTGAGCGGGATCTGTCATTTAATTTGTTTTAAACTACACTTTTTGTTGGTCATAGTTTTGAGTTCTCGGCGATTTTTACAATGGAAAATATTGTTGAACAAAGAGTGTGCCTTAAATTCCCGATACTTTTTACACAGAGTAGTATTTTCAACCGACTTCACAAATGGGCGGTCTCAATTCATGTGCATGTTTTTATTTCATATTTTGTTACACGATATCTCCGACAACTGTGGCCGATTTATTATTGTTATTTTCGTTGAATTCATTTTGTTTTTAATTCTGCGTATTCATTTTTTCTACATTGTCTCGGGTCTGGGTGTTTGTGGTAGGTACCTTCGTTGTATCTGAATTCCATAACACAAGTGCTTTAGCAACTTACTTTGGGTTCAGAACAATGTATGTGATGTTGTCCGCATTTATTATTTATTTATTATTATTTAATTATTGTTATAACATTTCTACAAAAAAAAAACATTATTATTTCATGAGATATAACTAAATATGTCTATTTCAGGAAGTCCTAGGCTACCATTCCAACATCGGTCTAGTGATGTCAACGAAAGCGATCGTTTGGGAGCTCATCGGTTCAGTGTTCCCTTCCTTAGTAATGGATGATATGTCCCTAGTGGACAGAATCTATCCGTTGTCGAAGGGCTTGCTCTTCCAAGTCAGGGAGTCTGGTTACCTGCATATTCAGGCTTCTAAACCTGATACAGTTGGTAAGTGTTGTCCCCCTAATACAATCTTAGTCTATAAAAAAGTCGGATTAGTTACACCATTTATATCTCAAGAACGGATAGAGCGGTTTTCATGATCTTTGATTGGTTAGATTCGATTCCACCCCGAATTTTTACTATAAAAACATAGGAAACGGGGACAAGGCATCCTTCTAGGGGACGTGGGTAAAACCGCAGGGTACAGATAGTATATTATATACAATTAAATGTACGAGAAATCGCACTACACAATTAAGATAAAGAGTGGACTTCAAAGGAGCAATAAAAATATTTTTTTTTCCAAAGGCTATAAAAACTGTGGTTCTAGGTATATCAACTAAGACTAGGTCTTATTTTCCAGGTGTTGGCCTTACCGACTCCCCAGCAGGACTTCTGGCATACATCCTCGAGAAATTCTCAACCTGGACTCGACCAGAACTCATCTCGAAGACTAACGGAGGTCTGGACTTCCGTTTCACCAAGGACCAGCTCATCGATAATCTGATGATGTACTGGACCCGCAGCAGTATCACCACCTCTGTGAGACTGTACGCTGAGACCTTCAATTCAAAGGTCTTGGGCTATCAACTTGATGAGTAAGTTTACTTATATTTGAACAATCTAAATAGCAAGGTAAAAATGTAAATAAATTCAAAAGTAATCAAATCATTTTGTAATTTTAAAATTAGTTCAATGTTAAAACTTATAAAGAGGAGTATTTAACCCTTTTTAAAGGCTGCAACACACCTCCAAGACCAAGGATGAGCGGTGATGTTAATACATTAGAATAAAAATTATAGTTACCTAACATCACTACTTAAATAGAGCATAAAGTTCACGTAGAGCACTTAATCGTGGATCTTACCACAAAAACTGAAAGACAACTAAACTATATTACGTTCATAAACTCCTATCTATACAAACTCTATATACTATCTTAAAACCTTATAATGACAGAGACAGCACGAGCCAAACGACGAACAAAAACGAATTAACATTTCAATATTTGGCTAATATATTATTATGACCCTTGAGTTTGTTTCGACATTTCTTCTCAGCGTAGTCAGGTAAAATGTCGAGTTCATATAGCTTAAAAAGATATGTATAGTCATATTTTTAGAATAAATAATTTCATTTCATCAATAGAATCTCAGAATAGCCCTTGTAACTATTTACCAGAACTTCTTTTAATCTATACCTCTTTCTCCAACAGCATACCCACACCAGTTCCCACATGGTTCATCCAGGGTAAATACGAGCTGGTATACCAGCCTCCTTTCATCATGAGACTGAAGTACCCCAACATTGTCAACGTGACGGTCGTGGAAGACGGCGGCCATTTCTTCGCCTTCGAACTGCCTGAGGTCTTCGCAGAAGATGTGCTGAAGGCGGTCAAGGAGTTTAGGAGGTTGAAGAAGAATGTGAAGACTGATTTGTGATTTTGGGAATAAGAATATTGTACATAATAAAAATTGTTGAACATATTTTTTATTTTTTTATGCAAAGTTACGATTCGTTACACAAATTCGGAATAGTTGGCATGAAGTACAAGAGGTGGCCTATTGCAATTTTTTTCAATTTTTCACAATTTCTCAGATTATTTCAATTTAAGCAATGTGTTACATAAGATTACACCAATGCCTTTTAATGCCACTTCTATTTTTTTTTCATTTAGTCCACATGTTCTAAAAACTAATGATGTACATTTGTAGATTACTGAAAGTACCTATTTACGTCAATTTAATTATATCCTTCTTACTAACTACAAAATACGAAGATCGGCAAACTGTACTAATTCCAATCTACCGTTAAAAGCATTATAATATAAAAAACAGTCGAAGAAACTATACCCCATAAAATACTTCACACAACTCTACAACCCTTCACAATCACACCCTAAATGCAATAAAATAACAGTTAATCCAAACCTATTGGGCTAATAAAAATCAATCAGCCCTTATCTCGAGCTACCCTCACTTGATCCCGGTTTGATCCGCGAACGCCGGTCAGTCGCGTGCCGGCCGCCGACGCATACGGTATCAAGATTAGTGCAACGTCGCTTATTTGTCATAATTTGGTATTTTGATATGAATTTTTATGAGATTATTGTAGGGGTTTCGGATGGGAACAGTTTTGGTCTCATCATTGGTATTTTTTGGATTTGTTTGTGTGGTTGATTCTTGGTTGGAAATATATAGATACATTATTATTATATAGATTTAATTTTAATTTATATGTATTATTATCATAATTGTCACTGATTTCAATTCCATTTTTTATGGCTGAAATCGGCTAGTCAGTAGGCAGAGTAATAAAATAATTATGTGCTACCAACACTGAATGTGGCGATTTCATATATCTTTAAATATTTCTATCTCGAAGGATTGTTGCAGCGCCAGAATCATTAACAGGTTAACTGTCCCGCCAGTAGACACAATAGTTAAACAATGGAAATGTTCATATGTGACTCACGGGACAGGGAAAGGGTTAAGTGTAGTTAATAACTGCATAGACACAAAAGCTCAATTTTAATTATAAAAAAGTAAATTGAACATAATAACTGCGTACTCAACTTAGCGCCTACAAAATTAACAAGAGCAATGACTAACTGAAAGTCATATAATGGACTATGATGGCCCTAAAAAAAATATACTACTAATCCTCCTTTTACTTACAATTTATTGTCAAATCAGTCCATGTAACAATATTTGATTTCTAACACGAATACTTACTAAAGCTAAATAAATAAATAAATGCGGACAACATCACATACATTCCTCTGAACCCTAAGTAAGTAGCTAAAGCACTTGTGTTATGGAATTCAGAAACAACAAAGGTACCACAAAACCCAGACCTGAGGCAATGTAGAAAAGTTGGTTTCTACACTGACCCGACGGGGATCGAACCCGGGACCTCAGAGCTAGCGACACCTTGACACCGGTGCGTGCGCCACTCGACCAAATAAAGCATAAGTGTTTCTCTTATCAGGCCCCCACATTTCACCACTAAACATAACTTCCATACAAGCAACGTAGGCTATGCCTGGCAACGTGAGATAGCGCCCAGAACAAATAGACTTTGCAGGGGGTGGAAATTCAATTTCCCTCCATAATAGGTAGGCGGGGCGACACGCCCCTTAAATAGAAAGGGATGGAGAACGCAAGGGAAAGAGAAGAATATAGAATGAAAAGCGAGTGTGAATTTGAATGAGTATAATAATATTTTGAGTTTTTACAATTTTTTGACTTAAAGTATAGTAAAGTAATTAGACCTATTTGAAACTTGTTTTATAATGTAGGTAGGTAATATCTTATTAGAGAAACATTACATAGCTAGTATTTTTACGTTAGTGACTAAAACAATATCACATACTAAAATAATGACTAAATTATAACATTGCTTATGTACGAAAACAAATTTGGTTAGTCTACAGGGTGTTAAGAAACCCCTGTCCGATCCGTTAAGGTGTTGTAAGGTATCGATATCTGATTACAAAAATGTGGAAAAAAAAATAAAAAAGAAAGAAAAAAAAAATTATAACCTAAAAATTTTTTTTTTTTCTCAAAAGTCGAGGGAGAGTGTTGGCGTTGTCACAGATGATACCTAATTACCAAACAAAAGGCCCCCAAAAATACCGACGAAATTGGTGTTGTAGTTTTTGTTTTATTCTCAAATTTAGGGAATTTCGGGGCAAAAAATGGTTATTTCAAAATCCATTATTAATGTTTCTGTAATGAATTTTCCAAATTTGATATTTTATTTGGGCATGTCATTGTGAACCCACTATGACCCTTTCGGGTCGGACAGGGGTTTCTTAGCACCCTGTATAAACAGAGAATTAGTTTCAGAGATTCAGTAAAATAATCCTTAATAAGATGTAGATCTTTTGATTATATTATTGATGTTTGAGTATATTATTGCACATAAACAAGAAAACAAAAAAAGACGGACGGACTAAAGAGATGGAAAAACAACAATTCTTGTACAGCAAGAATTACATTTTAATATTTAATCATAATATTATTATAATCTATGAGTTATCATTCATCTCCTTAAGAAATATATTTGGATCAACAATTATTATTTACCCATCTTAATCTAAGATACAAATACTGCCACTAAGTAAATGGTATATCCATTTTTTCTATTTACCATCTTTTTCAATCTTATCTTTACTGGAATGTCCATTATGCATTTTAACGTCATCATCCTTACCATTCTGTGCTGGAGCTATCATCAAAAGGTTATTCCCATTTCGATCAGCCAAGTTCCTGAAAGGCATATTTTGGCGCCACCTCGAAGGAATATAATACTGACTTCTCAACACCCGTAAATGGTCTTTACTGAAGTAGAATTCCGTTCTATTGATAATAGGTCTTTGGTAACTTCTCCTCACTTCCTCGTTTTCCTCGTTACCATATCTTTGGTAATCACTGCTTTCGTGGTAAATCTTTGCTCTGGTACACTCTTCTTCGCCGAAGTATGGTCTTTTTAAGCGGAGTCTTCGGGATTGAGGACTGAGGGGGGACTCGCATTTGATGGCGAGACTCGCGGAGTTCTCTTTGTTCATGGAAAGACCGTGGGTCTTCTGCCATTCTAGGACTTCGCAGAGGAGACCGATGTATCTGTGACAAGAATAATAATATGTTATTACTAGTTATTCATATTTAACAATACACTAACTAAACTGTTATTACATACTTTCGGGCCTGGTTCATAAAAAAACGTTTTAAAAATTAATGATATAAAGATTTTCTTAATTTGTACCTGTCCAAACAGGAATTTAAGTGGCTTGTCATTTATGTTGTACTACTCGAATAACCAAAATATCTCAATAGACAGGACAAACATAACAGAGGTCTACTATATTTTACTTAATAAAGTAGACCTCTGTTATGTTTGTCTTGGCTGTCTTCATCATCTTTAATGAGTAGCTCAAATCACCAGCTATATTATTATATATTACCTGATAGCCATCCTCAATATCTCATTCTTGGACAGCTTCTTATCCGGGGGGTGTGTTGGCACCAACCTCCTCAGCTCCGCGAATGCTCCGCTCACGTTCTGCTGGCGCCAGCGCTCGCGGCAGTTGGTGAACAGCTTCCGAGGAGGACGGAGGAGACAGGAGTTGATGGACGGCAGGTCTTCCGGGAGACTCTGGTACATGAAGAGAAAATAATTAAACTGCTGCATGCAAGTCGTTATATCTTTTAAGATTTTTTGAGAATTTAAAGTGCTTCATAGTTAATACTATTAAAATAAGCCTGTTACTTATAAAATAAAATTAAATGAATTTTGAAAAACCTCCTCGTTCGACGAGTCTCTCGGTCTGAGGCCCTGGGTTTGATCTCCAGATAGATCAATATAAAAAAACACTTTCCTACAATAATATAAATAAATAAATAAATTAATTATAATTTTTTTTTATTAATTATAAATAAATAATAAATTTATACATAAATATAAAATATGACATAAGATCAGAAATGTACAAGAAATAAGTAAAATTTACAAGGCACTGCTTTTTTCGTAAGAAATTTTAGTCAGCAGGCCCGCTTTCATACATCTTAATAGCAATATGAACTCTTTGTTTTAGTATAGATCTACAACTCCATACAATATGATCAGACCCTGATGGTCTCACCTGCACATTCCTGGAGTGCCTCTCATCATCACTGTCGGGCAGACAGAGGTCGTCGCTCAGCATCTCGCTGTCCGGCTCCTCGTCAGAACACGACTCCACGTCAGACGCCATGGTTAGTGGATACACTGCGTCAATGAAAAGAAGAATATTGTTTACAGATCTAAATAATGGTATTTCTATTTCAGCGTCTAGAATATAAGACATTTCTGGAAAATCTAAATCTGTTAACCTAAGATTTTTAGCTGTTTGAATAATTTTGATATTCTACCTATACTAGGAAGAATGTTAAAGAAAGGCAAATATGTGTATACCTATAGAACAGGTGTTTAATGAGATGAGATTTTAAAAAAGGTTTCATATACGAATAAATTAAACGCAAAAAAATGTGTATAACTTCTCATTAGGTAAGCTTATTTGAACCTTTAGTTAAAAGCTTTAAAAAGAGTCAATAAGAATTTGACGTAATCAGTTTGTGATATTTGCACCAAATTAAATTGTATTTTGAATAGCGTTCTGACGTGAGAATAAAAAAGATGAGTTTTTTTTCAATCTCAGTTTAGTAATGTCAAAAGAGGTAAAGAAAAAACTCATTTAGCAACAATTATAATAAACCAATGATAGCAATGATGAAATAGGAAGCAGCTTCGTTACTACCGAAGTAAAAAAACAGCTGCGTCTAAATAAAGTGAGCTATTGTTGGCTATCGCCGGAAACCCTTATCACAGGAAGTCGCTATAATTAACACGAAAAACAGTACAGTATTTCTGGATGAATTTAATTATAACATAAAACTGTATTTGTCTTTTCAACCTGTGATAGAGAAGAAGACTGAAAAAATTGGGTGAATGATGATGAGACGACTTGATATGAGAAAAGATTAACTAAAAGGACTTCTTATTTTAAGCAGCTCCTATTCCCGATGGTTACTCATACTGTTATTCGGGGTGGAGACGAATCTAACAAATCAAAAATCATTAAAATCGGTTCAGCCAACTAACTGAGATGTAGGAATAGGTAAACATCAAATTCTCTGAGTACAACTCTTTCGTAAAGACCATTATTATTCTTGCTATATATCTTACTAGCTGTGCCCCGCGGTTTCACCCGCATGAATGACAATTGATACACTATCTTTATAATTTATAGCCCATGTGTTATTCCGATGTATAAGCTTCATTACTGTAAAGTTTCATTAAAATCCATACAGTAGTTTTTGCGTGAAAGAGTAACAAACATCCACACATCCATTCTCACAAACTTTCACATTTATAATATTAGTAGGATAGCATTACAAATAATATATTATTATCTATTTTTTTATGCCTTATTTTAGTTCTTAGTTTTATTTAGTTTATAATTTTTCTTATTTATTGTGTAGGCTGTTTTTTATATTATTGTAAATATTTTAAGTTTAATAATTGTAAACCCCAATAAAATTATTTATAATTTACGTTATCTTTTTGCAAACAATAAGTACCTACATGAAAGGACTTTTACTCCTGCCTGTGATATAATTAGAGTGTATTAATTTTGTAAATATAAATGAAATTATTTAGTGGAGGTTTGTTTTTTTTCCATAGTGGATGTTTGTATTCTAGGTTACTGAAAAAAAAAACAGATAATTTTTTTTTACCTCAATGTATGCTTAGATGAGTTTTTTTAATTTTTCTTAGTGTGGAACCTAATAGTCTATAATGTTTTTCAAATGCACTAAAGTTACTTCTCTGATTAATAAAAATTGCTAAGTTCTTTCCATGCAAAATTATATCATCATTTTAATATCAGACTCCAAAAATTCTAATTATATTTTTTTGGGTTGTTTATAGATTACATAATGCTTATGATTAAACAAGCACTTATAACTAATTTTATCAACCTATTTACTAACCGTTGCCTTCTGCAGTATTCGTCACGGTTGGCATAAAAACGTTATCACACAAACAAAAATAATTTAACAGTAATTAACACACTTTATATCTTAATAAAAAATCACAAAAGACTGTTAACGTCACAACGATCCGAACGCGACTGACAAAAATCTATAACAACATTTGAATTTCGAAAGGGGGTTGGTGGGACGCTCTGTGATTGGCCGAAGGGGAGATATTATTAGCCAATCAGAGTGCTTGAAAGGCGGGGCAAGGATTGATTTCAATTACATTGTGAAATTAATACGTGCTATAATTGAATGTTGCTGAATACTGTGAAAAGCCTCTTCGCTTTGATGTCACTTAAAGTATTTAAGTGATATTGATCCTTATGGCCGAAGAATTAAAGTACAATATTGATATAAGATGTAGAGCAATAGTAAATCACAATAGGTGTATAATGTTAATTGTGGCTTAGAGTTAATCCTAGATAAAAAAAACTATTCATATAACTTTTAAATCCCTTTTAAATACATATTTATACCTTAGAACTATCACCATTATTTATTTAAATATCATACTTTTTAAACTTTGATTGCCTAGGATATGATGTATGTACCTACATTAACCTAAAGTGCTTATTACACTATTCTGAATTTGTTCCTAATATATATGTGCTAATATACCCCAACATAGCTCGGGGAAAGGCTAGGAAAAGGACTGCAATTATTAAATTGATAACTTAAGCACTGTGTTATAGAATCAGAGACAACCAAGGAACCAACACAGGAACAAACATCCAAACAAGAGACAATTTGGAAAAGTGGTTTTCTAAATTGACCAGTCCGGAGATCGGACCCGGGACATCAGAGTTAGCGACACCTTGAAAACCGATGTGTACGCCACTCGACCACGGAGGTTAACAATGGAAATAGATATGCTATATCTATACAACATAATATACATTGTAACTAAGACCTAATATCTAAATAAAATAATATAGACGACCTCCGTGGTCGAGTGGCGTATGCACCGGTTTTCAAGGTGTCGCTAGCTCTGAGGTCCCGGGTTCGATCCCCGGACGGGTCAATGTAGAAACCAACTTTTCTACATTGCCTCGGGTCTGGGTGTTTGTGGTACCTTCGTTGTTTCTGAATTCCATAACACAAGTGCTTTATAGCTACTTACTTTGGGTTCAGAGCAATGTATGTGATGTTGTTCGCATTTATTTGTTTATTCATAAGTGTAGTTCTAACTAGAAATTCCAAATATAAAGGAAAGTAGTACTAAGGTAGGTACTAGATGTCAAACGAAGAATGGTTAAAAATCAAGCTAATAATTTTTGATGTCCGTAATAAGAATACAGAGTGTAAAGAAACCCCTGTCCGACCCGAAAGGGTCATATAGGTTTCACAATCACATGCCCAAATCAATTATCAAATTAGGAATATTCATGATAGTAAAATTAAGAATGAATTTTTAAATATAGGTACATTTTTTGCCTCGAAATTCCCTAAATTTGAGTTTAAAACAAAAACTACAACACCACTTTCGTCGGCCTCCTGTGACGACGACGACTCTCGTCATTTTAAGAAAAATTTTTTTTTGGCTCTTTTGTTTTTTTATTTTTTCCATTTTTTTTTACATACCTAGGTAATGGAATCAGATATCGATACCTTCACGGATCGGACAGGGTTTTCGTAACACCCTGTATAATGCTAGGTCAATAATGTTTGTCATTCAAAAAAGTATTAAGTCACTTTACTCATTATACGTAACTAAAATGCAAGTCTAATATTTAATGCCTTAAGTCCAAGTTCCAAAGTCCAGTAAATTAAGATCTTTACTAAACCTAAGTTTAGTGTGCTAGATTTCGAAATATATTTGTGCTGAGTGTTATAAGCAAAATAATTATAAACAGTTTTCAATAAATGTAAAAACAAATAACAATAATTAATACAACAATACAAAAATATGGAGAATTCGCTATCCAAATCGATTAAAATATTTGAAATTATTTATTCGTCTCAATGGGCATTAAGTTTTAGATTTATAATCTTGAATTTTCATTAGTCTATCATTGATTCTTCACGTAGTATTGTTAGAAAAGGCATTGTTATACTTATTAGATGAAGAAAACAAATATTTAGAAAAATCATCTCATTCAATCCCTTTTCAAAATGGTTGATTATTCAAAAAATTTAAAAACGGAATCATTTTCAAATCCTATTTGAAAAAGTTTATGTGTCAAGGCCAAACATGCAAAGGTAATAACTTATACAGCCAGGTCAACGCACCAAATAAAAATACAACAAACAAAGCAAACACAACCATTGACACAATAAGTGAAAACGTGCGCGCCTCATGTTAGAAAAAAAGAAACAAAATCATTAGCTAAACTATTTATAATCTTTTAAACGATAATACGAACGCGCCGCGATAATACTCTTTAGTATAAAATCAGTCGTTGGCGCGAAACGACGCGTCATTTTTATTTTGATTGTCATTTAATTACGAGGACATTTATATAAAATATTGTTCTTTTTATAACCAAACTTTTAATTGACCGCCATTTTTTATATTTTGTTGTTTTTGAAACGAAAAAAGACAGTGTTAATTTGTTTTTTGATAATAAAGTGTGTATAAAGAGTTAGTGTATGTAAATTGTGACATTTTCGAGCGATTACAGTTCAAGAATAAGAGGTGAGACGGTTTTTTGTTTATTCAGCTGGTGTTTGTTGACTAAATAACTTGACTATTTTTGGCGTTTTTAGTTTATATAGGATATTAATACGTTTAAAAAATTATTTAAACCTGAGATGTTGGTGGGTAGATTAAGAATTATTATATGAAGAGTTTTGAAAATTTTCAGTATAGTTTATAAAGGAAATAGGGGTCAGTGGGTCATCTTAGGAGGTGCTACATAAACATTTTATATAACTTAAATAAATCATGAAAAATGCTATATTGAAGTTTTTAGTATAATTAACAAAGAAATTGAAATGAAACAATAGAGTAATTTCTGAGTATTTAGAGAAATTTTGTTTTGTGTATAACGAGACCGAATAGATTTTATATAAACAGTAGTTTTAAACGGAACAAGAACGCAATATTAAACACAGTAACATGCATAATAAAGCCATGCTTACGGCTTCCGTATTAGAAAAAAACACGTGTCACAAATGTGTAACAAAGCAAACACAAATATGGAACAAACATTTGCGACACACACCAATGTTTGTCCCATACGGGGATCGAGCCCGCAGCACCGCGCGCAATGGCAATTAGTTTCAGATCATAATACCTTTGATTATATAATGTCTAGATGGAGCGTCGCCCTACAATCATGAAAAAAAAACAAGACAACAATTTCAAGTGTGTGTTACCAGCTATTACAAATTCTCCCATAAATCACATTAAATAAAGACTAATTTATAATAATAAAAAATATTTTAGTTTTATGTACTTATGTGGTATTATTCAGTTTAAGTGTATTTTTATTAAGTAGTTACTTTTTTAAATAATTAAAAAAAAATAGATTTGTGTGTTTGAATGGAGTATTAAATCAACTAAGTTGGTACAATATTTTGAGCAGTTAAGATTTTGAAATTTGAAATGAAAGATCACATCTCGTTAATTAGGAATGAGTTTTAATTACAGGCGATCGTTCGAAGTACATCAACGAAATTTTATAAACGTAATGATAAACCAAAAAAATTACCCTCAAAAATGGGAGAATAAGAAACAGAAACTGGCAACACTGATAAAATATGGCGTAATTTGGTAATCATAAAAAAAAACTAAAATAAATATGAAGTTTCTTGGTGTCTTGTCTACGTGATAGGTGATGTGTTTGGTATTTTTTAGCCTTCCTTTATAATTCCGGCACACTTTAAAAGCACATACTGTCATTTTATCGCTGTTATGTGGTTATTCCTTAGAGCGCGTAAAACGTAGTGACACGAAGGCGGCACGATCTGTACTAGTTGGCGGGAATTGCGGGAAAATACTTAACAACCAAATTTGGTTGTAATTTTTTGACGGGTCTGCGCGCACTTGACAGTCCATCTAGACATTATATAATCAAAGCATAATACATACATAATTGTTTTTATCATAAGAATTGAATATTTTTCTTAAATTTCAGTTGCTTGTGATGCTTGCTTGAAACTAAAAAAAAGTTCCGTAATGACAATAAATTCTCGATGTTTTCGTGTGATAATGAAAACAAATGATTTTAAGACGGCGACATCGTTAAATTGTTGTTTGTAGTTTTCCTTGTTTGATATACAAAGTGTATTAATTACATGTGTTACTATTGCCACGATATCTTTTACCTCTAGAACTATGATATCTAACCACATTATTTGAACGTAGTACCAATGTTAAAACCGATTTCTTAGGCGCAGGCCAGACAGAAGAGACGTAAGCGTACGCGTCGTACCGCGTCCCTTTCATACAAAGGGCGCTTTCAATTTATGCGTTTCGTGTCGGACCGCTGCGGTGCCGAAGCGGTGCGTTAGACGTACTGCGCACGGACGATCCTCTTTTTTCATACAAAACGCTCGGTGCGGCAACAGTGCGGCGCCGGTACCGCGAACGCTCGACAACAGGACGGCAACGTCGCAAGCATCACGTGTTCATTTCCGTGTTGAATAGTGCAGTGAATAGACGTTAGAGCTAATTGCATCAAATTCATTTACGTATTTGCTAAAAATGGATGATATAAACGTGGAAGATTTTATCAGTCTTTCTTCAGCTGATATAGTATGCTTAAAAACAGATTCTTGTCGCTGAATTCTAGTTTTAAGTAATTCAAGTAGTTCGTAGAAACATTCTCTAGACATTCTTAGATAATTAAAAAACTTGCTTGGATCTTGTTTTAACCTAGGGTAAAGATTATGGAAATCACCAAAATTACATGTTAAAGAAAACATCGGTGCTGCTCTTTTACGGGGGCGTCGTTTTTGCTTCTCTTTCATGATCAACACGAGCACTAACAGTAATGTTTCTTCGTCAGAGTCCATGGCTTGACTGATGTCACATCACTGGGATAAAAACGCACGGCTGTAAATTACGCTTTCAATTTAGACGTTCGGTGTCGGACTGCAACCGTACCGCAGCGGCCCGACAGCGAGATATAACCAGCGGCACGTTAAGCGTGCGGCAGCGGTCCGACACGAAACGCATAAATTGAAAGCGCCCAAAATGTATAGAAGCGTCGCGCCCGCGCCCCGTCTCTTCTGTATGTTTTGCGTCGCGACGCTTCTATACATTTTGTATGAAAGCGTCGCGGTAAAGACAAATGTCCGCGCCCCGTCTGCGTCTTACGTCTCTTCTGTCTGGCCTGCGCCTTAAACAGTTCAAATTCTGTATTCACATAAAACATTTGAATTGTTTGGAAATCCTTTCAATGGTCTTGCGATAATACATATATATAAAATACCTCCTTTTTCCACATTGTAAAGTTCCAAAAGACTCATCTTCACCATCAAAATGGAACATTTGTTTGTTTAAGTAATACTAGGAAAGGAATTAACAAAATAAACACGATACGGTAAATTATGTGTAACTCATTAGTACTCATTGGAATATAAAGAAACAATGGGCAATCTAATTAGGTAAACTGCATTGATTTCGTCTCAATTAGATAACGACATATTATAATAATTGTTGTTTTTAATGCTTGAACTTATTTATTTATAAGAAATAAATTAGTAACTTGTTACTCACATCGAAAAAATACCTGCAAAGAAAAAAGGAATGTGTCACTAAAATCAGAAACAGTACACATTGTTTTATGATTGTTTCCATAACAAGTAAATATACGGAATATACCGTTGAATAAAGTGGAAAATACCGTATAAACGACTTCAAAAGGCGGAGAATCTCAATTTGACAGTTTTTTGTGTTTGCTACGCGATATCTCCGGAAAATGTGGATCAATTTGAAGAAATAATTTTGGTATCGAGGTTGTCCCGTAATATTGCATTTATGTAACCTTCTGTATACGTAGTAAGTAATAAGTTAAGATTATATCAATTTTTAAATGTGGAACGCTGATGTCCCCGTCCTGGAGGTGGGCGCTAACAGTTGCGACACAGTTTTTTTTCTAAACTAATGTACCTAGCTGCTGATGATGATGATGATATCTTGTTTTTTGGTTCCAATAAATGATTTTGATTTTGATTTGATCTTGATGTGTAATCAATTATTTAACGTAACTTGCATCGTATTTACCAGGTTTCCGGGTTTTGTAAAGTAATGTAAACATTACCCCTATATATACCCTAAATCTTTTAAATGGTTATATATATCGTAGGCTTTCCAACATTTAATATAATTATGCTAAATAAACTATTTCGCGATTCTTTACTGTCCTTGAGAATCTAGTTGTCAGTCGAATGATAAACAGAAGCCGGTATTTTATACATGTAAGCAATGCTTGAATTTTAATTAACATATTATCTAACACGTAAAAGCACTTTGAATACGAGAATTCTTGAGTTTATGACTGTTTTGTAAACTTTGATACGAAACTAATGTTGTTGACTGATTAGTTATAAGTATAACAAATTAGGTAATTGTCATAGTAAATACTTTCAGCTGTGGTTTTGTTATTCCTAGCTATTTAATGTGTTGTTACTTTTGAGTATTTTACCTACATAGATATAAGGAAGATTTACTTGTTACCTAACCACAGAGCGAGCGAGCGAGCATGCCGCGAACGCACTAGCTAGTGTCAATTACGCCGTCTGACAGACGTGCGCACGCCGCTCGCGAGTCGCTCGTGAAATGCTCGTTCGTCACATGTGGACGCTCTCTTAAACATACCAAATCATGTTGAACTTGAAATGTATTGAAGACTTTTATTTTAAGCCTCTTTACTTACAAGAATCAATACAAAAATGATCTGTATAAGTCAACAGTAACATACTACTTAAAAAAAAACCATGACTAATAATTTAACACTTCAAATAAATTGTGATAAAACACTTCGCTGAATCGATCATATGAATCATTTTCTTTAGATGGTCTTATTATTATTATCTATGAACGTTTATGTGTTGTAACCAACATAAATCAATGATAACAAAATTATCATACTGACTAATTTATCCTACTTACCACCGTACTCAAAGTCCTCAATAGGTACTTTAGGGATTCCTTAACTTCGGTGATCGGACGAGAACCGGTGTATTCAACGTGGTATGGACGTTGGCATAAGTAAGTTTACTTCAATCGCTACTAAGGAATCCCTTACATTGATTAAAATGTTATCCCGAAACTTGACTATAAAGGCAAATTAACTATAGACGTTCAAAAATACTCGTCTGTCGCCCTCTTTTTTTTACCTTAAAGTGACTGAGACAGACATCTGTGGTATAGATTTATCATTAGGTACTATTCAGCTAAAACCGGTCAGACCTAAACCGATTCAAACATAGTTAAAATTGTAATCTACTACTTTTACTAACATCAAAGTACGCTACTTTTACTGCTCGTGTAATCCATCAATCCAATTTAATATCAGATTCATCGACTTTCATCAAGATTGAGCAACGCTCCTGTTTTCACACTTTTCATGTTGACACACTGATAGTGTATCTCTAATCAAACGGCTCTAATAAGGTGTATTTCTTTAAATATACACGACTATCTCTACAAAGAGATAATAATATCAGTGGTATGCATTTGTGTCTACGACTAGCTGTCTACTGAGGTTTTACCTACCATTAAACTTTTAAGAGCAGTAGCATAGTTGATATATACTGATTAAGTTATTTATTTCTGAAGTTGTCATTTTGAAATACCTATATGCTTAAATCTTTTCTGCCAAGAAAAATGCATATGCAATGATATGCGAAATTAGGTTCTATTATATTTTTATGTATTTTCATAAACTTCCGGCTTTTAGAAGTTTAGCCAAACATTTACAAGTTACATTATTCCTGATAGATAATAAAACATCTTTCGAACAGTATCTAAAGCAAAAAATATGATTAAAGCAATTCAACACTACTAGTTAAAACTGCTCTCATTCAGGTATGATTTATTCGCGTATTACTTGTATTTGAACCAAAATTAAACAAATTCGTTGACCCTCTCCTTGATAGTATTATCGCAGCGGGTCATATTTTGTTAAGATAATATGTATAAGTTAGTTATTTTTCCTGGAGAAATATGAGTTTTACCTAATGTTTTACTAGCTAAAACACAAAATAAGTAGGTACCGGTAATTTGTACCTATATTAAATCTTCAATTAGATTTGGCAGATAAAAATACTAGGAAGTCGCCAGGTGGGCAATGGAAAAATACTAGGCCTTAATAAGCTCAGCTTAGGATAGTGCTTCGCTTATCGACAATTAGCCCATATCTTTCTGCAGTCCAAGCTATCTTTTTACACGACTGCCCAAAAAGGAGTGTTATGTTTTCAGGGTTCATGTATGTATGTATGTATGTATGTATGTATGTATGTATGTTTGTGAGTTTCTTTATTCCACCATAACTTCTAAAAGGCTTGACCGATTTCAATGTTTGTTGTATCATTAGAAGCTTTGAGTTATCCCGAGTGACATAGGCTATGTGGACATTAAAAAATGGTCAAGTGTGAGTCGAAATCGCCTGCAAAGGGTTCCGAACGATTTTTTTTTGCTTAATATTGGTCATTATATCACTAAAAGGTACGAAATAAAAAACTAATAATTAAAAAAATTAAAAAAACACGCCTGCCATGACAAAAAAAGTGAACTAAAAAATTAAAAACAAGTCAAATATTTGCAGTCGGGGGACGGTTACTTGGAACAATTCATTACTCCCCGACTGCAAATATTTGACTTGTTTTTAATTTTTTAGTTCACTTTTTTTGTCATGGCAGGCGTGTTTTTTTAAATTTTAAATTATTAGTTTTTTATAAAACATTTTTAAAGTAATACATTTAGTGTCGAAGGCAACAAATCGCAATTACCTACAAAAAAAAAAGACCATATTGCGCTGAAATTTTGTAAACTGACTCTATACCAGGTGTACTCTTCACCCCTTTTGGATATATCGTCCCCGTAGTTGGAAAACTAAATAACTCAGATTTTGTAGTTCTGAGATAAACGCGATTTAGTGTATTTTTTTCAGTTAATGTACATTTGTTAAAAAATGTGAGACAATTTTACTGTCGGTACTTTTATATTTTGTGGACCTGATTACCTTTTACATTATGCTTTAACAAACTGAACTCTATTTTTAACTATAACTAAATAACACATAAAAAACCAAGTTATTTAATTTTGCCACAACTGTTATTTATATAGTAACTACAATTAGCTACTTATTTCGGCTATTTATTTAGTTTTCCAACAAGCTAAATACATTTGGTAGAGTAAAATTTGGTGAAATAAATGCAGTTATTGAATTTATCTCACTCGAAATATTTTTAAATGTAAAATTTAGTAGTTTTGTACGTTATTATTACTTTGATATTTTTGTACACACATCAAAAAAGTCTAAGCAACACAAACAGTTTGGATGTTTTGAACGATTTTTTCTTTTGAAATATGTATTGTATACTTATATTAATGTTTTTAAATAATAACTAAGCCTTTTTAAACTAAACTAAAACAAAAAAAAATGTTCCACTTATTTAATCACAATAATTCACATTATGTTGCACGTAACATACATGAATTGAACTTTTATTTTTTATTTAGATACCGTTTTTTTTGTATTATTTGGTAAATGAATACAAATCGTGACCGCTTTTGTTTTTTGAAACTTTTCAGCAACAGTTTTTTATTGAATTTATTAGTTTGTTTATCTGATCTTGCGGTAATCGCTTCCAATGTAATTTTAACAAGTTTTTCAGTTGTTGAGTTGTCAACTCTCCGTTCAAGTTCTCTAAAACCCATCTCTGGAAAATGTCCCATGTGTGCTTTATGGTATTGAGGTCTGGCGACGGTAATACCCGCAGGTTTTCCATTGCCAATTAATTTCTGGTCCTTCGAGCTGAATGCTAACAGGCATTGTCATGCATCAGCGTAAAATCTGGTACAAATGGGTGAACATAAGACCACAGAACGTCCTAAACATGATTTACAGGGTTCATATTGAAACCTACAAAATCGAGCTCTGTTCTTCTATTCGTCATATACCATCATTTTCGAGCCGCTGTAGGGGAGCACTTCCTGGACGCATCTCAGCCGTTTAGCATTTCCGGGATGATGATACACTTCTACCCTTTTCGAATCGGGCCTAAATTCAAACTGGGACTCATCGCAAAATAAAGTTGTATCTTATTGCTTTTCTTCTTTTTCTTTTCGTGTCGATGGTAGATTTACATTATATTGCATTGGCCCAGTAAGCTGCGACATTAATGGGAGCTTCGTTAGCGTGCCTCAAGTCATCCAAAGTGCAGGTGTACGGACAATTTGGGCAGCCTAACAAATGGGACATGGTTTGGTTGGGAGCTCCACATTCGCATTCAGTAAGAAGGGGATCGATGATTCCCCACTTTGCAAGGTTGTGTTTACAGCGGCCTACCTGGGTTCGCAGTCGATTGAGTGCTTTCCAGACAGGCCACTGCAAATCACTACCAGAATACCACTCATTGCTCTAGAATCGTTGCATAGTGTTCCCTACACTATTCGTTTCGGCAAGACCGATTGCGATGTCGTATAGGTGAGCACCTAATTGAGCGTCGTGCTCGTAGGCCGTATTCATGCAGCCTATTTTTCACATTTTGGTGGCTAACAACAACACCACTTAAGAATTCTGGCTGTAAACCTATCTCCCGGGCGGTTAACATTACTTGACGTCTTGCAGTCACTTGTATGTATCGATCCTGTCGAGCAGTTTTACTCCTCCCATGTCATGGATGCTGCTCAGCAGGATCCCCAGTAATAACGTAAGGCTGCAAAAGACGACAAATCTCACTCTCATTTGCAATAAAATGCCGTGAAACCAGGGACTGTTTTTTTTCCGGCTTGTAGTATTTAAAAAAAACTGAATATCTCAAAATGATAAAAGTGAAATAATTACCAAAATCAAGCACATGCAATTGGGATAAAATTCGTCTATTTTCTATTTTTAAAATATGCCTGTAATGTTCCCAAGACAGGGAAGATCGTATAACTATCTACTTTTTAAAGAAAACAAAAAATATCAATGAGTAAAACACGTAGATTCTGTGAATTATGCGTGTTGCTGAGACTTTTTTGATGTGTATAATGTATTGGTCTCATATAAAAAAAAAGCTGTATAATGATATTAATAAAGTTATATTAAGGAAGAAATGGAAAAGTACAATAACATTTAGAAAAAGTGTATTGTAATCAGATACTTATCATAACACAATTAAATAAATAGAGTTATTTAGTTTTCCTAGAACTTAGTTCGTTTTGTGAAAGAATTTTTAAGTAGAAGAAAAATTCAATAACTCATGTTATTTAATTTATTTGATATTAAACTTATCATTGGCCACAGTTATTGATTTATTTACAGAGTTATTTAATTTTCCTTCAAAAAAAATGTGCTTGCCTGAAGATGTTTATTATTCCATCTGTTCGACATAAATAGCTATTATTTTGAAACGGTATAAAATACGAAAATGTCTGTTAGGCTCAAATATGCGGCATGTTTTAGGTGTTTTGAAAATGGGGAAAAGTCAAAATCGCCAAAATTGGACTTATTTAATTTTCCAACTACGGGGACGATATATACCCTTTCGGTAACACCTTGTATAAGTATGTTTATCAGTTGTCTGGTTGCCATAATACAGAATCTGCCTAATTTGGGATCAGATGGCCATGCGTGAGTTGGCCCAAGATATATAATTATGAAGATCTTAATGTACTTTTTCCAGTATACGAATCGCCTGAGTCAAATCCAGGCGAAATCATTTGATAAATTACTGATACTGTTGTAGATATTTATGTACGTAAATTTATTGGTATCTTTCTGTCATCTTTGTTTTATAACAATATGCATGTTTATCCTTATCTCACTATCAGTAGCGACAGTATGTCTGTCTGTGTTAAGCGGCTTCTTTTCTTCCGATAGTGTTTAAATTGATTAAATTTTTATTGTATTATACTTGTTTTATTAAGCAACACTGAATATCCACGTATGCACTATTGACATAAAAAGTATGTTTACGTTTTTATGTAATGGCACAGAGATAGTTTCAATGCCTTTTTCAGGAAAAATCCTTATTCCTTTAGGCCGTACGTGGGAATACGAATGGGTGTTACCTGCAAAGCTTTAGACTTATCAGCTGAAAGCACTACGTTATTGGCTATTTTGTGTTGTCAAACGGGCAGCAAATGAGATGACATTTGTAACCCACTATGATTTCCGGCAAAGAAACCAAAGTTTTATACTTTTATCCCAATACTATACTTTATAGTCTCTAAGACGAAAGTAACAGGAAAAAGCTAGCAATCAATACACAGATTTCCTGATTACTTCCATGTATTACACGCACCTTTGTCATGCTAACACCATAATGTATTAGCAGGAGCCGTGCGTGGTAAGTCAGACATTTAACTATCCTAATCAGTACGAAAGCTAATAAACTCGGTTCATTATCTTTTACTATATAAATGTTATCAGTATGTGACGTCCTATTTAATTTCTAACTCGCATGGTGATAGGATGGGGATTAGAATATAGTGATTTTCGAGGTTTAGGCGAAGGTTACACATTGAATAACGGCCTATGTTCCAAAAGTTTCGATGCCTTTTCAGGTGTCGTAGTCACGGCAATACTAAATCAATGAGATACGACGAAAAAATATTTTGATTAGAAAATAAAAATTGCGTTGAATAGATACAGTGGCATCAACATTTTTACATAAAAAACTACTGTTACTAAGTGAACAATGTATTTTATGGTATTTACCATAGCATTATGCTAGATTACTGATTATGACGGAATTGAAAAGGCCATCAAAGATAATCCCAAACTTCTCTGGAGTTACATTAAAGCAAAACGCGGTGGCTCTAGTGGCTACCCTTTGGCAATGACTGATGGACAGGTTGTTACTTCTAACGGTTCAGAAATCTGCGACCTTTTCGCTAACCATTTTGCAACAGTGTACACGAATGACAAAGATACAGAAATTAACTGCCATACAAAGTACCTCCATGTACTGCACAATAATAGCCAGGGTTTGAGTATTCCTGCCGCTGACCTCGCCTGACCGCGAATGTCTGCTTAAAAAACTAAAAGCAGTAAATATTAGTAAGGGACCTGGCCCGGATGGTATTCCACCAGTCTTTATTGCTAACTGTGCTACAGCTCTAGTGTCTCCTTTACTAATAATATATAATGTGTCGCTGGCTACTGGAACTTTTCCATCAGAATGGAAAAAAGCCAAGGTTGTCCCAGTGCATAAGTCGGATAAAAAAGATGCTGTAAGCAACTACAGACCAATTTCAATTTTATCCACACTCGCAAAGATTTTTGAATCTATTATATGCCCGCACATTCAGCAACACTTAAGATTGTATCTTAATGACAGTCAACACGGCTTTGTGGCATCTAGATCTACAGCCACAAATTTAGTGTCATTCACGGAGTCCCTGATACAGGCTGTAGATGGAGGCAAACAATTTGACGTAATATATACCGACTTCAGTAAGGCATTTGATAAGATGCCCCATTCTGTGCTGATTTATAAACTAGCAGCGTATGGTATAATGGGCCCTTTATTGGGTTGGTTCGGGTCCTACCTTACTGAACGTGAATTCTTTGTCGTTGTCAACGGTTTTCGCTCATCTGCACACAAAATAACATCGGGCGCCCCCCAAGGATCTCACTTAGCTCCAATACTGTTTATTATGTTTATTAATGACCTTCCTGAGTGTTTACGTTTTTCTGAACCTTTTTTGTATGCTGATGACTTAAAATTTGCGCGAGTAATTGAGTCAAAAAGAGACTGCGAACTTCTGCAGCACGATCTTAACCAAGTTGTAAAATGGTGTCACAATAATCAAATGCAACTTAATCCAAGGAAATGTTACCATGTTAAATATACGCGAAAAATAAACTGTATTGACACGAAATACTTCATAAACCAGGAGCGAGTCCAAGAAGTCGAAACAATAAGGGATCTAGGAGTACACTTTGATAAGAAGGTCACTTTCCTGCCTCATATTGAAAACATTATTAATAAGTCTTCAAAAATGCTAGGGTTCCTGCTTCGTAACACCAAAGGCTTTCGTAAAAGTGGCACCAAGATAATGATATATAACTGTTACGTACGCAGTGTTATGGAGTACTGTAGTGTTGTGTGGAGACCTCACTATGCTACTCACATGTTGCGGCTAGAAAGGGTTCAGAAACGTTTCGCGTGGCATTTAGCCTTTAGTGAGGGGAAATCTAAGCTCCTGCCCTCTTACAGAGTCCGTCTGTGTCATTTCAGGATGCAATCGCTGTCTATGCGTAGAGATAAAGCCGATGCTTTGTTTCTTTACAAACTGTTGCGCAATAAGATCGACAGCCCCGGCTTGTTGAAACTTATTAGGTTCCACGCGCCTTCTAGATATCCTAGGAATAAGATAACACCCCTTTGTCCGCCACTTCGAAAGTCGGTGCTTGGTACAAATTCTCCAATACCTAGATTGTGCAGAATCCTTAATGGCCGCAGTGACTTAATAGATGTGAACCTAGATAGTATAAATAAATTTCTGCGAGCGTTTGTAAGCAACCCAATTGCGATTTAATTTTAATATAAATAATTTTAATTTCAATTCTTATATTCTGATTAATTTTATTTTATTCTATGTTCCATCCAGTTTATTCAAGTAATTTTATTTTATTTTATCTTCTTGTCAGCTTATGGTTATTAGCTTTATTCATAATTCAATTTATATTTGTATCAATCATATTGTAATTAACTCAGCAATCGCATGCCAGTGGTATTTTCTCTTTTTATTTTAATACTTGTATGTTGTAAGCAATACTGAATGCTAAGATAAATTTTTTACCTTAATATGTATTAATTTTGAATCATTTATTCGTTATAATATGTAAAAAATCAGATTTTTAATAATTCAATAATTTATAATAATGTTATGTAAAGCCGTTTTCTGTGCATGTGGTGTTAACCTGTAATTAATTGTTGCATTTGTAAATGTTCGTCTTGTCATGAAATTTAAAATGTTTATAGTGTGAACAATTGTTGGTTAACCTAAATAAATAAATAAATAAATAAATAAATTACCACTACGACACTATATACTCACCCCCTGTTTAATCACCACAAACACAAATATTCTTCACTAATATACTTAGCTGTGTAAGCTTAGCTTAATAGCTGACAATAGGTCTTCCTTACAAAGTATGTAGACACTGTAGCAGTATGCCGATATGATAGACTTGTGTGTAGACACTTGTAGATAAACAATACATAACTTTCTAGGTTATCTTTTATCACGAGACGTTCACGACGAGTGTTGCTTATAATAGTAATTATAACATATTTAAGTGCCTATATGTCTACCAATCAGGCTATTGTACTCAAGTAGCAGATACTAAAAGTAAATTGATTGTCTGATTGAATGTGAATGAAAATATGCTTATTTGATCAAGGGAAAATGTTTTTAATAACCATCTGTTACTTTCGAAATGTAGGAAAAATACTAAAAATACTACTTTTGTAGAAAATAAATATCATTCATACTTGTGACCTAGTTACAAGATGCATTTAATTGCCGCCTAGCCTTTTCCTAAGCAGTATTGGGGTTGAATTCTAGTCTCACTGGATTCAGCTGAATACTGTATTTTACATATAGCGACAGCCTATCTGACATCCACAACCTATTTCACTGGGGAAACCTTGACTTCCAGATTTTCAGGGTCTTAACAACGGTCAAACATAAGTGACATCCGGGACTAATAGATTTAAATAGTTTTAGAAGGTATTATTATAAAAAAACTTACTCGCCTAACTAAACACATAGTATAGTAATAGCTCAACCAGTAAGACGTTTACAGCTTTTACTTAGCAACAAACTCAATCTTATATATAAAATTCTCGTGTTACAATGTTAGTTACCATACTCCTCCGAAACGGCTTGACCGATTTTTATGAAATTTTATATGCATATATATTCAGTAGGTCTGAGAATCGACTACTATCTATTTTTCATACCCCTAAGTGGTAGTAGGTAGGTAGTAGGCAGGTGCTAGGTAGAAAAAATTGCATTGCAACGCATGCCGGGTACAGCTAGTAATGTTATAAAGAAAAATACGCTGAATGGAGTATTTAAACAATTTTATCATAATAATACAAACGAACAGCCAAAACATATCTCATTGTTAGGTAATTGTTCAAAGGTCAAGGTATATTATAAACAAATGCGGCTTTAAATATTATCTGTAGATAGAATGAACAATTGGCTACCATGGGTCAATTGGTGTAGCGACTAAACAATATTATGCTTACGTATAACAAGCGATAGATAGATAGTATGTCACTAAAATTATTTTGTTCCTAATGTAAATAAAATATTCTATTTTATAAATTCAGCAATTGGTTTATTTAATTGAATCTAAGGTACAAAATTTTGATGAAAAGATAAACTAATTATAACGCCTACAACTAGGTGAAATCAACGAGCTCCAGATTACATGCAAAATTTCTTCTAGAATGAGGTACAAAATATTGACGAAAAGATGAAGTACCTAGTTATAACGCCTACCTACAACTAGGTGAAACCGGCTTGGTCCAGCCATTATGACGTCAGAATGGCTGGCCACTTTCCTCGTAATAGTTTTCCCTCTTTAGCGAGGTACAAATTATTTGATATCTGGTACCAAATACAACAAAATAGGTACTAAAACTTGGTATTGCTCAAACTTCCAAAATCTTTCTTGGTCCAGCCATCCTGACGCAGACTAAATGATCAATCAAACATTATTTTGATGTACAAAAGTTCTTAAAAATATTAAATTACTTAGACCTACCGTTTCAGTTTTATGAATGAATGCTTATGATATTGTTTAGAAACTAAGGTATACATAGGTACTTCGATCTTTAAAAAAAGTGTAATGTAAAGACTAGTAAAAGACATTTTCCTATAAGCCTAAAAATGTTCGTTTAAATAAAAAGTAATTAATTACCTACCTATGTTGTAAATGACTTAGATAATTGAGGCATGGAATTTACAAATGGGCTAAGGGCCAAAAAAATCAAAATTTTAATTTTACCTTTCATAGGAGCTATGTTGTACAGACATTCCATTTCAAAGGTGCATCATGCCCACAAAAGTTTTTGCACTTAGCCATTTGTAAATTCCATGCCTCAATTAACGAAGGCTTATTACAAGTATTTTGTTTACTATTAAACTAGCTGTACCCGGCATGCGTTGCAATGCAATTTTTTCTACCTACTACCTACCTACTACCTACCTACTACCTACCTACTACCTACCTACTACCTACCTACTACCTACCTACTACCTACCTACTACCTACCTACTACCTACCTACTACCTACCTACTACCTACCTACTACCTACCTACTACCTACCTACTACCTACCTACTACCTACCTACTACCTACCTACTACCTACCTACTACCTACCTACTACCTACCTACTACCTACCTACTACCTACCTACCTACTACCTACCTACTACCTACCTACTACCTACCTACTACCTACCTACTACCTACCTACTACCTACCTACTACCTACCTACTACCTACCTACTACCTACCTACTACCTACCTACTACCTACCTACTACCTACCTACTACCTACCTACTACCTACCTACTACCTACCTACTACCTACCTACTACCTACCTACTACCTACCTACTACCTACCTACTACCTACCTACTACCTACCTACTACCTACCTACTACCTACCTACTACCTACCTACTACCTACCTACTACCTACCTACTACCTACCTACTACCTACCTACTACCTACCTACTACCTACCTACTACCGACCTACTACCTACCTACTACCTACCTACTACCTACCTACTACCTACCTACTACCTACCTACTACCTACCTACTACCTACCTACTACCTACCTACCTACTACCTACCTACCTACTACCTACCTACTACCTACCTACCTACTACCTACCTACTACCTACCTACTACCTACCTACTACCTACCTACTACCTACCTACTACCTACCTACTACCTACCTACTACCTACCTACCTACTACCTACCTACCTACTACCTACCTACCTACCTACCTACTACCTACCTACTACCTACCTACTACCTACCTACTACCTACCTACTACCTACCTACCTACTACCTACCTACCTACTACCTACCTACCTACTACCTAATTGTTTTTTTTTTTTTAAATGTACAAAAGTATCCTATGTCCGTCTCCTGGCTCTAAGCTACCTCCCCACCAATTTTCAGCCATATCGGTCCAGCCGTTCTTTAGTTATAAATGGTGTAACTAACACGACTTTCTTTTATATACTATTAAATAATTAATTTACTATCATTGTTCACAGGTACAAGTATCAAGGGTAGTGAAGTAATGTGACTACAGCAATCATGGATCCTCAAGAATTAATTCCTTTAGAATGTAAGTATCGATATCTTTACGATAAATAATAGCCAAACTTTGTATTTATCACCCTCTCGTAAAAGGATCTCTTCTGATATCGAACGCCACGATTATTTGCTAGAAGTTTCCCTTTGTTAATTTATGTCTTTTTTTTGTTTTTGTATATATTTTACGCGATATCTTCGGCAATTTTGGATTGCTTTCAAAAAAAATTGTCATGGATAGGGTGGTCTCACATAAACATTAAAGTTGGACTTTTGACAATGTAATCATTTATTTAATGTACTATCTTTTTCCTGAACAGCTGGTCTTCGGCAGCCCCGAAGGTCGGTAGCCAACAAGAACTGCTACCTGGCGCCGCGCACCTGCTACACGGCCCCGCTGAAGCTGTGCCGGCTGCTGGCGCTGGTGATGCTGCTGCCCAGCATGTTCATCATGATACCGCTATACATGAGGTAAGAGGCGCCTGACTACATAGATTACAGAACAATACATATAAATCAAAGTCTGTCAATTGTCTGTCAGACGCGATTAGCACAAAAACTATCGAACGGATTTTCATATCGTTTTCACTAATGTAGGTATAGAGTAATTCAAGAGAAAGGCGTACAATCTATATATATAAAAATGAATCTCTATTTCCCTTGGTCACGGCATCACGCGTGAAAAATTAGAAAATTTAAAAATACTTGATCACCATATTAATTAATCCTGACTTTTTTTACGATAGCGATTTGTTGGATTAATCTTCGCCCTCAATAATATAAAGGCACCAGGAACGGGACCTAGGTATTCACAAGGGTGAAACCGCGGGGCACAGCTAGTATATTATACATGAAAGTTCTGTCTACCCGTGCAGAGACAGGTAGCTATTCCTTTAGTAATTGTATGTTCCATTCCTAATCAAAAACGTTATTTTTTTGCACATGTTTTGCAAAAACTTTCGTGATATTACTTAATATGACGATCAGGCAACGCTCAAATAATTTCAAACGCTGACATAATAGAATATACACGAAAGAAGTAATTTGAATTGCTATTTATGTAACCACATAAATTACACCTACGACACTATGTGTCAAACCAATCATCTTAACTTCAAAAACTAATGATTTCTTTTTTTGTCACATAAAACAATGTTTAGCGGCTTTTCTATATACTATTTGCTTTATCAATTACTACTTATCTTGTATAACATCAAACAATCGTGTGTTCACACTTGACATAATTATTATCTCATATTATACTAGCGACCCGCCCCGGCTTTGCACGGGTGCATTGCTGATACTAAATATACTACATAATCATAAAGTGTTGTAGGGCGAAGCGCGGCCTTCGACGCACTATTTGGTATAGGCACGCGCTCCCCGGCGGCGGCGGCGCGGCCCCCCGGCCGGTACCGCCGCAACCGCTATGTCCCTGCATTTTAAATCTGTAATATCTTCGAAAATATTCATTTAAATTACATGCTGTAAAGGGCCATATTAATCTTTATTACATGCACAATGTATTTAAGGTACTTAATTGGATAAGGATTAATGCTGTATTGCTTAAAATCGCTTTTTTTCGTTAATAAGTAATAAATAAAGGATAAAAATGGTTATTGTGGGTTATCCTCAAGAGATAGACATATACCATCGCGGACTTTTTTGTAGACCTTTTTAAGGTGTACAATACTGTAGTACATTACTTTGATCTATCTCGTAGGGTTCAGCCAGCGTTTGCAATGTAAGCGCAAAAAAGTGTGTTTATTTAGGAAGCGACTTTGTTTTATACTATGTAGTGATATATTATGCATGTATTATACATATAAACCTTCCTCTTGAATCACTCTATCTATTAAAAAAAACCGCATCAAAATCCGTTGCCTAGTTTTAAAGATCTAAGCATACATAGGGACAGACAGCGGGAAGCGACTTTGTTTTATACTATGTAGTGAGATCAGACCATAGTGTTGAGACGTGTTTTAAAGCTGATCAGTATCGGGATCTAGAAAGCACTTGTTATTAAGTGGGGGTCAATAGCCTTTGTATAACTTCTGATTGAAATAGGTAAAGTACACATCATAGTTTAAAAATGTTTATCATAACCACCAGAGTACAGCAAACAGAGACAACAAAATTACTGAGTTTTGAGTTTTGTGAGAAGGCCAAAGTGCCAAGTGACCAAAGAAGCCTTTTGGTAGAAGGTCTAGCATACAAGGTGATTATGATAATATAATTTGTACGACAGTCACAGACTATAGATCAGATAAAAGAAAAGTAAATTTCTTAACTGTCCTCGGAGGTCAACAACCATTAACATTGCCTAGGCAAAGAACGCCCAGACTTAGAACATGCGTTTGTGAGTCACACAAATAGGTATAGTATTTTCTCTATGTCGACTAATTGATACAAAAATTGTATGTCAATTATTTAATTAACTTATTTTCAGCAAAAATTATGTAAACCGACTCTATACCAGATGGACTGTTTACCACTTCTGGATAGATATACCCTTTTTATAACACCCTGTAAGTTTTTACGAACTCCAAGGTCTCTAAATTATCTTTAATGACGTAAGCGTTTGTTCCACCATTTATATGTTAGGCAATATCAGATGTTTAACTATAGTTCCTTTGTCGCAGGTACCGCGTGTTCTCCGGCCAGATGTACCCCATGAGCATGACCGACATGAGACTGATAGACAGTAAGATATCGCCAACTTGGTGCCAGGTAGGTGTGTACCACCTTCGTAATACCACCTATTATATCACACATATTATATGCCACATACTTGTCTTGTTAATTAACATTAAACATTTGGTTCAGGGTATGTAATAGGTATCTTGGCTAAACTTTTCTAAATTTCTGTTAGGCTTTGTATCCAAGGAAGTAGAGATTCGTATAGTAATTTGAAGCATAAAGATAATAGTCCTGTTTTTAACTTGGTTAATTTCCTTTTATAAAAAGTTTCATAGAAATGTATAAAGCCGTTTTGGAGCCTCTAACAGATAAACAGAACATTTCTAGGTAAAGTAGTTCAGTGTTTTTCAGGAAAAGACATTTTTTTGTGTGTTCATGTTAGGAGAAAATAAATAAATATTTTAAATAAAAATAAATAATTTAAATCCAAAATGTCAAAATAGACGACAACAATATCTATTCAAAAAAAGATCAGGATACAAACTAAGTATTAGTTTCTATAACTCGTTAGACTATAGGTATACAATACAACTTGCTTAATATCAAACTTCATAGTAGGCACTTCTTAAAATAAACGTCTTAATTGTAACTACTATTAAAAAGATAATAAAAGCAACAAACTACGCATCACAATATGTAACTCATTACGTTGTCATTTATTCAATCTCATTCATGCCACGTGTAAGGCTAATTCATTCATTCACACGGTACTATTGTGCGAAAAAGTTTGTCGTAGAGATAATTTTGTTTGTGTGTTATGTTTTGATATGCTAAACAGGATAATTTGCAAATAATGTGGATTTGAATAAAGACTGTTGTATTTTAAAATACCTTATTAAAGTAGTGTGTAGTCACTTAGGTGAGGTAGTTTTTAAATAACATTTTAATTGACTTCTTTTTTAATCTTCGGCCTTGCTAATTCAGCAATCATTAAACTAATAAAGAATATAGTGTCATTTAAAGTCAAGTTAGTTAAAATAATTAAAACAGATTCTGTATTCGACTGTACCATACGAACTCAATGAATAAACAAAAGGTGAATTATGAATAAAAATAAACATTTTAGAATATCATTACAAACTTTTTTATTTAGAACATAGGTAGAGTTAAATTGAGAGGGGCTCGTGGCTAAGTGTAAGCCGTACGGTTTGACCGATAATACAGGTTAAGCCGCGCTCGCCGCGGTTGGTCCGTGGATGGGTGACCATTTATAACATACCGAGACCCCTCCGTGTTTCGGATAGCACGTTAAACAGTAGGTCCCGGCAGTCATACATAGATCTTTGGCAGTCGTTAAGTCAATTCTGACAACCAGTCTTACTATGGGATACTGTCTTTCCCAGTAAATTGGGTTGTGGAGGTCAGATAGGCAGTCGCTCCATGTAAAATACGGTATTCAGCTGAATCCGGTAAGACTGGTAGCCGACCCCAACATAGTTGGGAAAAGGCTCGGGAGATGAGGTAGAGTTAAATTATTCATACAGGTACCTATGACGTATACTTTTTTCCAAACAAAGATTGAGTTTATTCATGTTATTCTATCCAGTGTGTTGTAATCTCTAGCTTGAAATACAAAATTGTCTAGATATAGGTTAATGTAAAAAGTTCACTCTTACTTATTCAAATGAATTCACCTATTATATGTGATACATCTAAGATGAAAAAGTAGGTGAAATATTTACTCGATCACGAATAACAAATGTAGAATTTATTGAGAATCGTATTTGGTTATGTTTATTTTAGGAAACATTGATCGTTTTTACTTGACTGTGTTATTGATACTTTACTTTCACAGTTTTCTATTTTCTGCCTATGTTATTATTTTAGATATTTTTAGTTGCAATTATTGATCCGAATCTTAACTTTTAAGCGGACCAACACTCAACAGTCTTGATTTATGAAAGGAACTTTAAAAAACTTATCCTTTGCTGAACAATATAAGTATGTAACAACTGCCTTTGTAATTAGATAATATCTTATCGTTAATAAACAATTCCAGTCACCTAATAATTAATATTTACACATCAACACACATCACAAAGCTAAAGGTACATGTGTCGTACGTGTAAAAAGCACGTGTATTAACAAACAAACGTCACAATGAACAATACTGTTGACTAGTCATAAAGCTGTTGTGTTTAGCATGCACCTAATCATTTATGTACAGTCTAGTCTATGAATTAACACGTGTAATGTCATATGGTAGGAGTATCGTGTGTCATAGATCGTTTGTGTCACCTACATTTAATAGTTTAATCTTTTTGACATGTGTATTTTTAAGTTATTTTGAGAATTATGGGAATATTTGTGACCTTAATATTTGCAAGCTTTTTATTTATTTATTTAAAATAAGCACACCAACAGCACAGTCACTAACAAATCAAAGCAACATAACATATGAAGTCGACATTTCAGTAACCATGCAAATAACAGGTATGCATGACATTGACATAATTAATATTAGAGACTAATTAAAAAACAAAAAAGTTAAAAGTGTGTCTAGTAAACACTACAAAAACTGAACAAATTGAGCTATGAAGATGTAGGTACATTTTTCGCACTGTGTATAAAGGCAACGTCTGTATGAAGCAAAACTCATAGAGAAAACTTCGATAGGGTGATCCAACATGTTCGACCTTTCATTATATAACCTTGCCATGCGCGTCAAAGGGCTGTTAAATGTAGTATTTAAAGTGGATGTTGGCAATTGAAAAATGCGATGATGACGCTGGCTACGTTGGCTAGTCTTAAAGTTAAAATAGTTAATCAATTGTGCATCTATGGAACCATTTATTTTGTTTAACTATATAAATTTCTGCTTGCTTAAGTTATGCCGAATTCTTTGCCAGTTTGATCTTGGTTGTTAGGTAGACAGTAATAAAACACACACAATTAGTGTCAGTATTTTGGGGAATTATCTTACTTCACTGATTAAACACTTTTATCAATGGGTCCTGGATGTCAAATGGGCATTCGTAAAATACGGTATTCAGCTGGATCCGATAAGTCTAAAAGTCGACCCCAACAAAGCTTAGAGAAAGGCTCAGCAGAAAACTTACTGAACATACACGCCTACAAGTATAATGAAAATACCCAAATAAGTTTTATTAACAGGTTAACTGTCCTGCTATTAGACACAATAGTTAAACAATGGAAATGTTCATATGTGACTCACGGGACAGGGAAAGCGTTAAGTACCTTGTGGTAGCCAAATTTTATATCTATACACTGTCTAGCAACAGCAGTAGGCCAATCTAATATTTGACGCGCGCGGGTATCGAACCCAAATGTGTCATAAACTCAGAAAGATTGTCATATATAACTAGACGTCTGTCAAATAAATACTTTTAATACTAATATAAATATTTATTATATTACAACTACAATGTAAAATAAACTCTATTGCGTTAATTATAAAGTTCATTTTCCGCCTTAATGTATTACTGATTTAACAATGCACTTATTTATTTATCGATAAGTTATCTTCAGTTTTATTTTATGCTCAGCTTAAGGATTGGTATTCATAAATAATTTGCGTTATATTGTTTTATTATTGTGGCACGAGTATAAGGCAAGCCGCGCCTGCCGCCGCCGGGTTTAAGATGGGTTATATCTTTGAATTTATCTTAATCGCTTAGTGTGTCTAAACTTATTAAATGATATGGTTGTAAAACTCGCTCAATTTAGGTAATCTATTAAGCGTACGCAAGTAATAAATAAAGCAGGTTCTTGAATATGACGACTTAGGATGTAATACAGCAGAATTAAAAAAGAAAATCGAAATGCCTACCTATGCTTTCTCTCCACCACCCAAAGGTAGACTGGTAGAGAACGCCTAAGGCGTTAAGTCCGCCATTGTACATTGTGTGCAAGAAGTATTTAATAAATAAATAAATAGAAATGCCTAAACAGTTTTAGTGTCTAAAATCATATTTAAGACACACCCTTTAGTGTCTAACATTACCTCCATCAAATAAGAAGCACCTGTAAATAATATTGACGCCACAGTCAAACAGTCTGGTCTGTTTTGTGGGACACCGTTCAGATCGTAAATTTTGTATGTATCTTTTAAACTTAAATAAATAATCAAATATATTATTACAAACACAAAAAAACAATAACTATTTCTCAAATCACACGAATCTTCGTCCCCTAGAGACAAGTGGTCCGCTCCAACACGACTTTCAACGCGTTCGTGGTCCCCGGTCCCCCTGAGCTGATGGAAGACCTGGTCCCCGTCTCTATGACGCGAGAGCTGGAACTGGAGGACGACATGAAGGAGTACTGGGGGTTCTACCTGCTGAAGGGGTCTTCGGTTACCGTGTCTGCTTGTACCAGGTAGAAAGAATATAATTTAAATACCATTAGAGTTATGGATTGATGTGGTTTAGAGATGGATGATATTCAAGGTATTACCAAATGGTTATACCTACCCAAAGAGGGTGAAGAGTACATCTGGTATATAGAAAGTTATCAAAATTAAAAAAAAATGTTACTTAAAAAATATATGTACATTTAATTTTTCGCATCGCTTTCGGTAACACGCATAGTACAGCACCTGTAGATGCATTTATTTTTGCCTTACCATATTAACGATCAACAAATCCAACATCAGTATTTCAGAATTTTTATATTTGTATTGGAACACAAATATTCAGAGCCATTTCGGAACATTATGGTCATTGAGATTGCACATTCTTGACCCATAGTGTATTGATCTTGTCTCTACAAGTTAAGATTTCTCCAAAAAGATCTCTTTCACAATAAATATCTTTCTTAGTAAATACCTACACTAAAACTATCTTCACTTCCACTAAATTCCAATTACATAACACTTATTCCCCCACAGATGGCCCGGAGCGTCTCTCATCATGATCAAAGGTTACAAGCACCTGCAAGAGTGCGCGTACATCGGTGACGACTCTTCTGAAGAGGTCGATGAACTCAAGGAGGCTTTCGAACTTGGTCTGCTATCTAACACCTCGTATTACGAGAAGATAAACCAACTGAAAATTGTGGATGGGAAAGCTAATGATCCTGGTAAGGACTTTCTTTTAATATTTTTGATAGCACTAATATTTTGAATGCTGTGTGAGTACTTATAATAGGCATGCATTTAAGAAACGTCGTTTAATTTTTTTTATTTTTAATTAACGTTTATTTTAAATAAATTATTTTCTACGTCTAAGACCTATTTTGCACAATTACATTTTCAAGTTATTGTTTTATTCTTTCGTAAATACTTCACTCTGATACATACTTTAACTGAACTATACTAAACAGTTCCACCTATTTTGAGGTGTGCCTCATAAATAAATTTGCCAGATGATAAGAATAAGGGTTCATAAATACGACGAATCGTTTCGATTAAAAGAAGATAAGTGCCCTGTGCGGTCGCGTCTTGGCATATAAGGATCCATTTGGATGGAACAACACTATTGATTGCCTCTCAACTAATAAGTAATCGTTGAAGCTTTAAGTAGTCTCCATTAGCTTTACCATTTATAAAAAAAGTAACCTCCATATTTCTTTTCCCGAACAGACACCATGAGAAGACACAAGGCTGGCGTGAGTTTCCACGACCCCAACAAAGTGAACGCCACATCAACGTCTTCTGAAAGTGTGCCGGCTGTTGACGTCACCGATCATGATCCTAAGGTAAATAACCTGATGATGATAAAGCAATAAAAACATTAAGATTAAATTATATTGTTACGCGAAGTTAGGTAGTTTTACACTTACTTATTTTTGATGACGAATTTAGGGCAATTTTTGTGTAATGCTAGATTGTGTTCCAATCTGTTCAATCATTTTGTTATTTCATTTCAAGTACTGAATGATGAAAACAAATGAACAATTTCGCTTTTTCATTGGAGAAATCTGTATATAATCTTGGAGTTCTTTACGAACCAGCACCAACTTCCACATAAAATAAATATTTCCCAATTATTTCAATTCGACGCCTCAATCCCAACCTCTAATTCAGCTTATTAATATATAGGAACTACGAGAGATCCTCGAACGACTCCACGCCTTAAGGGAAGCAGCCAAGATCCAAAACTCAAAGAACTTCCACCCGCCAGACAACATTGTTTCACTGCCAGCTTTACATCGACACAGGGATGCGAACGTTGACAAGGATGAGAGGAAATGGCTGTCTTTCCAAGGTCAGTCAATATACAAGGTGTTATCGAAAGGGTTTATCTATACAAAAGGGGTGAAGAGTACATCTGGTATAGAGCCAGTTTACGGAAATTCAGCTCAAAGTAATTTAATAAAAAACTCTGTAAAGAGTTACCTATGGATTTTCGTGTCGGTTCTTCCTATGACAGCCCTGTTGGTCTAGTGGTTAGTGACCCTGACTGCTATACCGGAGGTCGTGGGTTCGATTCCCACCCAGGACAAATCTTTGTGTGATGAGCACGATCATTTGTTCTGTGTCTGGGTATAATTTATCTATAATATGTATGTATTTAGAAATATATAAGTATGTTTATCAGTTATCTGGTTGCCATAACACAAGCTCTGCTTAGCTTGGGATCAGATAACCGTGTGTGAATTGTCCCGGAATATTATTATTAGGAATGAAGTATTGAAACACGCAACTAGATTCATTAACGTTTAATAAGTCCTTGAATAGGATAACTTAAAACAAAATAATTGTTATTTTGATATGTAAAGTTCTCTATATTTCTAGTGCTTTTGTGGACTGTGCTGAAGCTTAATCAGGATCTTATAGGTCCATAGATAAAAGACAGGAAGTACCATACAAGTATTACTGCAAATAGCTATCTTAAAAGTTCTAAACAATAAAAACATATCAAAATATAATCCATGAATTACGTAAATGCGCCAAATTGGCACATTCTGATAAAAAGTGCTAAGACAATTTGATACCAAGTTAATCTACATCAGATTACCAGCTCAGTGTTATCTGAGCGTAAAATATTAGAACATTACGAGATATGCTTGCTACTAAGCGGGGTATCTAAGAAGTGAGCAAAACGGCACACGCCACTATGTGCGAATAAAATTCCGAGGCCATATGCCATTTTAAACGTAATTTATTCAGTGACAAAGGGAGACTGAGCTATAGATCGATAGCACTGTCTGTTTTTGCCAAATAAACGATGATGTCATCCAAGTAATAAAAGTATAGGCTGAGACGGATGAGTAGAGATATACTTAATAAACTTGTATTGGAATAGGTAAGGTACTAAATAAGCCTGACTAAAGATATATAAATAACTTGGTCCACAAATTACTAGAAAACAAGCCAGGAGGAGCTGAAATAAACAAGACCTGCTTAAATTAGGTCATTTCTGTTGTTCGTATGTAAATTAGATAACATATTTTACCAAATATAATAATAGGTCGACACGTAGATAAAAATGTACAAGATTGCAAAAACAACTGCGCCGAATTTCAAAACCATTAATCCATTTATGATTCCCACAAAAAACAAAAATAATAAAATGGGTTAAAAAGTATATATTAATGTCGTGTTGTATTTTACAGATATCGATGGAAATAACAGCGATGTAGTTGTAAATAATAATAAGGAAGAATTATCAAATAAAATTAACATAGAAATTATTAACGATGATATATCTGATGTTAAAAACAAGACTGATTTAGTAAATGATGTAACGAAAAGTACTGATTTGGAAATTAAGAATGACACTACGGTTAAAAGTACAGTTGAAAAAGAAACTACCACAGCAGAAACTATGTTGAAAATTCAAGAAGAAATGGAAATCGTGACTGTTGAAACAACCTATGAAACTACAACTGAAGTGAAAGTAGCTCCTAGTAATAAAAAAGAGGTAAGTGATATATATTTTCCTGTTGTAATTAGAATTTAATTTGCTGACATTATATTCAAATGAGAGCTAAGGTATGTGATAGAACATATTCACATCAAAGCAAACACTAATGTGATTTTTAAATATCAAAACATTTAATATATTGTGAAAACCTAAATACCTGAAAATAAATAGGAATTTCGCCTAACTTGCATTTCATTTAGATAAAATTCTGTTATTAATTTTGCACTTAATAATTGGATTTATAGTAGCTTATGCCAGCTTTTCGAATTATCACAAAAAAGGTATATTGCCCGGTATTATACCCCAAATTAAATTAAAACAGTCCAGTCATGAATTTAATGATCATGTATTCGTAATGCTGACTCTCAAAAATGTTTATCGGATATTATTAATTCCATATCATGCATCTGTGCATCGCAATATGTTAACAAAATAAGGATAAATGATGAAAAAGTAAATTACGTCACTACATCTTGTTATTTGAATCATAATCCTAATTTTATTCATGTAAGGTACAGCGGTTTACCCAGTTTACTCTGGATTCGCACATTTTCAAAATTTTCTGGTTGCAATCTTGATACCATACCATTATTTGGTACAATTTCTCTTAAATCTGATGAATTCTACTAAGTACCTAAAAACATTTACACCAAATAATCATTTCAAACTTTTAATGCCTTTCCAATTGTAATGTTTCCTACCATTACAATGAAAGTTTCATTAACTTCATTGTTAGGTTCGTGTGTAGGTTTTCAGTATTTCATAACCCACCTTTCTTTTATAGTATCTATCTACTCTCTTATCGATTGCTACATTCTAGAAATCTTTTGTGATAGCTTTTATCCTGTGGATATATAAATGTCATACTTATCTTTGAGTATCATCGCAGTTACAGTGGATTAGTGGTTTTAGGGTATTTATATCAATTGCATTTTGGAAAGACTTAGTTGAAGCAAACCCCTGTCCAGCGTGAAAAAGACATTAATTGACTCTTCTTTTCCTTTCCTTATTTAAAGGATATCTTCCATTGATGCTTGTGTACTTGTTTATCAAGTTTTTCCTGGTTTTAAGCTTTCTGTTATAATACATGAGCCATTTGAACAGGTCGAAAACATTTTTAAAGCAAGTTTAAAAAACCTTTCCCTAATATTTGATTATTAGCAATACCAAGAAAGAGATGGAAGGAGGGTAGAGAGGCCTTTGCCCTGCAGTGGGACAGAGACGGCTAGGAAAAAAAAAATACCAATACAGTGGTATTTTCCAGTAAATGGGTTCTAGACGTCAGTTAGGCAGTAAGTTAATGTTAAATATAGTAGTCACTGTATCCCACGAGACTGGAAAAGAACTCTAAAATATTCTAGAAAATTCTGATACTTACATTATCAAATACATTGTAAAGTATTAAAGCAATACAACTAATTCTAAACACAATATTGTCACAGCAATGGAAAGTTTCTTATCACTGGATTCGTGTTATCGGGTCGGCCATTATAATTTATGAATTGTTTTATTGTCTTAAGTGATGGGTAACTATTTGTATTTATAAGTCTTGTTCATCTTAACGATGTGTTATCGGTATAGCATAACCGCTTCTTTGGTTTTAAGTGCGATTGTCTTAAGAGATCAAGGCCTTCTTTTCTAAGACTTACAGTATAGATTGCTTATTGGGAAGTTTTCTTATCCACCGTCTATAGAGGAGATTTCTTTGACATATCGCCCAGTTTCGTCATTACTATTATATAGAAATATTATCCATGGGCATAAAGCTCGGTCCTTTACCTTTCGCATCCAGTTCTTCATTAACTCTTTAATAGCATACGAATGTTCCTGTTACTTTTCAAGCATAACTCTAACTTACTCGTTTTTTAATTCAGTTTAAATCACCTATCTCAAAATATTTTCGATTTATTTTATAGGTGCATTCGGTCAAAACACTATTATTACCACAAGATAACTTTATATTTTACATTTACCTAAAACTTTGTCACTACCAAAACATGATGTTTGAAAGCTGTATCATTGTAACAAGAGTGTATTTCATTCTACCTCAGACTACTACAGAACCAAATTCTAAGGAGGTGTTCGAGGATGTCCTAACTAGACTGCAGGCGTTAGGAGATAAGGGGAAGAGGGTGCTGGTCAAGCTGCACGAGACTATGGGAGTCGAGTATAAGGAGAAGGTAAGGATACCATTTGATTAATGTAGTTTTATGATGATGATGATGATGATGACGGCTTATATCAATGACTGTTGTTCTTACGACTGTTGGGTTGCATTACGATCTGTTAATCTTTTGTCATCAACGACTTTATTGAAAACGTTTGGGGTGATGTTCCAAGTCTTGTATAATATGCGATAGAAGTGTAGAATGAACGGCTGTATGTGTATCATGTGATATGGAACCTACAGTTTCTTTGTTTGTTCTTAACATTTATTTCTACCACTTACCAATTGGATCTAATACTGACGACGATTGCAATTCACCGTTTGTCTAAATTCAAGCTGTCAAAACTGATAACTAAGCTATATCGCAATGTTAACTAACCTAAGTAATGTTTGTTTCCCTCTAGCCACCGATTCGCCAGAAATCCGACATAATGTCGTTAGTGACAGGAAGTGGTGAAGAACTGGACAGGCTACGTCGAGTGCTGGTGGAGGCTATTGATGAAGAGAAAACAAGAGCTCAGAGACAACGTGAGTAGCTCTAAGAATTACAATAAACAAAAACCTAGTAAAGTCCTTAAATTCAGTCAAACATTTATGTCAAGAGGAGCAAGGTTCGCAGTAAATGGGAATTAGTAATTATGTCCGCCCTTTTTCACGAACCCTTGGAAATTTTGTCCTTTATAGTTGCGTCTTTAAGTATAGTTAACGGTATATCGTCTTTATCTATTGGACCTAATACCAATCTTGCAAATTGTAAATCAATTTATTTCAGTTGAGAGTTTCTTTACATCAGTCATTTTTTGGAATAAATGGGGATTGTTTTTTACGAAAATTGCAGTTTCTAAAATGTATAGAGCCGGAAGAGGTAGAATGTTAGATTTTTTAAAGTAAGGAACACAGCTGTCAGTTTTCTTTAACCCATACATCGCCCGTATACATCTCTTTTGCATCTTAAATACGAATTCTCTATTTGTTGACTGTCCCCAAAAAATTACACCATACCTTAATACTGAGGATACCAATCCATGGTACGCCACTAAGAGTGTTTCAATATTTAATTTTTTCGACAGTTGAAATAGAAGGTATGCTGCCTTGCTTAATCGTTTGCATAACTCTTCCAAATGCGGTTTCCAAGTTAACTTGTTGTCTATAGTAACACCCAAGAATTTTGCTATGCTGGCTTCTTCTACTTTAAAATTGTTATAGGTGACATTAACTGGAGTATTTTGAATCCGTTGATGGAAGTGCATTATTTTGGTTTTATTTAGATTTATAACCAGATTATTATCATTGAGCCAATTAATTATTTTAGAGAGAGTATTATTTATGTCAAGTTGGTAGTTGTTGGGATTATTGCAGTTTATTATAGCAGTGCTGTCATCAGCAAAAAGTACCATTTTATGACTCGTTATTTTAGGTAAATCATTGATGTATATTAGGAATAGTAGGGGCCCCAAGACACTACCCTGAGGTACACCATATTTAACTTGCCTTGGTTCAGAGGTATATGTAGTTTCTAGTTTAGTGACTGGACAGATTCTTGTTATTTCTGTGCATTGTAGTCTGTTACTCAGGTAAGATTCAAAAAGTTTAAGAATATTCCCTCTAACGCCATAACAATATAATTTTTCTAGTAAAATTTTATGATCGACAAAATCAAATGCTTTCGTCATATCTGTATAGATAGCACATACACGATTTCTTTTATCGACAGATGTCAAGACACTTGATAAGAGATCAAATAGAGCGATATTGATATTAATATTTTTTCTAAATCCCTTTTGTTCTTTACTAAATAGTTTAAATTTTTCAAAATAAGCATATGTGCAATTATAAATTACTTTCTCAATGACTTTTGAAAATACCGGTATTTTGGCTATTGGTCTATAATTTTTTAATTCAGTTCTGTCATCTTTTTTGAACAGAGGTTTAATTATTACTTTTTTTAGACTAGTTGGGAAAATACCATCAGAAATACAGAGATTAATGATATGCGAAAGTAGGGGCGCTATTATGACCTTTACTTCTTTAATTACCTTTGTTGGTATGTTATCGTATCCAACGGTATTCGTATTTTTAAGTTCTTTTATAATTTTAATTACACCATCACACGTGACTGGTAATATGAATAAGGATTGCGATGAAACATTATCTTTAAAATGATATTTATTATTAGGATGATTACAATTATTATTTGTTTTAATATTCTTTTCGATAACGTCAATAAAATATTGGTTAAATTCATTTGCAATGTCAAGAGGGTGTGAAATAGTCAAATTATTACTTTTAATATTTAGAATTGGTTCTTGAGGTAAACAATGTTTCGATTTATTTATTACTTGCCAAGCAGCTTTCGATTTATTTTGTGAAGTATTTATGTAGTGGTTATTTTGAGACTTTTGAGTTAATTTTATAATTCGCCTGTAGAGCTCAGAATATTTTTTAAATGTGACTCTATTTTTTGTATTGGGATTTAGCCTATATACCCAGAGTAAGTGTCGCTGTTTTTTACTACATAGTTTAATACCACGCGACAACCATTTCGTTTTCTTGTTGGTATTGATCGTGACAGTTTTAATCGGGAAACATAAGTGATAAAGCAGTGAAAACTCTTTTATAAAATTTTCATAAGATTCATTTGCGCCCTTTGCTTCATATACTTTTGAGAAGGACAGGCATTTTAAATGTTCTTTGAACTTAATCAAGTTAGTAGCTGATAAGTCCTGTTTTTTTGTTTTCCAAAACTTTAAAGTACACATTTTATTGACGGGTATTTTTAATAATTGTGATGTATGGTCCGAAAGGACTAGGTCCATTACGTCTGCTTTCCATCCATGCCGGAATGAATGCGCAAAATTATCTATGCATGAATTGCTGCTTAATCTAGTCGGTTTATTAAGTGCTAGTTTAAGATTGTATTGTCTGAGAAAATTTTCAAACTCAAATGTAATGTTATTTCTTTTAAATATGTCAATGTTAAAATCGCCGGTTAAAATAATATTTTTATTTATGAATGAACTGATTTTACGCAATATTTCATCTAATCTTTCATAGAATATATCATAATTATATTTAGGTACCCTGTATACGCATACAATGATTATATTATGTGAAACTAGTTCTAAGCCACAGCATTCGATAATACCTGTTACCGACTGTTTTGATATGTATGTTAATTCCCTATACTCTAATCCTGCTCGAACAAAAATACAGGCTCCTCCTCGTTTTGATTCTCTTGAAAAGAAGGCAGCAAGGCGGTAATTAGGGATAAAAAGTAAATTTTCATGACCTGTCTCGACAAAATGTTCAGTTATACATACAGCATCAATATTAATTCCGTTATTAGAAAGTTCTTCCAGTTTAACTGTCAACAAATCTGATTTATTCATTAGTCCTGCTATGTTTTGGTGGAGGATATATAAGTAATGACTATAGAAAAAACTGAGAATGTAATTGATTATCAATAGATGCATCATTTGTTTGGGAACAGTCAGCTTTTGAGCTTAAATCTAGAATAAGGTTCTGTAAATCAGATAATACAATGCTTAACCCTTTATTATTCAAACTACCATACCGCTGATTATAGGTTTCATAAGTGTATGGTAAGCTCAAGTTCGAATCTAAAATATACGCATATACATGTGTTCCCACATCCATGTAAATTAAATTATTAAACGTATCTACTCTGCTATTGAACATAATATTTTTATTTTCCATATATTTAAAAGTTGGAAGACATATAACAAAATTTGTGTGGTGTAAAGCTTGTAATTTTTCTCGAATAAAAGTAACTGGTTCTATATAATTGTGCGTAGTTCGGAAATCTTCTTCTCCAACGTAAATAACACAGTAATCGTTGTGTGTGAAGTTTTGCACTTTTTTGTCAATGTTATTTAAAAGATGCTTTAATCCACACTTAGGCATACGATAGTGACATATGTTAAAATTAGATAAATCGGTTCGTTGACTAATTGTATACAATCTATTAGAAGTTTCGGCGCTTATCATGCATATATTATGTTTTATTAGCGGTGGTGATGGATTATTTTGACAATTTTTTCTTGGCGAAGTACTGCGCAGATAATGTTCTGTTTGATTTTTTGCGGTGGTTAGACAGCTTGATTCCTGCAATATGAAAGAGAAACGATTACTAGGATTTTTATTGGATTGCCTATTCACTTTCTTCTTTCTATTAACTTTTTCATTGATTCGGTGAGTAATTATAGCTAGTAACAATACAAATATAGATAGTGGACTAAATGTGAATTTAATGGCAAGTAAACAATAGTTTTACTGGTTTCCTTGTTTTATTAATTCTGCGCTAGTTCTTTGTGTTTTGGAGTTTCGCCAACAATCGTGAAACGATCTCGTTTATTGACCACCCATTATGTTGGACTGTGTTCTAAAATATCGAGAGTAATTTTGTTTGCTGAGAATTTTACTACTGAACCGAATGAAACTTCTAGGAGTTTAAGCGTAAAATTGTACGTGAATTTGGTTCTAAGGTGGCGTCAAATTGTTTTTGTAGTAGTAAACTTTGTGTCACTTAAAACTAATTCTACATTATTATGCCTTATTTCCTCATTATTTGGAAAAAAACACCACTACTTAAATTGATTAATATTCTGGAATTTTGCTGTTTCCAAGGGCGGATCCAGCTTTGGTGCCAGGGGGTGGTCACATAGTCGTGGTATAATCTCAAGAAGCAAGGGCGTACCTAGCTTTTGACCTAGGAGGATTTTTTTATGCTACCTATATAACGCGACGCAAAATAATTTTTCAACTTTTGTTCTCAAAGGTCTCAAAAATTGTAGAGTATTACTTAGTAGATAGAGTCAATAAACCCATAAAACAGGCAACATTTCTAAATTCTCAGAAACAGCATCGATTTTGATGATTTTTCTTTTATTTGGTTTATATTTTAATACTATTTAAAATCAGAAATCTCCCGAATAGAAGAAATTTTTAGTTTCTTAAAATATTTTATTTATATTAAAAGGTTTACTCGAAAGTCATTTGCCATTCGTGGAGAGGTCTTCCTTAAACCTGATTTTTCATGGGTTTAATTTCCCGTAAAACCACCTACATTTCTTCTGACTATTGTACCTTTTTAAAAGTTGATGAAACAAAGATGTTTCTGGTGTAATTAACTAAAGACCTACTTTTTTTTTTATCTCTGTTTTCTTTCTTGTCTAATAGAACAATAATTAGGAAATGTATAATCCTTCTTGTAAAGTTTTCTCGAAGCAATTTTGAATTAAATTAATGAATAGGATTCAGATAACTAAAAGTATTTCATATGGAAACACCAAAAACAAAAAAGTAGGACTAGACTGCACAAAACAAAATTGTAACTAAACCTCTAAAAATACGTTAAACTGGTCGAAAAATCTCAGAACCGATTAACAATGTAGTCTATTTTATAAATTAATTTGTTTATTTCCACCAACCCTAACACCTCTCCAGGAATGGCAATATTATCAAAAAAAAAATTAAAATGAAAGACATTTGTTTCTCCTATTATGATTAATAACAGTATTAAAAAAAATTAGGTAAAAGAAATATCATCAAAATCGGTGCTGTTTCTGACATTTTACAGGTGAAATGCTTCATTGACTCCACTAACTACAAAAATCGATTATAAGACTACTTGTATCGATATAGGTATTATTAGATATTTATACTTGTTAGTACTTTGATCAGGCCTTTGACCAGGTCCATGCCATTATGTGGCAATCTAAAATATATAATGGTAGGCGCGTAAGACTCGAATTGCGTTGCTCTCTGCAATCGGCTCAAAAGAGCCAAACCGCGAACCGTCACTCTTTCGGCTTACACGAGAACCCCATAAAGCACTATTCCTCATGAAAACCCGGCGACAGCATGCTTCCGGGCCCGGTCCTCCCAAGTTAGGTAACAACCGGCTGTTAAAAAATGAGCCTATAGCTAATTTCCTTTTTCATCATAATGTTGGCCGCGCAGCGCGATTTTTGTCTATATAATTACATAACTTGATGTTGTATTTGGGATTTTTACTATCGAGCTCCAGCTGCTCTCCTTTTTGCGCCCTATAGACATATAGGTAGATAACGTTTAACAAATTTAATTAGTGGTCCACCGAGTTCCTGGACCTAGCCCAGGGGGGTGGTCATGACCCCGTGACCACCCCCCTGGATCCGCGCCTGGCTGTTTCCATAAGTTTACTCACTGAGTAGAATCTGTGCTAGTGACGATTCCTTTAGGAAGACTAATGTCAAACTCTTTTTTGACATTTTAGAAAAGCGACTCGCAGCCGCAGAACAAGCAAGAAATAAGAGAGAGTCGATGCTGGGTCAGATCGAGCTAGTCAAGATCTTTAATGAAAACGATGAAGAAAGGAACCACGCTAGTGAAGTGGTGAGGATTCTTTATGAAATGAAGCTTATCGCTGCATGTGGTTTAATTACTGATTGTCAAATATATTGTTAACTTGCCAGAAAAAAAAAAACATACAAACATCCGAATTGAGAACCTCCTCCTTTTTTTTAAAGTCGGTTAAAAAACACAATTATCGACTGAAAGAATTATAAATATCATAACGAACATTCTTCCTCCTATTTCCTGATTTCGAAAATAAATAGTGATCTTTAAACCTTATTTTTTTCAGGATGCAGATGGCTTCGCAGACCACCACCAACTAGTAAACGAGACGACTCCCCTCGACATGAGCAACTCGGAGTTCTGGTCCTCGTTCTCCAGCAGCGAGGAGGCTCTGCTGGAGTGCGAGGGGCTCATCCTGAACCTGCCTCTCACTCCGCATAGAGGCTGTGTGAAGGAGGCTTCTGAAGGAGATAGCTTTGCCGCTGCTAAGGCTAATGCCTTGACTTATAGGTAATGTAAATGAGCAACTCGGAGTTCTGGTCCTCGTTCTACAGTCAGTTTACAAAATTTCAGCCTAAAATGTGTTAATTCAATTAGATGATTTCCAATTTTTTATATCAATTTTGAACCAAAAATCAGATATTTTATTACGTCACTTCTAAATGTTATACATCGATTCATTGGTCTGAAAAATTGAGTATTAATTATTTAACAAACTCATTTTGAGCTGAAATTTCGTAAAATGACTCTATACCAGGAGTACTGTTCACCCCTTTTGGATAGATATACCCTTTTGGTAACACCCTGTATAAAGAAAATATATTACTAGTCTAGTTACTAAAGTACAGAAAGGCAAAAAATTGTGAAAAAAAATGAGGGCGCTTCTTTCACACATTAATGGTCACCAATTCATTACAACAAAAATCCTTTTTGATGATATTAATATTTTTGCAAATTTTTCTCATACTTTTAAGTTTAATTATTATTGGGGCATTTCAGAACAAAGAATACAAATTTTTATAATACTATATTTAGTTCCATCTTTCACCACGTCAAACTCTTTTTTTTGCCAAATTATAGCTACAGGCTCTAGTTTTGGAACAGATGGTTATCCCATGATATTATAAATATTTTTATTTCTCAGGGTCCCAGCCAACGGCTACTACTTCTTCGTGTTCAACTCCGAGAACGAAGTCCAGAAGAACTTCATTCGCGCGCGCTTCGACCTTCAGAAGACGCGGTACGATGTCGCCAGGACCAAGCTCAGAGAGTGTCTGAACAGAACGGAACGATGCGATCTCAATCTAGATATATTTTCTAGTCAGAAGGTTAGTTGGGTTTGGTTGATTTAGATAACAAATTTTTAAGATCTTTTATTGTTTGGTTCGAATATGTTTGGGGTTCACTCATTTCACCTTGTACTAGCACTTTTGTTCACCGTAATAGCCGTCTATATCATTTCTTTATTCACCTTACCCCAAACACATAGTCTGCGTTTTTATAGTTTTGTGTATAAATTCATTTTCTTTTCTGATACTCATCAAATCTTTGGGTGAGTATAGTTTTTAAGTCAAAAATAAAAGTTCTGAGATGTTATTTATTTTAGTTTACATAATATGCTCAAAAATATGGCCTCACTGATCATTCACACTATCTATAAGTTTATAAAACCATTTATTTTGTATTGCAGGTAGTTTTAGAAGTTCCCTTAAGGAACAACGACTCGCTGTGGAACGAGCAGTTCGTCATCATATCAGAATGTGAGCCGCGAACATCTATATACATCGTCTGCGTAATCGCTGTGCCCATACTAATCTTATTATTCGCTTTCCAATGACGAAAAACAAGGAAATAACATAAACATACACTGTTAAAAGCAAGCAATGTATGTTGTGTTGGTAAAACTTGGAATAGCGACATCTAGCGGATGATCGTTGAACAACAATGAAGGAGATTGGAATTGAAAACAACGCCATCTATCGAATGAAAATGTAAACCGAAGATGATTGTAGAATTAGTTGTTTAGTTTTATTTTGTTGTGATGTGTATATAATGTTGTTATTATCTTTATGGCATAAGTCTTCCAAATAATTATACGATGTATTATAAAAGACATTATTTTCATATGAATATTCTGTAAAATATTATTTTTAACTAATGTTACTTAGTTTTTTAAGTAGTTTAAGACGGCCATAACAGGGTAAAACGTGATAATAGTAGACATAGTGCCATATTTGTACAAAGATAATAATTTTAGACTTAGTTTTACTTTATGAAGTACAAAATGTTATGACTATATTTTTGTTGTATTATTTTCATACTAGCTGTGCCTGCGACTTCGTTCGCGTGGATGACGAAACTTATTGAGTATTTAACCGCAAAATTAAGTTTGTTTTTTATTGTTTATACTTTTCCGGGATAAAAACTACCCAGTGTGGTGCCCAGGATAATAAAGAATAATTATACCAAGTTTCATCGTAATCGAACCGGTAGTTTTTGCGTGATACCTGAACAAACTGACAGACAGACAATTTTTTTTTTTTTTCACACTTTTCGGTTCGTTGTCGGTCTAGTAACACCCCCCGCCATTTATTTTTTCGATATTTTCAATGTACAGAATTTTCACTTCTACAGATTTATTATAAGTATAGATAAACTTCTGAGCCATTTCTAGATTTTTCTAGCTATCGGCAGATGGCGTTACTAACTCCATTTTCGATCGAACTTAAACAAATGTGAGCTATCACAATTCACAATAGTGCAAGAGGGCTCAGGTTCAAATCCCGAGTAAAGACAAATCAATTGTTTTTAAATTTTTATTTTCGCGATGCTGTTTGACAAGGTATATAAATATTGTCAAAGTTCAAGGTATATAAGTAAATATTCTGAATTACCTTATTACCTAGTCGAGCGTACTCAATGTTTTTACATCGTTTTAGAGCGAAAATAAAAAGAATCGTTGTCGGATAGACAGACAAACGGTAGCCAAACAAAGCAAAGGAATGCCAAGGTCCTAATACCTAAATGAACTATATTTAATTAGTCTAGTAGAATTCCTCACAAAAATACACCTAAAAGCTTAATCAAAAACATTGCTGCATTATAAATCACTTTTTTTGGCACCAAGCCACGGTATTTACCATGATTTTACTATGTAGTCAACACATTCAATCCATTTGACATTTGTACAGCATACATTGCTGGTTGTCAAAGTTTTATGAACAACGTTATGCTTTCAATACACGCAATGGTTTACTCAAAAGCGTTCGTGAGCTCATTGTCCGATCTTAGGAATTTTGATCAGAGTATTTGACATTACATATTCATTCCAGTATTTTATTCAATGTCAGATTTACTATGCAATACTACTGCTAATTGAATAAACAATTTGGTTTGGTTTTATAGCCCAATCAATTCAATACGTTGAGTGCATACTGCAAATGGTACCTGTTTACTGTCGGACGATTGAGATTACATCGTTAAACTGTTGATTTATTATTACTTACTGACGGATTGCAATGGGTACAGATGATCAAAATTTTAGTAAAAATAAAATAAATGTGAACAACCCAGTACATAGCGAAGGCACTTGTGTTATGGAATCAGAGAAAAAAAGTACCGCAATCAACCAGAACTGTGACAATGTATAATAGTGGTTTGCTACATTCATCCGTGCGGGGATCGAACCTAGGACCTAGGAACTAGCAAAACTTTAAAAACCTACTCGTCTCTGGCCCAGTCATCATTTACCACCAATGAGAGACAAGCAACTGGCCTGTGATTGGTAGAAATTAATAGATATACAAGCGAAACGAGCTAATTTTTTAGTCGCTGTAGACCCTTATACTGTACCTTCTGGAGCCCGATAGAGGGAAGAGAGAGTCATCTTATGTGATCTAATTCACACTTTGGAGCGTGGCCATTATTCTAAAAAGGGTTAATAAACAACAAGGATATATACAAGGTGTTACTGAAAGGGTATATCAATACAAAAGGGGTTAAGGGGAAAGGGGAGCGGACATTTTTCCATACAAACGCTCTCGTCTGTTTTCTCACTGGTTTCTGAACTTAGGGCTATGATTTTTTGCAGTAATATAAATATGAACTAGATCTATGCCCCTATTTTTTCCTTTTTTAAGATAATTTTAATTTAAAGGAACTAGAACCTTCTAAAAAGTGCTTATTTTGACCGCAGTTTTCAGACGCGTTTTTTTCGAATTTGACAACAATAATCGAAAAAAGGAAAAAATAGAGGCACAGATTATTCTTTTCACATGCAGTATATGAAATTTCTTTAAAATTGGTTAAGAATTGGGGGAGAAAATAGACGAGAGCCAAACCTCGATTTTTCGTCAGTTTTTCGGTCTGAGCTGCAGTTGTCCTTATCGCACGAATTAGAGGGCGGGGGGAATTAGAGCGACAGCAATACTTTCTTCAAAAACAAAAATGTCCGCTCCCCTATCCTCTTAAGAGTACTCCTGGGGCCTGAGTCTGCTATTTACCAACTATGAGCACACTGACACGGAGTGTAAATAGCAGACTCGGGCCCCTGGTATAGTGTAAGTTTACAAAATGTCAGCTCAAAAGAGTTATTTAAATAATTAATGAAACTGACTCTGTACCAGGAGTACTCTTCACCCCTTTTGGATAGATATATAACTAATATAAATAGTATAGTAATACATATAAATAATATCTATAATTTTAATGTAAAACTTAGAAAAAATGGATGATAACAATGTAATACTTATTTTAACATTTTTCTTGTAAAGTTAATAATGAATAATGTTTGCATGCCCTATAAAGGCAGAATATTATGTACTGTTCAAAGTAATAATTTAACATCTTATGTATTCACTATATTCTTGCAAACAAAATGAATTTGAATTTGAACACCACGTATATTTAAAGTGACTTTCATCACTAACAACCAAATCAGCAAACAGAAAATCCTACCTAAAAAAGACAAACAAAAGAAATAAGCCCATATAGAAAGAAACAATTACCCTCCTACTAGACAATACAAAACTAACTACGCTACCAAAAAAATACATTTACCTCAACATGTAAAATTACGACATATATATAAGCACACAGCATTTTAGGCCAATATTTATGGAAATTTAGGGCCTCTTTGTACACAGATGTGAAGAATGATAAACCTTATCAATGGTGATGTCATGGGCTACCTTATAACCTTCTTGGATTAGCAACCTTGGGCTATTTAAAGACGATAAGACATCTAAGAAATGGGCTCAAAAATTATAATTATTAATGTAGCTACTCAGAAATGTTAATTTTGAAACTTATGTTATTATATACTAGCTGTGCCTGCGACTTCGTTTGCGTGGATGACGAAACTTATCAATGAGTTTTTAACCGCAAAATAAAGTTTGTTTTTTTATTGTTTATACTTTTCTGGGATAAAAACTACCCAGTGTGATGCCCAGGATAATAAACAATAATTATACCAAGTTTCATCGTAATCGAACCGGTAGTTTTTGCGTGATACCTGAACAAACAGACAGACAGACAGACAAAAATTTTGTTAATCACACTTTTGGGTTCGGTTTCGGTTTAGTAACACCCCCCGTCATAATTTTCTTTTGATATTTTCGATGTACAGAATTTTTACTTCTACAGATTTATTATAAGTATAGATTATGTAAATACATATTATGTATTTTCATTATAGCTAATTGAAGTTACATACTTAACCTAATGTACTTAATTCAATTATAATAATAAAATATAAAATATGGCCAAATATAAACTATGGGGTGCTATGGGCCTTAGTCGCCTGAAAATAAATGATTTTATTATTTTATGATTTATTATTAATTCAGTTATGACCCATATAACTAGATGGGATTTTTTTAACCGAGACAAAAAGTAAGGTGTTATAAGTTTAAATTCTGTATTCTGTGTGTTTATGTATGTGATTCTGTGTGTCCATCTGTGGCTCCCAAACGAATGGACCAATTTTGATTTAATTCCTGTACCTACTTGAAAGCTGATTTATGGGCTGCCCGTTAGTTATACGTATTTATGAAGATTGTTCAGCCATTTAAAATACAGGTATTTTTATTTTATAAATAGTTACCTGCAGTATGTATTTAATAATTTTTATGCACGGGTGGTCTTACAACGGAAACCCAGCACTTATATTTTGCCTATAACAGCTGTTTATAAATTCGCAACACCCAGTCATTGCCTTATAAAGCTTTAAAATAGCTACCTTATAAGTTACAGCCACATTCAGCTAACTTATTTGGTTGCAGCAATTAAGGATTACGTGTTAAGTATGATAGCTCGCCTAATCTAGTCAATTGAACCACTTGGGTGCTAGACGATGTTATCTTAGACTTAAATGTGTATTTTGTACTGTCTAAGTACTTAAATACCATAGACAGTTAGCTTTAGTACTTACTTTGAGTAGGCAATATACAATTCATTTACTATCTTTATAAATAATAGCCTATGTGTAAAGCCGATGTATAAGCTACATTATTGTACAGTTTCATTAAAATCCATTCAGTAGTTTTTGCGTGAAAGAGTAAAAAACATCCATACATCCTAACAAACTTTCGCATTTATAATATTACTAAGGATAAGGACTAAGGATTGTTATCAGTTTCCAATCTCATCGGATACCGCTGTATACCAGTAATTTACATCAACCCGCAAACCATGTAACTGGCTATACTCCTTGTTAAGACTAGAAAAGTACCTAGGTACTTTGAAATATTGCACGTATTTATTGTCTTAATTTGTTTTGACAGTCGTTAAGCAAATACATTGCTTAGAATACGGCTGTCATTATAAATTGCAACTAATATAAACTGTCAATTCGATAAATGATTTCGCACTAACTGGCTAAACTTTCGCAAGAATGGGACCCGATAGTGGGCTGTTTGTTACTAACTACCGGATATCTACCGCCTCTGCTTATCTCAAATATTATTATTATACCTTTCGCAGAATTCTTGGAGTAAAACAACATGGCCGCGAGGGTTTGGCACTGGCTTTTATTGGCATAATTATATTGTCATTATACTTCCTGTTTTATTAAAATTATTGGACAAGACAAGACACAGGACAATTATTATCATAATTACACCTAGTTCATTCTTCTTTTTTTTAGACCGGACAAAGAAAATATGTGTAAATTAAAATTGTGTATCCATGTGCCCGTGTCGCTGAGTTTGTGTGTTTGTCTGTGCTTGCTCCTAAATGAAGGCGCTGATTATGATCCAGTTCGTTTCTGTTCAGCAGATGAGATTGAATGTTTTATTTATGATGGTAAGTCTAGACAATTGTATTTTACAGGTTTAGGTTTTTTTTTTGTTCCAGATATTTAGCTCAGTTTTTTTTAACTGTCGGTATGTTTCTCAACTCGCTTTACCGGAGAATAGGCTAAACCGTATTTGTTATCATCCACAATACCATTATTATTTAAATCAACATGACCTGGGAAAGTCGTACATAATACATGACTCCGCATTGATATAAAAGTATGACCTAACCTATTGAGCAAATCATTGTGATTGATACTTACAATATTCTAATGTCATTCTGTGAACAATCCGTGTGATTACGACCATACAAAGTAACCTTAGCCTTTGTGAATTTATTATGACTATTGTGATCTTTAATTGTCAGTAACAGCGTTATATTATATAACGCTGTTATATAACTTATATACCTAATTTTCTCAGAGGTCATAAGGTAATTCTAAACATATTTCAATGTGGCTTTCTGTAAACCTATTCTTCTTAAATATTAATAGTGTTTTTGTCTAGAGAAGCTTATGTTCAAATATTCGGTGACTGCAGCTTACCTCAGCTTCAATTAGCAATCTAGATAGAAGATAATTTAGTGCAACTCCCGCGCCCCTAAGATGGCTCTCTGACAAGGGCCTCGATTCAGCTATTTTAATTGCATGTCTGTAGTCGGTCAGTGTACTTGTCATTGTGCCTAATTTTAGTTAGCAGAACGCCAATTATCGAAATAATTACCAAATTAAGCAGGTCATTCGATCAATTCAAGCAACTCTTAAATGGCTGAATCAAGGCCTGGTGCATTTGCACTCTCTGTTCCATCGCTCTCATAGTCCGATGGGTCGGCAATCCGACCGGAGAAAGATCCGGCGCAGGAACCAATGACTTTACGTGCTTCCAAGGATATATTTTTATTTTCCCTCCAACCGAGCGACTGCTGTCATAAAACAAGGCATGCAGTCGAAAACCATAACATAGGTAAAAAAAAACCTCTTTATAATGCACATTATTAGTCTAAAATAAATGTATTTTTTTCTAATAATTACACATTCTGCATAGTAAGTTTCAGTTTTTTTATTGTTTATTTGTGATTATGCATAAATACGTTTTACACTTGTATTATGTATGCGTGAACAAATGAACGCGCATCATAAATATATTTGTCCCGCGCAGGTGTGTCTACAATTAGTCATTACCTTACCAATTGCCAATCAAGTCATCAAATGATATGTCATTGCTTAAAAATATCTTAGTTACTTAACCAATCAAAATGGATATTGTTACCAAAATATATTATAATACAGTGCAGTGTATAGAGCATAATGAAAAACAAAACGCTTATTTATTAAACTTATCTATACTTATAATAAATCTGTAGAAGTGAAAATTCTGTACATTGAAAATATCAAAAAAAAAATAGGCGGGGGGTTACTAGACCGACACCGAAACTAAAAGTGTGAAAAAAAAATTTTTGTCTGTCTGTCTGTCTGTTTGTTCAGGTATCACGCAAAAACTACCGGTTCGATTACGATGAAACTTGGTATAATTATTCTTTATTATCCTGGGCACCACACTGGGTAGTTTTTATCCTGGAAAAGTATAAACAATAAAAAACAAACTTAATTTTGCGGTTAAAAATTCATTGATAAGTTTCGTCATCCACGCGAACGAAGTCGCAGGCACAGCTAGTCTAAACTAATTTTGAACTTTGTACATGTCTAAAAATTACTTCTGGATCAGAATTTAGTTACACAGATTAAAACCGAGCTAATCTGAGCTTAGACATTTTCACATATAAATATATTTAAACTAGCTGTGCCCCGCGGTCTCACCCGCGCGAATAACAATTCATATACTGTCTTTATAAATTATAGCCTATATGTTATTCCAATGTATAACCTACATTATTGTAAAGTTTCATTAAAATCCATTCAGTAGTTTTTGCGTGAAAGAGTAACAAACATCTATACATCCAAACAAACTTTCGCATTTATAATTATCAGTAAGGAAGTAAGGATGAGGAATAATGAGGATAACAAATCGCTATCTTTATTATTTATATAGCAATAAGTCTAATAATAGTTACATTCGTGCTAATTAACAGATTAACTAGATACTAATTTTTAAATGATTTATGATAATTAAGTTTTGATTAGTAGATCAGATTCTTTATTATTCGTCTAATTACACAGCATGATTTAATTTTCGACATTTGTAGAAAAACTAAATTAGCTATAATATTTATATCGTAAACGTCATCATTCATCAAACATAATCGGCGGCTCCAAATAATATGTAAGTATGTTTTTTTTTTTTTTTTATGCGGACAACATCACATACATTGCTCTGAACCCAAAGTAAGTAGCTGAAGCACTTGTGTTACGGAATTCAGAAACAACGAAGGTACCACAAACATCCAGACCCGGGACAATGTAGAATAGTTGGTTTCTACATTGACCCGTCCGGGGATCGAACCCGCGACCTTAGAGCTAGCGACGCCTTGAAACCGGTGCGTAGGTACGCCACTCGACCACGGAGGTAGTCGAAATTAATTGAATTTCTTTCATAATAAAATATCCATATTGTACATACCTACATAGGTGATTTGCAAAGGAAGTTTATTTATAAACACAAGTCTATTATAGAACATCCATAACTTTTTTCACCATTTTCCACGTAACAGAAAACTTGAGACCAAAACAAAAGGTTTTGTCAAGCTACATGTTTTTTCATGTTCAGATTGACAAAGCTTCCAGTGATGTTTTTTTAATGTGTTTTTATTGTGTTGTCTGTTTTTTTATTATTTTATAGTTTGTAAGTATCTAACATAGGTTAAGTTATTTTTGATACTAACATCTTATGGGCCTTTGCGTCTGAAAATAAAAGATTTTAATTTTTTTTATTATTTTTATTAGAACCACAACATTTCCTTTTATTTGTAAAAGTAGGAAACAGGAAAATTATATACATTAGCACAGTATATAAACTGCCTCGTCGGCCTAGTGGTTCTAAGCGCGACTGCTACGTAGAGGTCTTGGGTTCGATTCCCAAGTCGACCAAGATGTTATTGGGTTTTTCTATGAAATTCTCAGTAGCAGGTCGGAGTTTGGATTTGTGCTCGGTTAGTGGCAATAGGCTCGCCCCCTATTACTTGGGACCTAAACATACCGGCGAACTGTGGGTGTACATTGGTCCACCTCTGCCTAACCCTTCGGGGATACAGGCGTGATGGTATGTTATGTTATGTTTTATAAACAATCCCATTCCCATAACAAGTAAATGTAAAAAGGAACCGAATCCAAGGATATAATATATGTGACCACTTCGGAGGTTTACGCTATCGGTATTTTTTTTTAATTGATCTTTACTAATCGATATGTACTTGCAGGAGACACCGAGGAACCAACACATTGTCGAATTAAATACCTCCTCTTGAAGTCACTTTAAAATCCAACAAAAGCAAACAGCCAATAAAGTGCAATTAAAATATATTCCCATTAACCCTACAACTGCGATGTGATAAAAACTAATTTAGAAATGCCGTCATAATTCAGTTCTGTGATCACAATCGTAATTACAGAAACATGTTTTCAAACTATTTGTGTAGTTACATCATTTGTCAAGGCCACTGAGGGTTAATATGTCAAAACAAGACATCAAAAAGATCTGTATTTTAATTGTTATGTACTTGAATTACGATAGGCATGCGGCAATTAGTTTTATGGGTAATTAAGAGTAACTTTATCGTCGTGTATAAGGTTAAAAACGAAACCCTTTTTATAGCCAGCTATTAATCCTTGATCTGGTGTTGGAGATGTCCATGGTCTGCGGTATTTACTTATCATCAGGTGAACCTATTGTCAAGCTACAGACTCGATCTTCAAGATTGCATACTTGGCTACACAAAGAGTGTTTTTAATAACTTATTATACTAAATAAATAAATAAATGTCGACAACATCATATACATTGCTCTGAACCCAAAGTAAGTAGCTAAAGCACTAATTGTGTTATGGAATTCAGTTACAACGAAGGTTTCAAACCCGGGACAACTTAAAATGATTGTCTATTGAATCTTTAAAGATTCAGTAGACAAAATCATTATGATTTTGATGATAGTTATAAGGACTATAGACCACAAAAAGGACTTAACTATCGTGTTAAGAAATATAAAAATGGGCAGAACCCTAGGACATACAAAATTAAGACAGACCAAGACAGGCCAATGCGTTTTTAGGTTTAGTAAATTCCTAGAATTTATAATTATGTAAATTCTATAACGGTCTTTACCCGCGACTGGTTCCCTATAAAATCAGTCTGGCTAGATCTAAAGAGAACTAGGCGTGTTAGTACATAAACCTAGATAGTTAAAAGTAAAGAGTTGGCGAGAAACTGCTTGTTTTCTATCATAATAAATAATTTTACAGGCGTTCCCGAAACAGGCCAAGTTTAAATAAATATTGGATTCTGGGAATGATGTTATAAAAATATTGTCGTTTTAATTTTGTGGTTAATCTATGACGGTATGTTTATTTATTATCACAATGTTTACATTTTGTACAGATGAAAACACTTTTTTAAAATTGAAAGAAAAATTCCCCAATACATAACATACGTCAATCACAAAAAACAACTTTAAAATAAAAAAAGAAGATAATGGCGACCATTTTACGATAACGGTAGTAGACTACCTCCTTGGTTAAAAGCTGGGCCTAAAGCGATAACGGGTACCGGACTATTAAATTAAAATTACATCACTATTTATAGTTCACATCACTCTTACAGATTATGGTGCCCTGGTATGCTCTGTTAGATATGAAGATATTTGACGTGTAATATTTATCCATTTAACTGCCATTTTTAATAACATATCTGTAGATAGCTTTTCTCTATTAGGGATTGAAATTATACGTTTTTTATATGGCGCTTGAGTCATAATTATATCTTTAGTAAGGGAGGACTACCTATGGATATGTTATTGGAATTGGCAGTTAGTGTCTTAGTGATCTTGCTTATTGACTTTTTTTTGTTGGATTAAGGATCACGTGTCAATGAGGGCTAAAGCGTGTGAATTCGCCGCTAGAGGCGCTAGTGTAGCGTGAGTGAGGTCTCCAAAATGTCACTTGTCACTTTAATGGGTGGGCTGCGCGGTTTTATTTATTTCATTTAAGTTTAATTTTGAGGTATTACAAAATATTTAATTTAAAACATCCTTATAATGGCAAATACGAGTTACGGGTCAATGAATGTCAATGCTTTAAAAGTGGAATTAAGAAAAAGCGGTGCAAAGTTAAGCGGACTGAAAGAACAGCTAATTCAGAGGTTTGTTTACTGTTTGAAAACAAAATATTTTGTCGAAATTAAGCTTCTTTACCGAGTTTACAGCTATGTTTTTCATTTTTTACAGACTTTAGATCTTTAGATCGGGACCTCACTCGCCAGTGGCGCCAACTGGTGAGCACAAAAACGGTAGCCCTCATTGATTTGGTACAGAAGTTGAAAGGTTTTTGGGAGTACCTACAAGTCAAGTTGATTACCACTAATCCGTAAAAAAGAAAACACCGTTCAATTCAACTTCCTTCTTTTTGGAAGTTAGTTAAAAAACACTAACTATTAGGTAAAGTTAGAGCTGTTTCTAGTATAGACATGAAAAGCTATCAAAATAAAATACTTAATGTTGTTGCATGTTATTTTAAAGTAAAACATTTTTTGTTTTTGCTATTATCATATTTTAAAGTCAATCTTATAAAAGCGCCATCCCGAATAATGGCTATAAGCCATACCTGGCTTACCTCACCACCATCTTTGTTACCTAGCCAATCTAGACACAATATGACCTATTCTATGTCACAATTAATTATTTAAATCCCAGGTATTGAATAGACAGGATACAGCCTTAACTGCAGTATAGAAGTTTTTATAACGAGAGGCGAGTCAACAGTGCGATGACCGAATATAATGCGGGTTCGATACATTTCGATACGCTCCGAATGTTTATAACTTAAATAAATAGGGCTGAACTAGACTATAAATACATAAACAAGAATTCCTGAAATTAATTTATCGTCAAAATACAGAATTATTGATGGGAAAACGTAATTTCATATCCCATTTCATGACATCATTTAGGCTAGTTTTTAATTACTTAACTTTTAGTATATCTTTTCATATAGATAATTTACTAAACGCAAAAAAAAACATACAAAAAGACAAAAGGCCAACGACACGCGGTATTCCCAGGCGGTCACCCATCCAAGTACTAACCGCGCCCGATGTTGCTTAACTTCGGTGATCGGACGAGAACCGGTGTATTCAACGTGGTATGGACGTTGGCGACAGCAAGACTGAAATACAAGAGAGTAATGTTCTACGTTTCTACAAAAAGTTGCAGAGTCAATCGATAGATGGCGCTATTTCTGGTTGACTAGTAACTACTGTCACAGATTACTAAAATATATTTACTAAAGTGCCCGCCACGAGAAGCTATAATTTTTGTAAATAAAGAACTTCTACCAAGTTACGTAGCGACAATTTAATCAACAACCAATAATCCCAAATTCAATAATGTCAAAGTGACGTACGTGTTATACGAAACTAATGAGCAATTTCACTTGATCGGGTTATATTTTAGCGATATAAAGCGCTGTCGTCAAGGTTTTGTGGTACTGGAACGCATCTGATTCATGGAACGTGAACATTTGGGCCAAGATTTTGAAGTAAGTTCACGCTGACGTTGTCTCTTTCGAGTTTCGAATGCGTCTGTTTGTTTGTGGTGTTTTCGCGGATTAGGTTATATTGTTTGTTATTGTTAAATATTGTATAAGGAATTGTTATTTTTTTACTACCTATAATGGATCCAGGACCCAGTACGTCCAAGGAAATTATTTCGCCACGAAAAGAACCTCAAAAGGTATGTGTTTATTTGACTGATTGCGTCAAAAAGAGAGTAATGGTTTTTCGAGTGTATGAATTTTATGAACAGAATATTCAGAATCATTTGAAGACAGTAATAAGATGTGTGTGTTAATATAATTATATCCCTGTAAAAAAATAGTACAAAACTGTTTTTATTTTATTCTACCCAAAGATTGCAAACCCCTGAATGTGTGTTTACAAAATTTATAGCTCGTCGTGACGGGTACTCTACGTAACTACTGTTATTGTAAACTAATAAAAATGTGCTACTGAAAAATGAACCTTACTCCTTTGAAATAAGAACAACATTAATATCAAAGTTTTCAAACATTCATTTCAGACAATTATTGTATAAATGTATACAACAAACTGATTTTGTATGTACACATTGCACTGTGACAGAAATGTTGAGAAATTTATAATGATAAAGTTAGAAAAAAAAACGTTAATAAGCGTGACAGTACTTTTTCAAATTATAAGCATTTTATATTTTATAAATCAGTTGCATTTTGCAATTAACGTTAAGACAAGATTTTTAACTAGTATTCAGCACACTAATATTTTGAAAATTGCATTTATCAACTTTTGTACAATAATAAAATGTACCTATCATAGGTTCTCCTGATTTTACCACATACTTACAGTTTGTATAAAAGAGCTGGGTATTAAAGAACAGGAACTATTTGATATTTTATTAAAATACAATGAAATTTATTTTTAAAACAAGCGTTTCTTGATTAAATGCATGTACAGATATAGTAAAATTTACCGAATATTACATTTAGTTAACTATTTTAATGCAACAATGTAGAAGCTAAGTATATTGAAGTTTTTGAATTGAAGCAGTAGGATATGTCCTATAAGTATCGTTTAAGGGGATAATAAATAAACACATTAAAGTTACAAATTGCATAAATACTAAAGTTATGTTAATGTGTTATATTCATACTTTTTAATGGATTATTATTCTAATTTTCAAAATACGAATAATATATTTAACACAAAAATATAATCAAAGCCAACGACACGCGGTATTCCCAGGCGGTCACCCATCCAAGTACTAACCGCGCCCGATGTTGCTTAACTTCGGTGATCGGACGAGAACCGGTGTATTCAACGTGGTATGGACGTTGGCGATAGCACAACCGAAATAGTAGTTAGGTATATGAAAAATTATGTTGGAACGTAATTATTTCCAGCTGCCGTTTTCACAATTGACGTGAATTACATTTTACACCACGACGGTTCTTTTTCCGCACAGACTCGTTTTTTTTAAATTAATTAATTATTAATATGCTTTTTTTTCATGTATGTTGCATTTTTTTAGAAACATAGTTTTCATTCTCGCAGCCCTACTGAAATGTCTTGATTCGCTTGATATCGTTTTACAGTTTCTAGGAAGACCACCGAAGTAGACAAAATCCGTGACGAATGTTCCTTTATCTAGTGAAGCGTGATTATGTCTGTTTTAAAAGAACTGTTTAAATAACATTATTGCGAAATAAAACTTGTTAAATAATAGAGCATTGTGTCTGTAGCCATGACAAATAAATAATGTTGTTTTATTTTTCACAAGGCCAATTATCCTTAGGTACCTACTTAGTTTTTAATAAAATAAAATAATTTAAACAACTTTTCTTATGTATTTGACGGGCCTGTGGGTCTAGTGGTTAGTTACCCTGACTGCTATACCGGAGGTCGTGGGTTCGATTCCCACCCAGGACAAATGTTCGTGTGATGAGCACGATCATTTGTTCTGGTTGTCTGAGTGTAATTTATCTATACATATAATAAATCTGTAAAAGTGAAAATTCTGTACATTGAAAATATCAAAAAAATTAATGGCGGGGGGTGTTACTAGACAGACACCGAACCCAAAGGTGTGAAAAAAAAAATTTTTGTCTGTCTGTCTGTCTGTTTGTTCAGGTATCACGCAAAAACTACCGGTTCGATTACGATGAAACTTGGTATAATTATTCTTTATTATCCTGGGCACCACACTGGGTAGTTTTTATCCCGGAAAAGTATAAACAAAAAAACACAAACTTAATTTTGCGGTTAAAACTCATTGATAAGTTTCGTCATCCACGCGAACGAAGTCGCAGGCACAGCTAGTCTATAATATGTATTTAGAAATATATAAGTATGTTTATCAGTTGTCTGGTTACCATAACACTAGCTCTACTTAGCTTGGGATCAGATAACCGTGTGTGAGTTGTCCCGGAATATTATTATTATTTATTATTTGACATTAATTTACCTAATTAACGAGCTTATTCCACGCTAAACATCTACAAGTTGTCGTTCTATTAACTTGTCTTTGAATAGGTATTCAATCGCAATTTAATAACACCGTTCTGAATAAGCAATTTTTTTTTTCTGTTATGTCACTGACGTAAAGATTTTATTATTTGATGTCTTCATTGAATATTACAAAATTTTTGCTTTGTTTTGTATTAGTTTATTTTTAATCTTAATTTAATTTTGGTGTTATCTTATTTTCAATTTATTTTGTGTTTATTTTATTTTGTGTATACGTGTACTTTTTGTACCTGAAACGAATTTGAATTTAAATTTGAATAAACAAAATAAATGTTTTTTTTTTCTATGAATCATAAAGTAAAGTATTAAAGACATTCTTATCAGTAGTTTATTAGTTAACACTTGAACAAATACAAAGTTACCTTACAGTTATTCAAGTATCGTAACAAGCTAACAATGTATTGAATGGGAATCTGTTATCACATATGTGTTAAAATGTGTTTATATTGTAACCACAACACATTGATTCACGTCCTCGGAAAGCGAAAACATGAGAAAATTAACAGCTTCTAATAATAAGGAAGTAAATATTTTTTTTAGTTTTAGAAGTTTATATTTTTGTATTACGTTGACAATCACTTAAGTACATTAGAATATAAATCTATAAGATCGACTAGTAGCTAAGTGGAAGCCGTATGGTTTGACCAATAATAAAGGTTAAGCAGCACTGGCTGCGGTTGGCCCGTGAATGGGTGACCATTAGTAAACATACCGAGTCCTCTCCGTGCCTCGGAAAGTACGTCGCGCCGTTCTTCTCGACTAGCATACGGTGATCTTTAGCAGTCTTTAAGTCATTACAAATCTGAAAAATAGTCTAACCAAGGGATACCCACTGTGTTACCCAGTAAAATGGGTTTTGAAGGTCAGATAGGCAGTCGATACATGCAAAATACGGTTTCCGCTGGATCCGGTGAGACTGGAAGCCGACCCCAACATAGTTTGGGATAGGTCTAGGCAAAAGAAGAATGTACCTTATATCGATGATAACACTTTTATAGTAGCAGCAATAGATAGACAACCTATTGGAATCAAAGGTCAATAGGTTGTCTTTCTAATTGACTATAACCTGTCTGTCGATCGTCCATCAAAATAGGTGCCAATTCAATTAATTAGCTAAAGTAAACACGTAATAGGATCATGGCCACAATCTCTTATTAAATCATAGAGCTTAGACTATAGATAACTATAGACCGATAGTATCGCTAGTTTTCCTTTGTGCCAAGCGAGAGCACTTTTTGTCTGTATCTAGTACATTCGTTTACTGATTTAAAGTTATTTTTCTCGCAACGATAGACTTATATGCGAAAATATCGATGGTTTCGACATTGTTAGGATAATATTAGGGTTTTAGATAGTTTTATTAAAACGGCGCGCTCCGTCTTGATACAAAATTTACGATAAAACTAGTTCATACTAGTGCTCACGGTTCATACACTGATAGGCTCACTCTTTAGTTTCTTATCTATACTCTACTAAGTCATAGAGTCTTGACATCAGGCGTGCGTATGAATAAAACCTTTATACACAAGTGTTTGTGTACCTCTTGTATTTAGGAAAGCCTCTTGAATATTAGCTTGCTTCTATCCCACTGTTGTTTTTTTTTTGTTATTCCCTTATAAGACTTAGGTACGGCCTTCAGATGTAACTTTTGCTATGTATAAGTCGCGCGAGGATCCTGGTACCCATAACTACAAGTTAAATCTTTCCGTGGGTATCAGAATTCAATACAAATACTACTGACTATTGTTACTATCATATGTCTTTTTCTGTTATTGCATAATAGTTGTTTGTACAGGTCCTATAAAATTATTATTATTATTTATTATTACAGGCCTTTTCTCATATACAGAAGGAATGACCATTGATCACCATGCTATGTACCTACCTGCCACTCGACTACAGAGGTTATAAAATGTCGGAAGCTCTGTGATCCTGGATTCAGTCCCTAAACGGGTCAATTAAACCACTTTTCTACATTGTCTCGGGTCTGTTTGTGTTTCCTTGGTTGTCTCTGATTCTATAACACAAGTGCTTTGGCTACTTACTTTGGGTTCAGAGCAATGTATGTGAAGCTCATATTGGTTTATTAGATTAATGGTTTGTGTCTTAAATGCTCTAGATTAAGAACCTCGTTTGGGGCCGTAACTAGTTGAGTATCTACAAAACCCTTTCGTAAGCCGTTTGTTGTATTTAATGCTTCTACAAATAGAAAATGAGTGTAAAAGCACCAATTTCCTCGTAAATAATAATGAGCGCTTAATATTATGGCGTGGTTTTATAAATAGCGATTCTCTATACATATAAAAATGTTTCATGGCTAAATTAGCAATTTAGTGATGAGTTTTACACGCATTCATTTTCTTTAGAGATTTTACCCCTTGTCAGTGAGCTAGTGATATGAAAAACTTATAAAACCAGCAACATTGAAAGCCACACTTACATAGATCCGGACCTGTCCCACGGTGACATTTATTATCTTACAATAACAGCAATGAATACTTATCGATACAACTATTTACCTAGTTCTACATTCTCTTTGCAGATAACTGTACGCCTATGGACTGTATTATCTCGTGTCATCGATGTTTTTATAAAAGTACGGGTAATTGATATTTATTATTATTGTAACGCTGTAGATTATTTCATTATCTACATGATTCACAGGGCAAAGAACTGGAAAAATATACAGACTGGGATTTACGTGTTTCGAATGAAGCAGAATTGGAGGTGGCAAAATATAAGTAGGGTGATTCGTTTTATTTAATAATAATGATTAACTTTTAAACTATCGCGCTGCATGTTTATAGTAATATAAAGTCTGCTTGCGACCACGGCCGGTGTAACCCGGTCGAAAAGTCAAGCCCAAAAAAGGTTTTATGCATGTACACGCTTATTCCCGTGAATTATATTAATAATAATTGTAAAAAAAGATATATCGATGCACAAAAATTAACTATGCATTGGAGGCAACCTGCAGTGGCCTGCCTGGAAAGCACTCAACCGATTGCGAACCCAGGTAGGTCGCTGTAAACACAATCTAGCCAAATGGGGGATCATAGACCCTTCCAATATCCGGTGTGAGTGCGGCCTTTCCGACCAGACAATGCCACACCTGCTAGAGTGCCCAAAGTGTCCGAACACCTGCACTTTGGAGGACTTAAACCTCGCCAATGACGCTGCAGTTAGTGTGGCCAACTACTGGGCGCAGCGTATTTAATTTTTAAAATAAACAAGATTACCATCGATTCGAAAAGAAGAAGAAGAACTATGCATTGAAGATTTTTCTAACAAGTACTATATTAAATATACATAGAAATAAATTGATTGTATAAGTCTCAGGTCTTTATAAAAAAAAACTATTCACGACACATTATTATTTATTTTCGCTTTTATTTATTTTCCCGTTGCAAACTTATAATTTTGTCTCTTTGCGATCGGTCTATTCCATCCACTTTTTTTTTTTTTTTTTTTTTTTTTGTCAGGTGAAACTCATTTATGAGCCAGCCTTGCATCCCCAGGGGGTTGAGGATGCAAGAGTCCGGGCTTCCAGAGCCTTGAGAAAGGCTCCGACTACTCCGGCAAAACACCTGGTGCCATCCTTCGCCTTAGTAGCGGCGTTACGGGTCCAACCGAAGTCTTAGCACCATAACGCCCCCGGCGACTGCCCACTTAGCGGCGGGCCCGACATGACCTCCGTCCTATGTAGGAGGGAGGACAGCGGGGGCAGTGCATGGCACTACACCACCCCCGCCCAGCAAGGAAGGAGACGCGTGCAATGAAGGCTGAGGGACCCCCGTCCCCGCCCTCTGCATCCCCCTCTGGGCAGATCTGGCTACGGAGGTTCTTGTCCGCGCCCTACCCACCCGCCGTCGGATTCCATCTACGTTATGTTAACCTAATAAATCTTACATTAACAGCTGACTCAAGCTCAATAGCGTCTAAAGGGCTTTACTTTCACTCCCACAACTAAACCAATAACAATATGTTATCTTAATAGCAACATAACTCGATTGAAATCAATTACCTAGAAACTTGTTCGCTACTGTAGCATTCTCTTAAATACTTTCTATTAAATTAATAAGATGTTTTATTGCAATTGTATTGCAAGCTTTCAATTTGTTACAATAAAGATAATTTTGTTTTATTTGATTTCTTAAGACTTAAATTGATAAAAATGTTGACAGCCTCTGAATGGAACAGATAGCATAGTTATAGGCAAATGTGGTGATACAAAATTAAATACAAGGTGTTACCGAAAGGGTATATTTACCCAAAAGGGGTGAAGAGTACTCCTAGTATAGAGTCAGTTTACAAAGCTTCAGCTCAAAATGAGTTAGTTAAATATTTGATACCCAATTTTTCGCATATTTAAAACCATAAATCATTACCAGACATTTAGCAAGTGATGTTATAAGAATTGAAACGTTAAATAGTTTTTTTTAATAACCCAGCGCTTATTTATTTAACACTGTGTTTGTGTCGACCTCTGGCTTTTTTTGTCCGTGTTTTAGTTAAATATTTGTTATTTGAAACATAAAACATATTGGTATAAATTTTATTACAATACATTTCATAGTCAACGAAAACTAAACACAGTTGAACTAAGTTACCATAAAAATTACCGTTCTCCATGGTAACAGCGATTTTCTTTACCGGATAAACTAAACGCAATACGGTAATTACCGTGGCTAACTGATTGGTTACCGCAGTGTGGTAAAGGGAGCCGCTGATATCCGGTAAAATACCGTATAAATCATGGTGTTCTAATATTCCTGGTCATTTTATTATTTAGCATTGAATCTATAAATAGTTTGTGTGAAATAATTTATGGGGAGCTAGATCATTTACATCTGTTAGTCTGTTATACTTTCACCGCTAAACACAAACAATTTAAATACAACTTTGTTTGCTTAGGTGAGCTTGAATGACTTATTTTAAGATATAACAGATGGACGGACAGACAGACGCGACTATTTTTTAAATAATGGTTTTCTTAATTTTTTATTAATAGTCGTAAATGTGTAATTTAGCTCAGCATTCAGTAGCAGACATAACATTCACCTTCAGTATCTACCGGTCACGTGGCCACAAATAAAGCAGCTTTGATTAATACCACCATATGTCCTGAGATACCGTACACTCGAGCAGTCAAGTGCTTTAAAAATAATGTGTAACGATTGATCTAGGGTACAGTCATGAACACATTGCTTTTATTTCCGTTTGAGTCAGGATTAATTCTTGTTATAATACCTACTTGAAAAAGAAATTAGTGTGGTGTTACACATACACGATTTAAAAAAACACATGATTTCGGAAAAAAAATCGTTTCCCATAAAAGTGTGGTTTTGACAGTAAAACATTAAAATGCACCGATCGATAAAACGCAATATCTATAAAAAACTTTTTTGCAAAAAAAAAACCGACTTCAAAAATCGATAAAAGCACTAAAAAGTTAAAAATAATTCTATCCTACCTATATTAATAAACCTAACCTAAACTTCGATTAACCTATATATAATACAATTTAACAATTTTTTGGAGTCGGTGCCAAGCTAAGTAATGAAACGACTGGTAATTCCTGAGTATGTTGATGTGTATTGTGTTTGTAAAAATAGGTATATTATGAATATGGTTAAGTGTAAACGTTAGTATCTTAAGTATTTTTGTTGTTTTCCGATTAGAATTAATATTTAGAAGCTGTAAGATTTATGTTTTATTTTTTCTGCTCTTAGTCTGTAGGCATATAGTGATTTAAGTTTTGCATATTGCTTGGCCCCGACTCCAAAAAATTGTTAAATTGTATTATAGGTTAATCGAAGTTTAGGTTAGGTTTATTAATATAGGTAGGATAGAATTATTTTTAACTTTTTAGTGCTTTTATCGATTTTTGAAGTCGGTTTTTTTTTTTGCAAAAAAGTTTTTTATTTGTTTATTTTTAGTGACATATTTTTAATCTTAGATAGTATGGGTAGGCCTTCAGCTGACACCCTTTCATCATCCTCATGATAATTTCCATCAAACGAAATCCAGTGCCACGCATCTCACATCCAACGAATTCCCGCTACATTCACGAGGTCATCTTGGCTTCATCATCAGATCTGGTGGTAGAATGGTTCTTATTGAACGCAAATGCTTCACTTGTTGTAGAAAATACCAAAATCGCTGTACGTTTTCCTATAAAATTTGAAGAGTTCCCTCGATTTCGCCAAGATTCCATCATCAGATCCCGACTTGGTGACTATGGGACCATTTGGGAAGTATACCCTTTCCAACAAAGAAAAAAAATTTCAAATCGTCTGGAAAGCAACGGAGTTATGCGCGAACAAACATAAAAAAAAAAAAAAAAAAAAAAAAAAAAAAAAAAACATACAAACATCCGAATTGAGAACCTCCTCCTTTTTTTTAAAGTCGGTTAAAAAGTAATAAGAATGATCTGTTCATTACTAAAAATTAAGAAAATATAAATCATTATATTGTTCATGTTATTGCTTGTTATTTGAAATTAAATGACATACACATTCATACAATACAATATGTTAATGAATGTTTGAAAGCACAATTCTGTCTGTCCGAACATAGTTTAATCAGAAACATATTTATCAAAATAATTGCCATAACAAGTAAATAATCGTGTAAATTCTCGAATCAATGAATGATCAGTTCAAGTACCTAACACATCTAGCTTATTGACCGACTTAAGATTGTTTATTAAAAACAAACAAATACTTATACATACATTGTTTATTACTTTTAAATAATCTGTAAATTAGAATTGAGATAAATTATATGTCAAACTGTAAAAATATAGAAACGATTTCTACTTCAAAATTAAAGAAAGCCATTTAACCGATGCCATTTTTAAATTGTCGGCCATTTTTTACATGCAGATAGTACGCAACAAACATCTGTTTTTATTTGTGTTCTAATTTTAAACTGACAGCAAATATTTGAATACTTATTGAACGACATTCGAATACCATTCATTTATTTAAAAGTAAAAAGAATTTTAAATGCGTCACAATGTGTAACCATCATTCAGTTGTTCTGTATGTAAATATTGTTCGTTCGCTATGGTATTTAAGTTTTCTTTGTAAAACTCTTTTGTCTTGTTTGCCAGTTCCTGTAAAAACAACTACAATTTATGTGAATAATACCTCTTTGATATTCGACCTTCATAGATCAGGAATTTTATGTTGTAACTGTCGTTTTAAAAACAAATTATGTTGATACATTAATCAAATGGATGTAAAATATTGTGTTAGGTGTTTACATACATAAATGTCAATCTCGAAACAAGTATCTGATCTTATAAATATTGATAATATTTTAGCTTATATTCACTAGAAAACCATACCTTATATTTATGTGCATAGGTTTTATTTTCGTTTGTAAAATTTGTGGTCTTATTGAAAGCGATTGCTTTGTTAGGATGCAATTCTAACTAGCAACACATGCTCAACCTGACCTAACGGGATTCAGGTCACACAAAGTCAGTTAATAAGTCACTGGCAACACTATTTCAAGTACTAGTATTATCTACGAACACAGCAACGAACTACTTACCTCGAAAGAGGTTATACTCCATTTGTTAGAAGTTAAATACCCTATTGTTTTCTACTGTATGGGGCAAAGTTTTCTACGCATAACTATTTAAGTGAAATTGTAACTAACTACATAGTCCGGTCAAATTAGGTCAAAAAACAAGAGCAAAGCTACAATAATTACAGTAACGATGGGGAGTTTTGAGGAGTTGTTTTTAATTGTGTTTTGAACAAGTTTACTCAGTTTCAGCTTGATGGTAATTATTGTAGCTTGCAATGTGTAGATTGACCGGACTAACAGTAAGTAGTATTTTTTCTACTGCAATACAGATTACAGACAGGTTAAATCTTTTTTTTTAAATAGACACTGGAGTAATTACAGTTAGAAAAAAAAACATGTCATACTGAATACCAAATACGACATCAAGTTAGGTTTAATGGTTTTTGAGTTACGCGAAGACAGACAAACATAAAAAAGTGTTAAGTGTTATTAGGTTTCAAGTCATAAAGTTACGTCCAACTTTCTCAGTAAACGTTACGTCTACTTTCTCAAGCGGAGCCGGGAGTAAAAGTTAGTGTTTGTATGTTTCATAAGAATGGCGCCAATCGTGATCCCAAGGTTGGGTTGACTTTGAAATTTTATTAGTTACAAGTTCTAGGCCAGAATACTGAAATAGGTGTAGATTTTTTTGTAAATTTTTATTAAGAGCCATTTCTTTTTTATATTGTCGTAAATAATTCTTGAGAGAGATAAATGGAGAGAGAGAAATTTCCCACTGCTGGGCAAAGGCCTCCCCCTTTGCCCAGCAGTGGGAAATTTCAGGCTCTTAATAATAATAATAAAATCATTCTTTAGAGTGATTTTATTAGCACCCCTTTTTTCAAATGTTTAAATAGTTACTTTACTAGATTAGTTTATGGGTGAACATAGTATTTAATTGTATGTAATCATATTCTTTATTTTTTTAAACAAAATAAAATAACTTTTAGGAGGTCAAGCGAAATTATTTCAGTAGACCGCCATTTTTCAATAACAATTCTAAAGATGAATAAACAAAATCGTTATGAAGTTAAACAGCTGAATTATTTTAAACTCCGACAGACGTTGTCCTGTCTTAACTATGAATTCCGTTTCTAATTGAATTCTGACGTCATTAGGTGACATTAAAAAGTTTAGGTTAGATTAGAAATAATTTTATATGGTGTTTAAGTATTCTTAAATTTTCTAATTTTCCACGCAATTTTCCATATTTTTTGTTTCATAAGAACCTTCTCCTGACAATAACAAACACAACAAAAAAAGAATTAGCGAAATCGGTCCAGCCGTTCACGCGTGATGCCATGCCGTGACCAAGAGAAATAGGGATTCATTTTTATATACAGACAGATAAATTATAGGCTAGAGGTTGTCAAGGACAAAAAAGCTAGATAAGTAAATAGATATGCAACTGTAAAGACTACTAAATCAATTAAAACCTGATATACTTAGGCCAAGTGTTGGTTCCCTTATAAGGATGAAGTTTATTATCATAAATAAGGCTAGCCATAATAAATAATTTAATTACAAAATTAATTTTGAACCCGTCTATTTTTGATTGAAACTAAATCACATGCATATTTTTTACGCTAACACACAGAATTTCTTAATCAATAAATAAGATGGCGTCCAGTTTATGTAAAATATAAACATTAACAAACATTTTTAATTACACATCAGTTGTCCGGATGTTAATAAAAATATATTGCGTCGTACTCTCTGGATTATGAAAACTGACATGGAAAATTAAGCAGAGTTTATCATCAGTTTAAAATAGATGTAGTGTCTATGAATATTACTGGATATTATCATTATAAAAATGGCCGACAAGCCTGTCAAACATCTGTCAAATTATTAGATAGGTATCCTCTTAGCTTCATACAAATTACAAATGTGAGAGCACCTACCTATTGTAAGTACAATTTTCACTGCCAAAATCTATCGCCTTGATTTTGAAATATATAATGTATCTGAATACCGCTTCTGATAATCCATTCATTTGGGAACTACAATAGGGCTTTACGAACTGTTGCTATTGGATCCGCAGGCTGCAGCTAGTTTTTTATTAACTCTTTGGTACTGAAACCTGTATGTACTGACCATATATATGTATAACAAAAGAGGATGTATTTATTTATTTTTCTATTGTACTGACATGAGCCTAACTGTCGCACTGCAGGGCAAAGGTCCCTTTAATATATCTACATAGAAAACACCTTAGAAAATTAGGCACCGTCAATTAACATAGATAAAAATATAATCAGATACTATTTAAGATATTCTGAATACTAAAGAGTTAAATGGAGGTCAGTTTATTGCCATTCGTGAACTCTAACCCGCAACATCAAATATAACAATTTGCGGTTATATTTAACGGTACTTTAGACGCAAAAAATATAACGTTTAGGCACGTGGAAAGAAAAAAAACGAAACGTATAAAAAACTTATATATTAGTCAATATTATTCTTAACATTATTTTTCTTTACAAAATATAAACAGTGACAATCTTTTTTCTTTTTCGGGTTGTAAATTAACTTTGAATATAGAAGTTTGGTCCGTGAAACACTCGATTAATAAACAATGGTTTTGTTTAATTTATATAAGATTAAAGTAAGGAAGAGTATAACCCCGATTTCTGGACTGATCAACACAATTTGTTAATCACCTATCAAAACTTATGTCAAGCGCTGTGATAGGCTGTTAGTCTCTTGATCAACAAATCACATTTGTGAGTAGTGGATTTGGTAACGTAAGAAATTGATCAGCCTATCAGAAGTCGGAGTAAATCTAAAATAATAGGTAATAAGCTATGAATAATACTTATTGGCACTTGTCTTTATAGGACAAAAGTTTGGCTTTGAATGATTTAATTTGATCTCCGAAAAATAAATATTAACTGCTTATTGAATAGCATAACAATCGCAATGAATTTATACATTATCTGTTATAATTAATATTCGAAAGCTAATACTTTTGTCCGCTAAATAGACTCATTTCAATCAAACTACATGGTATGCAAACTCATTTGATTCTGAGCATAGACAATACAAAATTAATTGGTTACAACTGTCAATTTGAATTTGACATATGAAACTGATTAGTCGGCTTCAATTGACAATGAAATATCAATTAATTTTCAATTGTTATTTACAGTTACAATTGTTGTAATAAACAGACGAACTTTAGCTTTAAAAGAAAGAATTTTTATATGTGCTTACTATATCAGAAAACAAAATTAAGACACCTTTAAATTAGTAAAAAATTTATTTAATGCATTGTTTTGAAGGGCAGTACTGCCAAACCGTAATTTAATAGGCACAACCCTTTGAGATAAAATAGTGCTATATTAGTTTTTAATTAATTACGTACAGTTGAAAGATAAACGTCTAGGCATTCCTATTTACGTGACTCCAAATATTGTACCTCGTATGGGCAGTAGGTAACTAGGTACGTATAAATGTTTTGTTCGTAACCTGAAACCAGTAATGCGATAGGCACTAGACAAAACAATTGATCAAGTCTAATATTCAAAGCCTATTCAAAAAATAAATACTTTTTAGAGGATTTGTTTTACATTTGTTGCCTTTATTTTTGTTAGAAAAAGCTTTTACATTCGTTTCCTTTTTTACTTCCAGGAAACAAAGCCAAAACTAATTAGTAGGTAATTGATTTCCTTTAAAAAGCAAGTTTTCCTCATTTTTTATAAAATTTGTTCAAATATTTACTTAACCTAGTATCTAATCATCATAAAGTATAATTGACTTTAAGCACGCATAATATGTTTAGGCATGACTTTGACATCTTAGGACTAATTGCTTCAAGAAAACCTAACTACAAAAGGTGAGATAATTAGTTCGAGTTAACCAAACTACACTAAAATAATAACATAATTTAATGACTGATAAGTTACAATTTTAACTAACATTAGAAATTAAATTACAATTGGATGTATTAAGTTATATTTACCTAAATTGAAGCCTCATTCAACTAGGTAAGATTCAACACTTTCACAAAGTTCACGAAATGTCAAACTGTCTTTATAACACGGTTCCTATATTCTAGATACAGACGTCCTCATTTTGAGAAGCATTCACAAATAAAACATGGCGATACCGCAATCAAATTATTCTGAGAAGAGATTCTCGATCCGTCACTAACATTTAATAGTTCATAATTTAAACATCACTCGGCCTGGAATATACACCAGCGAACAGAATAAACTCTGTTAATTTATCCACTATCATGTACGCAAAAGGTTTGTTTACCAAAAAGTCTGTAACAGTATCGTTATTCACCAAAAAGTCTGCTGTAGCTGCAGTTACACCTCTTTCGTTAACTTCTATTTTTGTCACTTGGGTCATCAAAGACGCGTACATTTTATAATTCGTAATCCCTTTAAACTCGGCAATGTCTGGGTTAAAAATCTTCTTAATCCCCATATCGTAAACCAATTCAGGTAAATTTTCAATTTCCGTTTTCTGATCAAAAATGGGCATTGTTACATTTACCAATTGCTGTCCACTTCTCTTGTACATGTTAAAGATCGCTGTCAATCTTGTTTGTTGTAATGAATAAAATATCTCCCCGATCCAACCGTTTATAGTTGGCATAAAGATGAGCATTGATATTCGTCGGGTCGCGAACGGAATTTCTAAAACTTTAGCATAAATGTGCGGCACATCTACATAATGGTAGTAGCCGATCTGGTTCATCATGTTAACTTCACCTATTTTAACTCCCTGGCTCGAGTAGAACGGTTGTAGCTTATTGTAGACACTGTTAAAAGGTGTTTTCCACTCACTTCTGAAATAGTTTGCGTCACTCATTAGGAGCATGGTGTCCACAAAATCATCGTAATACACAATTCGATCGATGACACCTCCTGTACCGTCTTCTATAGCCTTGTTCACTGTGTACGCAGATTTCGTTGTTTCACTGAAGTCTAACAGCATAGCTTTGATCCCGTAAAACTTCTGTATCGCGCGCACATAAGAATTTTTCACTCCTATTAATTTATCGATTGCGATGACACTTTTCCTTTTACATTCGTACCTTAATTCCGTGTTGAGATTATCTAATATTTCGCTTAGTTTTTTTTTAAAGCATCTGTTTCTGTGATGCCTTGTGACATTCCAGATTTCTCGAAAGGTTGTGCCGGTGGCTCCTTCTGCTAGGGCATTTAGTTGCAGCCAAGTTGATAAAGGAGAGTACACGAAATGGGAATCAGTGTCCTCTGTTACTCTTTGTAACATTTTTATAGAAAATTCGTAGGCTGGTCTTCTTAGAAGCAGCAAAGCAGATCGCTTGCTGCAATGGTAGTCGTAGCCTACCACACCGCTCCATAATATGACTACGAACGTAAACTGTACGATTTTCATCGTGGAGCGAGAGGCAAGTGTATCTCGCGGCGGTCGGCGCGGCACTGGCTGGCAGAATCGCGAGACTCCAAGTACAGTTAGATAGGAAAAGATATTCGCAGAGATTTGTTTGGAAACTCTCAATGGTTGAAGTTCCGGAGTGTTATGGTTTAGTTAGCGACTAGGTTTAGGTATGATATGGTCAGTGCTTTATTCTAATGAGGTAAATAATTACAAGTTGTCAGAGTAAATTAAACAGTATTCGGATCGAATGAACGCCGGCTGCTACATATTTATTTTTTAAACGTCCCTCTGTCAGACAACAAGGCACATATTTTTAATTATTTAACTTATCCAAAATTTCACATAACAGTGTTTGAATATCGCCTAACGTAATAATTTTAAACATTTTGTGCGAAAGCATCATTAGACCTCAGTCCTGAACTTTACTCTATCTACTTAGCTTTTTATGAATTTTGAAAATAGATATTACGTGTCCAATATTTTTTTATTACCTAGCTTACGGACTAAATAGGTTTCGCCTTTTCATACACAGTTCTCGTCCCTATTCTAAAAGTAACAGACACTAACTAACGTACTGATATTCATTACATTTTGGATGTTATCTTGACATAATACACTTTAATAGTTCTTATACTTAGAGTATAGATAAGAAAATAGAGTGAGCCTATCAGTGTATGAACCGTGAGCACTAGTATGAACTAGTTTTATCGTAAATTTTGTATCAAGACGGAGCGCGCCGTTTTAATAAAACTAAAACCCTAATATTATCCTAACAATGTCGAAACCATCGATATTTTCGCATATAAGTCTGTCGTTGCGCGAAAAATAACTTTAAATGAGTAAACGAATGTACTAGATTCAGACAGAAAGTGCTCTCGCTTGGCACGAAGGAAAACTAGCGATACTAGCGGTCTATAGTATATCTAAAGTCTATGTTCTAATACGATTATCTTTATATTCCTTATCGTTTGAAAACAGAGTCATTTTGTATTTGTATTGGGGTTACACGAATTTGGCACATATTTTTCTCAAAATGTTTGTTGACATCATTCACATTAATATTTTTTGCTATCAATGTCAATTAATTAAGTGGTAACAAAAAGTCTAGAATTAATTAAACCTAATTTAAATACTGTCGCGAAATAGCGTGACCTTTCTAGTACCAGTTATAAAAAGTATGTTAGGGTAAATACGCTAAATGTCGGCCCCCTTACGGATTTTCTAACTTTGGAATGCTCTGGCTGCACCAGTTTGCAACAAAGGATAGCTTGTGTTGCGGTTTTAGACAGGTTGATAAATCTATTTTATGTTTTTAGGCATAAATTTGACTTTTCTACTAAAATAAAAAAGGATTAAGGTTTAGATGTGTTGAAGACGAAAAAACCCTTAAGTCGGCCGTTCGCGGCCTATTGTCGGCGGTGTTTTTCCCAAATGTCGGCCGGATATAGGGTGTTTAAAATTAAGACAATGAAAAATATAATCAACATGATTTATTTTGGCAGGAGTATACATTTGTATTTGTCTTAGGGTAATTTGTTTAAAAGTTACTATAATTATAACTAAGTTAAACATCGGAATAAATATAACCAGCAAATTCCAAAAAACATTTTTCAATTGTATCCCAAACCATATTTAGCTATCATGAATAATATACATAATTATGTCTTCGATACTGTCAACTTCTACATCCAAACTTAACCTATTTAAAATGTTAATAAATTTTTGTATTGGGTACATAACATATATTCAATTTCGAGAAAATAAGTTTGATAAATAAATTAAAAATGACTACCCACACAATCAATGAAAAAATACAAAAGTAATCAGCATGTATATTAGCGTTCAAATTCGAGGCTGTCCGACATTACGATATTTAATATATTTAAAGTCGGCCCCTGTTGTGTGTGCCTCATTTCTCGACATTCAACTAAGATCACCCCGGCCGGTATTTAGCGACTAAACGTAAAATATATTTATTAACCTATTAAGCTTTGCAAATACTCCTATTAAGCAAATGGAATTGGTAGAATTGGAATTTGTAAAACAGACTGCATTTACTTTAAGTCGGCCCCGGCCGAGAATTCGGTTTTAAGCCGAAACTGGTATTCTAATGGCGGCCTCCTATTTTTCATTTAAAATAATACGAAAAACGTTAAAAAAACAATGTCAAAATATAGTAAAAATAACTTTTTAGTGATAACAAAGCTTAAAACAAAAATAAAGAAACGTCTTACCGTTGTAATATCAATCCCCGAAGCGTGGGTATTCTCATCAAGTAAGCTACTTTAACTAAGAACTTGACTCTTCAACGGCGCGATCGCTGCTGACGCTCAGTGTGTGAAGACCGGGTGACGTAATAGGATAGTGACAGTTTGTGCGTATAGAATATGAACTTAGGTTGCAATTCGAGTAGTAAAATTACCACTTCATTACCCTTGGAACGAACGCAAGATAAAAATGTGCAGACGGCCGACGATTGGGGGGGGGCCGACATATGGCGTATTTACCCTATATTTTTGTTCATCTGTCATATTTTTTACTAGCTGTACCCGCGACGTTGTTCGCTTATATACCTATCATTCATCTTTATGAATAAATATTTGACTGTGATATAGAGGGCCACTAACACGAACTGCCGAGTAAATTTTGTCACAAATGTTGCTGTTTGTATAAATTCTCAAAATAAAAAAGTACCATCGTCATAATTATATAATTAGCTTACCGCTAAAAATTTTAAGGATTGGTTTTGATGGTACTTTGTTTAAAAATTTTAGATTTATCTTCGAAGTCCAGAACCGTGAGAAAAAAATATAATTTTCATGGTGGCTTTCGATGTCATAACATAACATAACATAACATAACATAACATACCATCACGCCTGTATCCCCGAAGGGTTAGGCAGAGGTGTACCAATGTACACCCACAGTTCGCCGGTATGTTTAGGTCCCATGTAATAGGGGGCGAGCCTATTGCCACTAACCGGGCACAAATCCAAACTCCGACCTGCTACTGAGAATTTCATAGAAAAACCCAATAACACCTTGGTCGACTTGGGAATCGAACCCAAGACCTCTAGCGTAGCAGTCACGGTTAGCGCCACTAGGCCAACGAGGCAGTCAATTCTTTCGATGTCAATGTCCAAAATATGTCTACCTTGGGCAGTTTTGAACTGACTCTTTTATCTTCTTTTTTATATACTAGCTGATCCCCGCGACTTCGTCCGCGTCAATTTCTGTTATTATGACCACGATTAAGAAGTTAAAAAAAAAAAGTATTTTTGCGTAAATGATAATTATATATAATTAGTATAGATTATGTTGATAAAACTCTGTAGCAAATAATTGGCAATAATGCATTAATTTCGACCAAATGATTACCTTAAAAAAGGTTATAGTGAGTCAATTTTAAAAGATAGACATATACTGTCGCAGACATTTTTTTAGATCATTCAAAGAGGAACAATTCTTTCATACATATATTTTGGGTAACTCGAACCGTTTACGCAGCGCACGCAACGGAAGCTTTCAAGTATGAATATTTTCCCCCGTTTTTGTGACATTTTTCACTGCTGCTTCGCTCCTATTGGTCGCAGCGTGATGTTATATATCCTAAAGCCTTCCTCGATAAATGGACTATCTAACACAAAAAGATTTTTTCAATTCTAACCAGTACTTCCTGAGATTAGCGCGTTCAACCAAACAAACAAACAAACAAACTCTTCAGCTTTATAATATTAAGTATAGATTATGTTGATAAAACTCTGTAGCAAATAATTGGCAATAATGCATTAATTTCGACCAAATGATTACCTTAAAAAAGGTTATAGTGAGTCAATTTTAAAAGATAGACATATACTGTCGCAGACATTTTTTTAGATCATTCAAAGAGGAACAATTCTTTCATACATATATTTTGGGTAACTCGAACCGTTTACGCAGCGCACGCAACGGCAGCTTTCAAGTATGAATATTTTCCCCCGTTTTTGTGACATTTTTCACTGCTGCTTCGCTCCTATTGGTCGCAGCGTGATGTTATATATCCTAAAGCCTTCCTCGATAAATGGACTATCTAACACAAAAAGATTTTTTCAATTCTAACCAGTACTTCCTGAGATTAGCGCGTTCAACCAAACAAACAAACAAACAAACAAACAAACTCTTCAGCTTTATAATATTAAGTATAGATTATGTTGATAAAACTCTGTAGCAAATAATTGGCAATAATGCATTAATTTCGACCAAATGATTACCTTAAAAAAGGTTATAGTGAGTCAATTTTAAAAGATAGACATATACTGTCGCAGACATTTTTTTAGATCATTCAAAGAGGAACAATTCTTTCATACATATATTTTGGGTAACTCGAACCGTTTACGCAGCGCACGCAACGGAAGCTTTCAAGTATGAATATTTTCCCCCGTTTTTGTGACATTTTTCACTGCTGCTTCGCTCCTATTGGTCGCAGCGTGATGTTATATATCCTAAAGCCTTCCTCGATAAATGGACTATCTAACACAAAAAGATTTTTTCAATTCTAACCAGTACTTCCTGAGATTAGCGCGTTCAACCAAACAAACAAACAAACAAACAAACAAACTCTTCAGCTTTATAATATTAGTATAGATTATGTTGATAAAACTCTGTAGCAAATAATTGGCAATAATGCATTAATTTCGACCAAATGATTACCTTAAAAAAGGTTATAGTGAGTCAATTTTAAAAGATAGACATATACTGTCGCAGACATTTTTTTAGATCATTCAAAGAGGAACAATTCTTTCATACATATATTTTGGGTAACTCGAACCGTTTACGCAGCGCACGCAACGGAAGCTTTCAAGTATGAATATTTTCCCCCGTTTTTGTGACATTTTTCACTGCTGCTTCGCTCCTATTGGTCGCAGCGTGATGTTATATATCCTAAAGCCTTCCTCGATAAATGGACTATCTAACACAAAAAGATTTTTTCAATTCTAACCAGTACTTCCTGAGATTAGCGCGTTCAACCAAACAAACAAACAAACAAACAAACAAACAAACAAACTCTTCAGCTTTATAATATTAAGTATAGATTATGTTGATAAAACTCTGTAGCAAATAATTGGCAATAATGCATTAATTTCGACCAAATGATTACCTTAAAAAAGGTTATAGTGAGTCAATTTTAAAAGATAGACATATACTGTCGCAGACATTTTTTTAGATCATTCAAAGAGGAACAATTCTTTCATACATATATTTTGGGTAACTCGAACCGTTTACGCAGCGCACGCAACGGCAGCTTTCAAGTATGAATATTTTCCCCCGTTTTTGTGACATTTTTCACTGCTGCTTCGCTCCTATTGGTCGCAGCGTGATGTTATATATCCTAAAGCCTTCCTCGATAAATGGACTATCTAACACAAAAAGATTTTTTCAATTCTAACCAGTACTTCCTGAGATTAGCGCGTTCAACCAAACAAACAAACAAACAAACTCTTCAGCTTTATAATATCAGTATAGATTATGTTGATAAAACTCTGTAGCAAATAATTGGCAATAATGCATTAATTTCGACCAAATGATTACCTTAAAAAAGGTTATAGTGAGTCAATTTTAAAAGATAGACATATACTGTCGCAGACATTTTTTTAGATCATTCAAAGAGGAACAATTCTTTCATACATATATTTTGGGTAACTCGAACCGTTTACGCAGCGCACGCAACGGAAGCTTTCAAGTATGAATATTTTCCCCCGTTTTTGTGACATTTTTCACTGCTGCTTCGCTCCTATTGGTCGCAGCGTGATGTTATATATCCTAAAGCCTTCCTCGATAAATGGACTATCTAACACAAAAAGATTTTTTCAATTCTAACCAGTACTTCCTGAGATTAGCGCGTTCAACCAAACAAACAAACAAACAAACAAACAAACTCTTCAGCTTTATAATATTAAGTATAGATTATGTTGATAAAACTCTGTAGCAAATAATTGGCAATAATGCATTAATTTCGACCAAATGATTACCTTAAAAAAGGTTATAGTGAGTCAATTTTAAAAGATAGACATATACTGTCGCAGACATTTTTTTAGATCATTCAAAGAGGAACAATTCTTTCATACATATATTTTGGGTAACTCGAACCGTTTACGCAGCGCACGCAACGGCAGCTTTCAAGTATGAATATTTTCCCCCGTTTTTGTGACATTTTTCACTGCTGCTTCGCTCCTATTGGTCGCAGCGTGATGTTATATATCCTAAAGCCTTCCTCGATAAATGGACTATCTAACACAAAAAGATTTTTTCAATTCTAACCAGTACTTCCTGAGATTAGCGCGTTCAACCAAACAAACAAACAAACAAACTCTTCAGCTTTATAATATCAGTATAGATTATGTTGATAAAACTCTGTAGCAAATAATTGGCAATAATGCATTAATTTCGACCAAATGATTACCTTAAAAAAGGTTATAGTGAGTCAATTTTAAAAGATAGACATATACTGTCGCAGACATTTTTTTAGATCATTCAAAGAGGAACAATTCTTTCATACATATATTTTGGGTAACTCGAACCGTTTACGCAGCGCACGCAACGGAAGCTTTCAAGTATGAATATTTTCCCCCGTTTTTGTGACATTTTTCACTGCTGCTTCGCTCCTATTGGTCGCAGCGTGATGTTATATATCCTAAAGCCTTCCTCGATAAATGGACTATCTAACACAAAAAGATTTTTTCAATTCTAACCAGTACTTCCTGAGATTAGCGCGTTCAACCAAACAAACAAACAAACAAACTCTTCAGCTTTATAATATTAGTATAGATTGTTAACTGTCAGACGTGACACAACTTAAACCCATAAGGGTTTCAGTGTCTTTTAAGTGCATTATTATGTTTGTATACTTATTTAATCAATAAATAAAAAAAAAAGAGGTAGTACATACTAAAGATTGTGTGATAAAAAGATCATTGGGTTTTTGGGTAAAATAAAATAAATAACAAATACAAAAAGATCTTGTCCATGGAATATAATATAATATGAGATGACCAATAGAAAACATTACACATTATGTTGAAAAAATAGTTTAAAAGTGGATTAAAGTTTTTAACCAACTATAAAGTGATCTATGGGGAAGCTTACGTTTTCAAGTCAGAAGCGAATGCGTAAATTTCCAAGCAAATGGCCAGGACATTTACGCCTGAATCACTTTACGGTATATGCCATGCACGTTTGTTCCTCCATGATCAGCAATAAGGAACAAACTTACCTACGGAGATTAGTAAATACAAACACTAAATAATTGTAAGTTTATATATCGGTTGAGAAAAAATTCACGACTCAAAGATGTCGTTTACTGCGACTAAAAATACAACATAATGTTACAAATATTTTTTTACTTAAAAACGATACGTTAGTAAAACACAAAAAGAGTTATCTCTACTGAGATTTGAACTTGGGTATCAAAAAATTCAAACTTATGTAAGAAAAAGGACGCATGAAAAAAATACAAACATTAACAACCGGATTTGAACTTGCAGCAAGATCACTCATATCCAATCGTTCAACCGCCAAGCTGTTTACTTCGATAGCTAGTTCACTAAAATATAGGTACTAATCAAATTGAAGATTGCTATGGCTACCTCAGTCTGCCATGGTTACCCTCTTGTTTATCTGTCAATAATGCCAATTTATGTGTGCAGTTGAGAAAATGATTTTGGAAATTTAAAGCTCCACCCCTTATCAGCTAGATTCAATAGCATGTTTCAACATAGCTAACAACCATCTACGATTTCTTGAAAACAACCTCTCAATTTTTTACACCATTCGATTAAGTAGTTTATGTTTGATACTGTAACATAAAATCTGACCCCCGGCAAAAGAGAGTTGTTATGCAATTACTGTACTGAATTGCGTGTTGTAATATTTTACTTCTTGAACTCACTAAATTAATCATATCTTTTGATAGAGTGAACCGATTTCGATGAAACAAAAACTAAGTTATACCTCAAGTTGTGTATAATTTTTGTATATAAACATTGTCTGCATTGAATTCGTAGATTTTACGTGATGTGTGCACAAACAAACAGACAAACAGACAAAAATTTCAAAAATGATGGAAATGGGTTCTGTTAGTAATCCTTTAACACGCTGGCTATTTTTTTTTTCAATTTCTTCAATGTACAAAAATGACTTTTCTACAGATTTATTATATGTATAGATGTAGAGAATGCGATAGAAAGTTTATTTTATTTAGGGTTTTGGCCCAACCTTCCGGTAATAGAGTACAAAAACTTTATGAAATTTAAACACATAAATAAAACATCATGTACGCATAAAAACCTACATGAGAAGCAAGCTACCTTTTAAAGAATATTAAAGAGGTAGTACATACTTAAGATTGTGTGATAAAAGATCATTGGGTTTTTGGGTAAAAGAAAATAAATAGCAAATACAAAAAGATCTTGTCCATGGAATATATTATAGATGACCAATAGAAAACATTACACATTATGTTGGAAAAATAGTTTAAAAGTGGATTAAAGTTTTTAACCAACTATAAAGTGATCTATGGGGAAGCTTACGTTTTCAAGTCAGCGAATGCGTAAATTTCCAAGCAAATGGCCAGGACATTTACGCCTGAATCACTTTACGGTATATGCCATGCACGTTTGTTCCTCCATGATCAGCAATGAGGAACAAACTTACCTACGGAGATTAGTAAATACAAACACTAAATAATTGTAAGTTTATATATCGGTTGAGAAAAAATTCACGACTTAAAGATGTCGTTTATTGCGACTAAAAATACAACAAAATGTTACAAATATTTTTTTACTTAAAAAAGATACGTTAGTAAAACACAAAAAGAGTTATCTCTACTGAGATTTGAACTTGGGTATCAAAAAAATTCAAACTTATATAAAAAAATGGACGCATGAAAAAAAATACAAACATTAACAACCGGATTTGAACTTGCAGCAACATCACTCATTTCCAATCGTTCAACCGCCAAGCTGTTTACCTCGATAGCTAGTTCACTAAAATATAGGTTCTAATCAAATTGAAGATTGCTATGGCTACCTCAGTCTGCCATGGTTACCCTCTTGTTTATCTTTTGATCTGTCAATAATGCCAATTTATGTGTGCAGTTGAGAAAATGATTTTGGAAATTTAAAGCTCCTCCCCTTATCAGCTAGATTCAATAGCATGTTTCAACATAGCTAACAACCATCTACGATTTCTTGAAAACCACCTCTCAATTTTTTACACCATTCGATTAAGTAGTTTATGTTTGATACTGTAACATGAAATCTGACCCCCGGCAAAAGACAGTTGTAATGCAAGTACTGTACTGAATTGCGTGTTGTAATATTTTACTTCTTGAATTCACTAAATTAATTATATCTTTTGATAGAGTGAACCGATTTCGATGAAACAAAAACTAAGTTATACCTCAAGTTGTGTATAATTTTTGTATATAAACATTGTCTGCATTCAATTCGTAGATTTTACGTGATGCGTGCACAAACAAACATATAAACAGACAAACAGACAAACAGACAAACAGACAAACAGACAAAAATTTCAAAAATGATGGAAATGGGTTCTGTTAGTTATCCTTTAACACGCTGGCTATTTTTTTTTTTAAATTTCTTCAATGTACAAAAATGACTTTTCTACAGATTTATTATATGTATAGATTTCCATATTATAAAGGAATATTATGATCTGCGTTATTTATTGCCAATTGATATAGTTCAGTAATGTTGTGACTATGAGGTTAATAAATCATCACTTTCGCTTTCACTTTCGATTTTTTTAGCCTAATTTCGATCCCTCTGCTTAGCAAGGGCCTCCTCTTTCTTCTTCCAAAATCGAAAAAATTAGAGAAGTTCTTTGTTTTTTTGCGATTTCTGGCCAAAATATAAAAAGGGTCCGTAGTATGTGACCAAAGCAAAACAAGAGTGCCAAAATTAAAAGAAGTGGCCGATCGATTCATACATTTCAAGTATGTGGTCACAAAATCAACTCCTGCGCATCAATAATATCAGTTTTAATATCCATTTATAACCGTTACGGATCACAAGCGTATTATGTATGTATCATTATCCGTGGCATATGGAGCATGGCTTCAGCTGGTGACCTTAGGAAGATGATGCAGTGAACAATGAGGATTCAGATGACGTGAACTGGGAATTAGAATATAGATTGAAGATGGCAAGGACTATCGTTAATTTTGACCGACTTTAAAAACAAGGAGATTCTCAATTCGATGTGGCCTTTGTTTTTACATGAGTTTGTACTTATGTCGTTTTGATGGTAATTTTATTGAGTTAAGTTATATCTAGAGCCTCAATTAATTAAAATAAACTACTTTTAATGAAGCAATATAAAATGTAATGTTTTGCATTTCATCAAATTTGAAGACAATTTTAACTATATCTCTTTATCTAATTAACTTTTGTGTCTCAAAATATATAAAGGCATCATTTAAAGTTTGCTAAATAATGGCTTTTATGTTTAGCAAAAATTAAACGCACCACTATATCATTTTAAATTCAAAACAATGCTAATAAATATTAGGTAAATTAGAATCGAATCTACAGTCAAACGTCAAGTTTATCAATCGCGTTACAAATCACAAAACCATAAACAGGTGAAATTAATAACGATATAAATACGTACAAATTATAATAAAATAAAAATAAATAAATAAATATGCTAATTAGAATAATTCATTTAATTTATTGACAATTTAAATAATTAAGATCGCGATAGAAATAAACAATATTTTTAGGGTACCGTATCTCAATCGTTTTTGTAAAGTATATTTTTTAACTTGTAACTCAATATAAAAGGAAAAGTTTACTACGCTGTAACTTTGGATATCCATGAAACAATTACACAATATCAATGCAGTAGAATATAATAATAATTGAGCCTATAAATTTCCCACTGCTGCGCACAGGCCTCTTCCCATATAGAGAAGGCACGAGCATTGATCACCACGCTTGCTCTCTGCGGATTGGCGATTTCAGATCCCAATTTTGGAATCCAGGTTTCCTCACGATGTTTTCCTCCACCGTTTGTCAGAAGTAATATTAATCAATGCAGTAACTTGATTACATTTTTGTGTGTTGGTATGACTCATTGGCGTTATATTCCATAATTTTTTTCGAATATAATTTAATCTGAATCGATCTTTAATACCAATTATATACCTATAGGTATATGTTTGCTTCGTCTTCGTCTGTTATAATTACTAGGTTGAAAGCATACGTGGAATGCTTAGGGCGTGTAATGATCTATTGTCAGTTGTTTTATATCTCATGCCGCACTGAATGATGCTGTGACGAACCGATTGTCTTGAACACAGCTTTAAAGGTACCCATAGAGTTTTAATGTGCTGATCACGATGTTAAATAAGGTCAATCGTACCTTTGTTACCTGCATTTAACGCTATCTGACATAACAGGAAGTGTTTAATTTGACAAGAAAATATCGAGAAGAAAGAAATAAATGAAAAGATTTCTTGAAATGTAAGAAACTAAAACAAATCTAATGTACACGTAGCTTTATGAGTGTGTCCTATATTTTCACACCCAAACTACTGAAACGATTTTGATGAATTTCGGTATTATTTGGCTTGTATCCAGAAAAGTTACAAAGCGTATTATCAGCGCGATACCCACATTTTCGCGAGCAGAGCCGCTAGTAAAATAAAATGGGAAATAAAATACAGTTTAAAAGTAGAAAAAAATATCCGGAACCACAAGCAAAATGCAACTTTTGCTTTATGTAGTTTATAAAACGGTGATAACATTAGCATATCACTTAATTAACTATTCATTTTTAAGTCATTGCTAATTCTTCCGTCAAGTACCGTGAATTTTGATGTTTTTCAAGAATATGTTTTTATAAAATAAAGTATACTTAATTAAGTATCATAAATTTTATTATGTGAATAATTATCGTAAATGTCGCTTGTATTTTAACATCTGTTATCTTCTTAAGAATAATTTGTCAGAACTACTAGTAATCAGACGTACAATAGATATTTAATACTTAAATCTAATACAATAAGAAACATTTACAACTATACTAAAATTAAATCCTCACTAATATTATAAATGCGAAAGTTTGTTTGGATGTATGGATGTTTGTTACTCTTTCACGCAAAAACTACTGAATGGATTTTAATGAAACTTTACAATAATGTAGCTTAGACATCGGAATAACACAGGCTATAATTTATAAAGATAGTGTATTAATTTTCATTCGCGCTGGTAAAACCGCGGGGCACAGCTAGTTTTATATAAATAAATAAAACTAATACGCGTCAAAAAATTCATCGTCATCCTTGTCAATGGCGGGAAACGTGCCCAGAAGCCTGGCAGCATTGCCATGTTAAATGGCTATGCCGATTCTCTGTGCATAGTTAATTCGTCTAAAGTAATATTAATAATTTATCTATTAACTACTGCACTTACCCCCGGTTCCTAAAACGTTGATCAACACATAGATTAATTAATCATCTGTCAAAATTCATGTTAAGCGCTAAGATTGGTTGTTAGTCTTTTGGGGCCCGATGCCGCCATTTTAAGTCAGTGAGTGGCGGGTTAATAAACATTCCGGTGTTCTTGTGCCTAATTTTCGTATTCAGATAATTTTAGTGTAATGACAAATGTACACTATAGTACGCCTACTTGCCACTGTTGTCATTGTAGGATTGCAAGTGACTGTTCTTATCTGAATACGAAAATTAGGCACAATAACAAGTACACTGGAACATTTATTAACCCGCCACTCACTGACTTAAAATAGCGGCATTTCATTGTAGAAAGTGACAGTCAAAGGAGGTTTTACCAGATATATATAAATACGTAATACGTACAACAAAGTTTCAATTGTCTTTAATTTATTATGTTCACCACATCACCGAATTAAAATTCGCTTGCAATAAATAATGTCAGCACTGTCAAGTTGTGTCGCGAATTCGACACCGAGCTGTCAAGGTTTTCCACTGTTTAAATCACATCACTAAACATAGGCACGGATTCTCAACCTTTTATATTAAAAAATATATATTCTTATTACATTATTTAAGAATTTTTTTTTTATATCTAGGTATTAATGATAAGTCAGTCTACCCGTGACCATGACACGTAAATAAAATGCATTAAGATACAAAATATAGTTTTATTTCAATGGAGATAAATTCCACTAAAAGATAACTCGTAGGGTGCGTCCACATCTGACGAACGAGCACCGAAAGAGCATTACACGAACAGCTCGCGAGCATGCCGCGAGCGGCGCGCGCACCTATGGCGGACGGCGCGGCGTCATTGACACTAGTGCGTTCGCGGCATGCTCGCGAGCTGTTCGTGTACACAGCACAGGTATGATCACAGGTATGCTCGCGAGCTGTTCGTGTACAGAGCACAGGTATGATCTCACACCAATTTCAATGTCACGTCCAATTAGTGTCAAAACTGAGCGCGCCGCGTTTGAATCTCCCGGTACAAATGACAAACATTTAAATAAAAAATGGTGAATTGCGTGGTGCTCAGTTGTAAAAACGATTCAAGAAGGAACAATAAACAAAACAGTGACATTTCCTTTCATCGGTTAGTAGTATGTTTATAGAAATTTACGTATTTTTATCATTATTTAGTAGGGCGAACGAGGGGGTGCGGGGGTTCGCGAGGGGGGGAGTACGCTTCAGTCCCCCCCCCTCATAAATTCCATGCGACGAGATAGTGCGAGGCATTTACGTTAAATTTTTCGATAGTTATTTTTTGTCGCAAGCATTTTGTTTAAAATTAAATTTGTGTTTCTTGAATTGATTTATTTATTTATTAAAAAATAGTTTACCAACAGCTCCTGTATGTTCATGACGTCATGTAAATATAGGATAATAAAACTTGTACTTACACTGTTGCGAATTACCAGCATTTACAAAAAAATGTGATAACAGGATAATTTAAATATGAATAGAATTAGAATAATAATAACAAAATCTGATTGATAAACAATATTGTTAAAAAGTTTTTAGAATTCTACAAAGACCTTTTGGAATTATTTAGTTTTATGTTTCTGATTGGTAAGTATGCTTGTATGGACTTTTTCGGTAACTTTTAATTAATTAATTTGACGCTGGTATCGGCTACATTAATTTATAAAGTTATATTTTTAGTTTATTTGTTTTTTTATATTATCTCAAAACCTAAAATCCATTTAATGCCTCTGTCAATATTTACAACTATCGATATTTACACATGAATGTCTATCGTCGCACGGAACATCCCTAAGCGAGCGGGAACTGACAGCTCATGAAGTGCTTTCGTTTGTACCAATAGAAAACTAGCAATAGTAGCAGTCTATAGAATGATACTACGTCGTAATGTTATGAACACTAATAAAGCACTTAAAAGTATATAAAATAATTCAAAACATCTTTTTAATTAATTTTAATATTCGAGGAAATATTATAAACCTGATTTTTTACGTTAATCCTTAGAATTCCGTATTTTATTTGAAATTTAAAGCATTTCTACTGAATTTTTCCTACTTATAGATTCAGTGATCTATAAAATTATAGTTATTTTAGGAAATTAGTTGATTTTTACTATATTCACTTATCATTAATGTTAGTGACTCGAGAATTGAAACAAATGCCCTTTAGCTTTATTATTATACTATATTTTGACGCATTGCTCTGAAAACATGCATTTTCATCATGATCATTTCAGCTTTCAAACTCCCACTGTCAGATATACAAAAATTACAGTAATAAATTAATAATATACCCAATCTAAAAGAGGCCCGCTACCGCAATGATATTATTTATGTCATATAAATAGACTGCCAGTGGTATTCAACATTTTGTCAAAATAAGTCAATACAATAAACTTATATAATAAATACTTACGTAAGTTTTGTATTGTGTGCAAAAATACAATTATCCATCCAAGTCGCTTAGCATTCAGAATAAAAAACTTTAATTTAGGAATTAAACTATGTCGTATATTTAATGTGTGTCTGACATGAAACTTAATTCTTGGTCTTAAGTGTTATGTATGTATTTATAATAATATCCTGGGACAACTCACACACGGTTATCTGATCCCAAGCTAAGCAGAGCTTGTGTTATGGTAACCAGACAACTGATAAACTTACTTATATATTTCTAAATACATACATATTATAGATAAATTACACCCAGACACCAGAACAAATGATCATGCTCATCACACAACATTTGTCCTGGGCGGGAATCGAACCCACGACCTCCGGTATAGCAGTCAGGGTCACTAACCACTAGACCAACAGGCCCGTCATTTTTTCATTCGTCATTTCTTATTGACATAAAGATATAATATTATGTCCTGAAATAAACTTCGGTATAAGAATTTAATAAAAATAACTGCATTGCGTGTAGCAGTGTGAGCGCGCCAATCTTTAAGGTACCCGACTGCGTCGAACCAAAAAAAGGAGGGTTATGTTTTTGATTGAAGGTAGCGGTGCAAGTTTAAAACCTTTCTCAAGTAACTTCACTTAATTGTACACTGCAGAACAAGCTATGTGTGGAAATTATATTCTTTTGTAATTAACTCATAAGAAAAAAACACCATTTTATAACCATTTTAAAAGTCAACGATAGAGTCATATTAATGCATATTTCCTTAAACCAATGTTTGTCTTGAGTCATAGATTTATACACATTCAATACAAACATAGTTGAGGTTAAATAAATTTAAATATTTATCGAAAACATTGCACCAATGTGTTTGCATAGACTTGAATTATGTTGAGACAAATATTATAGGAAAAATACCTACGAATTGCCATAGCTTTTTTCTGTAATTGAAATCTACAAATCTATAAAATAATTTTATACCTGTTATGTTTTTGTAATTGCGCATGTAATGAACTTGATAAAAAGGAACATAAATGAGAAATAATACTTACATGAAAACATACTATTTCTAACCGACTTAAAAAAGGAGGAGGTTTTTAAAAACTTACGACTGGGTTTTGATTTTGATATTTTTTTAATTGAAAGCTGATGCTTCCCGTGTGGTCCCATTTCAATTTGGTCCAGTTCTGACTAAGGCATCCGAAAACCATATAAGTCACATTTCGAAGTCGGTTTTTTTTGTTAAATTATAGTTATAATAGGTAAGTTTTTATGTTCTAGCCATTTAGTCTCTAAACGTTGAGTACCTATGCTAAATAGGTGCAGTAAAAGGTCAAATAGCTTATTTTTTACGCACCCATCTCATTGACAGGCGAGCGGTGTAGGTACATGCTACATTCCTCTTATTATCTGACCTTCATCAAGAATACTAATTACTTATATGCTAATATATTGCACTGATTACTGATTTTAAGGATTCTTTTGTGTCTGTATTGCTGCCGCCATAGTATCTTTGAAGAAGACATAATTATTGACTATAGTCACGTGACGTTACAGTTGTTAAAATTGACAGAAAACGCTCTTAACAATGTTCTTATGGAACTAACCTACCTACATATAGAATCCTTAATTCAGTCATTGCTTTATTTATACGGTTCAGGCCGCGCTACGGATGTTTTTCCATATTGTGTGCGTCTCGGGCGGGTTTGCCGTTTCACGGTTTACAGCTTGCGGAAAAAAACGTAGTGTGGCCTTAGCCTAAAGGTGAGATCGCATTCAGCCTCCCTAAAAGCGAACAAATAATTAAAATCCAAACCTCCTCCTCTTCCTTATTTCGTATAGAGTCACGTGAATTCCGCTTAACATTTTACTTTCAATGAATAAAGATCTAAATTATATAGGTAAGTTTATTCATAATTATCCATTTATTCAAAGTTTTCCTACCTAATAAGTCACATTTTTTATCCGAATCAATTAGAATATAATTAATATATCACATTAAAATGTTTTAAAGTCACAGATTAAGCAACCTTGAATCTAGCCAAGCATTAAAACCTAGTTTGTCAAATATCCAGGAAACTGCGACATAAAAATACAAATAAAAAACAAATCATTTGGTAATCAAACACATTTATTTGTACAAGGAACAGATTGCTGCGAAACATGATATTCTGATATCAATGTATGTTTAAAAAAAGTATTGAAGTATTTATCATTTTCGAACAAATAAAGCACTTAGGTTGCATACACGAATTGCTCGAGCAGGGACCCGAGTCCGCTATTTTAAAGTCAGTGGGTGGCAGGTTAATGGACGTTCCAGTGTACTTTTAATTGTGCCCAATTTTCGTATTTAGATAAGCCTACAATGATGAACAATGAACAGTCAGTTGCAATCCTACATTGACAACAGTGGCAAGTAGGTGTAAATTTGTCATTAACTAAAATTATCTGAATACAATTAGGCTTAGTAAAAATACACTGGAACGTTAATTAACCTGCCACCCACTGACTTTAAAATAGTCGAATCGGGCCCCAGTTAGTCAGTGATTAACGCACACACACAACGGACTGCGCGAGCTGTCGACCGCTCTCGCGCGTCACGGGCGCCTCCCGCCCGCTTGCTTTATGAAGACAGTCGAAACAAAAGCAGTCGAACTGATTCAAGCAGTCCGTGTAATTAGTCACCAATACTTCTAATTACGAAAATAACATTGTAGTGGCTAATATGCACAAAGTTTAAGTGAGTTTAAAATAGTAGAGAATTGTTTGAAGATGAGACTGCAGTTATAGATTGCACTTAATCTTGAACTTTTTTTAAGTTGTCTCCAGTTTAAAAGGCTTGAATAAATAAATATTCGAATGAGAAATAGATCTATATAATTAACACTCTCTTACATAGGACAGCAATTTCTACACTACAATATATTTACAGAAAGGTAAATTTTACAGATTTTATACAATGTTATGAATTAAAATAAACCCCGATATAATCTGTGAAAAGTTTTATTTCAATGTCTTTTCGCATATCTCTGAAAGCAATGAATTTAAAACAGTTAAGAAAAACATACAAGGTGTTTAGAAAACCCTGTCCGACCCGTAAGGGTGTTTTTCTTTTTTTGATTTTCCAAATTTGGAATATTCATGATAATAACAATAATAAAGAATTTTTAAACAGGCCTTTTCTGCCTCGATATTCCATAAATTTTAGATTCAAACAAAAACTACAACATAAATTTCGTCGGTATTATAGGGGGCCTTTTTGTTGGATCATTTGACAGCTCCTGTGACGATGGCGACTATCTCTCTCGTCTTTTTGAGAAATATATTTCGTTTTAGGTTATATTTTTTTTTTGTATTATTTCCATATTTTTTTTACCTTAATGGAATATTGATACCGAACAATACCTACACAAATCGGATATCAGGTTTTCTTAACACCCTGCATTCGGTTAAATTATGAAAGGTTTTGCACCAATACATGGCCTTCGGTACATAATACCTACCTACTGATAATTTGCTATCCTTATCAATAGATCCAAATACTAACATTTATCAGATTATAACTACTTCCTTGTTATTTATGAACTAAGTAAACGTTTAACCAGTAGATTAATATTAGTCAATGTTTTCTAAAATAGCAATTATAAATAAATAAATAATAAATGCGGACAACATCACATACATTGCTCTGAACCCAAAGTAAGTTGTTAAAGCACTTGTGTTATGGAAGTCAGAAACAACGAAGGTACCACAAACACCCAGACCCGGGACAATGTAGAAAAGTAATTTTTCTACATTGACCCGTCCGGGGATCGAACCCGGGACCTCAGAGCTAGCGGCACCTTGAAAACCGGTACGTACGCCACTCGACCACGAGGGCCTCGAATTTAAAAAAAATATCTAATTGAAACCAAAGGTAGGTATTTGTATTCTCATGAATATGACATAAGACAGTAGACGGTGCATTGTTGATGAAAGTCCACGTAAAAAAAGGCGTATTTTTCACCTGATTTACTTCCAACGTGAGGTAATTATAGATTTGTCTACTCTTTTCACCTGGGTGATATGTTTCCAAAGGAAAATGAGGACACCAGAAAAATACTTTTTCAAACATAACTTGTTATTTGTACCTACCTTGTGTACCAAAGTGGAATACATTTTAAGAGCACAATTTAAGCTTTACAAAATATTAAAAGTAAATTATTTATCTCAAACTAAGCCTCATATACCTAGGTATACTAAAACCAATAATCCTAAGTTCTGAGTAAAACACATAACCCTTTCATATTGAAATCGGGTATATATATTCATCAGCGATCCGTGTGTGGCGCGTCATTAGGCAAATAAATTAACATAGTGAGAATTGGATATAAGGCTGTGTTCATATCAAGCGTTTTTAAAGTACCCAGCAGGTATCTTTACGACGACGAGTCTATACTTCGAAAACTCGGCATCAAGCAGCGTCTATTATCATTGGTACATTGGTACAGTCTCGTATCCTCACCTTTTTTGGTCACGTATGCCGCCGAGGTGAGGTGGCTATTGAGCAACTTGTGGTCCAGGGAAAGCTTGAGGGTACCAGGCCACGAGCAAGATTGCCTATGAGGGGGACTGACCAAATAAAAGCGGTAGTAAATGGCTCATCTTCACTACATGAATGCACGAGGAAGGCGGCCATCAGAGAAAAATAGCGGCGTGTTGTGAAGCTTGCCACCAACACCTGAAGTGATGACCACGACCTCTCTGTCAAGAGTGATCCCGACAAGGAAAAAAACCGGCTTTATTTTAGTTGTAAGACATTTATACAAACGTCAACCTTATTCTTCAGATGATAAGGTACTTTTTTAAATGTTCTTAGCTCAATATTATAAGGAAATATTCCTTAATAAATAGTTTAAAAGTTTATTGAAACAAATGAGTTTCATTAGATACGGTATTGTTTATTTTATCAGAGAAATAAATAATTTCCCCGCGGTTTGAGCTGCAGTTGTAACTTATGCTTTGCAAATGTTACAAATAATTACTAGTAAAATAATAAAACTATTTAATTTATTATTCAATCTAAAATCAGCATTAATAGTTAAAGCTTAAAGTCATAAGTCGTTGGACAAATCCCAAGTCAATGACATATTATGTCGTCAACCCAATTGGCTCGGTCACTTGCATTTCCGCACCAATTATCTACAAATATTAGTCTAAGCGTTTATGTAGGAACCTATTTAAAATATCTAGAATGTTATCTAGACACACGGCAGTGTGTCCGCCAAGTTCGAGCAAAAAAAAGCGACACACCGGCCGTGGGTTATATTACACGAACCATTTCGGGCCAATTTCGACCACCCTATAACTCAAAACATATTTTATCTACGCATATGAAATTTCGAGTGTCTGTTGACATCCCCTTAATTGTCTAGAATACAAAATTTCATTATTCTACCTATAGTAGTTCTTGAGATATTGACGTCAGAAAATCGCTATTTTTACTATACACTCACTGACTCACTGACTCATCAAAAACCTAGACCACTTCCAATGGTCGTACTGACTTGAAATTTGGCATGGAGATAGGTCTTAAGGTCAAAGTAAAGGGAAAAATCTGAAAACGGCCAAGTGTGAGTCAGTTTTAAAAATAGCGAAGGTGTAACTTTTTTCTACTATGAAGTCATAATGAACTAAATGACTGTATCTTCCAATGGTCGTACCGACCTGAAATTTGGCTCGAAGGTTTGTCTTTAGGTCGAAATAAAGTAAAAATCTGAAAACGGCCAAGTGTGAGTCAGTTTCGAAAACAACGAATGTGTAATTTTGTTCTACTATAAGTAGGTATGGAGTGGAAATGAGATAAGACTTATTTACATTTAGATACATACCAATTTAAGACTATACATGTTTGTCTTAAAGACAAGAACAATAAAATTGTTCACCACTCTGTGTGTGTCTGTTGCGGGAACCGAACCCACGATTTACGAAGTGCAAAGCAGGTCACTAGGTACACTAGGTGCGCTAAATCAGTCAAACAAAAATGAAAAGACTATTTTTTCTCGCATAGTCTAAATAATTTCTAATTTTACAACTAAGTAGAATGAGACATTTCCTAAAGCAAAAATGATAAAAAAATATTAAAGAACCTACACCTAACAAAAATAAATGAAATCCCATCAAAAACACAAATGTGAAAGGCTGCCAAGTTCGATACTATGGGAATGCTTCGCCTATAAAAGAAGTGAGATCTGAGGAAGTACCAAGTTCCATAAAAATACCTCAAATCATAAATAGTTATAGGAATGCACACTTGATTTCCAGCAGTTTTTAGGGTATATTTTGAATAAGTATCACGTTACATAGAAATACCTAAAATTATAATAGTCAGAGAAACGAACACCGGTTTTTTTAGCAGTTTCCTGATAACATTTATTATTTTCAGTACTTTTTAATGATGTAACTTGGCAAGTTTTAATAGAAAATTATATACTTGACACATTGCAGTCCAAAGGTGTCGATTCATTGCATTGAAAAGGTGTGTGGTGTGTGAAAACTTGCCAAGTAATATCATTAAAAAGTGCTGAAAATAATAAATGTTATCAGGAAACTGCTAAAAAAACCGGTGTTCGTTTCTCTGACTATTATAATTTTAGGTATTTCTATGTAACGTGATACTTATTCAAAATGTACCTTAAAAACTGCTGGAAATCAAGTGTGCATTCCTATAACTATTTATGATTTGAGGTATTTTTATGGAACTTGGTACTTCCTCAGATCTCACTTCTTTTATAGGCGAAGCATTCCCATAGTATCGAACTTGGCAGCCTTTCACATTTGTGTTTTTGATGGGATTCAAATATCTTTGATTAGTTTGTTTTGTAGCACGGGGGCTCGTGGCTAAGTGTAAGCCGTAGCCGCAGTAACCTGTAAGGTTTGACCGTACAGGTTAAGCCGCGCTCGCCGCGTTTGGTCTGTGGATGGGTGACCGTTTATAACATACCGAGACCGCTCCGTGTTTCGGAAAGCACGTTAAACAGTAGGTCCCGGCTGTCATACATAGATCTTTGGCAGTCGTTAAGTCAATTCTGATAATCATTCTTACTTTGGGATACTGTGTTCCCCAGTAAAATAGGTTGTGGAGGTCAGATAGGCAGTCGCTCCATATTAGCGTTATAGTATTCAGCTGAATCCGGTAAGACTGGTAGCCAACCCCACCATAGTTTGGGAAAAAGGTTAAGCAGATGATGAGTTTGTTTTATAGTTCTGAGAACAGTAAATAAAATGTCCGAAACGAGGTAAAACCTTGTAGAAGCATATAAAAACGAAGAGCCCTATAGTTATTACAACAATAGATAGAAGTATATTTCTATAAAGTCCATTAGGTAGATACATCAAAAATTTGAACTAATCTCTGCAGTTTTTTTCTTCATTAAAAAAAAAGAGTAGGTATAATTTGAGTCCTTTATTTTTAATCTGACTCACTAAATAAATTTCGTCTTTCCATACCCAGTCACCTAACTACAACATTAACTAAACTTATCCAACATTAATTTAATATTTCGTCTTTTTTGTCAACATTTTAGAAAACGCAGCGTTTTATATTCCAATGCGAAAAAGCCTTACACTTTCTTACCTCATTCTCTTGCGAAAGAACGACTGACTGAGATTGTAATGAGGTGGGCCAAGGTTCGAGTCTTCATTAGCTTGTGTATACTCTGCTAAATACAAAAAAGGTCGATTACCTAGTATTAATGTGACGTATCTATCATTCGTTCTGAATGAATGAGTGAATGATTTCAGATAGGTTTTTATTGGGTTTTTAAATTGGAGAAAAACATAAGAAAGTTGATTAATGGCAAAACATAGTGTACCTTTTATATTTATGACCATCTTTGTTCACAAAACCTATGTTTAACAAATAAATTTGATTTGATTTGATTTGATTACGGATTTTCTATTGATTCTATTAGGAAAAATAATTAGTTTATTTATTATCATTATTTATTTTCAGCCCATGCTGTCCCAATGCTGGGCAAAGGCCTCTCTCCCTACCTTCCATTCTTCTCTATTGAGAGCAAAGGTTAGCTTATTATATATTTTGTTACGTGGTTTTAAAGGCAACCGTAAATAAATGTTTGGTTACCACTTATTATGTACTTTTTATGTCAAAGAATTGCTCTATCATATTCATGTTATTTGCCTTATAAGTACACAAATAATTAATTTAATCACTAACACATATGGACGACCTCCGTGGTCGAGTGGCGTACGCACCGGTTTCAAGGTGTCGCTAGCTCTGAGGGCCGGGTTCGATCCCCGGACGGATCAATGTAGAAAATCACATTTCTACATTATCTCGGGTCTGGGTGTTTATGGTACCTTCGTTGTATCTGAATTCCATAACACAAGTGCTTTAGCAACTTACTTTGGGTTCAGAACAATGTATGTGATGTTGTCCGCATTTATTTATTTATTATTTATTTATATTAAATACCTTATTATACAACCAGTGCTAACCATATTAATCACAGCTTTTCAATTAACTCTTAATACCCAATTACCCTCCTAACGTGGGTATTATCGCAAATTATCGCGAACGATACATCGTATACCCAAACCTGTTAGTTTAAGTAGGGCTATCAAACTAGATCATAATAAGTATATAGAATTTATTATAGTACCTAGAACCTATCTATTGAGAAAGTAACTACATATTTGAAATCGCCAATCCGCAAGTGAGCAAGCGTGGTGATCAATGCTCGTTCCTTCTTTATATAGGAAGAGGCGTGGGACGTACATAGGCCGGTTTATATTTTTTTTTATTTTTAATACATATTTCAAAGATAAAAGAAAACTAAGAGAAAATTGAAATAAGAGATTTTGACGGTTTTCCGAGGTAATCGGAAAAAAATAAATAAATCGCGTTGGAAATAGTATATCAATTGAAGAAAAACTTATGAAGTCTTTATTTGTTAACCACAGTATTTAAACAAACATTTTGAGTAATAAAAGTATACGTACCTAGTGCGTATAAAGTTTGCCATTTGTTTAGTATACAGGGTGTCCGGTAAATTGTTGTACAAAACTCCTACATACATTTATTTTTCACCACTACAGTTCAAAGTTGAGCAGGCGAATGGCTTTTTTGTCAATTCATTCTTCTTTTAGATAAATATGAGACTTACTAAAGCGTCTACGCTTTAGTAAGTCTCTTTAGTAACTATCCAAGATTAATTTGTTGTACAAAAAGTATTACGAAAGATATTAATCAACAAGAAAAATGGAAAAGTCTGATGCAAGATAGAAAATTCTAAGATTTCCAAAAATCGATTGAAACTCGAAACCTGTAACTTTTCGGGGAACATAATATATGTTATGTTCATTTGATAGGACCTGACGGTAAGGTATCAGCCACCACAGTTTGTCGGACTATTTACCGGAAACCCTGTATAACATAGTTATGTTCGTAATATAATAAGATACTTCAAATGCAAGTAATAAATAAATAAAATTACACAGTTGATGCCATTGTAGAGTGCAACCAATCAACAATGCTTATGTTGACAGCCCAAAGTGCACCTAACGCACTTAGGCCTTCATTCGAGGTAGCAACAAACTTGCAGTGTTTAAATACAGGGTGTTAAGAAAACCCTGTCCGACCCGAAAGGGTGATATAAGGTTCACGATCACATGCCCAAATAAAATATTAAATTTGGAATATTCATGATATTAACAATAATAATCAAGTTTGAAATAACCATTTTTTACCGCAAAATTACACCACCATTATCGTCGGTATTATTGGCGGCCTTTTGTACGATCATTTGGCAGCACCTGTGACGACGCCGACTCTCTCTCTTGCATTTTGAAAAAAAATATGTTTTTAGGTTGTATTTTTTTTTCATTCTTTTTTTACATTAATGGAATCAGATATCGATGCCTAACAATACCTTAAGGGATCGGACTGGGTTTTCTCAATACCCTGTATAATCAATAACAGGATACTTCGAGTCTTAGTTCTTAGTATCATATCAATGCATAGTAAATGCAGGTGTGTTGCATTCAATAGGCATCACAAAGAAATGTTTAATACTTAGGTACTTATTGTATGTCCGTTATATTATTATTTTGGAGATATTAGATTAGTTTATTTTGAAACACACACCTGGTATTACATCTTCCGGTATGATAATTGTAATTGATAGAATGTCCTTTTGTTTTCAACACTTTCTACTAATAATAAAAATAATACCAGTCTATAATTGTCCCTCTGCGGGGCACAGGTCTTCCCATATAGAGAAGGCACAAGCAAAGATCACGCAGCTTGCTCATTGTGGGTTGGCGATATCAGACTCCAATTTCTAGAATCCATTGATTAGTCGTTAAAATAATAAAAGCATTGATGCTTTAGAGTCTTTTGTGCGTACGCGCATTATCTACAGCTCTACTTCTTACCTCATTTATTAACGCTCCGGTTTCTAAAAGGCAGTTTGTTCAATTTACCGTAATTTTTCGACCAAGAGACCAACTAAAATTCTAAAATCAAACTTATAATTTGTTGAAGGGCTCAACTAAAAATATAAAAGACGAGTATAAAAAACAGTACACTTACAAATTACATAACTTAAGGTTGTCAGAGTTTACACTAAATTTTTTATGTTGACCCTTTGCATGAGTTATCAGGATTTAAGTTTAAAACTATTATTTTATAGATTTCTGGACTTATTGGTAGCCCTATTTCATGATTAACTGATGTAGTTCTCCGATAATGAAGCCAGCCATCACTTACAGAATCAAGACCACAGCGTGTTATAACTGTTTACTTTGAATTTAATTAACATGTACTGTCAACAAATAAGTGGCAAGTGTGATACACAAATATTTGTGATGACGGGACTATTATATGTACATATACGCAGTAGTTTGTGATGGTGATATAATCACCGTATGAGACAAATGTTTGTGTCATCTACAAATGTTTGTCACATACGGTTTGTGAAAAGTTGAGTGTTGAGTGTGTTTTGTTTTTTCCACTATTTGTTTATTGAGTGTTAGTTGGTATCCTATACCTGACTCGAGGCTAAAAAAAGAGAGCTATTTTGTATACGGGCTGTGCCATTATGGACGTCTGATGGAGTCACGATAAGTTCATGTTAGTCGTGACAAATTTATTCAATGTCTAATTAGGGTATTTGTGTAAACTACTTAGTTAAGAAGTAGAAAAAAATATATGAAATGTCAGAAAATTAGATATACTAGCTATACTTTTACATGCAAGAGGGATTGATTTGAAAGTTTAATACATTTTTAGGCAGTATACAGACCTACAATAATCAGAATACATAATAGTCAAGTATTATTATGAAACTGCCTCGTTGGCCTAGTGGTTCTAAGCGCGACTGCTACGCTAGAGGTCTTGGGTTCGATTCCCAAGTCGACCAAGGTGTTATTGGGTTTTTCTATGAAATTCTCAGTAGCAGGTCGGAGTTTGGATTTGTGCCCGGTTAGTGGCAATAGGCTCGCCCCCTATTACATGGGACCTAAACATACCAGCGAACTGTGGGTGTACATTGGTACACCTCTGCCTAACCCTTTGGGGATACAGGCGTGATGGTATGTATGTTATATTATGAAAAAAATAGTAATGTGTCTCCCATAACTGTTATTCCAACTTATGTTTACCTAGTTAATGGGTTGTAGAGAATAATAAAGTAGATTCCAGTGACTGGAAGCCGACCCATAACTTGGTCAGAAGAAAACTAGACCTACAACCCGTCATGACTCGTTATCTCAAGCCCTAGTGACGCGCAATTATTTGATAAATGTCCTGTCTTTAAGTTGACAGTTCTTTATCATAAATGTATTTATATCCTGTCACTATCACTTGTTTTTGATAGTTTGGGGCTACCTAAAAATAACTTGGTCCTTTGACACTTTATTCGTATGATTAATAATGATAGACACGCTGTACTTGTGAGACATTTAACGCTAATTTTGGTAAATTTTAAAGGAAATCTTATCATATGATACTCAGCAATAACAAAAAAATTTAATCCACTTAGTGATATTCTGCCTTAATTAAATTGTATAACAAGTAGTAGTGTAGTTTTAATTTACGAAAATGATATAAATAATAATAATAATCCAGCCTATAATCGTCCCACTGCTGGGCACAGGCCTCTTCCCATATAGAGAAGGCACGAGCATTGATCACCACGCTTGCTCTCTGCGGATTGGCAATTTCAGATCCCAAATTTGGGAATCCAGGTTTCCTCACGATGTTTTCATTCACCGTTTGTCAGAAGTGTCTTAGAATAATTAAGAAAGTACATATAACTTTTAAAAAGCCACATTGGTCCTTGCCTGGGTTCGAACCTGCAACATTTTTACGAAAATGAACCTATATAAAATTATTAAGTCACTAGCTGTGCCTGCAACTTCGTTCGCGTGGCTAACGAAGCTTATCAATGAGTCTTTAACCATTAAGGCTGCACACGCGACGGAAGCTTAAAAAATTGAGTAAAATCTCCCGTTTTCCCAACATTTCCCTTCACTGCTCTGCTCCTTTTGATTGTAGCGTGATGAAAAGTATACTATAACCTGCCCAGGAGTATGAAGAATAATTGTACCAAGTTTCGTTAAAATCCGTCGAGTAGTTTTTGTTTCTATAAGGAACATACAGACAGACAGACAGACAAAAAATTTACTGATTGCATTTTTGGCATCAGTATCGATCACTAATCACCCCCTGATAGTTATTTTGAAAATATATTTCATGTACAGAATCGACCTTTCTACAGATTTATTATAAGTATAGATAAATTCAAGTTGAGCTTACCGCAAGCATTAGGTAGCTGTATCGTGAGATGTTGTTGCTAAAAAGCTACGAGTATATTAATAACTTAAAGATTATAAACCACCCTTCAAATAATTTTAAATCTTTTAACACAGACGCAGATAACAAAAGGTAACATAGTGACGAAACAATTTCCAATACTTATTTCATACAAGCGTAGCAGGTTATTTGCTCGCAATCAGCTGGGAGCGAGATTGCTCAGGAAATGATAGAGTTGTGATCCTAACCATATATTACGACATCAGGACTTATAGGCTGGGTTACACCGGTTACTGAGCGGTTTAAATGAAACTAGTTGTAAATCCAGAACAATCTAGCTGTGCCTGTATGCCTATTGACGTATTTCTTTTTCGTGACTTTCTCCGATGCATAATTTATACATTATATAATAATATTTTTCCGAGACAACTCACACGGTTATCTGATACCAAGCTAAACAGAGCTTGTGTTATGGTAACCAGACAACTTATATATAGATGAATTACACCCAGACACAGAACAAATGATCGTGCTCATCACAAAAAGATTTGTCCTGGGTGGGAATTGAACCTAAGACCTCCGGTATAGTAGTCAGGGTCACTAACCACTAAACCAATAGGCCCGTCGCCTCTGAAAATAAATCCACCCGCTCATAAATTATGAGTGGTGTAACCTACCCGACTTTGTTTATTAAAAGATGGAAGAGGAAACATCGATTCTTATCCAGTCTATTAAGTATTTCATAGAAATTATAACAATGCCCGTACAAAATTAGTAGATCAGTAAGATTAGCCTTTAATTTGTTCTTTCCTCAAGAGCTTTGTGCTCATTTTCCAAGAAGTTAATAAGGATAAATGTCCATCAAAAATACTATACTTAGTGGAACTATCTAAGACCAAAAAATATATTTCTAGCTAAGCGCCATACAGAAGAGAAGCTTTTGTTTACCTTATTACCGATTTTTTATTCCCATATAATAATACGTCATTCTCACTTATAAGAAAATTAAAATTAAGTTTTAAGTAGAAATAAAAATAATGTTTTCTTACAGATAAACAAGAATGAATATCTTAGTAATTTTAACTTTGACAAAGGAGTTTACACTTTTTAGAAGCCAATTCCCAGCAGTGAAACACAAAATAAAACTAGTGTAATCAAATTAATATACAACCCTATATCTTTTTTGTCGCATATCTAAATTAGAGTAACAAAGTATCCTAATAACATTAACTTTAATATCTAGTATTAAGATATGTATTTAATAAATCTCTTCCAGCATGCAGTCTGACCCGCGATGCCCGCGTCAACGACCGCCGCTCACGGCCAAGTTTTTGCTATTTATTTGCTAGCTCAACACTATTTTATGCCTTGTTGCCTATACAAATTGTTCACTGGCACTTAGGAATGCAAATGTCGTGTGTTTAGTTAGTGTATACCAAATAACGTGAGAATAATTTATAGACAAATGATTTTAGAGTGTGTATCATAATTATATTTATGACAGGAAAATTAATTTATAATTTTAAAATACCCGTTACACCTTATATCAATTTATTTATTTAGATATTGCTGTAAGAAGTTTTAAAATTATCGCTTTTATTTTATGAATATATTTACCCTTCTGTATAAAAATAATCCCGATTTCCTTTGGTCAATCCATAACTTTTGAAGGACTGCACCAAATCGTATAATTATTTTTTCCATTTTGTTCCTTATAAGAACTACAAGGTTCGTCTTGAAGAAAATCAAATCAAACATGTTTTGATATATTAAACGATGTGCGCGAAGCCGGGGCGGCAAATAATAGGAAACAATTTTAAGAAAAATATGACTGCGTTAATCGACCTTTAAATAAAGAAGAAGTCTGTCCATTATTTACTACTAAAACCTATAAATAATCAAACTTCTTATTTTAAAAGAAATTTGATACAAAATACATTGTAACATAAGTAAAGACGACGCACACAGTTAGTTTCATTATCAAGCGTATCTGTTTCTGAGTAATCGTAGCTAATTGTGTTCGGATGTAGTCAGACTGACTGATGGTATAAAAACACTGATTGTTTGTTTTGCCAAAATTTCTAGGTAAGGTTATGTTGTGTACTGTGAACTGGTTAGAAGTGTAAGAAATAAAGATTTTGGTATGACTTGAGTTATTTGCTACGCTGTAGGCCTGTGAAACCCATAGAAAACAAATGGGGATATGGCGAGAAAAGTTGTTAAAAAAAATGTATTATTTTATTTTTTCCAGGTATTTTTTATTTGTTGGCATTAAATAACTGGGGAACCATGCAGGAGTCTTGTGTCCAGCAGTGGATAACCAAATACTTAAACTGCGAGGACAGTGTAAGTAAAAAGACAGTAACAAAATTATACTTATCCTTGTGTTATACTATTGCAAATATACAGCTGGTACAGCTGTCTATACCATTCCAAAATCTACTAACAATTTTAAATTAGCAGTATTTTTCTTGGCTTTTTATTAGACAACTTCGTTTAACAAGACATACTGACAACCGATACATCAGAAAGTTTAAAACATCGCAATTTGTGTGTGCTAAAATTATTTCCGATACTAAAGAAAGTAACCTATTTTCAACTCAAAAAGAAAATAGGACAGAAAAACAAGTTTTTGCAATATCTCAACACGTTATAAGATCAACAAGCAACATTTCAGTTTGGAAAGAATATCCAAACATTTCTTACAAGTGTAAATACACAATCATAATTAGTTAGCACCTGAGGTCGTCAGCACGTTTGGAAGGTTTAGCTTATAAATAGCTGAGCTGAAAAATACTAACACTGATGTTTGTGTACGAGTTTACCCAGAATTTTGGAACTAATTGTGCCTCTTCCGGCATGGATTTATTTACTAAGAGATCTTAAAAAAAGCCGTGTTTCTTTTAGGCTGAATTTACGTAAAAATGAAGAAAAATAAACGGACATACATAATCTATGGAATTCTTAACAATAAATATGGTCTAAGGCAAAGCAATTTAGGGTTGCGACACAAACCTTAACTTTTGTAGTCCAAATATGAGAAAATTCGTAATTATAGAAAATTATAAGTGAATACTGTAAAAAGTATTATTATGAATGTATGATTATGTGATAAATAAAAGATCTTTTATTATATAGGAATATCTGTCTAGTTGACCACATATTTTTCAAACTATTTTAATAAAGTCCCCGTTTTAAAGCAGATGTTGATCAGTCAATGATTGAACTAATTAAAGTACGTCGGCTCCCGACGTTTGTTTTATAAATATTTCGCTCAATATCGCCGATAGACTTTTATTTGCATTTTATATACAAAACACATATTATTCCGTTTGTGAACATTTAAATATTTACCAAAACTATATATTTTTAATTAATTGCCATAATCTGGTTGTTCTTTATGTATTGGTTCGTCACATAATGGCTAATTGCTTAAGTATCTATCGCCCAGAACCTGTGACAATAAGACAAAAAAAAATGTATCTGATACAAAATCTATTAACTAAAAATATATATAAAATCGTTTAATTTGAAGTTAAGTCTCGTACTGACTATGACACGTGTGATATTTTTTTTTAAACGCCTTATACTTTAGTCCGAGTGAAAGTAGGTACCTACTTATGTTCGCTTATAAACGTAAATTTTTACTTGTATCTATTGACATTCTAAATAGTGATTATTTGACTCTACATTTAGAAACTGTCATTAGCCAAAAGTTTTTTGCTTCAATAATTAAAAAACTACTGACAAGCAAACAGACATAATATTGGTCTAGTAAAAAATGTAGATTCAAAATGGCGTCAGTCCAAATTCCAGACCAAAATAAATAAACCAACTAAAATTCTAGTTGCTTTTTCAGTTCCTAGGATGTAACTGTTTATACATATGTATAACAAACATGTCTTGTTTTTATACAAATATTTTAGGACATATAATCGTTACAGCGGTCATAGATTGCAATTATTTTTTTGAATGAAAGGATAACCAAGATTACTATTAAAATAATCCAGCCTATAAAGGTCCCAATGCTGGGCACAGGCCTCTTCCCATATAGAGAAGGCACGGGCAATGATCACCATGCTTGCTCTCTGCGGGTTGGCGATTTCAGATCCCAAATTTCCCTCACAATGTTTACCTTCACCGTTTGTCAGAAGTGTCTTAGAATAATTAAGAAAGTACATATAACTTTGAAAAGTTACATTGGTACTTGCCCGGGTTCGAACCTGCAACCTCGTGCATACAAATCCGTTCATTGAACCGCTAGGCCACCACGAGATTACTATTACCAGTGAACATACAGTTATCTTTTATATTATTGTAAATAACCTTGATTTTCTAAATATAAATAAATTATATTGATGCAAAAAAGTTTACTATCTTGAAAGAAGTTACACCTGAAGGTTACCTACACAGACCGTAGGAAATCTTTCAGAACGTTTTGTTACAAAGTATTAAGATTAGAAAATATAAATACAAACATATTACGAAGTTTATTAATGCATAATGTCATTATTTAAAGGTTGGACAAGAAAAATAAAACAATACAGTCCTCACTTAATTTATTAAATGGCTCTTCTAATTTATTTTATTGTGATAAAATCTACATTTAAGACCAAGGACTATTAATTAACGGTCAAGGTCAAGTAATTTAATGAACACCATTAAATCATCTTGTATTAAGTGTCAGTTAAATTAAAATCATTGCTTGTATTTATTTTATTTAACATTGTAAATGTAGGCAGAAATTAACACATTGATTCTTTATTGTGTATGATACCTCTACCTCTGATGTGTATGATTTAACTGGTCTATGTTTTTATTTCTATATAATATTAACAAAATATAATTAAAAATCATATAGGTACTAAACTAGAGTAGGCATCAAACCCACAAAAAATATGCGGTTTAATACTTAACTGTACAATTCTTTTTCCAAACTTATATCTTACATTTTACTTCATTAGAATCAAACCATCAAACCTGCAACATTTATACACTGAACTCCAATTGGTGAACTTTTGGGCTATAAGTTTTCAGCAATTAAAGTTGCTGCAAAAGCAGTTATTACTTTCAAAAACGGTAAATAGGTCTTGGCAGAAGTCCAAAAATATTAATAACAAGTAAATAGATATTTAATACATTTATCGTTCGATAATTTCATTGAACTACATATATACTTACGTCTGGGATAGATACGAAAAGTTTTAATAATTAATGATTAATGCTTGTAAAATAATATGACTTAAGAATCTAGCGTCACTAAATAGACAAATTGAAACAAATCAACTATCTAGAATCTGTCTGAAAAGTCAATTAAAAGTTCATTAACCCCAACCCACAAAATAACAAAGTTCTACACTATTCTATTACGTCAACCATTTCAAATAAATATTAGAAGCCGTAATATTAAATCTTAGCACCAGAAATGTTCGGTTGAGAAAACGAGACAGAGCTAGAAGTTTGTATACCTCTATCCCTTACTGTCACGGGAACAAATCGTTTTAGATACTTAAATACGGGCTCTGATATGTAATACGAGGTCTATGCACGACACGAGACAAATGCATTATATAATTTGAATAATGTCCACAATCAAAATCATGCCAAACAGCCTCGGGCGTTATCGACAGGTCAACTCGATAACATGACTCTTAAAACGACAGTAAAACAAGTCAGTTACTAGATTAGTAGTAGTAGTCCTTTCACATCGCCAGCAAAATGGCGAGACTCGGAACAATATTCATAGTTTTAATCGCGTTAATACCGATAATTTTCGCTCAGTGTGACTTCAGAACTGCTACCCCGTTTTTCAAGAGATCAGTTTACGAGTTTTCTTTGAAGTTAGTGAAGAGAATTAATCAGGAGACTGAGAATCATTTCGTTGCGTCAGCGCTGTCACCATGGACGTTACTGTCGGCGATTTCTCTCGGAGCAGCGGACACGACGCTGACTGAAATACAAGAAGTGCTAAAACTACACCCACATAGATGCTTCAACGACTTATTCTTCGAACTTGTGAAACAAGTGACGCAGAAACCTGCAAATCCAACAGCCAGTATGTTAGAACGTAGCTCGACTATATTTTTCGATGATTCTTTATACGTCAAGAAAAGTTACTTCGATGAAATCGCAAAGGTCGGTATATGTGATGCCAGGATCGTTTCCTTCACAGACTCGGTGGTAACAGCTTCCATAATAAACGAACATGTACGAAGTGTGACGAACGAAGCGATTGATGAGATCGTCACGCCTGGTGACCTTGACGGGATCCTGTCAGTGATGATAGACGCTTTATACTTCAAAGGCGCGTGGAAACTGGCATTTCCTTACGAGGATACTGAAACTAGTACCTTCTACAATGACAAAGGACAGCCGACTGGTGATGTGTCTCTTATGTACGTGAGTGGATCGTTCAACGTGACTGATGTGCGTCAAATACAAGCTAAAGTGCTAGAGTTACCCTATGGTGACGACAGCAGATACGCAATGCTGATTTTCTTGCCATACGAAAACGTCACCGTGTCCAACATGATCGATAACATGAAGAGCATCACTATTAGCTCTATATACATCCTCTTCAAACAGTACGGAGAGTCAACCGTCGACGTACAGATCCCAAGGTTCAAAATATCCTCAGACATCAACAATTTGAAAGAACTCCTTATTGACATGGGAATAAAGACTATTTTTGATTCGAAAACCGCTAACTTCCCTGGTATTTCTGATTACCAGTTGTATTTGACGAACTTTATTCAGAAGGCTGATATTGAGGTGACGGAAGACGGGACAGTGGCAGCTGCAGCTAGTGCGGTGTTCTTCCAATCCAGAATGATGCCGGAACAATTTGTTGCCAACAAACCTTTCATGTTTATGATAATCGATAGAATCCTACACATACCGATATTCACTGGAGCTTACTCAAAACCAAGCAGGTTTTAATAACTCAACCATCAAATCCTCAAAGGCTTAAATTAAATCCGAATTTAAGAAGTTTTTAAATATCTATCTGTCGCTATTTTCTACCTTAATGTGACAAGGACAGCATGAGACTTATCAGCTACTTAAAATTCTGTTTATTCGCCCGTTAGTCATTTTATAACATTGTTTATAAGATCAGTAAAGTGTGAATATTTTATGTGTTGTTTTATTGATTTCAATTCCTATACTTTGATGTCGGTAACGACAATATGACCGATAGTAATAAAACAAGTAACAAGTGCTATAAAAACAGAGATAAGGGTTTCTAATCATTATTTAGATAGCTAGTGTTAGAAATACAAGCTATTTAAATCTTTGACCTATCACGCTCTAACAACCAATTTTGATAACCCTTAGATTTTATTACCTAGGTAATTAGCTAATAATAATAATATTTTTTAAACATAAAATTTCAAAACAAAATTGCACTGGCCGCCTAAACTAAAAATAATCCTTACTAATAATATTATAAATGCGAAAGTTTGTTTGGATGTATGGGTGTTAGGTACCCTTTCACGCAAAAACTACTTAATGGATTTTAATGAAACTTTACAATAATGTAGCTTATACATCGGAATAACACATAGGCTATAATTTATTAAGATAGTGTATAATTATACCCAGTAATAACTATGTAGCCCGTGTGATTTGGGATGATGTAAGGATAAACACCATATTTTTCTAAAAATGTATGGTGGTGTACAGAAAATTACGTAATAAAACCTTATAATAACACTCCTCTTTTTCTGTTGTTTACTTTTTTAGTTTATTTGATCGTAGCCTACATTGCTTCATTCTAATTGACGCAGAAGCATTACTTATTTCTAGTACCTATGATTTTCGTTACAATGGGTCTGTAAGTCGTTTCGTCCCGGAAGAATACTTCAAAACAAATAAAAATCTTTGAAAAAACTAAGACCATTCGACCATCTCATAACAAAGAGCCCTGTACTAACCTTATAGAATTATAGCTATACATAAATCATAAATAGGTACCTACTTTACGTTCATCTATAAACGTAAATACTTTTAGGAATGATCTAAACTCGTCCAGTCGGCTATGGTGTGACATAAGTATTGCGGATTGTGAAGGACAAGGCCGCCATTAAATTCTATTTCATTACCGGCAACCATAGCATACTATTTTTAAATTTGGAATTAGAGTATTTATGTGTTGACAAGTTGAAAATCGAGTATGAAAAGTGATGGCGTTTTTTTTTTTATGTGGTGTCCTAAATAAAAAGTTACAGATTGGTATTACCTAAATGTAGTAAATCATAATAAAACGCCTACCATTTAATGTGCAGTATTTATATAGTAAGTAGACGTTAACAAACAAATGCTATGTGTAGAGCTAAAGGCACTACCTATTTAATAATGTCTCGAAATACCTATTCGTAAAAGAGGTCCATATGCGTACTATGTTTTATTTATTTTTAATTGATAACACCGTTGATCCTTTTTCTTGTTAAGTTAGATCTGTGATCTTAACTCTTGGGTATGCCTTTTCATAAGATCTAAACATGTAAGATCCTTTTGATTGATTCACAAGGTATTGTTAGAGCTGGCATAATAGATATTGTATAGGTCCATTACCCCACTTGAAAACACCGTTAGCGTTAAGTGAGTCATTCTCCAGAGATAAACATTAAAAAACAAGTACTAGACGACTAGACCACGTAAAAAACAAATAAAATACGCGATCCGATTGATCGATCACGATTGATCGAGCCCCGTTTTAGAAAAGTTATTGAACTTTTGTGTTCAGTTTAATTTAGGAACATTACTTTTTTAGACGCCATTTTGTTGCACCGATTCTGGGAGGTAATTTAAATAAAGCTCTTTCTTTTTATTGTTTGTTTTCTTAAAGGCCATGAGATAAATCTATCAGTTTGTAAACAGTACGTACCTACTTTTGACAGTAACATGTTTTTTTAATATTGTTTTGTCTGCACGCCGCAGCTGTTTATTAACAAATTAACTTGAACTTGAATTGAACTGTACGCTAATTTATAGCAATAAATTTTAAACAATCTATTATCTAGGTATATTTATTTATTTAAATCTTTTTCTGCTAAACATAAATAGATGATGACCAACACAAGGTTAAATTAAGAACGAAGTTGGTGCAAAATAAACGTAGCTAACTTGTGTATCTTCTCATTTTACTCATACTCATCAATCAAAATCGGTTCAGCAATTTAAAGCCAAATCAGGGAGCCCATCACAAATTTGATTAAAAAGAATGTAGGCCGTGTTCTTTATATTTTCTATCTATCAAACTAGCAATTTAATATTGTATTTTAAAACTTTGTCTGAGTCAAATCTCTTAAAATCAAAGTTTTAAAGTAGCGTAGTGGCACCAGTGATCGACACTTTAAGGAGATAGTGGGCTTCTTTATTAAATTAAAGGTCAATTAGTCACCTTTAAACCAAAAGTAACAATTGAGTAGGGTAAGGTATATTCTTGAGATAAGAATATAATGTATTATTTTTATTTACTATACACAGACTAGAAAAAAAAACAAAAATAGGAAAAAGTGTACAAATCTCCAGTCTTCGACACCGAATCTCCAGTAATCGACACCCAGTAATCGACAGTTACCAGTTACCGACACCCCAGTCATCGACAGTTACCAGTTACCGACACCCCAGTCATCGACAGTTACCAGTTACCGACACCCCAGTTATCGACTATTACCTATAATGTTTATCTGCCAAATAATCACCCCATTAGTGGGTCTTCGAAATAAAATTACCTGTTTAATAAGTATCCATTTATTTTCCACTGTACAATAACCATATTCCTCTTTCTAATGTGTATTAATCATACAGGGTGTTAAGAAAACCCTGTCCGACCCCTGAAGGTGTTGTTAAGTATCGATATCTGATTACAAAAATGTGGAAAAAATGGAAAAAAAAATAAAAAATATAACCTAAAAAATTTTTTTTTCTCAAAAGTCTAGAGAGAGAGATACAGTCGGCGTCGTCGCAGATGCTACCTAATTGGCGTTATAGTTTTTGTTTTAATCTCAAATTTATGAAATTTCGGGGCAAAAAATGGTCATTTCAAAATCCATTATTATTATTTCTATCATGAATATTCCAAATTTGATATTTTATTTAGGCATGTGATTGTGAACCCTATATCACTATTTCGGGTCGGACAGGGTTTTCTTAACACCCTGTATAAATACAAGACAGGAGATATTGACAAGTTGACTAGCCCTCTTTGTGTTTGTTTTGATCAATTATAATTTTTGAAGTGAAAACTTCTTTAGCGGCGTTGTAAACTTTTTTTGTAATGGGTGAGAAATGTTAAACTTGCGTCAGGACACGTGATCTGCGGGCCGGTTCGGGCGGCGTTCGGGCCGGTTCGGGTGCGCTCGGGCCGCCCGAGCGCGCCCGAGAGGGCCCGAACGCCGCCGGACGAGCCAACTATGAGCACACTGACACGGAGTGTAAATAGCAGACTCGGGCCCCTGATCGAAAATTCGTAAGACGGATGTCATGTTTGTGTACGATAGCGCAATAAATAAATATTGTGTTCTACCACATAAATGATAGTACTTTTATACTGATAATTAAAGCAATTCGTGCAAAATTATCCCCTAACCATTCCAAAATATAAAAAATGCACAACGTTAATATTCAAGTTTTCACTTCTGCCGGCACTCCCGGAGTGCAACCCGGCGTTTTTTGCTCATCACAGTCCTTCCGAATCCTTTGTCAGTGGAATATGTCTTACAGATAACGCTAATATCTAGACACACGGCAGTGTGTCCGCCAAGTTCGAGCAAAAAAAAGCGACACACCGGCCGTGGGTTATATTACACGAACCATTTCGGGCCAATTTCGACCACCCTATAACTCAAAACATATTTTATCTACGCATATGAAATTTCGAGGGTCTGTTGACATCCCCTTAATTGTCTAGAATACAAAATTTCATTATTCTACCTATAGCAGTTCTTGAGATATTGACGTCAGAAAATCGCTATTTTTACTATACACTCACTGATTCACTGACTCACTGACTCATCAAAAACCTAGACCACTTCCAATGGTCGTACTGACTTGAAATTTGGCATGGAGATAGGTCTTAAGGTCAAAGTAAAGGGAAAAATCTGAAAACCGGCCAAGTGTGAGTCAGTTTTAAAAATGGCGAAGGTGTAACATTTTTCTACTATGAAGTCATAATGAACTAAATGACTGTATCTTCCAATGGTCGTACCGACCTGAAATTTGGCTCGAAGGTTTGTCTTTAGGTCGAAATAAAGTAAAAATCTGAAAACGGCCAAGTGTGAGTCAGTTTCGAAAACAACGAATGTGTAATTTTTTTCTACTATAAGTAGGTATGGAGTGGAAATGAGATAAGACATTTAAATTTAGATACATACCAATTTAAGACTATACATGTTTGTCTTAAAGACAAGAACAATAAAATTGTTCACCACTCTGTGTGTGTCTGTTGCGGGAACCGAACCCACGATTTACGAAGTGCAAAGCAGGTCACTAGGTACACTAGGTGCGCTAAATCAGTCAAACAAAAATGAAAAGACTATTTTGTCTCGCATAGTCTAAATAATTTCTAATTTTACAACTAAGTGGAATGAGACATTTCCTAAAGCAAAAGTGATAAAAAAATATTAAAGAACCTACACCTAACAAAAATAAATGAAATCCCATCAAAAACACAAATGTGAAAGGCTGCCAAGTTCGATACTATGGGAATGCTTCGCCTATAAAAGAAGTGAGATCTGAATAAGTACCAAGTTCCATAAAAATACCTCAAATCATAAATAGTTATAGGAATGCACACTTGATTTCCAGCAGTTTTCAAGGTACATTTTGAATAAGTATCACGTTACATAGAAATACCTAAAATTATAATAGTCAGAGAAACGAACACTGGTTTTTTTAGCAGTTTCCTGATAACATTTATTATTTTCAGTACTTTTTAATGATGTAACTTGGCAAGTTTTATGAAAATTATATACTTGACACATTGCAGTCCAAAGGTGTCGATTCATTGCATTGAAAAGGTGTATGGTGTGTGAAAACTTGCGAAGTAACATCATTAAAAAGTACTGAAAATAATAAATGTTATCAGGAAACTGCTAAAAAAACCAGTGTTCGTTTCTCTGACTATTATAATTTTAGGTATTTCTATGTAACGTGATACTTATTCAAAATGTACCTTAAAACTGCTGGAAATCAAGTGTGCATTCCTATAACTATTTATGATTTGAGGTATTTTTATGGAACTTGGTACTTATTCAGATCTCACTTCTTTTATAGGCGAAGCATTCCCATAGTATCGAACTTGGCAGCCTTTCACATTTGTGTTTTTGATGGGATCCACTTTTCCAAAATGTCTTCTTCCCCTTTAGTTAAAACTGTGCTCGGCCCCATAGAGCAAGCCATTGTTGTTTTCCCGAAATTTAATCATGAAGGGCAATTCTATATGTACTCCGAAACGTTCCGCCATACCATTACCAATACCATCTGTAAAACCAATCATCGACACATATTATTCCCCAATAATCGTCACTTGTCGATTACTGGTAGCTCGACTTTGATTAGTTTACTTCAAATATCTACCGAGAAGCAAAGTAAGAAGAGCAATATTCGCTTGACAAATAAAAAAATGTTTCAAAAAATTACTATCGACACGTGTCGATTACTGGAAAAGTCAGTTTGTGAGAACCAGTGATCGACACCAACATTTTACTAATATCAAAATAATCTTAAACTTGCGTTATATCAAAATTCCACCCTATAGTTCTTATAAAAACCCGTAAAACTCATAAAATTCAAATAACTTACAATACATTAGCATAATTAACAAAGAAATGTACTCACTTCCTTAACGATTTCAGTAAGAAATGTTGTTTTTTCACCGGTACTCCAGCCACAATCAGTTGTTACACCGCTACTTTCAAAATAAAACAGTAAATATTTCTCAAATGTCAATAGGAGCCAGTCATAAGTGTGCTTTCTATGTTACAGTGTCGTCATATTAAGAAATCGGAATCCTACTCTTATATTTTTATTGAAAAAAAAAAAAGTGTCGATTACTGGTCCTTGTCGGTCACTGGTGCCACTACGCTATATCTTATTTACTTCCTAAATGGTAGTTTTTTTATTAAGTTTATTTCATGTAGTATCATTATCATGGAATGATAATGAAATATTGTTAATATATTATCCAAAAATTTGTAAATACATTAATAATAAATTCCCATAATAAGGAAATAAACTCTCAAGTGGCCTACAGTCAACAAACTCGCACAATAAAGGTACAAGATTAAAAATATTTCTACAATAGTAATAAATATCTTGCTACGGCAACATTGCTTCATTCATCATATCAAAAGTTTTTGACACTTGACAAAATAAACACAACTTCTTTGAACTTTACTTCGAATTTTGATTATATTTAATTCTGAGTTTAGTGAGACTGGTTTTGTGTACTGCGTATTTAATTTATTTATATTTATAAAAATGGTGCTAGTAAAATCATTAGCCGGCGTTAAAGTTCTACCAAAACCGTAAGTTTTAAAAACAACTTGTTTTTTTGTTTTCAATAAATGTTTTTGTTTTTTATCTCAGTTTAGTAGCAGTAAATAATTGATAAAACTCGCTGAGAAATAGATTGTCGCTCTGAAACTCTTGTGTTATCATTTAATTACTGATTAATATTTATTTGGCCTCAAAATATATCACAATATTAGCATTTGTTTTTAACAAAATAATTCGTACTTTTTGCTAATATTTCTTTAGTTCCAAAGATCTGGAAAACCCTTATTTTTTATAATACCTGCGTATAAGTAATTGATTATTTTTAAACCAGAGAACTGAATACATATGAGAATAAATATTTCTTATTAATACGAAAATGAGAAATAAATTAATTACACAAATCTTGTTCTTTTATTGCAACAATTATCAAGGTCATAATAATTAAAATTACTTGTATAACTACAATTACAGTTAAAATCATATTAAAACCAGTGAGTCTACTTTTGTTTTCTTTTTTTATTAAAAAAGAATATGTGATATCAAATGTTCCTATTATTTTTATCGTTAATCACCTTTTTGTTACAAAACTCAGTAAAATTGTAAAAAGGGTTGTGGAGGTCAGATATGCAGTCGCTCCACATAAAATACAATATTCAGCTAAATCCAATAAGACTGGGGCCCGATGCCGCTATGTTAAGTCAGTGAGTGGCGGGTTAATAAACTTTCCAGTGTACTTGTTATTGTGCCTAATTTTCGAATTCAGATAAGAACAGTCACTTGCAATCCTACAATGACAACAGTGGCAAGTAGGTGTACATTTGTCATTAAACTAAAATTATCTGAAGACGAAAATTAGGCACAATAACAAGTACACTGGAACGTTTATTAACCCACCACTCACTGACTTAAAATAGCAGCATCGGGCCCCTGGAAGCCAACCCCAACAATCAAGATAGCTGAGAAAAGGGCTAGGCAAAAGATTCCTGAATGATAGATACACAAACTGATATATTTATATTTTTCAAAGATTTGTAAAAATTCCAGGGTGTTTTCTGAAGGCTCGGACACATATATTCTGTCTCTGGAACAAAAACAATTCTATGAAGATAATGGCTACTTGGTCATTAAAGAGTTGATTGATTTCACCTGTCTTTATAATTACAAGTAAGTAACCATTATGTTTGTTGTTATATTCTAGCCAGTCGTGTCAAACGGACAAAACAGTTTACCAAAATATTTTGAAGTAAATAGGTAGGCATATTTTTATCCATAATTTATACTAATATTATAAATGGCAAAACGGGTAAACAGCTGAATTGAATTTGATGTGTGGGCCAGTATGGGTGAAGTTTGGAACATAACAAAAAATGTAGTCTGATTTTTGCCAATACACGACCATCATACATATTTTTACATATTTGTTGAAAACATTATGTAAAACATGGTGTCTAAGTTTTACCTTACATACATAGAAACTTAATTTGTCCTGTTAGAAAACAAATTTTAATATCCTAATGTAAGACAATAACGTCTCACGTAAGTCATTTAGAACATGAACTTTGAGTTCAGATAACAATAGCATACTACTGATGTCATTTGTCGAACAAAAAAACCAGTTTGCTTAATTGCTGTTATTTGCATACTTAAATATGTTCGGTCACAATGTAATAAGGAATAACTGAGCTGGTCTGATGATAGAGCCAGAAGGTGGCCGTAGGAACTCAATAGCGAAACGACGCAATACCGTCGTGTTTGGGCTTGTTTGATTTGTCTTCACTAGCACTTTAAGCCTAGATTATTTACAGGCTTCTGTTTTAAAATAAATTTTGGATGAAATCATAATCTATGTCATTTTTAACCGACTTTGAAAAAAGGAGTAGTTTCTCAATTTTGTTGTCTTTTTTTTTTCAGACAAAGATTTGTACAGATATGCAAAGGTATCGTCCCCGTTGGCAATGTCAGGGTGATAAAGGAGCCCTCGCTAGTCAAACAGAATTTAAAACCAGAGGACTACATTAATAAGGTATTGTATAATAGTATTAATAGTTGAAACAAGATGAAAATTACATAAGATAGTTCTTTACTAAGTACTTAGCTTTAATCTGATTATTGCATTATGAAATCTTAATAAATAAGGATTACGTACTATTACTTAAAAGTCTGCATCTATAAATTATGTCCTTGTATAGAGAATTTACAAAATGGAAACCCTTAATCATTACGACTATTAATTGCTCTTAATGCCAGAAAGTTGTCATGTCGCAATTATTAGTAGCATTTTAATCCTATTTCTAATATTGCAAAATTCATAGCTGAATTTAATACCTTATTCTTAACTTATTTTTATCGTACTTAACGTGTGTTATCTCATGTGAAAAAACTCACTGTATTTGTGAAAAAGATGTTTGATGATGAATAGTCTTTTGGCAAAAACTAGCTATACTTATAACATTATTCACCTACCGATGCACAAATTGCTGGTATGAGTTTAACACCTATACTTTTACCAGCTATTTGTGCATCGGTAGGAAAAATACGGTATTCAGCTGAATCCGGTAAGACTGGAAGCCGACCCCAACATAGTTGGGAAAAGGCTCGGGAGATGATTGTGCATCGGTAGGAAAATTGGCGATTGCCTATTTACTTATGCATCTCAGTACGACATGCATCGTTGTACGTATGCTTGTGGCATCGCACTTAAAAATGGTTGAAGAAATAATTCCAAACTTATGCTTATTGATCCAACTGGTGCCAAAGGTCTTCTTTCTTCTTTTGATTTTTTTTTCAGTCCTTTGCGATAAAGTAATACGCCTGTAACATCGGTAAAGAATACTTAACAGGCGACTTTTAATTTTCTCTTTTTTGCTAATTCGCTAATTATCTGAACAAAACCCAGTTTTCTAATCAGCCTAAACTGCGCAACAGCTGGACAAAGGAGAATCCCCCAAATCTTTCCATCGTCCACTATCTCGCGTTATTGTATTGATTGTAAACACACCGCAATATTTTGCTACCAGATCCAAGAGCTCCTCTACGATGACGTGTTCGTGACGTACGCGGAGCACCCTCGCATCCTATCCGTGCTGACGCAGTTCATAGGCGAGGACATCACGGCCGTCAACAGCATGTTCATCAACAAGCCACCCGGCTCCAGCCGCCATCCGCCGCATCAGGTATTATATTATGCTAGCTATATAATGCAGAGTATATGCATCTTCTGATACAAAGAAAAACCATTTACCATTTGAGGAATGGTTATTTCAATAATTTTGTACCAGAACTGAACTCAGCTACTGTTTGTTATGGCTGGCGCTCAATAGATAACGTATTGCGTACGTACGTTTTATTAATACAACAACAGGAATAATAAAAATGGTTTACTATATGTAGGTGTACTCCAACCATTTAAGATCGTTTTTTTTCCCGGGTATTATAAATCTGTTATTGGTCCAAATCGCACTTACTATGATGTATGTATATCACCCCGCTAAAATATTTTAAATAATTATACAGTTTCATTTTTTTTTTCTTATTTTCAGGACCTATTCTACTTCCCGTTCCGTCCTGCTGAGAAGATCATTGGGGTATGGACGGCGATAGATCACGTAAACCAGGAGAATGGCTGTCTGTATGCGATACCAGGCTCGCATAAGCAAAAGGAGCTGTTCGAACATGATGGCAAAAAGGTAAGATACTCTTATGCCATTAGAATAAGGCTCAAATTCCAGATTTATATGAGAACGGCTGTCTGTATGCGATACCAGGCTCGCATAAACAGAAGGAGTTGTTCGAACATGATGGCAAAAAGGTAAATGACTTTTTATTCGGGGTTTATAATCAAAATTACACGGCTTTACTAATGTTTTGACTACCCGATATGTACCTTAGTTGTGGAGGTAATTTGTGCAAAAAGAGAGTTGGGACTTTTAAACACCTATACACTACCTATACACCTATACCTTAACTATCACACCCGTTTTTTGCGCTCCCACTATTCCTACGTCGCGTCGGCTAAATAAATATCATTCTTTGAATTATGTAAAGTTATATAAACTATTTTCAATATTACAGGACGCCCTAAAAATGTACCACGGCGTAGACGAGGAGGCCATAGCCCCCGAGCACAAGCGCGTGCAGCTCGAGATGGCCCCGGGCGATACCGTGTTCCTACACCCGTATCTACTGCACGGATCCGGCCCTAACGTGTCTAAGGTAACTATAGTCCGGCCGCTGCAAGAATGCGTTTCTGACACATGTCAGTTGGTCTTCATTTGTATGGGGTAATAAAAAAACGTGCTATATCATACATTGTTACCTGGCATCATTAATAGTTTTGTATTAAATTATTCGTTTTTAGGTTTTTATTACAAATAAGTGATAGTAATTTATGTTTTGTTAATTCTTCACCGCATTAAAGTTATATCTTCCTGATGGCCACCACCTGTCAGAAACACATTCACCTAACTAATTTTGAGCTGAAATTTTGTAAACTTACTCTATACCAGGAGTACTCTTCACCCCTTTTCGATTAATATACCCTTTCGGTTAAACCTTGTATAATTGTTAAAAGCAAAAGTTTTGTATGCCATATTGCAGAAACTCAATATAACCAAACAAAAGCAACTAGCACTTGGTAACATTATGTCCATAATAATATATTATATTATAGCGGCCCGTCCCGGCTTCGCACGGGTATTTAACACATTATTAAAAAGTTAGGATTGAAGGTTTCTGTGTTATTACTACTATTACGCTCTTTATAATATTAGTATAGACACACCGTACCTCAGTGATGCTTAAATCGCATAGTTAGCCGAGCAGAGTAAGCGACAATCACGCGACTTTTTTCTAATTCTTATATTTTAAACTCGTGATATCTTTCAAAGAGAATGTCCAAAGTGAATAATTCAAAAAGTTACATAAAGGTATTGAAGCATTCTTGACTATGAAGTAATTTATTTCGATAAGAATCAATACCAAGTAACAAATAAAGAGCCTTTTCTAGCAGCGACCTTTCAATAATATTTTTTTTAATAAAATATCTCTTATTGTGACCTAACTGTAGTAGTTAGACATATGCTGTCGCGACACTTTTTGTAGATAATTATATGTTCTACAAAGACGTACTACATTATTTTCTTCTATAATCAATAGTTTTCGCAGCGCACGCGATGCAAGAAAGTTTTTTGGTAATTTTTTCACACCTTGGTTTACATTATTGAGGTTTTAGTATGGATCCCTAACTTTTTTGAAAATTTTATATAGCCTATGTTCACCGGAGATAGTGTAGCTTCCCATCAGTGAAAGAATTTTTCAAATCGGTTAAGTAGTTTCGGAGCCTATTCATTTCAAACAAACAAACAAACAAACAATCAAATCTTTCCTCTTTATAATATTAGTGTAGATTTATAAAAACTTTATTTTTGTTGCAGTTAGTATTTTTATTAATTTCTCTTAAATTTTTAGGACATCCTTTTTGCCATTCAACATCGAACAATATTTCGAATGCTTATGTCTATAAAATACACCCTTTTAAAGATCAGACATATACGTAATACTTTCATAAATATAAATATGTTTGTTACAGAACTACAGAAAGGCCATAACATTCCACTTCGCGAACAGTTCCTGCCACTACATCGACATCGCTGGCACCGTGCAGGAGAAAATGGCTAAAGAGGTTGAAATATACAGCAAGAAAATGGGGATGCAACTTAATTATGTTGTGAGTAAAATCAAAATTATTTAATAGTAGTCTAACTTAGCAGAAAATGGCTAGAAATTGGGGATAATACCTAATTATGTTGTTTTTCTCAAAATCAAAATTAGTTAAAAAAAATATTTTACTCGCCTTGCTTCTCTCCCATATAAGAAAGGATTAATTAAATCCGACCCATAATTTGTGATTAGCGCTTTCAAACAAAAACAGTTTACTTTATTATGATAAATAAATATTTCTATAAACAAGTAAAATTTACGCTTAGTGAATTACCTAAACTGGCAAGATAAAGTAATCTGTAAGTAGTCTGCATAGTGTTTGACTATTTCGGTGTTGCTATCGCCAACGTCCATACCACGTTGAATACACCGGTTCTCGTCCGATCACCGAAGTTAAGCAACATCGGGCGCGGTTAGTACTTGGATGGGTGACCGCCTGGGAATACCGCGTGTCGTTGGCCTTTTGCCATTTTGAGTATATGTATTTTTGCATTTAGTATGGTTTGAGCACAAAAACGGAAATTTTAAAAATGTACATTGATGGGAGTGGCAAAATGTAATGTTTTTGTAAATTTGGAATACAACTATCTAGCTGGTGCAGTCCACAGAGATCTTATGCATTTCTTCTGCCCTCTAAACACTAATGGAGTCGACAGAGGATACATATCCTTGGTAGCAGATAATGCTGCCTGCATGTTGGGTACGCGTCTCAAGCGATACAGTACATAAACAAATGTATCTAATTTAATGCAAAGGTTATCATTTTGTGCCTTTAATTACAGAATTTATCTTTGGTTATGCCCACAAACATGTTGTTTTCGACTTCAATAACAACATTATTTTTGTATTCTGTTTTAGTGGTTTCTGTCTACTATCTAGTATTATGCGTCTGAGTATTATGCGTCTGAAATCTAATCATTTTTGTCTTGCTTACATTAATTTGTAGATTCCTTAACCAATCTATAATTCTAACCAAAGTGGCAATAAATTCCCAAATTAAACTATAATATTGGTTTCCATAAATTCTATATTTAATTATAAGTAAAAAATATGTATAGGGCAATTTAAAGTCTACACTGTAATACCAATTTCTGAAAATAAAAATAAACAAATCTCAGCTTAAATACAATTCAATTTATAAAATATACAAATACCTTACTTTTAGAAGTCTGTTAATTTTTGACACCGATGAAACAAACTTTCGACTTAATTGTGCATGACTATTTTGAATCTGCCATCGCCAACGTCCATACCACGTTGAATACACCGGTTCTCGTCCGATCACCGAAGTTAAGCAACATCGGGCGCGGTTAGTACTTGGATGGGTGACCGCCTGGGAATACCGCGTGTCGTTGGCCTTTTGCCTTTTTGATTATATTTTTGCATTTAGTAAATTATCTTAAATGTCAGGGTTTACTTATAGTTTGCTTAAACAGGGCGTTACCGAAAGGGTATTGATATCCGAAAGGGGTGAAGAGTACATCTGATATAGAGACAGTTTACAAAATTTCAGCTTAAAATGAGTTAATTAAATAATTAATTTAACACTAAAAGTCATAACGAACGTGTCGCACTGCAAGGGTCAATATCTTATTACGTCACTTGCTCAACGTTAAGATGAATCCCTTCAGCGGCCTGGTCAAGTATTTGATACGAAACCTTGAATATCAATTATTTAACTAACTTCTTTTAAGCTGAAACTTTGTAAGCTGAATCTATACCAGATGTACTCTTCACCCCTTTTGGATAAATTTATCCTTTTGTATAAAAAAGTACTATTATCATCAGTTTTCTAATTAGTTCATAAATTTGTACTTTGTTATTTGAAAATTCTGATTACGAAATTATATAATGAAAAAAAAGTCCTCATACCAATTACTTCAAAGCGGTAAAGTCCATTATCGTAGTTATTTATGCTACTACAAGTAAACAAGGGAAAGCGCCATCTACCGATTGTCCTCATAACTTTTTGTACAACCATTGTGATACAACATTATGATCATGTATTTTGGTTATGCTATCGCCAACGTCCATACCACGTTGAATACACCGGTTCTCGTCCGATCACCGAAGTTAAGCAACATCGGGCGCGGTTAGTACTTGGATGGGTGACCGCCTGGGAATACCGCGTGTCGTTGGCCTTTTGCCTTTTTGTTTATTTATCTTTTCAATATAATTAATATGGTTCGTATAAGTAAAACTAAAGTATTTCAGTAGTATTGTAATTTATACAAGTATTTTTTTTAATGGCTCATAATTTATAAAATGTAATTGAAAATCCATTTTAATTTACGTACATTTATGTTTTATCAATGAATGTGACAGTTTATTTACACATTAATACAATTCCTTATTTACTATCTATAAAGTAAAGAAGTTTATGTCCCTACAACTAAAAAACTTAAAAGTTAACTAGTATATTTATTTACAGCAATACAATTTAATAAATAACTACAAACTAGTATACTGTACATAAACGAACAATATAATAATTAAAGCTATACGGAATTAAAACCTAAATACAAAAATATATAAAACTACGTATTTATACTTGCAAGTTACTTATAGTATAACCAATCCAAATTAGAAGAAAATGCAATCACAAAATAAGCAATTTCAATCATCAATGCCGCAACTTATTTATAGACAAAATTCGTAAAAGCCCTAATTGAATTGAATGTGTAACGTCATAAATTTTTTAACCTATAAATCACTAAAAAACTATTCTTATCAAGGTTGTTGTTATATACTAGGTATATTAGCGATAAGTTACAGTTCACTTATATAAAATTACATAAAAAATAATTATAGTCTTTATTTCAAAAATGTTAAAATTTTTACCGTAGGTATTTATGCTACCACAATAAACACGGGAAAGCGCCATCTAACGATTATCTTCATTGCTTCTTATAGAACGATTGTGGCACAACATTATAATCATGTATTTCAGTGTTGCTATCGCCAACGTCCATACCACGTTGAATACACCGGTTCTCGTCCGATCACCGAAGTTAAGCAACATCGGGCGCGGTTAGTACTTGGATGGGTGACCGCCTGGGAATACCGCGTGTCGTTGGCCTTTTGCCGTTTTGATTATATTTTTGCATTTAGTAAATTATCTTGTCAGGGTAGTAGTATATGATTGGGCATTCTGGACCACTTTTCGCTCGGCGAAACAAGTTCGCCATCGCGGTGGTCCAGAATACCCAATCATAAACGGTTAACTCGGTTAATGTTAGTTACGCAAAATATACAGTGGTAGTGGTATGGTTTATAAATATTAATCTAAAATAATATTCGTCATTGTTAATCGAACTGTTTCACACAATTATCATGAAATTTGTAAAACAACCACAATCGTTGAATGTAAACACTATCTGTGATGATGTTCCTAAGACTCGGGTTCGTCATGGTGAATTATTACCTAACATAGTACGTTGTATTATTTGTGGTCCGTCAAATTGTGGAAAAACAAATTTGCTCATTGGTCTTCTTATACATGAAAACGGCTTAAAATTTCAAAATGTTTATGTTTATTCAAAAACTTTGCACCAGCCTAAGTATAGATTTCTGGAAAGAGTTTTACAACGAGTTCCAGGTATTTCATTTCAGAAATATAATGGTAATGAAGACGTTTTGAGTGTTCAGGATGCTAAACCCAACTCTGTAATAATATTTGATGACGTTGCATGTGAAAATCAAAGTAACATGCGAGATTACTTTGCAATGGGCAGACACAAAAATATCGATTGTTTTTATCTCAACCAAACGTATAGTAAAGTGCCAAAGCAGTTAGTACGAGACAACGCTAACCTTATCGTACTTTTTAAGCAGGATGATATTAATCTAAAGCATATTTATGAAGAACATGTCAATACAGATATGACTTGGATCCAGTTTCGTGAAATGTGTTCAAAAATTTGGAGCGAACCTTACAACTTTGTGGTAATAAATAAAGATTGCTCTAAAAATAATGGATGTTACAGAAATAAATTTGACACATTTGTTGTCTTTGAATAAGAAAATGATACTATATTTAAGACAGTTGACATCGTTACGTTATTATTCTTATAACAACTCTTAAGCGATAACTATATATTTAACGACTATGGAAAAATCATTGAAAAAACAAATCATAGATGCCTCAGCCGCTGTAAAGAAAAAAGTACGTACCATGAGAGAACTTGAGATTGGGAATAAGGAAGCATTAGAAACGGTTTTTAAACCTATAACCAAATCACTTAATTTACTAACCAACACCAGTAATGGAACTACTTCTGATGAAAATGAAAAAATCCTGGAAAGCAATCAAACATTATACAAGGAAGATCCTACTAGCAAAGAGTACGTGGAAAGCAGTGATGAAAATGAAATCGACAGTGAATCTTCATTTCAATCGTTGGGTGATAAGAACGAAGAATGCGATACATCATCTTGGTCTCTATCTCCTGAAGCACTACATGATGTACCATTTGGTGTTCGGATAGAGCGTGGAAAACTTATGTTAGGTTCAGCTAGCATTACGATTGGTGATGATTTTATCACAGTAACGGGTCGCAAATATCGAAATACACCGGGTTTGAAACAGTTGTTGCTAAAAAAAGATGTAGACGTAAGTTTAGTGACAGATAATGATATGCAACATTATAAGTCAATGCTGATCGATACAAATGCACACCGTCGAGATTTTGAACCAAGCAAACCCATCAAAAGTAGCAAAGGGCAAAAATATTTGCAAGTCATTAAACCTCTTTTTAAATTACAAAGTACAAATCAGACCTACAATCAACCGAAGGGGAATGGACTACCGTTGAAAAAAGTGTGGAGAAAAAACGTAGATTATGTCTATTGGGATAATCCAAATGAACTAGTGGATAGATTAAAACTATTGATTGCTTCACGAGACGCTGGCAACACTGGGCTGGACAATGAAATAATATCCATCATCGAAGAGTTACGTGAAAGTAAAGTTATTAATTAATAAATATCTTTTATTCTCTGCATACGTTTCATTTTACTGTTAACCCTTCAATACAAAGCACATTCAACATGAATATAGACAAATTTGGACATTATATTCATAAAAGAATGCGATTGTCAGAATTATTCGAGAGTAATGATAATGCATTAACGAAAACAGAAAATGGTGAATTTGATTTAAAAGCTACGACGTTGAGAGGTATCAGAACTCCTGTAGAACCAGATGATGCTGTAAATAAGGATTATGTAGATCAATTTATGACAAACATAACGAAAGATTTATATAAATCCATGCTGTTAATGCGAACTCAAATTATGAATGATGTACAAAATACTTTAAAAGCAAAGATATCTGAAGTTTCCATTCATTTAGAAGATAAGTTTTACACAAAAACAGTTGTAGATAACTTATTAGCATCTAAAAAGCCTTCATAATGTCCAAACAACAAATTGTAAATGAAATTCACAAAGCGGCAAGAAAAAATTTTGATCGTCGTTCTGTAATTTTGAAAGGGATTGATGATTTGTGGCAAGCTGATCTGATGGACATGCAAAATTTAAGAAAATACAACAATGGTTACAATTATATTTTATTGGTGATAGATTGTTTCTCAAAATACGCCTGGGCGGAACCGCTAAAATCGAAAAATAAAATTGATGTTACTAATGCATTTGGGAACATACTCAGTAAAAGTCAACGCAAACCGGTTAATTTACAAACAGATTCAGGAACAGAGTTTTATAATACTTCATTCCAGACACTCATGAGAAGGTTTAATATTAACCATTACTCAACCTTTTCTACAAAGAAGGCTTCAATTGTTGAGCGATTGATAAAAACTATTAAAAATAAATTATATAAGTGTTTTAGTATGAATGGAAACTACAAGTGGTATGAAACGGTGTTACAAGATACATTGAAAATGTATAACAACACAAAGCATCGTACTATTCAATGTAAACCTGTTGAAGTAAATAAATGCAATGAGTTAAACATAAAAGAAAATATAAAAAAATCACATAAGCAAGTTTCTTTTCGTTGCGTACCTAAGTTCAAAGTTGGTGACAGTGTTCGCATAAGTAAATACAAGCATGTTTTTAAAAAGGGCTATACTCCTAATTGGTCAACTGAAATATTTACCATAAAAAAAGTAAACAATACCATTCCAAAAACGTATCATATAGAGGACCAACGCAAACAAGCTATTTTGGGAACCTTTTATGAACCGGAACTTCAAAAAACATATTTCCCAAACGTTTATTTGATAGAAAAAGTTTTAAAAAGAAAAGGAAATAAATTGTTTGTGAAATGGTTAGGTTTAAGTAACGCAGAAAATAGTTGGATCAACAGCGCTGCGATAGTGAATTGATAAAAGTAGATATCATATTATTCATATAAACATTATTATTTCTTACATGTATTTCATTTTACTTTGAACAATGCAAGGTGGTGGACTAGTCAATAGTGTGATTAATAATTTACCCTTTGAACTTCATTTGCCTGGTTACAATTATTGCGGACCGGGTACTAAACTACAAAAACGGTTACTACGTGGAGATCGAGGCGTAAACAAGTTAGACGAAGCTTGTATGCATCACGATATTGCATATCAGAACCATACAGATTTACCTAATCGTCACAAAGCTGATTTACAACTGTTAAACATGGCTAAACAAAGACTTAGATCCAAGGACGCAGGAAAAGGGGAAAAACTAAGTTCGTGGCTGGTGAGCAAAGTCATGAAAGCCAAAATAAAGTCTGGTGCAGGGATTAAAACGTTTAACAGTTTTGTATCGAAAATAAGATCAAAAATTAGGAAACTCAAACACATGGACAGTAAGGCTCTTATAAACGCCGCTTACTTGGCTGCTAGAAAGATATTTCCTTGCGTACAGAAAGTACGAGTTCCTCGTGTCATACCCATACCGAAGACTGGTGGAGTTCTGCCTTTGATCCCAATTTTCGCTGGTTTATCGGCATTAGGATCTTTAGCGGGTGGTGCTGCGGGTATCGCAAAAACAGTTAACGACTACAAAACAGCTCAAAAAAAATTACAAGAAACTGAACGGCACAATAAAACTATGGAAGCATTAGCTATAGGAAAGGGGTTGTACATTAAACCGCATAAAAATGGTAAAGGTTTGTTTATAAATTCGTCAAAAAACTGTTAAGTAAGCTACCTAATCGTCCATTAACTGATGTTGACATCAAAAAGCACGCTCGCGACTTGCCATACTTTCGAGGAGTTTACATGAAAGATCGGTTACCGAGAAAACCAAAACAGATTGAATGTGCTATCGTGAATTTGGACAATTCAAAAAATGAAGGAACTCATTGGGTGGCTTATATTAAATTTAATAATTATTGTGAATATTTTGACAGCTTCGGTGATTTGAAACCGCCTCTCGAATTGATACGATACTTAAAAAACTGTAATATTTTTTACAACTATACAAGATACCAAAAATTCAATACTGTGAATTGTGGACACTTATGCTTAGAATATCTAAGGAATTTTTGGAAAAATAAAAATGTATAAATTAATATGTTATTCTTTCATTTTTATCATTCTCAAGATGTCCCTCACTTTGTCAATAACTGGAAAGTCATCAGATTTGTCTACTTACTATCCTAACACATTACAATTAAACGGTCAGTACGAGTGCGCATTATTGCATTTCTCCACGTTTAATTCTATTCCAAATATTGATAAAAAGAACAATAAGTTCTACTATGGATCGGAGGAAGTAATTGAAATACCCGAAGGAACTTATGAACTTCAAGATATCAGCGATTATATAAAGTCCAAAATACAAAACGCTTCGATAAAACTACTGTGCAATAACAATACTCTAAAAACTACTATACTCTGTTCTAAAAATATAAACTTCGATAAGGAAGACACTTTTCGAAACCTATTAGGATATGATAAGCAGATCTTAAAAGCTAATAAATTGCATGTCTCACAGTTTCCAGTTAACATTTTGCCAACGACCGTGATCAGGATTGAATGTGATATTGTCAGTGGTTCGTACGTAAACGGAGAGCCCAGTCACATTATCCACGAATTTGCACTCAACGTGCCACCAGGATATAGAATCATAGAAATTCCTAAAAACGCAATATACTTTCCGATTAATCAAAACAACATAAGCTGCATACATATACGGTTATTGGACATAAACAATCAACTGATAAATTTACGCGGTGAAGAAGTACAGCTTTATTTACATCTAAGAAGAAAAAATGATTGACTATAATAAATATACGCATCAACCAAAAAAAACCATCAGTTTATATAAAGCTCCCAGTCATATAAGAACTAGCTCAAAGAAAAGAATAAAATTAACGAGAGAAAATAAAGCATTTCTTAAAGCTATCGGTCTCCTAAAATGAATATCTTAGATGTTTTATCCGCACCAACCTACGACAATACTGTTGAAGGCATCGAATACCATTCATATAAACCGTACGTGACCAGTTTTAACAGGAATGACGAGATACGCATACCTATCAACCAACAGGACTTGTATGTACTACCGTCAGCAAGCACCTTGTACTTGGAAGGAACCATAGTTGTTAAGAAAAAGGATGCAAAAGAAACCGCGAGCAGTGTTCATTTTACCAATAATGCTCTACTCTATCTATTCCAAGATATAAGGTACGAGCTAAATGGAGTCGAAATTGATAAAATAAAAAATGCTGGTGTAACTACCACGATGAAGTCATTAATTTCAATGAATGAGACCGAATCAAAAATATCTAATTCTTGGGGCTGGAATATCGAAGGCATTAAAAATATAAACGGTGGTAAATTTTCTGTATCCATACCACTTTGCAACATACTCGGTTTTGCGGAGGATTTTAAAAAGATTGTAATAAATAGTAGGCACGAGTTGATATTGTTACGTAGCAATACAAACTTGAACGCTGTGAAATTAAATACTGGTGAAATTTTAGAAGACGTTATTATAAATAAAATCATATGGCGCGTACCGCACGTTAAAGTATCTGATAAGGAAAAACTAAGTTTAATTAAATTGTTAGAAAAAGATCGTCCACTGCAGATGGTATTCCGAAATTGGGATCTTTACGAGTATCCTGCGTTACCTAGGACTACTAAACATACCTGGTCTATCAAAACATCATCGCAAATAGAAAAACCCAGATATATTATTATTGGTTTACAAACAAACAGAAAAAATAGTGCCAGTTCTGACATGTCTCAGTTTGATCACTGTCATATACGAGATGTTAAAGTATACCTCAATTCAACATACTTTCCATACGAAAATTTAAACGTTAATTTTGCAAACAACAACACAGCTTTATTATATGAACAGTATACTCGATTTCAACAGTCGTACTACGGACGTCGCGCGGAACCCTTATTAAGTGAAAAACAATTCAAAGACTTAGCGCCACTATTCGTTATCGATTGCTCCAGACAAGCCGATAATCTAAAAGGAGGACCTGTTGTGGACGTTAGAGTGGAAATCGAAAGTGATTCAGACATACCTGATCAAACATCGGCATATTGTCTGATATTAAACGACTGCATAATTGAGTACAAACCGCTTAGCAGCACTGTTAAGAAAATATCATGAAATCGGATACTCTCATATTGGATGTACAAGGATTCAAGGATCTTTACAACAATTTTATAATAAAAGAATTGGCATTTGCGACTCAAAACTATACGCAATCGTTTTTAATAAAACCTCCATACTTATTTAGACATCTAACAAGCGAAGAAAAGATTCAAGTTAAATGGATAGAAAAAAACCGAGGCATTTATTGGAGTGAAGGACACATCGACTACAGAGAATTCCATCGTATAATCGTACCATATTTAAAAGATAAGAATATTATAGTTAAAGGTTCTGAGAAGGTAAAATGGGTTAAGGATCTATGTACCAATTGTAATGTATCGGAACTTGATGAGAAATTGTGTCCTAATTTATCCAAGTTGCACAAAAAATACTCCTGCGATGGAAAAGTTAACTTGTGTTGTAATAAACATTCCAAACAGTGTGCTCTTAAAAACGTATTATGTATAAAAAAGTATTTAGAGGAATAACTAAAGGTGTATATGTATCTGTTTATTAGTTTTAAGATATAAAAATAAAACATTTTTAAATGACAATAATGCGTTTATTTTATAATAACCCTATACTATTTACAGTTATGTTTATTCCTATTCTAAATATAAAAACACAAAACTATATACTATTCTACCACAAACAATATAGTCACCCTCTTACGTACCTTTATTATCCCACATACTAAAACTTACAAATACTTAATACAAATATTTTCAATCACTATATTCTATTAACGATTTAGATATTTTCCTAACTAATGATTCAGTTTCATCCACTATAGGGTCCACCACCTCTTTAACTATGTACTGCGCACTTATAATCACATTTTCAGTTTCATTGTCATTGTCGCTGCCTAGCGAGTTATTACACAGGTCAATTACTGATATTTTGATCAGTTTAATGCCTCGCCGCTGGTGTCTGCTCATCACGAAAGACTGAGTGGAGTTGGGTTTGTTCACGGTGTCTTTACGACGTGGTTTCGTCTTTTTTTCTTTCGCCATTCGATTGGCGTTTTCACGATCGCATCGTAGCATCTCATTGAATTCTTCGTAAGGATCTTGAGCATACTGACTAAAAACGATGTCTGATCCCGATCGCTGAAACAATATTATAACAAGTCGTTAAATATTTACATTGCATAAAACATCAACATTTGTATGAAAATATAAAATAATTACTTACCGAAGTCATGTTGAATATAATGTGCAGGTACAAGTACTTCAAGCGAACTATATTTAGTAAATGATTAAATAAAATGAATTTATTATGCAGTGCAATAAGTATCGAATGCAATATCTTCTAACCTTTATGTAATAAATACATATTGGTGCACAAGACAATCAATCGTAATGTAAACACAGTAAAAAGCAATTTACAGTGGTTAGTTTCAAATGATTGTATTTTTGTTTATGTTCTTAAGCTACCGAAAGTTGTTAACTAAGCATTACATGTATCCGAGTGATGAAATACATATACGCTCATATTACAGCGGCATAAACATTGTTAGTAATAATATTCCTGCTACATGTCGCAACTTGATTTTTACCCGACTGCGGTGAAGCAAAAAAAGAAGGGTTATTGTATTCATGATCAACAAAAAATGTAAAGCTGAATAAATAAAACAATTATGGTTTCTCACAATATCACATTTATTTCTATTATGATAATATCATTTTATTCTTACACAATAAAACTAAAATAACTTATAAAATAACTTACGACATTCACATAAATACACTTTCAACTAACTCTAATTTAAATATAATCTGGTTTACGTGGTAAAATCTTATTCATTAATACATTTCTTTTAAAATAGCAGAGTGACCCCATGCACGCGTTGAAATGTTATCTGAAGATAATACTCGTTTATCATCATTTCCAGAGAGTGCAATTTTATTTACACTTTGCGTGAATATCTCGTGCTTAATTGATTTGAACAATATATTTTTCCTTCGAATGACTCCTTTATTATACAAAACATTCTCATAATCGTTAATTGTTAAATCACGTACTACACTAGATTGTATCCCTTTCGCTTTCTTAATTACATAATCAGGAGTTTTAATAGAATACAATTTTGACCTTAAACCAACGAATTCTGTGATGATTTTTCCTCCCATCTCATCTTTGAATAATCCAGGGATTTTTTTATTAATTTGAGGTATTTTAAATTCGTTATCGATACAGTAATTACTAGTGTCAAAATAATCTAAAAGCTTAAAATTCAAATCTTGATAAAAGTTTGATGTAAATATCTCATACACTAAGGAATCTGTATCCGTATAACATAACTTTACTTTATTTTTATAAAAGGGTTTGATGATATTGTAATGAAAATTATACATATGCGATTTAGATAATTCTAAAACGGTAAAGCCAATATAAATAGGTTTGTCTAAAATTATTTGATCAGGTTTCATTTGTATCGCTACTAAATTTTCTGAGAAAACTGAAGCACTATGAAAATAAGGATTGCTAATTAGTTTTTCAGCGGTGTGACACTTTTTAGTAACATTATTAGAATCATTCCAAGTATTAACTAAATGAACATTCACTCTATTCTCTGTGTTTTCCAGTGTTTTCCCAAACACGCTGTTATTTAAAAGCTTGAAAAAATCTTGTTCGAATACATTATTTGCCTTTTGTCGTAGTTGTGTGTTTAATTCAATATACTCTTTCAAGTATGCACTTTGCCTAAATGTAATAACTTTATGAATCTTACGTAATATTAATCCATGTTCCAAACACTTTTTTAAGTGAACATAATGAATTACATAGTTATACTTATTATAAAGGTTGGAAATAAGTTTTTTCGTTTTACCACCCGGTGGAATGCATTTTTCAGGACAAAATGGTAAATCATTATGCAAAGTATGTAAGGATTCCGGGTACAACAGATCTACTTCTAATATGAAACCCCATTCTGCTTCATCCTTTATAGTGTTAATATTATTATGTAATTGCACTATTTCTGTTGCATTCAAAAATCTAAAATCCGAGTGGGGTAAATATTGACACATACTAAAACCATAAAGGTTATTGCAATCCAAATAAACTATAAAGCACGGTGGTTTTGTTGAATCATAAGAAGACATATACTTATGATTAGCTTTAGCATAACGGTGTGAGCACACACATAACCCTCCTCTTATACCATTTTGAATCATTCGCACAATAGCCAGATCATCTATGAGTTCTAATCGAACCCCAGTTTTTAAAAGCATTGCGTCAAAAGATAAACTCGGTGCGGTAATATAAAATGCGGGATCGAGCTTATAATGTAACTTGCAAGTTTTCCGGAACTTTTGAAATATATCGGTAAGTAGAAGTACATCTGTTTTTAAGTATAAGTCAGTATATTCACCTAAATTTTTTATGTTAAATGCATTCCACACTAACTTAGCGTGTTCATAGTCCTCCGAGGAAATACTTTCATTGGTTAAAGAATTAAAAAAGAAACGCTGTGATGGCAAGACAGTTTCCTCATAGCATTTCCAGTCCCTGATGTAATCATAAGGATATACACCTTTTCGTGTAAGCAATCGAAAGTGATCATAACTTGGAAAATGGTAACGCATATTTTTAAAATCTTCAATAGCCATATTTTTTGCAAGTTTGACTAAACTAGTACCTAAAAAATGAAATGAATCTAAAAATCTAACATGAACGTATTCACTATCGTTGATTAATATGAATTTGGAAAACGACATGTATTTTTCTTTACTTTTTGGAATTATGGTTAACTTGCCTGGAATTTCCCCTAATTTTTTAATGAATAAATGACAGTCGTAACCTGATAAATTGTGAAAAAAAATTGGTACAAATACAGGTACTTTATACTGTAAATTACAATGTTTATGTGCGGCGCCACGATAACGACCTGTGATATGACAATGATCTCTAACTTTGTTATTCCACAAGGGAAGATCACATATGTGGCACTGCCATGCTTGAATGTAATCGATCTCATCTTTTTGTGAAAATTTAATCCTAACATTTTCGGTTAATATCTTATGAATCCTCTTAACGTCTTCAGTAAGAAAATCAATGAATTTTGAAACACAGTCAATACCACGATACGATTTAAATTCATTAAAATTATCATCCATCGAAGAAACAATGTTATATGCAAATGCAGTAGGAACGTGTCGTTGTAAGCGGAGCGTATTCGCGGTGTCATGTTCATGGTTACAAATCTGTTCAAGTAATGTTTCAAAATCAGCATATATAGCAAATGGAACATTTTGTTTTCTTTGATAGTTTGTAAATTGTATAACCGACCCCTTATTTGGTAAAACAGTTACGACTCCTCCACATTGGTGTTTATTAATTTTTTCTTGATCAGGAAAAAACAATAAACAGGTTTCACAAAAATACAACTTACTGTGGTGTTTTGTGATTTGACTTTTTACAAGACGAGGTAAATCTTTTATGAGACAATAATGAGATGAATTATCATTTTCTATATACAGCAAATGAATAATTTTGGCCCCTTCGATTAACTTCGTTGGTCTATACAGTGGCCCTGTTATAGTTTTACCATTTCTTAGACCATAAACGTAAATTTGTATCATGGGATTGTGTCTTTCAAAAATATTGATGTCTGAAAAAGAGATTGGAAAAGCAATGCCATCAATGTTTAAGACGTCGCGAAAATGTGGATAAGAAGTTACTCTCTCCGAATGATGCGTAGCAGGGTATAGGGCAGCAACAATGCACCATAAAAAACAATAATCATCATTGTTTTGAATATTCAAACAAGCTTTTTTGCTCTTTATGAATTTAGGTAAATCTAAAAATTTTGATCCGCTAAGTGGTTGATATTTATTAATGTTAATTTCTAAATGGGAATTATGTAAAAATGACCATCCACTATCTCTTTCTTGAAATTCCTCAATTTTTTTTAAAAGCTGAACTGAAAAGTTTTGATACAACAAATCAAAATTGTAATTACAATGAACAATTATGTTTTTTGTTGCAAAAGATTTTAGTTCTTGAACATCATTTTTGTACATCAAAAAAATACCGTAATAATCAAAGTTAACCTTGACCGATGTATGTTTTTGAAGTGAATTGTCTATTAAAGAATTTACTTCTTTTTTGATACTATTTAAAAAAGATTCTGGATAGTCATTAATATTATTTTCGCACGCTTTAATACGATAACTTACAATACGTCCTTTAAAACAAGTATCTATAATTTCAATTTTGTCATCGAGGGGTACAATGCTATTATTTTTATGTTTATTAGTACGTAAATGCGTAAACCAAGTGCGAGAATTAACATCAATTTTGCATACCGAACAGAAAGGCATTTTTTATCAAAAAACAAATTGAAACTTACAAAAATATAAAGTAATCGTTACTTACAAGGTATATAGGTACTAATTTTAAAAGCTAAAACTTAACTACTGGATCTGTTGCCTGCTGCGATTAGACTTTGTTTTATTTTCATCACATTCACCACAGTAACAGCTCTGTTCTGCTTCTGAAAAAAACATGAAACTTTGATTAGAATACGTACAGAAAATGTAATTCTTACTTACGCTCGCGGTTACAAGAACCTTTTTATCTCCTTACTTTAGAAAACTATACATAAGATCATTATCTTAAAAAATACCTGATTATAATATTATTACTTGAGTAAATTTAAACCTCTAAAACCGAATGATAATGACCATTACCTTTTAATAGGATAATCTCAGATGATCGTTGTAGATATTTCTAAATCATAAATTTCACAATCTTCTTTACTGTGCGACGATCACTGTTTCCGTGAAGGCATCAACGTAATTTATATCGTTTGAGATTGCTGAAAAATAAAATACACATGTGCTTAAGTATCAGTAGGAAACGGTCATGAAATAATAGTTAAATAGTTATGGACTTACCTTACAATGTTGAGAATAGAGTTTTTCGATTTACACGTACATTATAATATTTATTAATTTAAGTTTAGTTTAGTAAGTAAACTACGAATAAAAATTATTTATTATTACATAGGTCCACCATACTGCAGTAATTGCGAAATTATGAATGTAACTAAGTTTCAAATTGCATGTATTGTTGATTCAAATATTTTATGTAGGGTTGTCACTCATTGAATATTAGTAATAATATTATCATTACAGAAATAACAAGATGTCTTATTTGTTCAAACGAATAAAGAGTGAATTACTAAAGTTCACTACTAATACAAATTAAAGTTATCTATTGGTGGTGTATTATAATCATTCTTTTGTTTGGTTAAATATTAAAACATTCTCACTTTAATAAAAAATCCTAGAGTAGGTATCATGTTTTCAAGTATTTTTTTTTTTTTTTTTTACTTTAAAAAACCTATCAGACTATTTATTTTAATCCAATTTTATATCTATAAAAATGATAGCCCTTATGAATTATGCTAAATTAGCAACAAGTATAAAATCGTACGATGTAACTTGATCACGTAAAGCAATATATGAAGTCATTACTGACAAACAAATTAATCCCTTAGTCGGTACTTTTTGCGTTTACACGAATATAATACGAACCCGAGAAATGGTAGCGTCGCTTAGTATGTTTGCTTTGATTACTAACATTTTAAATTATCCAAGGAATCACATCACATTTGCTTATAAGCAAAGGCATGTTTGTTAGCGATCATTAGTTTACTTTCTAGTGCTGATATAATATTTGGTACAATACCATACCCCAGCTACTGGTTTTCAGCTAAAATCTAGATAGTAAACCGTGCATCAACACAACAGTTTCAATTCGGAGTATCTTTTGTGTAAATAAACTATACTCGTACATCACCGCTGCTCAATGTGCTAGAATTCACACCAGTTAAAATGTAAGTATTGACTTTATTACTTGATTAATTTATATCTAGATTGTCGAGTGTTTAATGTGGTCGAGCCTTCGAATACAATGTACACAAACATTTTATTTCATATAAAATTATTATGTTACTGATATTACGTTCAATAAATAATTATAACAAATTGATTTGTTAAACTTTCAGGTCTGACTGCGAGAGTGACATCATTTCCTTCAACAATGACCGCAAAACAGAAACCTCTCAAAAACGGACAACATCTACAGGCAAACGCAAGGCTACTCTAACTACAAAATCCGCTACTATAAGGTAACGAATACGATATTTTAACTTTTGTGTATCCCAAAATCTTAACAAAACAATGTACCTAAATTCAAACGTGTTCCTAAAATAATTGTTAGTAAACGTGTACTTTGTAACATTATTATTTACTCCTTGCTCCAGCAAAAAAAATAAGCTTGATATATTCGGGCTCCGACATGAACGAGACGATGAATGTGATGGTACATCGACGCCTGTGTTGTCCACGTTCTTCGTTACAAGAATAGCAAACGGTAGCGAACGCCGGACCGCAAACACCTCCGGCGAGTACTACATTGACCTCAAGGTGTATCAAACAAATGACGCTCGTGAAACAGACTCTCAAGAGCTATGGAGGAAAGCGCTACTTCGAATAAAATTTCAGACTGAGGGTGACACCAGCCAGTGGCGTAAACTCCAAGCGTTCGTGCAGTCCGCAGATGAACTGTTTGTGAAGCCTCCAATGTTTAGTTCTTTCTAGTCTTAATACATAAACTCAATGAATTGTTATATTTTTAATACAATTGAATATATAAATCTTAATACCTTTTGTTTGTTTTTTATTATTTGCTTTGCGATAAAAAAGCATACTGCGTACACCAATCTATATCACAAACGATTATATCAGTTGTGAGCGCGCAATAACAAACACATTACAAATTAATACAATCATTGTCTGTTGGTTCCTATCGTTATTGCGATGAAAAAGCATATTGCGTACATGAATCTGTATCACAGACGGTGGTATCAGTTGTAAGCGCGCAATACAAGAGTGGGACAGAATGCCCAAGACCTAATTACCAGAAATATTATTGGGCATTCTGTCCCACGTCGCGAATGCGCAAGCATGAGCGAACAAGTGACGGTAACGTGTTTAAATATCGATATACGACCCAATCTGATCGATGACAAAAATGCATCGCATATCTATAGCTAAAACCGAGTTTCATTGTTAGGTTCTCATTAGCGTTAATATCATTGATCGAGTCGACCGTTTATGATTGGGCATTCTGGACCACCGCGATGGCGAACTTGTTTCGCCGAGCGAAAAGTGGTCCAGAATGCCCAATCATATACTACTCAGGGTTTACTTATAGTTTGCTTATACAGGATGTTACCGAAAGGGTATTGATATCCGAAAGGGGTGAAGAGTACATCTGATATAGAGACAGTTTACAAAATTTTAGCTTAAAATGAGTTCATTAAATAATTAATTTGACACTAAAAGTCATAACTTCTTTTAAGCTGAAACTTTGTAAACTGAATCTATACCAGATGTACTCTTCACCCCTTTTAGATAAATTTATCCTTTTGAGAACACCATGTATAAAAAAGTACTATTATCATCAGTTTTCTAATTAGTTCATTTTGTTCTTTGTTATTTGAAAATTCTGATTACGAATCTGTGTAATAAAAAAAAGTCCTCATACCAATTACTTCAAAGCGGTAAAGTCCATTATCGTAGGTATTTATGCTACTACAAGTAAACAAGGGAAAGCGCCATCTACCGATTGTCTTCATAACTTTTTGTACAACCATTGTGATACAACATTATGATCATGACGTATTTCGGTCATGCTACCGCCAACGTCCATACCACGTTGAATACACCGGTTCTCGTCCGATCACCGAAGTTAAGCAACATCGGGCGCGGTTAGTACTTGGATGGGTGACCGCCTGGGAATACCGCGTGTCGTTGGCCTTTTGCCTTTTTGTTTATTTATATCTATACTAATATTATAAAGAGGTAAAGTTTGTGTGTTTGTTAAATTGTCAGGGGTAATCTCGGAATCTACTGCACCGATTTTAAAAATTCTTTCACTAATAGAAAGCCACATTATCGCTGAGTGTCATAGGCTATATAAAAAAAAAAAAAAAATTTTTGTTTTTTATATAGCCGAAAAATTAAAAGGTTTTTACGTGGTAGTCCGTTTTGTAAAGAGAATCGGAGAAAAACTCATCGTTATACGTGAAGGCCACAGCAGCGCGGCAGCGGCGCGCGATGGTTTCGGCTTATTTCGGTTCGCGTTCGTGCTCACTTCGGAAGAAGGAGGCGTGACCTTCCTTTTACACCTGAGAGGGTAGGTACCCGCGCGGCTCATTCGCGCGGTCGGCTCTTTAAGTCATGGGTCGTACTTGCAAAATCGAGTACCAGGGCTTTCAAGTAAGTCTATCATACGAAACCAGGTCCTAAAACCAGGGTTCAGAATACTTTCAAGTATTTTCTATCTGCATAGGAAATTGAACCGTGACTTCCTATGAATAAGGAGCACAATCGCGTTTACAAATAAATACCTACATAAAGACGGAAGTTTCTACTTTTATTTAATCCAAGTCCTGTTGGAAACTTGGAAGAAAAAATACTTGCATAGGAAATTGAACCGTAACTTCCTATGAATAAGGAGCAGAATCGCGTTTACAAATAAATACCTTCATAAAGACGGAAGTTTTTACTATTATTTAATCCGAGCCCTGTTGAAAACTTGAAAGAAAAAATACTTGCATAGGAAATTGAACCGTGACTTCCTATGAATAAGGAGCACAATCGCGTTTACAAATAAATACCTTCATAAAGACGGAAGTTTTTACTTCTATTTAATCCGAGCCCTGTGGAAAACTTGGAAGAAAAAATACTTGCATAGGAAATTGAACCGTGACTTCCTATGAATAAGGAGCACAATCGCGTTTACAAATAAATACCTTCATAAAGACGGAAGTTTTTACTTCTATTTAATCCGAGCCCTGTGGAAAACTTGGAAGAAAAAATACTTGCATAGGAAATTGAACCGTGACTTCCTATGAATAAGGAGCACAATCGCGTTTACAAATAAATACCTTCATAAAGACGGAAGTTTTTACTTTTATTTAATCCGAGCCCTGTTGAAAAGTTGGAAGAAAAAAAACTTGCATAGGAAATTGAACCGTGACTTCCTATGAATAAGGAGCACAATCGCGTTTACAAATAAATACCTTCATAAAGACGAAAGTTTTTACTTTTATATCCAAGCCCTGTTGGAAACTTGGAAGAAAAAATACTTGCATAGGAAATTGAACCGTGATTTCGTATGAATAAGGAGCACAATCGCGTTTACAAATAAATACTTGCTAAGACAAACCAGTAAAGTAGAATAGACTTCCATACGAAATTCAAGGTTAAAAATAAAAATCAAATTGGAAATTTGTTCCTTACTTCCGTATATCCGATGTCATTATTTATTATTGTATTTGCTTATTAATTTGAATAAACTTCCTTGGAAAATGTTTTTCTTATATTTTATTGTTAAAATTGGTATTGTATCTGTTTGTTTCCCAAATAAAATAAAATAAAATAAAATGAAATAAAATAATTATTAAATAAAATAAAATAAAATAAAATAAAAAGCAAGTCATCTTTACAGTGGCTTTCCAACAAAGATGAATTATCGTTCTCGCTCATACTTTTATAATCGAGAACGATGTATTAATATTGCAAACGCAACGAGTGTGCGCCGCTCTCTCTAGGCCCGAACGCGGCCGAAGTGGACCGAAGCGCGGCCACGCCACGTCACGAATCAGCGTCCAGCGAGACTCGGGTGGACTCGGGCGAGCGTCGAGCCCCGACCGGAGCGAGTCCGAGTCGTCCGGCCGTATAAAATACTTTGAAGTCTTGCAAGTATTTCGGGTCGGTACCTGGTGTACGTACTTGGAAGCAAATACCTGGTGTAAAAACCTGGTCGCGTATACGTACCTTCCCTACTCTTTACGCAGCGGACGTCCCCAAAATTGAATTTTTCGTAACACACTTTCGACATTCATTAATTTTATTTTCGGTACATTAAAAAAAAATCTTTTATGTTTATATAGTTTTCATTTAATTTAGGTTATAGATAGGCATTAAGTTTGTTTCATGTACCTAGATATTAAATTAGGTTATAGGTATTAAGTTAGTTTCATGTAGATATTAATTTAGGTTATAGGTAGGTATTAAGTTTGTTTTGTGTAGATATTAATTTAGGTTATAGGTAGGTATTAAGTTAGTTTCATGTAGATATTAATTTAGGTTATAGGTATTTAGTTTTTTGCAATTAGGTTAGGTTAGGTTGTTATTTTGAAATCATAACTTCTGTCAATATGCCTAAAAGAAAATCTCAACTGTCTCGACATACATCCCAGACACGAGCGAGACAGAGACAGAGACTCGGAGAGACTTCCTCTGAGTATAGATCGCGAGCGCGTAATAGAGAGTCTAGCACCGAAAGGTCTCAGCGACTGGCTTACTCTAGACAGTATATGGCAGATACACGTGATAGGGAGTCGAGCATAGAGCGTTCCCAGACTTGGTCTTCATGGAATTCGTTAATCGGAAACTCCGAATTCGTTAATCGGAATCTCGGGAATCTTCTTTCACGAATAGAAAGACACATTATTGCTGAGTGTCATAGGTTATACATATAAAAAACCGAAAAATAAAAAGGCTTTTACATGGTAGTTCGTTTTGCAAAGTGAATCGGCGAAAAAACATTCGAATGAAAACGTTTCTTACGAACGCTGCCTTAACTATGAAAGATATATATTTTTGAACATTATGCCCAACGAAGTGGGCACGGGTCAGCTAGTCTTCAATATAATTAATATGGATCATTTAAGTAAAACTAAAGTATTTCAGTAGTATTGTAATTTATACAAGTATTTTTTTTAATGACATCACTATCACTACATAGTATAAAGCAAAGTCGCTTCCCGCTGTCTGTCCCTATGTATGCTTAGATCTTTAAAACTACGCAACGGATTTTGATGCGGTTTTTTTTTAATAGATAGAGTGATTCAAGAGGAAGGTTTATGCGCGTGCCTTTAAATAGTGCGTCAGATAGATTTAGTATCCGCATTGCACCCGTGCAAAGCCGGGGCGGGTCGCTAGTAATTTATAAAATGTTATTGAAAATCCATTTTAATTTACGTACATTTATGTTTCATCAATGAATGTGACAATTTATTTACACATTAATACAATTCCTTATTTACTATCTATAGAGTAAAGAAGTTTATGTACCTACAACTAAAAAACTTAAAAGTTTACTAGTATATTTATTTACAGCAATACAATTTAATAAATAACTACAAACTAGTATACTGTACATAAACGAACAATATAATAATGAAAGCTATACGGAATTGAAACGTAAATACAAAAATATATAAAACTATGTATTTATACTTGCAAGTTAGTTTTAGTATAACCAATCCAAATTAGAAGAAAATGCAATCACAAAATAAGCAACTTCAATCATCAATGCCGCAACTTATTTATAGACAAAATTCGTAAAAGCCCTAATTGAATTGAATGTGTAACGTCATAAATTTTTTAACCTATAATTTACTAAAAACTATTCTTATCAAGGTTGTTGTTGTATACTATCTTAGTGATAAGATAAGTAACAGTTCGCTTTATATGACATTAAAAATTAATTAAAGTCTTTATTTCAAGGTTTAAAGGTCTTTTTCGTAGGTATTTATGCTACCACAATAAACACGGGAAAGCGCCATCTACCGATTATATTCATTACTTCTTATAGAACGATTGTGGTACAACATTATAATCATGTATTTCGGTGTTGCTATCGCCAACGTCCATACCACGTTGAATACACCGGTTCTCGTCCGATCACCGAAGTTAAAGTCGGATTTTTAATTAGACGATATCCACTGACGTTTACTGTGTTGTCAGTTTTTGATGAAATAAAAATAGTGTTGTGACAAAGTGAATGATTGAAAAACCTCTTGAATGAATGAAATTGCCTCGATTGTCTGTTTTAAACATTAAGGAAAACATTGCGAGGAAACTTGTTGTTGAAACTATAGATCTATAAAACATAACAATTATAGGTAGGTAATGAAAATAAAAAACATCGCTTATTACATCATTTCTTTTTATTCGTCATCAGATACACAATCATCACTATCACTTTCTGTGACATTAATTATAAATCTGTCTGAAACACTGTCGATCATGTGGTCGAGACCATACATTTTGTCTTCTTCTTTAATTATATGAGACACGCAGCTACTCCATTTTTCGGGTGTGATATGTTGAAGTCCTTCTTCAAAAAGTTTTTTACTTCTGTCATTTTGAATGTTTTATTATTTCTTGCAACATATCCTTTAGCCTGCGCCCATACCAACTCAATGGGATTGAGCTCACAGTGGTATGGGGGCAGATTATATAAGGTGCTATAAAAACATCTGCCACGGCTTTAATGGGAGGTAGTATTGTGTTTATAGATTACAATAGTAAAGATAAATTATTGATTATTTATCATTTTTTTTTCATACAAAAAAAATAACGTATAAATTTGAATTGATTTATTAGTATAAAACTATCCCGTGTAAGTAGTTGCACTTTTAAAACACTTGTATGCCTGCGTATTATTGCGTACCTAGTAGATTATGTGTGACGAACTAGTCAGCTGATTACAGTTTTCATTCACAGAAAAGATGGAAAGAGATAGCAGTTGTTTTCATTGACGAAGCGTCACATTGCGCGTAATTTGTGAACCACGTTACGCAGAATAGAGTCAACGTTAATTTAACTATTTTAGTCTCTCAAATTTAATTAACTGTTCCGGGGTACGAAAGTTCTTCACTATTGTAATCTCTAAACACAATACTACCTCCCATTAAAGCGGTGGCAGATATTTTTATAGCACCTTATATATATGGGGTTGATCGGTGTTGGCACTAGTCGCCGCGCCGCGCGCCGCCCGTAATAAGCCGTCAAAAAACTGATTGTAGTTACATACAACTAGTAACTTATATCGGAGCACTTTTATACAATTTTATTGTAAAATAGAAATAATATTATTTTATAGTTTGAAATGATTAACTATTCACACTCATTGTTCATTCATCTGATTGAACGAGAACTAAAGGCATCACTATTACTTTAAATATGGCAACATTATTTTACAAAGTGACATTAGCTACTGTCAGTGGATATCGTCTAATTAAAAATCCGACTGTAAGCAACATCGGGCGCGGTTAGTACTTGGATGGGTGACCGCCTGGGAATACCGCGTGTCGTTGGCCTTTTGCCGTTTTGATTATATTTTTGCATTTAGTAAATTATCTTGTCAGAGTTTACTTATAGTTTGCTTATACAGGATGTTACCGAAAGGGTATTGATATCCGAAAGGGGTGAAGAGTACATCTGATATAGAGACAGTTTACAAAATTTTAGCTTAAAATGAGTTCATTAAATAATTAATTTGACACTAAAAGTCATAACGAACGTGTCGCACTGCAAGGGTCAAGTCAAGTCAATATCTTATTACGTCACTTGCTCAACGTTAAGATGAATCCCTTCAGCGGCCTGGTCAAATATTTGATACGAAACCTTGAATATTAAATTATTTAACTAACTTCTTTTAAGCTGAAACTTTGTAAACTGAATCTATACCAGATGTACTCTTCACCCCTTTTAGATAAATTTATCCTTTTGAGAACACCATGTATAAAAAAGTACTATTATCATCAGTTTTCTAATTAGTTCATTTTGTTCTTTGTTATTTGAAAATTCTGATTACGAATCTGTGTAATAAAAAAAAGTCCTCATACCAATTACTTCAAAGCGGTAAAGTCCATTATCGTAGGTATTTATGCTACTACAAGTAAACAAGGGAAAGCGCCATCTACCGATTGTCTTCATAACTTTTTGTACAACCATTGTGATACAACATTACGATCATGTATTTCGGTCATGCTACCGCCAACGTCCATACCACGTTGAATACACCGGTTCTCGTCCGATCACCGAAGTTAAGCAACATCGGGCGCGGTTAGTACTTGGATGGGTGACCGCCTGGGAATACCGCGTGTCGTTGGCCTTTTGCCATTGTCATAATTATGTATTTATTATTTTAGTACAATCATTTTGGAAATAAATTGAAATATATCACTAGTATTGTAATTTTTAACAAATGCTTATGCCTTTTTGTATTTAACATGTAATTTCAAAAATATTATTAACTTAACCCTTATTAGTTGACATTAATTATTGATTATAAATAAGTGTAAAACTAACTACCTGAAAGTCCGTTTTTGAGTATAATTAATTCGGGGAAAATAAATGCACAAAATAAGCAATTAACATTGTTTTGATAAATTATACTACACTAAAACACATCTCAACTACCACTTAAATTCGTGAATGCGTTGTGATCTTTAAACAATACCGAGCACTAAAAAAAAAAACCACTATATAAGTGGAGTTTTACAATTGTTTTAGTGCTTGTCTATAATTTAATACAAGTATTGACATGTATTTTTAATTGTTTGCACTTCTTATAATTTATTTCTTTGTTAAGAAATATCTTAACTATATGTAGAATATGTACAAATTGTACGCTAGAAACAAAAAATCAAATGAAACTATTAACAAAATAAAAACTAAATAAAGGCAAAAAAAAACATCCACATTGAATACTATCATTGTAGATAAGCATATTACATGTTTATTATCAAGATTATAGTTTGCTTCTATATATGGCAATATTTTAATATCGTCTTTATTTTAAAGCAGTAAAGCCCATTATCGTAGGTATTTATGCTACTACAAGTAAACAAGGAAAAGCGCCAGCTACCGATTGTCTTCATAACTTTTTGTAAAACCATTGTGATACAACATTACGATCATGTATTTCGGTCTTGCCATCGCCAACGTCCATACCACGTTGAATACACCGGTTCTCGTCCGATCACCGAAGTTAAGCAACATCGGGCGCGGTTAGTACTTGGATGGGTGACCGCCTGGGAATACCGCGTGTCGTTGGCCTTTTGCTATTTTTATTTAACTTTTTAATGCAATTAATATAGATGTTATTATAAACAAAACTCTCGTATATCATAACTATTGTATTATTCATTAAATTTATTTCTTCATTAATTGTTTAAGTTACAACTAAAAAGTTAGTTGCAGTATAACCTATAGAAATTAAAATTAAATTGATGCATTGAATAAATAATTTACAACAATTTTTTAACAATTTATGTATAAAATGGAGCATTTTAATCTTTGAAAAAAATACACACTATAATTAAGGACAAGTTATAACTTGTATAGTTTTATTAAAAGTAAGCATTAATTTAGAGTTAATATATTATTATTAACTCTAAATTAATTAACTTAACTAACAGGGTATACTATAGTTCACTAACTTATAAAGAGTGTTACCAAAAGGGTATATCTAACCAAAAGGGGTGAAGAGTACATCTGGTAAAGAGTCAGTTTACAAAATTGCAGTTCAAAATGAATTAATTTAGTACATTAATATCAATTTTTAGTAGAAATTTTTGACACCAAAAATTATAATGAACGTGTCACCGCACTGCACACTGCAAGAGACAAAATCTTATTGTCACTTTTTAAATGTTAACGATTCATCGCTTCACTGATCTAGTTATGAGTTTTGGTGCCAAATAATTGATGCGAAAAATTGAGTATCAATTACATAATTCATAATTATCATTCACAAAAAAAAAACAACTCATGAGTTGATTTTTTTTTTCACTTACTCTATACAAGGATTATTCTTCGCCCCTTTTGGATTAACATAACCTTCAGGATACTCTCTGTATTTATGGTAATACTTTGATATCGTCTTTATTTCAAAGCAGTTAAGTCCATTATCGTAGATATTTATGCGACTACAAGTAAACAAGGGAAAGCGCCATCTACTGATTATCTCCCTAACCTTCTGTAGAACAACCTAACTGTCTTGTATTTCGGTTGTACTATCGCCAACGTCCATACCACGTTGAATACACCGGTTCTCGTCCGATCACCGAAGTTAAGCAACATCGGGCGCGGTTAGTACTTGGATGGGTGACCGCCTGGGAATACCGCGTGTCGTTGGCCTTTTGCCATTTTAAATTTTGTTTTTTTTTTACTATTCTAGGATTGCTCATTAAAATACAATAAAATTATACTTGTCATCAGTTTTGTAATTAATTAGAAGTTATTGTTCATATTTCTTTATTATTTAGTCTAAAGTCACTTTTAAGAAATAATATAATACAAATATACTTATACATACGTATGTAGTATATTTGTATTATATTATTTATACATCTGTTATTTTAAAATTAGCATTAACAACCCATATAAAAAAAAAAACACTGGCCTCTAAATAACATACATTATACTGATAGACTGCAAAATTATGACAAGGCAACTGAAAAAATATAAGAGACGTCATTTATTGTTGTTTTATCAAATAGATTTTTAATTGCTTATATTTATTTAAAAGATATATTAAGATTCCTTACTTTGTGGAAATTAAGTATCTAAACTAATAAAGTACAGTTCATCGCTATTAATTTTAACACTTCGTGATTGAAAAAGTTGGATTTATTTCTAAAGATTTGTCTGTCTTTTGCCTTTTTTATATTTTTAAGTATAATTATTGGAAAATGAATTTTAAATAAATCACTAGTATTGTAACTTTTTATACAAATGATTATCTGTTTTCGTATTAAACATGTTATTATAAATATATTATTAACTACCCTTAGTAATTGACATTAATAATTGATGAAATAAAATTGTAATACTTACTAACTGCTTGAAAGTTAGTTTTTGAGTAAATCAGTTTAAGGAAAATAAATTAAAAAATAAGCACTACCTACACTTTTTTGTTTTGACAAGTTATTCTACTCTAAAACACAACTCAACTAGCTATAAATAAAATTTGTAAATGCTTTATGAGCTTTAAACAAGATTGCAATAAGTGTGATTTTACGAATTTTTAGTGCTTGGCAATAATTTAATACAATATTATAGAACGGGGATTAGCGCGTACTTGCTTATATACCTTTAGGGCTTGACGTTTCGACCGGGTTACACAGGCCGTGGTCGCAAACAGACTCGTTTTAAAAGTTATTGATTTAATACAAGTAAAATTGATAGAGAATATACTGAAAGAATATCTATAAATGTATATTGGACTTGAAAAAATAAAACACTACTTGAAACTTTCTACACGGTAACTCACGGAAACTAGTATTGGCAGGTATAGGTAGGTATAGATACAACTAGGTAGCTATTAATGATATGATTCTATACTGTTATTGTAGATAGCCAAATTACATTTTTACTAACAAGATTATAGTTTACTTTTAATTATGACAAAACTTTGATATCGTCTTAATTTCAAAGCAGTAATGTCCATTATCGTAGGTATTTATGCTATTACGAAATTCTACAAGTAAACTTGGGAAAGCGCCATCTACTCTAGCGTTTTCATAACTTTTTGTAGAACCATTGTGATGCAATATTATGATCATATATTTTGGCCATGCTATCGCCAACGTCCATACCACGTTGAATACACCGGTTCTCGTCCGATCACCGAAGTTAAGCAACATCGGGCGCGGTTAGTACTTGGATGGGTGACCGCCTGGGAATACCGCGTGTCGTTGGCCTTTTGCTTTTTTGATTATATTTTTGCGTTAAATATATTAAGTATGCAAATTATGGATATTAAAATAATAATCTTAAACAAAAAATTTAATCATTAACATTTTTATTACTATTTTCAACCAATATCGTCCCCCTGCAGGACAAAGGCCTCCCTTCCCTTCTTTCAATTCTCCCGGTTTTGGGCACATCATGTTAACACATCTAACTTTATTGTCAGTTAGGTTGTAATCTCACTTATTTATTTATTAATTTTCCACTTCACTAATCACTATAAGAGTAATCCTAATGTGACACGTGACACTGCAGGAAATTAAAAATAGTTATCTCAACTTAATATTCAGTAAACCTTACATTTATTTAAATTATTCAATATGATTTTAATATGTAAGTATCAAAAACATTAATTATGCCAGTTTACATAACATAAAGAAACATATTAAGAGATTAATACAAGAAAAAAGATGATACAATTTTATACAAACGTTTAAACATAAAAGCCTGATGAAAAACATCTTGCTCGTTATTATTTGTAATCATCTTTTTGAAATGCTAGCTGAGTAGGTAAACAATCAACAAATTATCAAAGAATTTAATTGAAAAAAAGCAAAAGTTATTGATTTGATTTATTTTATACATTACAGTGTAAAATATTTCAGTATTACTTTTGCTGAAGTAATATACACAAAACCAATTTGTTGTATAATTATCTTATGGTAATGTTCTAAAACTTTGATATTAATATTGTTCTTATTCCGGAGCAGTAAAGCTCATTTTTAAGTAACACAAAATTGCAGGGTATTTTTATCGCTATCGACTGATTGTCTGTACTACCATTTGTTGTTTTAAGAACATTACGCTCATGTATTTCGGTTCAGCTATCGCCAACGTCCATACCACGTTGAATACACCGGTTCTCGTCCGATCACCGAAGTTAAGCAACATCGGGCGCGGTTAGTACTTGGATGGGTGACCGCCTGGGAATACCGCGTGTCGTTGGCCTTTTGCCTTTTTGATTATATTTTTGTGTTAAATATATTATGCGTATTTTGAAAATTAGAATAATAATCCTTTAAAAAAGTATGAATATAACACAATTACATAACTAACTTTATTATTTATGCAAGTTGTAACTTATTTGTTTATTTATTATCCCCTTAAACGATATTTATAGGACGTATCCTATCCTACTGCTTCAATTCAAAAATTTCAATATATGTACTTAGTTTCTACATTGTTACATTAATATAGTTAACTAAATGTAATATTCGGTAAATTTTACATTATCTGTACATACATTTAATCATGACCGCTTGATTTAAAAATTTTATTCAATATATTTTTAAAAAATATCAAATAGTTCCTGTTCTTTTACCCAGCTCTATCATACAAACTGTAATGTATGTGGTGTTAGTATGTCATCATGTTTCTCATCATTTCAGTAGATAACAGTAGAATACCAATTTGTTGTAAATATACAGTTGTTTATTTTTAGATTTAAATAAATATTTAAAAACTTGTATATTAATATAGTTCTTATTTCAAACCAGTAAGGTTCATTTCTAAGTAACACATTTTTAAACTTTTAGCAGTAAATCACTAAAAGCGCCATCTACCGATTGTCTCTACAACTGCTTGAAGAACATTACTGTCTTGTATTTCGGTCATGCTACCGCCAACGTCCATACCACGTTGAATACACCGGTTCTCGTCCGATCACCGAAGTTAAGCAACATCGGGCGCGGTTAGTACTTGGATGGGTGACCGCCTGGGAATACCGCGTGTCGTTGGCCTTTTGCTTTTTTGATTATATTTTTGCGTTAAATATATTAAGTATGCAAATTATGGATATTAAAATAATAATCTCAAACAAAAAATTTAATCATTAACATTTTTATTACTATTTTCAACCAATATCGTCCCCCTGCAGGACAAAGGCCTCCCTTCCCTTCTTTCAATTCTCCCGGTTTTGGGCACATCAGTCATCATGTTAACACATCTAACTTTATTGTCAGTTAAGTTGTAATCTCACTTATTTATTTATTAATTTTCCACTTCACTAATCACTATAAGAGTAATCCTAATGTGACACGTGACACTGCAGGAAATTAAAAATAGTTATCTCAACTTAATATTCAGTAAACCTTACATTTATTTAAATTATTCAATATGATTTTAATATGTAAGTATCAAAAACATTAATTATGCCAGTTTTCATAACATAAAGAAACACATTAAGAGATTAATACAAGAAAAATGATGATACAATTTTATACAAACGTTTAAACATAAAAGCCTGATGAAAAACATCTTGCTCGTTATTATTTGTAATCATTTTTTTGAAATGCTAGCTGAGTAGGTAAACAATCAACAAATTATCAAAGAATACAACTTTTAATTGAAAAAAAGCAAAAGTTATTGATTTGATTTATTTTATACATTACAGTGTAAAATATTTCAGTATTACTTTTGCTGAAGTAATATACACAAAACCAATTTGTTGTATAATTATCTTATGGTAATGTTCTAAAACTTTGATATTAATATTGTTCTTATTCCGGAGCAGTAAAGCTCATTTTTAAGTAACACAAAATTGCAGGGTTTTTTTATCGCTATCGACTGATTGTCTGTACTACCATTTGTTGTTTTAAGAACATTACGCTCATGTATTTCGGTTCAGCTATCGCCAACGTCCATACCACGTTGAATACACCGGTTCTCGTCCGATCACCGAAGTTAAGCAACATCGGGCGCGGTTAGTACTTGGATGGGTGACCGCCTGGGAATACCGCGTGTCGTTGGCCTTTTGCCTTTTTGATTATATTTTTGTGTTAAATATATTATGCGTATTTTGAAAATTAGAATAATAATCCTTTAAAAAAGTATGAATATAACACAATTACATAACTAACTTTATTATTTATGCAAGTTGTAACTTATTTGTTTATTTATTATCCCCTTAAACGATATTTATAGGACGTATCCTATCCTACTGCTTCAATTCAAAAACTTCAATATATGTACTTAGTTTCTACATTGTTACATTAATATAGTTAACTAAATGTAATATTCGGTAAATTTTACATTATCTGTACATACATTTAATCATGACCGCTTGATTTAAAAATTTTATTCAATGTATTTTTAAAAAATATCAAATAGTTCCTGTTCTTTTACCCAGCTCTATCATACAAACTGTAATGTATGTGGTGTTAGTATGTCATCATGTTTCTCATCATTTCAGTAGATAACAGTAGAATACCAATTTGTTGTAAATATACAGTTGTTTATTTTTAGATTTAAATAAATATTTAAAAACTTGTATATTAATATAGTTCTTATTTCAAACCAGTAAGGTTCATTTCTAAGTAACACATTTTTAAACTTTTAGCAGTAAATCACTAAAAGCGCCATCTACCGATTGTCTCTACAACTGCTTGAAGAACATTACTGTCTTGTATTTCGGTCTTGCTACCGCCAACGTCCATACCACGTTGAATACACCGGTTCTCGTCCGATCACCGAAGTTAAGCAACATCGGGCGCGGTTAGTACTTGGATGGGTGACCGCCTGGGAATACCGCGTGTCGTTGGCCTTTTGCTATTTTGATATCGTATTTGGAAATTAAAATAGTAATAGTCTTTTACTAAGTATTATAACACATTAACATAACTAACTTTATTATGTATCACCTAATTTATTTACGGAATTTGGAATTGTTGTAATTTGTTTATTTATAAGCCCCTTAAAAGATCCTAACAGGAGTTATCCTACTGCTAAAATTAAAAAACTTAATATATAGTTTCTGCATTGTTGCATTATCGGTACATACATTTAAAGAATACAGGCTTGTTTTTAAAAAAAACTGATTATTTGTGTTTATTTAGTAATATCAAAGAAGCCCTGTTTTTTATAATACAAAGTTCTATTAATTAACACTCACTAACATGTAAAAAGATTAATTCAAGAAAAAACATGATACGCTTTTATTCAAACCTTAAATCAAGACAGTATACAAATAAAATCCTTCTCGATTTTATGTATAAACAACTCTCAAGATATTATTTAGCTGAATACTAGTAAACAATCTTGACAAATCGTGTAAGAAAATACAACTGATATACAAAATATAAAATGCTTGTAATTTGAAAAATATACTGTTAAGGTTGTTAACGTTTTTTTTTAAGTAAGTATTTCATCATGTTTCTCAACATTTCAGTAGATAACAATACAATCTGTAAATACACAACCAATTTGTTGTAAATATAGAATTGTTTATTTTTAGATTTAAAATAAAAGTTTTAATACTTGTATAATATAATATGGTTCTTATTTCAAAGCGAGTAAGATTCATTTCTTAGTAATACATTTGTATTTGTGAACAGTAGATAACTGCAAACTTTTAGTTGTAAATCACTGACAGCGCCATCTACTGATTATCTCTACAACTGCTTGAACAACATTACGGTCATGTATTTCGGTAGTGCTATCGCCAACGTCCATACCACGTTGAATACACCGGTTCTCGTCCGATCACCGAAGTTAAGCAACATCGGGCGCGGTTAGTACTTGGATGGGTGACCGCCTGGGAATACCGCGTGTCGTTGGCCTTTTGCCTTTTTGATTATATTTTTGTGTTAAATATATTATGCGTATTTTGAAAATTAGAATAATAATCCTTTAAAAAGTATGAATACTTATAATACATTAACACAACTTTATTATTTATGCAAGTTGTAACTTATTTGTTTATTTATTATCCCCTTAAACGATATTTATAGCACGTATCCTATCCTACTGCTTCAATAAAATTCAAAAACTGCAATATACTTATACATCAGCCACTTTAAAGAAATAATGACCGTGCTTTGGGTTTATGAACCTTAATTCAATGACTAACAGTTCAGTTTCCATCACATTCAAATTACTTTTAGGCCCTTTTCGGTAATATTTGTCATTCTAAAATGAACTTAAACACGTGTTGTCAAAGTTGATAATTGCGTAATTAGTAATAACGTTTAATTCTCTTTCCAGATTGGCTTTAGTATAGCTTCTACATTGTTGCATTAAAATAGTTAACTAAATGTAATATTCGGTAAATTTTACATTATCTGTACATGCATTTAATCATGAAACGCTTGTTTTAAAAATTGTATTCAATACCTATATTTTTAAAAAATATCAAATAGTTCCTGTTCTTTAACACCCAGCTCTATCATACAAACTGTAATGTATGTGGTAAAATATTGAAAAAAAAATCAGGAGAACCTATAACTAAATAACATAGGTACATTTTATTATTGTACAAAAGTTGATAAAAACAATTTTCAAAATGTTATTTAGCTGAATACTAGTAAACAATCTTGACAAATCGTTAATTAGAAAATACAACTGATTTACAAAATATAAAATGATTGTAATTTGAAAAATATACTGTCAAGGTTGTTAACTTTTTTTTTAAATTGAGTTCGTCATCATGTTTCTCATCATCTCAGTAGATAACAGTACAATCTGTACATACTTTACCAATTTGTTGTACAGTACAGTTACTGTTACAGTTGTTTATTTTTAGATTTAAATAAATGTTTAAAAACTTGTATTTTAATACAGTTCTTATTTCAAACCAGTAAGGTTAATTTCTAAGTAACACATTTTTATTAGTGAACAGTAGATAACCGCAAACTTTTAGTAGTAAATCACTAAAAGCGCCATCTACCGATTGTCTCTACAAGTTCTTGAAGAACATTACTGTCTTGTATTTCGGTCTTGCTGTCGCCAACGTCCATACCACGTTGAATACACCGGTTCTCGTCCGATCACCGAAGTTAAGCAACATCGGGCGCGGTTAGTACTTGGATGGGTGACCGCCTGGGAATACCGCGTGTCGTTGGCCTTTTGCTATTTTGATATCGTATTTGGAAATTAAAATAGTAATAGTCTTTTACTAAGTATTATAACACATTAACATAACTAACTTTATTATGTATCACCTAATTTATTTACGGAATTTGGAATTGTTGTAATTTGTTTATTTATAAGCCCCTTAAAAGATCCTAACAGGAGTTATCCTACTGCTAAAATTAAAAAACTTAATATATAGTTTCTGCATTGTTGCATTATCGGTACATACATTTAAAGAATACAGGCTTGTTTTTAAAAAAAACTGATTATTTGTGTTTATTTAGTAATATCAAAGAAGCCCTGTTTTTTATAATACAAAGTTCTATTAATTAACACTCACTAACATGTAAAAAGATTAATTCAAGAAAAAACATGATACGCTTTTATTCAAACCTTAAATCAAGACAGTATACAAATAAAATCCTTCTCGATTTTATGTATAAACAACTCTCAAGATATTATTTAGCTGAATACTAGTAAACAATCTTGACAAATCGTGTAAGAAAATACAACTGATATACAAAATATAAAATGCTTGTAATTTGAAAAATATACTGTTAAGGTTGTTAACGTTTTTTTTTAAGTAAGTATTTCATCATGTTTCTCAACATTTCAGTAGATAACAATACAATCTGTAAATACACAACCAATTTGTTGTAAATATAGAATTGTTTATTTTTAGATTTAAAATAAAAGTTTTAATACTTGTATAATATAATATGGTTCTTATTTCAAAGCGAGTAAGATTCATTTCTTAGTAATACATTTGTATTTGTGAACAGTAGATAACTGCAAACTTTTAGTTGTAAATCACTGACAGCGCCATCTACTGATTATCTCTACAACTGCTTGAACAACATTACGGTCATGTATTTCGGTAGTGCTATCGCCAACGTCCATACCACGTTGAATACACCGGTTCTCGTCCGATCACCGAAGTTAAGCAACATCGGGCGCGGTTAGTACTTGGATGGGTGACCGCCTGGGAATACCGCGTGTCGTTGGCCTTTTGCCTTTTTGATTATATTTTTGTGTTAAATATATTATGCGTATTTTGAAAATTAGAATAATAATCCTTTAAAAAGTATGAATACTTATAATACATTAACACAACTTTATTATTTATGCAAGTTGTAACTTATTTGTTTATTTATTATCCCCTTAAACGATATTTATAGCACGTATCCTATCCTACTGCTTCAATAAAATTCAAAAACTGCAATATACTTATACATCAGCCACTTTAAAGAAATAATGACCGTGCTTTGGGTTTATGAACCTTAATTCAATGACTAACAGTTCAGTTTCCATCACATTCAAATTACTTTTAGGCCCTTTTCGGTAATATTTGTCATTCTAAAATGAACTTAAACACGTGTTGTCAAAGTTGATAATTGCGTAATTAGTAATAACGTTTAATTCTCTTTCCAGATTGGCTTTAGTATAGCTTCTACATTGTTGCATTAAAATAGTTAACTAAATGTAATATTCGGTAAATTTTACATTATCTGTACATGCATTTAATCATGAAACGCTTGTTTTAAAAATTGTATTCAATACCTATATTTTTAAAAAATATCAAATAGTTCCTGTTCTTTAACACCCAGCTCTATCATACAAACTGTAATGTATGTGGTAAAATATTGAAAAAAAAATCAGGAGAACCTATAACTAAATAACATAGGTACATTTTATTATTGTACAAAAGTTGATAAAAACAATTTTCAAAATGTTATTTAGCTGAATACTAGTAAACAATCTTGACAAATCGTTAATTAGAAAATACAACTGATTTACAAAATATAAAATGATTGTAATTTGAAAAATATACTGTCAAGGTTGTTAACTTTTTTTTTAAATTGAGTTCGTCATCATGTTTCTCATCATCTCAGTAGATAACAGTACAATCTGTACATACTTTACCAATTTGTTGTACAGTACAGTTACTGTTACAGTTGTTTATTTTTAGATTTAAATAAATGTTTAAAAACTTGTATTTTAATACAGTTCTTATTTCAAACCAGTAAGGTTAATTTCTAAGTAACACATTTTTATTAGTGAACAGTAGATAACCGCAAACTTTTAGTAGTAAATCACTAAAAGCGCCATCTACCGATTGTCTCTACAAGTTCTTGAAGAACATTACTGTCTTGTATTTCGGTCTTGCTGTCGCCAACGTCCATACCACGTTGAATACACCGGTTCTCGTCCGATCACCGAAGTTAAGCAACATCGGGCGCGGTTAGTACTTGGATGGGTGACCGCCTGGGAATACCGCGTGTCGTTGGCCTTTTGCCTTTTTGATTATTTTATTTAAAATAAAACTTTAAAACTTGTATATTAATATAGTTCTTATTTCAAAGCAAGTAAGATTCATTTGTTAAGTAATATAATTTTGTAATTTTTTACTCAGCATCTTCACTTAGTTATGTATTTTTGGCAAGGGCTGTATTCTAATTTAAAATTCATCAAGTTTTTCTATACTCACTAAGTTTAGTGGGGCCTGGCGACCCGTAACACAGGTATCTTTTATAACTACATCGGGCACCAGTCTCTCACAAATGCTTAGAATATTAAATATTAGATATTTCCTACTGTAATTACTGTCATTTGTGAATAGAAAATAAATAAAAAAATATTATTATTATTTCTTAGCACATTTTTATTTGTGAAGTGTAGATAATTGTAAACTTAGTTGTAAATTATTAAGAGCGCCATCTATTGATTGTCTCTACAACTGCTTGAACAACATTACGGTCATGTATTTCGGTTGCGCTATCGCCAACGTCCATACCACGTTGAATACACCGGTTCTCGTCCGATCACCGAAGTTAAGCAACATCGGGCGCGGTTAGTACTTGGATGGGTGACCGCCTGGGAATACCGCGTGTCGTTGGCCTTTTGCCTTTTTTCAGTATATTTTTCTTTTAATATAATTAATATGGACATTGTAAGAAATACATTTTCATTAAATGTTACCATAACTTTAGTTTATTTTTTCAGTTTGTTGAATGCTTCTCCCATGCTACGTTGATTTAGCTAAATAAACGCCTATTTGATCTCTATAACCCATTTTACTGGGTAACACAGTATCCAATAGTAAGACTAGCTATCAGAATTTTATTGACTTCACTACTGTCAAAGATCAGTCAGGCCAAACAAGTTTAAAATAAAAACTAAAATATTTAAACTTAATTTTTAAAATACTATTTTATTTATTTATAGGATGCCTGGAGGCTTAAGAGCAAGCAAGTGAAGGGGATTCGATCAAACCTATAGACAACTATAGAAGAAATTAAAAATGGTGGTGGCTTTTAGTGCAAGAAATGGTGAAGGAAATTATTTAGGCAAACAAAAATATAATTAAGGAAAAAAAACCTTTGTAGGTGTCAAATTATTTGTTGTTAATCAAATAGCTATGTAAATAAGTTTAATATTTTAAAGGAATTAAAAAAGATTAAACTCAAAAGTCATATTATGTGACTCTTCTAGAAATTATTATAATGAATATTGGAAATTCTTTATTTGCTCATATTGTTAAAGGTAAAGGGAGTATATGTATAAAATAATAACATTTAGTTATTGTAATGTTACTAATAAAATTAGTGAGGTGTCACAAATATTACCAAGTGTGATAATAAATAAATAAAATGTTACTGCAACTTTTGTATAATTTTTGTTACCATGTTTATAAATGAGATTGTTATATTTAATTGGTTTTAATAAATTATATTTTTATACCTTTGGTTTTTATTTTTAAACATAGTATACCTATTGATGAACTTCAGTTTGGTCTATATAATATATACATATGCAAATGTTATCGTTGATTGTTTGAAATAACCCACCTTGGGAGTCCTAACTACTATTATTATTAATACGAAACTTTAGTTTATTAACATGCATAATAACAAAATGTCCCTATACATCAGGAAATTAAATTAAAAAAAATAACATGTTGTAGGTACATTTAATTTTGAAAATTTCTAAACTCGACATCACATATTTTGTTTTTAAAATAAATTAAAGTTATCGAATATCCCTTTGTAGGTTACATAGTGGCTCTGTAAAATAGTGTATTCAGCTGAATCCGGTGAGACTGGAAGCCGACCCCAACATAGCTTGGCGAAAAGGCTAAGCCAAAGAAAGTACTTGATATTTGTTTTTCCTTTATCCTATTCAATACTTAAATCTAATACAAGAACACACAAAGACTAAAATTAAATCTTATATAAATAAATAAAACTAACACGCGTCAAAAAACTCATCGTCATCCTTGTCAATGGCGGGAAACGTGCCCAGAAGGCTGGCAGCATTGCCACGTTGAATGGCTATGCCGATTCTCTGTGCAAGGAACAAACCAGCTCTCTGATCACGAGTAGAGTCTACCAAACGTTTTGACAGTTCTTTTAAGATTTCGTGCACTCGGACCCCATGACACCCTATTTCTGACAGGCCCCTTGTCATTGGTTAGTTTTGTCGCTCCGTCCTTTTTCAGGGTTTTATTTCAACATGCAATAAAACGTTCTACCGACACAGTATTTAGTGAGTTCGATGCGTGCAGACGCAAGGTGCATAGCTTATGTAAATTAAATATAGTAGCTAGTATTAAAGTATTTCCAATTTATTGTTTCGAGTGTATCAAGTGAATATATTTTATTGTGATGGCCTACAGAAACTTCAAAGTCCTTCCGAAATGGTGAATAATTTTTTAATTTTTTTTTATACTACCTTGTACATACCTCTAAAAAGACACCCATTTTATTTAATTTTTCGTGTTTACTTACTTAATTTTTATATATCTATATAAGTAGATAGATTATTTTTTTGAGATTGTCACTATTTAATCAATTCTAAATAATATTACCACAAAAATGTGGAGCTCGACATAGTAAATAAATAATAATTAATAGAAATTAAAATAAATGACGAGTAGTAGAGATGAATGGACTGAATACGCATTGCGCCGACCGCAAATAAATAGGAACAGGGCAGGGAGATAATGATGAGTAAGTTACATCAATAAGAAAATAATTTCGTAAATAGATAAGTTCCGTTTTATGTTATTTCTCCATGCATTATAAAATATCCTGTTCGGGAATCGAACCCGCAACACGTCTCACCAGGCACAGTGGTACCACACCTTGCAGTGATCTACGAGGGATCACGCGGTCATTTTTGCATTGAAAACCAATTACATTTTAATTAGTATGAACCCAGGCGCGGTCGCAGCCTGAAATTTTGGAGGGGTCACTCACTACACTAATAAAAAATAGGTATAAGGAATCAAAGGAATGAAATAAACATAATTGCACAAGACACAATTTTATTTTATACATTACCATTATTTATAACACAAATGGAAGTCGTCTTTTTGTATTTGCGAATCGGGTGATAATATTTGAGACGTCTGGTACTATTTCCGGGTGAATGTTTAGAAGAGCTAAACCTGTTAATATCAGCCTGTTGCAGTCCACTGCTGGACATAGGCCTCCCCCAAGGAACGCCACAGCGCACGATCTCCCGCCCTTTGCATCCAGTCACTGCCAGCTGCCTTCTTCAGGTCATCGGTCCATCTAGCCGGGGGGCGTCCTACACTACGTTTGCCTAAACGTGGTCTCCATTCGAGAACCTTCCTGCTCCACCTCTCGTCGGTTCTGCGACAGATATGTCCAGCAGTGGACTACAACAGGCTGATATTATGATGATGATGATGAAACCTGTTAATCGCTCTTCTAACATGTTAGCTCTCAACCACGTTTTTACACACCTAAGCGTAGAAAAGGATCGCTCTGCTGTCGCACCACTTAAGGGAAGAGTTGGGTATAAATCATCATCACAAACTTCGATGGTAGAAACTACACACTTGGGAAGTTTCGTATCAGCATTTTCTGTGACCTCCCGACCATTATTATAAAATTATCATTAATGAAGCACTGTTCTTCAAATTAAATTATATGTAGTAAGTATTCGACAATTAACTAGGTACCTAATATTTTAATTTTTCCTCAATCACAAAACTTAACAACAAGAATCACAATTCACAACTACTTAAGTAGACAACCTTTATCTTGAATCTTTACAATAAACCGACAAACTAAATATTAGAATATTGTTATACAATCTTTAGCACTAAAACTACGTAGTTCGGTTCCTTGTTTCTAAACTAAATGTCATTTCCAAGTTATTTTGGCCATCGTACGTAGTTCATAAAAACACCACTAGATGTCAGCAAACTATAAATTTATCGTTGTCAGGGATTATAGCTAGAAATTACCTGTTATTATTTGGCTATTTTTTGAAATTTTTCGATTTGACCTTAGATTTTGGGGAAAACTAGTTTACAAAATGACCTCATGTTTGTTGCTTCTAGAAAATAGAAGTAAGTAGATGTCATAATCTCTAAAATTTAGAAAAAAGAACGGATAAAAATAGGTCAGTAATAAAATTGTTAATTAAAATAACTACACTGATAATGAATACTGTACATAGGTTATTTTAATTTATTTATATTAATATGCATAGGCATATTAATAATATAAAGAATTGCATATAATTATTTTTCATTGTTTGTGTAAAACAAACAACAACAGACTGTGATCAGTGAAAGGCGTAATTATGTAAATTTAACTTTATAAGTATTATGTATCACTCCCAATATACCTGCATCTACCTACATGTAGGTACATACAATTAATTACTGGAAAGAAAGGAGAAAGAAACATTTTAAGACTTGGGAATCCTGGACCAATAAACAACTACTTGCAACAAAGATTTATTAAGTTTTGGAAACTTAAGTACATACAATAATAATCCAGCCTATAAACGTCCCATTGCTGGGCACAGGCCTCTTCCCATGTAGAGAAGGCACGAGCATTGATCACCACGCTTGCTCCTTGCGGATTGGCGATTTCAGATCCTAAATTTTGGAATCCAGGTTAAGCACATATTATATCATTTTAATAATAAAAAAGTCGGTTTTAATGTAATAAAGGTAACAAACACTTTGATTTGCAGCTATTTATGGATCATGCCTGCATTAATTTTAATTGCATTGTACAAAGGTCACTTGCAAGTTCAAACTGCTTCCCACGGTTATTAATTATTACTTAATGATGAACTCTGTTTGCATACACTAAGACTTGTTTACCTCATATACATTTCTGAGAATTGACTCCATAAAGAAAAAATCGTTACATAAAAGTCAATTTATATTGACGCAATGGCCTTGCAGTCAAATATTACAGAACTATATAGGCCATCTTGATCAGTTATTTTTAGAGTACAAAAAAACCCTGTAGTCGATCAACACTACAAGCAAAAAAAATAGCTACGGAGATTTGGAGCTAATATTTGTCCTATGCGGGGATCGAACCCGCTCGACGTTGTGGAGTGGTAGTTAGCTAGTGGCTTCCACCACTCTCCTATACGTGCAATCAAAAAATAGCTAAATACCTTAATAAATTATAATCTATGTCAAGCTAGTTATATCTTACCGAGGTAGCATTTAAGTAGGAATTTAGCAAACTACTATCTTCTTTAGGGACTATCTAGCTCATCTTCTGCCTAGTCTTATTTCCAATCTATCTTGGGGTCGGCTGCCAGTCTCACCGGATTCAGCTGAATACCGTATTTTACATGGAGCGACTGCCTATCTGACCTCCACAACCCATTTTACTTGGTTAGACAGTATCCCATAGTAAGACTGTGACAACTATCTACAGATCAGTTATTCAGAGTTTGAATAACAGGATCATCATTTAAACCTATATGTTTCAGTGTAAGCTCTTCGGACACCTACCCCCTGACTCCAGAACAGGTCCAGTTCTACCAGGATAACGGATACCTGGTCATCAAGGGACTCATCAGTTTACCAGCTCTTGATAGTTACAGGTAAATATTGATTCCCCAGTTTCTGAAACGTTGATCAACACAAAATTTAGTCACCAAATAATTACTCAACTGTCAAACCTCATTTCAACCGCTGTTATTGGTTGTTTGTCTTTTTTTCAACCATTCACAATCATGATCAGTTGATTTGACAACAGATTAAGTTGATCGGCCTTTAGAAACCGGGGGTAAACAGGGTGTTAAGAAAACCCTGTCCGATCCGTGAAGGTGTTGTTAGTTATCGATATATGATTACAAAAATGTAAAAAAAATTAAAACCTAAAAATATTTTTTTTCTCCAAAGTCGAGATAGAGAGTCGGCGTCGTCACAAATGCTACCTAATTACCAAACTAAAGGCCCCCAAAAATATCGACGAAATTGGTGTTGTAGATTTGTTTTAGGGAATTTCGGGGCAAAAAATGGTTATTACAAAATTCATTATTATTGTTTCTATCATGAATTTTCCAAATTTGATATTTTATTTGGGCATGTGATTGTGAGCCCTATATCACCCTTTCGGGTCGGACAGGGTTTTCTTAACATTCTGTATAATATTACAAAACTGCATGGAGGTTTTACCTACTTACTTAAATATAAACGGACTATAGTATGCAATGAATCGATTTGTAAGTTGTCTGTCGCATTAAGTATCATAAAATTATATTTAAGTATAATTTAATAAATATATAAACAAATTAATCCGTGTATTAAGTGACACAATAATTTAAGATTATGTAGGTAGGTACCTAAGTATTTTTTACTCAGAATTTCTTTCATAATGCATATTGATGTGTTGGGATATTATTTTAAAGAAGATTATTTTATTGCACATTCTTAATCACACGTCATGGATATAAGCCGCTTGCAGTGGACCGTGATTATAGTTTTGTTTACATTGACATTGATGTAAGTACTTAGGTACTTTGTAAAGTATGCTAATCAGCTTTTGTATTTAAATTTATTAGGTAAATTAAGACAAAAAGGATATTTGGGTCGATTACCCCGTATTTTTTTAAATTCACAAATCTTGTGCATTCTAAGAAGGTCAAGATTGGCAAATGTTTGATAATATTTCGTTGTGTTCCTCGATAAAGGAAGGGACAATTTCCCTGTAGATGTATGTATTTCAGTCAATCACGTCAATTCCATACCAAATATGATATAAGTACCTAGATCAAATAGGATTTAGGTGTGACATATTATTTTTTTCAAGGTAGAAAACCAAATTGGCGATAGTCATTTGTTTTCCTCTATTCTAGGCAACGTTTCAAAGATGTATGTAACGGGAGGGTCAAGAAAGGAGTTGTAACGGTGGTCAAGGATCGAGCGCTGAGCAAGACGAAGACAAACCCTGAAGATTATATTAATAAGGTAAGCCTTTTGACATTATTACAACACTAGCTGTTCCCCGCGATTTTACTCGCGTAGGTACTGTACGCGACTTTCTTATTGACAACATGTTTTTCGTGATTTTTGTTACAATGTTTTATAGATATTTTGATATTCGGAGACAAGAACCGACGAAGACCCGTTTTTTAGTTAGGCATTAATGGTGTAACTAACTCTATTTTTTTATATTAAAAATTTAAGTTTATACAATTGTAATTATACAATTAATTAATTAAATAATATTGTAATTATACGCAAATTAAGTATCTTTTTAATGCTTTATATATGGTAAGTAATACCTAATCAACCTACCTTTAAAAAACTAACTGGTAAAACCAAGAAATAAGATATTATTCCTTGCAATTTTTTTATGTAAAAATTAATTATTATAATTTCGATAAACCTGTCTCAAACAGTTTTTAAACATAAAAAAATACTTAATATTAAATTAAATTAACATCAATTCTATATAAGTATTTACTTAGTTATATTACGTGTAAGCGAACATGTATTTAATATACATATTATTATGAGATTCTGAATTTTTTATATCTCCTGCAATTTATGCATCGATTTCAAAAATCGTAATCGTGTAATTTTTCTTTGATAGAATATCGAAGAAAAAATATTTTATTACTATAAAAAGTATTATTATATAATACCTCCCCCATATAACATTGAAGTGGTTTCCTTTTTTACATTTACTAGCTGTGCCCCGGAGTTTCATGCGGGTGGGTATCAGAAGTTTTTGTCATACTATTCGGGGCGGACACGAATCCAACCAATCAAACCTGATGTAAATCTGTCAACCAGTTCTTGACAACGGCGTAACTAACTCAACTTTGTTTAATGTCTAAAGAAGATGGAGTAATAATTTCAATTGTCTCCTTAGATCCAGGAGCTGCTGTACGATGACGTGTACAGCACGTACTCGGAGGACCCTCGCGTGTTGCACGTGGTGGCGCAGCTGGTGGGCGACAACCTGACGGCCGTCAACTGCATGCTCATCAACAAGCCGCCGGGGACCAGCGAGCACCCGCCGCATCAGGTAATATGGAACTGTAGGTTTCCCTTTATAGGCAGTAATCACAGGTTTTAGAATCTATAGGAATCCGAGCATTATTTTGTCTGCGGCGACTAAGGTTAGAGGAGGCCTTTACTCCACATCTCTGGTAGGTCCTTAGATCCAATAGGAAATTTTAGGTTTCTCATCACCCTAGTCAGACTGAAGCAAGGTTATAATGATAAAGATCTAAGCTGTGACCGTCGGCTTAGGAGGCCCATCAAAATATTACCACTTAATAATAACGTAAAGGTACCTAAAGGTAACAACTTGTCGTACAAGTTCGTTAAATATCCTAAAACCCAAACCTACTTTAATTGATCAAAAAATATCCTCTATAATGTAGATTAAAAGTTAAACCGCGATATTTAAAAATAAGACCATTTGTAACATCAACATTAACTTAATCAAAGTAAATAAAATCCTTCAAGCCTTCGTTATCTTCATATTTTCCATCTTTTGTTACCAGGACCAGTTCTACTTCCCATTCGGACCTGCCCACAAGATCGTGGGTACCTGGACAGCCATAGACCCGGTGGATATGAACAATGGCTGCCTGTACGTGGTGCCCGGCTCCCACAAACCGAACATACTGTATGATCATACTGATGAAATTAATGTAAGTGGAAAATACCTACATTTCTTTATTTTACTACTAAAAGCGAGAGTCTCAAGAAAAAAATCTACTCCATTCTTAATTTATGCATACCTAAATATTTGATTAAAGTAAAGTTAACATGGACTAATACTATATGTCTTGGTGTTAAGAGTCATAAGACTATGTAATTTTTCAAATGCCATTTTTTTCTTCACAAGCTTTCTATTAACTTGCGATGTGTAAGTATATTGTATGTATTTAAGTAGGTATGTATGTAAATATATATGATTTAAAAGCTTGTGTTTAAAAACACATTTTTAAAATACTTATGTCAGTTTCAAATAGTTGGTATATTTGAACACTTGTAACTCCAAAACCTAATCCACCAGGACAGCAAGCTGTTCTTCACGACGATCGTGAACGCGGGGCAGGTGGCCCCCGAGCACAAGCGCGTGCACCTGGAAATGGCCCCCGGGGACACCGTGTTCTTTGCGCCCAACTTAGTGCATGGCTCCAGACCTAATAGGTCTAAGGTATGAGCAGGAAATGATGACGCGAAAGATTTCGTTATCAATGACCAGCTAAAATTAAAAATTGGATGACGAAAGTAAAATAATCTAATAGCATTCATTTGAAAATGTCTTAAGAAATCATAAACCATAAATTTAAATATTTCTACCTTTTTATGATGCTGAACTGTGTTGCGCTTTTGAAATATCCACGCATTAATATTTTTTACTGGTGGACAGGAAATAAATATATTGCAACAAAATGTTTTTTTTTTATTATATCGATGCTATTATCGATTCTGAACCGACTCTGAAAATTTAGACGGTCATTGAAAACTAACCCTCTATGTATGTACTTACCAACATACTTAATTACCCTGAAGGGCTACCGCAAAGCCATGACGTGTCACTACGCGAGCAGCGAGTGCAGCTACCATGAGGTGGCAGGCACCAACCAGGCGCGGATAGGCGAGCTGATGGAGGCCGAGCTCCGGAGGAGAGGCAGCCAGCTTAGCTATATTGTGAGTGTCTGATCAATGCTTGTTATCTCTCTGTATACAATATCTCTATAATCAAAGCAAATTTTTCATTGCATGCTAGATGCTTCTATTCTTATGTCCTTCATCATATAGACTTTTTCCCAACTTCCACACCCACTTTACAGAGTAACACAGTATCCCATAGTAATAGTGGTTGTCAGAATTCACTTAACGACTGGCAAAGATCAACGTACGACAGTCGGGACCAACGGCTTAACATGCTTTTCGAAACACGGAGGGGTCTCGGTATGTTATATATGGTCACCCATCCACGGACCAACCGCGGTGAGCGCGGCTTAACCTATATTATTGGTCAAACCGTACAGCTTACAGTTAGCCACGAGCCCCTCATACGTTTGTCAGACAAATTATTAAAAAAAATTAGACATGACAATGTATCTTTTCTTAAGTCCGTACATTATATTTTTTTTTTAATTTCTAGGACATGTGGCGTATCAAAACGAAGCAAGTAAGAGGAGTCAGAAGCAATTTATAATAATAAAGTATTCGGGCAAAAAATGTAAGACAGCATGAAAAACTGTTTAGAAAATTATTAAACAATATTTGATTTAGGTAATTTTACTTAATTAGTAATTACTGGGTCAGAATGTAAGTACATAATATTATTTCTACATTTGTTATATATTTGTACATTGTTAATTTTCTATTCCTTCACTGAAGAAATTTGAGGATCGGGTGAACACTGAAATAAAACCAATTTAGGGAATTAGAAAGATAAAAGGTGTATGCTACTAATAAATTAAGGGGATTTTTAATAATAAAAACCTTTTAAATTATACAAAAATATTTATTTCATTTACAATCTTAGGTACGGTAAACTTACAACTAACTCTTGTAATACTCTTATTCGGTTATTTTAAGTTAATATTCTTCGGAATTATTAAATTATTTCATATTTGTATCTTAAAGCAATTAAAATATTAAACTTATAGGTACATTGTATTTTATATTTATACAAATCTTAAAATAAGCGCTAAATAATAAAAAAAATACCCTTTCAATATATAAGGTGCTATAAAAATATCTGCCACGGCTTTAATGGGAGGTAGTATTGTGTTTATAGATTACAATAGTGAAGAACTTTCGTACCCCGGAACAGTTAATTAAATTTGAGAGAATAAAATAGTTAAATTAACATTGACTCTATTCTGCGTAACGTGGTTCACAAGGTTGAGCGGAGCGGCAACAGTTTATGACACGGGATGGTTTTATACTAATAAATCAATTCAAATTTTTACGTTATTTTTTTTTGTATGAAAAAAAATATGATAAATAATCAATAATTTATCTTTACTATTGTAATCTATAAACACAATACTACCTCCCATTAAAGCCGTGGCAGATGTTTTTATAGCACCTTATATATTTATAATTTGTTTATAATAATTATATTCTAGTTGATTTATTTAAAAGATTTTGTCCCACATTTTTTACAAACTAATTATTATCATCTATTTTATTAGTTAAATCTTAAAAATAAAGTGCAATTTACAGCGATTTGTTTACATAATATTTACATCTTTATTTATTTATATTTTTTTGTAAAAAAACAAATATATTAAGTACAATTACGATAAAGGTGAAAATAACTTATGTTTAAAACTGTGACATGAGACTAGATCCGGTTTGGAAATAAAAAATATAAAAATTATCATGAAATAAAATTCTTAAATTATATCGGTGCATTAAAATGTTGTAGAATGTAGTGTCGGCTAGATAATACAGGGCGATCTAGTATTTGTAACGTCATATTGGTTATTGTTTTATCGATGACGTCAGCGACATCAGTGTTGCAATGAAAAATCTAGAAATTAAACGTTAAATTCTAGCTTTACAACGGTACCTCATGTGTAAACTCTCAATTTTAATATTCAATGTCTACAGAATCGGAAAAGCAGTTGAGTCTTAATATTAGCCAACTATAAAAAGTTTGTAGTTTTCTACATAACTTATCATCAACATAGGACATTTTTAATGATTTCTCCCAACCAAACCATGTCCCATTTGTTGAGCTGCCCAAATTGTCCGTACACCTGCACTTTGGATGACTTGAGGCACGCTAACGAAGCTACCATTAATGTCGCAGCTTACTGGGCCAATGCAATATAATGTAAATCTACCATCGACACGAAAAGAAGAAGAAGAATGATTTTTGCAACTTATCAATTTTAAGCACTTTGCTAATTGTGAGTTGGCCTCAAAAGAGGTGTTTAATTAGATTTACCTCGACTTTTTCGCGACTGTACATAGTTTAACTAAGCCTGTATTATCCAGCCATTGTATGGTAACTAAATATAATCAGATAACTCCGTAGTCCCCCTCAAAAATCTGTAAACAAACAAATCGTTGCAATCAAATAACTATCTATTTTTTATTATTGTTGTTTATGTTACTCTGTTTAATTAATTAATTGAATAATATTAATAAATTACACATATATTTAAATTGTAATTAGTTATTATAAGGTGAAAGTCCCGCATGTTAATTTTCTTTGCATGGCCTAATTAAATGGTGTAATTGAATTACTAATCTAGACTCTAAATATAATCTAGTCGTTATCGTGTAGGAGAAACATAAGGTTAAATGATTTTTAATAAAAGACAAATACTTATAGACTTTAGCATAAAAAATAAATTAAATGCATGCAATTTGCTTGTAATTTGTATGTGATGTTAAATAAAATATCAAAACAGTGTCTAAGAGCGATAGATAATAAATCATGCGAGACTTATAACAAAGTAGCTAGTATAATAAGCGGACAGCATTCATAGCAAAGCGATACAAACTACAGTACGTACTAACTACTTGATTAGGGAGGGAACATTACTATCAAAGACTTGAGTATCATATTTAATTAAACAAACCAGGTTTTTTTTTTATAGCAAATTTAAAAAAAACTAACAATGTAGAAGAGTACCTAAGCTTTTTTAAAAGAATCATTTGTTAACCCAATTAATTTTTAAGCTTTTGTTAATAATGTTCCAAGCAGTAAAGCTGAACTAACACACTTTGGTAATACACATAAACTATGTGAACTTATAAAATTTCTGTCATTAAATATTATTAAGACAAAGTTCACAATATTTCTTTGTTCACAAAATTACTGTAATGATAATAAAATAATAATAATCCAGCCTATAAACGTCCCACTGCTGGGCACAGGCCTCTTTCCATATAGAGAAGGCACGAGCATTGATCACCACGCTTGCTCTCTGCGGATTGGCGATTTCAGATCCCAAATTTTGGAATCCAGGTTTCCTCACGATGTTTTCCTTCACCGTTTGTCAGAAGTGTCTTAGAATAATTAAGAAAGTACATATAACTTTGAAAAAGCCACATTGGTACTTGCCTGGGTTCGAACCTGCAACCTTGTGCATACAAATCCGTTCATTGAACCACTAGGCCACCACGACATTTTATATTACTGTATAATGAAGATTAAATAATAAGTTTTAATTTCAAATAATTTGCCATAATATCTACCAAGGTGCGCTAGCTATCATTATACAAATAGTTTTTAACAACACATGCAAGGCTTTTCTAGATTAGGTAGGTATTCCATTTTGGTAAAACAGCCATTTTAATATATATATTTAATTATCTAAATTCAATTTAGTTACTTGAATTCTGATCAAGATTAAAAACTTATAAAATAATTAGCGTTATCCGTTAATATAGCTATATAACATATATATTGTTATTACTACAGTACTGGCACATTAATAAATTAGCGTTATACAGGGTGTTAAGAAACCCCTGTCCGACCCGAAAGGGTGATAGAGGGTTTCAATCACATGCCCAAATAAAATATCAAATTTGGAAAATTCATGATAGAAACAATAATAATGGATTTTGAAATAACCATTTTTTGCCCCGAAATTCCCTAAATTTAAGAATAAAACAAAAACTACAACACCCATTTCGTTGGTATTTTTGGGGCCTTTTGTTTGGTAATAAGGTAGCATCTGTGACGACGCCGACTCTCTCTCGCGACATTTGAAAAAAAAAAAATTTTAGGTTATAATTTTTTTTTAATTTTTTTCCACCTTTTTGTAATCAGATATCGATACCGAACAACACCTTTACGGATCGGACAGGGGTTTCTTAACACCCTGTATAAATTAAACCCAATTATAATGCAACATATAACTACTAATTTGTACTAAAAGCTTTGAATTATGATAAGGAATATAAAAACAAGCAAAACTATTTTGTCAATGTAAGTTAGTCTTATGAAATTTAAACTAAAATAATTGAATAATTTTTAAGCGCGTTTTTCTGAAGACTATACGTAGAATAAATTGACATTTGTATAATTAACCCAAAAATTACAAAAAATCTAAATCTTAAGCAACTTTACTAATTAGGTACTATCAACTATCAAATTCTGCTCTACTAATTGCTCTCAACACCTCGTCCTTCGACATCCCATACTAAACCTTGATAAGGCCTCTTGACATTTTTTTTAGCATGCTAGTAAATATTAGGATGCTATTCAATTTTTAACACAATCTCTCCAAGTCCCCAACATGCTAGACCACTAATACTCCCTAGCATAATCCACATAGACCCTAACCACTTCACCTTCGTACTTCCTCTGCGACGGCATGAAGTAGAAGTCTGGATGCGCTGCGAGCCCCGCCTCGCCCCTCACCCCTCGCGGCAGGGAGTACGCGCCGCGGGAGGAACGCTCGGAGCGCTCGTGTCGCTCGGCCCGGTCGGACCGCTCGGGCCGGTCAGACCGCTCGGACCGGACCGTGTAGCTAGAAACATAATAGGGATTAAAATAATGAATGCGGACAACATCACATACATTGCTCTGAACCCAAAGTAGCTAAAGCACGCGTGTTATGGAATTCAGAAACAACGAAGGTACCAAACACCCACCCACCCACCCACAAACACCCAGGGGCCCGAGTCTGCTATTTACACTCCGTGTCAGTGTGATCATAGTGGGATGATAGTGTCAACCCAATATGTGCCTAATTTTCGTATTCAGTTAAGCCAACAACAATCATTGGCATGAGTGGCATGAGTGGGACGCGGTGTTGTCAATTTAAATTAAAAATAAAAGTATCAAACATTTTGTAATTATTAATAGGCAACACCGATTGGCACTAATTATTAATAATCGTTTCTTATGTTGCAAAAAATTGTATTAATTGTTTTTTGAATACTAATTAATTGTAAAAGCCCATACAATATGTAATATCTATTAAAAACTTGTAAATAAGGATAATTATGTTTTAAAAAAGGAAAGTTTTCGTTGAAATTGACACATTGTCTATGAAAAATAAAAATGTTTAGCCATAGATATGAGAGTCAAAAGCAAATTTAAGTAACATATTACATCCTACTCTATGCAACTCTCTGACTTATTTATAGTTATCTGTGTATGCAACTGCTGTCAAAAAATAGCGGAATACGAAATTGTACCGGCCATCGGTCATATTCACTCAACTCTCGGCTCAATCGTTCCAATGGCCAATTATGACGTTTTGACAGTTAGTAGAATGCCAATTATCGTAAAATGGTCCCACTAGCCCCACCCACTCAGACGATTCAAGCAGATGTAAATAGCAGACTCGGGCCCCTGACCCGAGGCAATGTAGAAAAGTTGGTTTCTACTATTGACCCGTCCGGGAATTGAACCCGAGACGATGCGTTCACCACTCGACCACAGAGGTCGTCAAAGGGATGACAACTAATTTTCATTTTTACATCGATCTTTTAGATAATAAAAAATATTAATTAAACACGTATTTTTTCTTTAGCCCGTAAACAAAAAATCATAAAGATACAGTTAGTACCTACAATTCTCGCTTAACGTCGAGTCTAAGCAAAAATTGTACCAAGCCGTACGTAACAAGTACGGCTGTACGTAACAAGCCCCCACTAACGAACTTTTAAGCAGTTTATCTTCGTATTTTATTTTAATTATCTAAATGGCGGACTAAATTTTATGTTTACTTTCATAGCCAGTCATCTACCCTATTGTAAGATATTGTTGTGTTATGTATTTTGAATGTTTTAGTGAAAGAGGCTCCATCTGTGTGTCAGTATGCCTGTCTGTCTATTATTCTATTACACTTACTTTTACATAAAAAAACACATATTTTGTTAATGAAGTTCAGAAACATAACTAAATGTAACGATTTTATGTTCATATAAGAAAAAAAGCAATAATATCGTCGTAACCTTAACAACGTTTTATTACTATTTTCCTACCATAAACAGTCAATATATGGACATGAAGTACTTATAAAAGATTTATTTGATTATAATAAATTAATAATAATAATAATATAAATAAATAAAATAGAAAAACTATTGCAATAATAAACTGAATTAATAATACATTGACCATATATAATACTTTGACCTTGACAGAATATAGCTTTTGCGGTGATTGAACCTATTTTTGATAACAGCTGTCGATAATAAGCCGATTATATTACCAAACAACGTACAGGGGCCCGAGTCTGCTATTTACACTCCGTGTTACTATGATCATAGTGGGATGATAGTGTCAACCCAATATGTGCCTAATTTTCGTATTCAGTTAAGCCAACAACAATCAGTGGCATACTGGCATGAGTGGGATGCGGTGTTGTCAATTTAAATTAAAAATAAAAGTATCAAACATTTTGTAATTATTAATAGGCAACACCGATTAGCACTAATTATTAATAATCGTTTCTTATGTTGCAAAAAATTGTATTAATTGTTTTTTGAATACTAATTAATTGTAAAAGCCCATACAATATGTAATTTCTATTAAAAACTTGTAAATAAGGATAATTATGTTTTAAAAAAGGAAAGTTTTCGTTGAAATTGACACATTGTCTATGAAAAATAAAGAATGTTTAGCCATAGATATGATGCAACCTGATGCAACTGCTGTCAAAAAATAGCGGAATACGAAATTGTACCGGCCATCGGTCATATTCACTCAACTCGCGGCTCAATCGTTCCAATGGCCAATTGTGACGTTTTGACAGTTAGTAGAATGCCAATTATCGTAAAATGGTCCCACTAACCCCACCCACTCAGACGATTCAAGCAAATGTAAATAGCAGACTCGGGCCCCTGGTATTCTATAAATAATACATTCTTTACGTATGGCGTAAAAAAACATATTATTAGTTTGTATAAAGTACTCAAAATAGCATTGACGTAAATTAAAATGCTGTAATACATACAGGGTGTTAAGAAACCCCTGTCCGACCCGAAAGGGTGATATAGGGTTCACAATCACAAGCCCACATTAAATAACAAATTTGGAAAATTCATGATAGAAAAAATAATAATGAAGTTTGAAATAACCATTTTTTTCCTAAATTTGAGATTAAAACAATAACTACAACACCAATTTCGACGGTATTTTTGGGGGCCGTTTGTTTGGCTATTAGGTAGCATCTGTGACGACGCCGATTGCCACTCTCGCATTTTGAGAAAAAAAAAAAAAAGTTTATTTTTTTTTTTCAGTTTTTTGTAATCAGATTTTGATACCTAACAACGCCTTCACGGATCGGACAGGTTTTTCTTAACACCCTGTATAGTATACTTTTGATGACAATAATAGTACAAGTACCGATGTAGTAACACAGAAAATTTATAAAATCTATTTCGAATTAGAAAGAAAAAAAAACAACCAAAAACAAATACATATTTTGATAAATTATCAAAGAAACAAAAAATAGAGATATACCGACCGTGACAGGACTCGAACCTGCAATCTTCGGATCCGAAGTCCGACGCCTTATCCATTAGGCCACACGGTCTGTTGCGAACTGTGTCGAAATTATTTATCCCACGTAACAAACAATTTACCCTCTGAATACACGGTCACCCTATTTGATAAGAAGTAAATCAATATTGTGATTTCGTTTTAGAGAATTGTAGCTTTTAGTACAATAGAATAAGGTTGTTTTTTAATTGTTTCGATGATAATGTTATAGAGAGTTGTTTGTAAATACTAGGGTATGGTTTGGTAGAATTTTAAGTGGTCTTCTAATTGGTTTTAGCAATTGAGGTGTTTGAACTTGTTATTTGAGTGACGATATGTGTTTACCTATGTAAGTACAATGATAACGGAACAATGCTATGATAAGTGTTTGACAGTTCGTATTTTTAGAGTAGATGTGATAATTAGATACAGCAGTGAATATATAATAACTTTTACTTATATTTTACTCAATAATGTAATTTTGGAGCTATTTTTGGTTATTTTATAGTTTACTAGTGTTTTTTTAAATCGTTTTTAATTATCTTTAAACTAAGATAATTTTTTCTTTTTTTTTCGTTTTTTTTTTTTGTAGAAATTATACACAACCATTCAACGTTATTTGCACTTTTATGCGAAATTTTAAGACTTTTACACAAGAACATTTTCTCTATTTAAAGTACCCATACTACTCAATCTATAATTAATTTTCTTTTGGTTATTCGTTATTGTTTGAATTTTTGTTCCATTTCATATTTTTTCTCATTCGACATTGATTTATAGGATGATTTCTGTGTCTTATTAAATGCAATTTATTCAGCCGTTATCGAACACAAATAATATTCGTTACACTTTCATAACTAAAAAAAACGTTTCATAAGATATACAAATAGACAGACAAAAAACAATGGTTAAATAAAATATGAACTCACCCATATTGTCCTCCCCTAGGCCTCTGTAAAGACCTGGTCTCATGGTAATACTGCGCTGCACTATTATGGTGTTTCGGGGTCATGCGGCCATTGGTCCCATGTCCGTTGGCCCCATTGGCCCCCGGTGTATGAGCCATGGGGGTGCTATTGACCCCGTTGGGTTTGGGCATCTTCCCGTTGCTGGGGGCCTTGTTGGCACTGGCGGGTCGCGGCGGCGGGGGGTCGGTGGGACGGAGGGGGGTCGCTCTGTGACGTAGGGGGGCCGTAGACGCGGTACTGTTGTATTTGTCATCGTTCTCAAATGGCTCAAATGCGTAGTTCGTGTTTGCTGTGGAGTAGTCTTTCCATGCTGAGTTTGGTATTAGTTGGTCCTGAAATTTTTAGTGCGTTTTAGTTATTTTGTTATATTTGAGATATATTGCATAATTTACTGTTTTTTAACCTATTTTATAAAAGCAACAACATATTGTGTACATCGTAATTTAGGAATATGTAGGTATTTCAAGTGTGGTTTTAGCAGTAGTCCCAATAGGTTCAGATTGGTCCCAGATGTCTATGGTGTACAGCGTGGTCTGACCTTGGCCCGCGTGCTGGCGCCGGCCCCGCGGTAGAGCGTGCAGGCGGCCTGCAGCATCGCCACCAGCACCAGCGCCCCCACACACCCCACCACCACGTACAGCTTCGTCTCCGCTTTGCCGAAGAACGAACGAGCTCCGTCAGGCGAGTCGTCTATTGGCCGGTTTTGTACCACTGTAGAAAGAACAATACATGTAGTACGTATGTCATGTACTGGTGAAATATGCTAGCCTTAAAGGCAGTTGCCGCCACTAACGCCGAGAAGGCGACGATTACACTACCATGAGGTTGGGCCTGAGTCTGGCAGGCCACCGAGAACGTGATGGAAGCGAAATAATGCGGGTTGCTCACTATACTCCAAACTTGGTCCCCAAGACCCCTTTTAGATTTGTTTAATATATTCCGCAATTTAAGCTTTCGTTTCGCTTTCGTATCGTAGCTTTGTGAACTGTACAGAATTCGACATTCTGGAGATATTTCGAGATCATTTAAAAGTAAGTAATTTTTTTTTAAGGTAGCTACATAAATATTTTTATCGCTCGGCTTTAACCTTCAGGCGCGAGGAAACCATAAATTCTCCAAGTCAATTACACATTACGTGTCACTGATACATAACATTTACAAGTAAGTCAATACTCACAGCTCTGCGGCTCAAACACCAAGAAGTCAGGGTCCACATTCAGGTTCCCGACCCTCCCCTGCGCTAACGTGTCCTTCACCGCTCTCTCCCACTTGTCGGCGTCGTCATCTGTAGTGTTAGCAGAGTCTAGGGCTCGTCCTGTAGCCTCTATGGTGTTTGACTCTATGGATTTGAGGGTCAGTTCCGCGATTATGGCCTTAGTTTCGTTTCTGGAACAAAGGATACAGTGAGAAAAAATTAGTAAATAAAAACCGGCCAAGTAGTACTCGCGCATGAACGATTCCATAGCACTATACAAATTTTTCGTTAAAATCGAGCAAATAAGTAAAAAACAGCGAAAAGCTTGAAAGGCGGTCTTTAATTTTTTATTTATTTTCATTGCTAAAGCGGCAATATAATACACCATATGAAAATTACATACTTAGTAATAGTGCCCCATTAGCATCCATTGCATAAACAACTTTTCGCAGAACCTTTATTTAATCTTGAATGGATTCAAGTTTGGACAGCAGACCTATTGGATCATATTATGTATTCATACTTACTGCATGAACCCATTAACAAGTAGTCCATGGTACCCCTTGTTCTTGCTGATCTGACTGGCGAGACTGTCGACCAGCTGCTTGCTGAGCTCGTCATACTCCTTGCTGTTGGGCGCGGGAGGCTTGAAGTTGTCCGCCAGCCCGGTTATCCGGATGAACAGGGTGTAGGACGCCTGGCCGGGTAGGATGGCTTCTGTTGTTATTTCTTCTTCTACTGGTTCTATATAAACGAAAATTTTGATGAGTATTTGAGTGAATAGGTTATCTCTGAAACCAAGACGGCAAAAACAAACGTGCGTGTTAGTTATTTTTTATTTAGGTACCAAACTTCATTTGGCAAAACCATCTACGAGTATTTTATTTTTCTTCTCTTGTGCAATATTGTTCCAATAAGCCACGTAACAGAACAGTCATATGTATACTATCGAACGTTCATTAATTTTGCATGACTTCGAAGAACTTAAGTCAAATATGTGAGTGTGCTACTTGAAGTAACCTTATTTTTATGTTTTTATAAAAAAAAGGGGAACGTCAAGTAGCAATCTCACAATCAAATTTTGTCTTTATAACACGCCATTAGCACAGCAAATATCTGTACAATCTCTCCCAAATATTGACCAATACATTATACAGTGTTTATTCACTAACCAGGTCCACAAGGTCTGATGCAGACCCTCTCGTCAGTAACGAAGGGTGTCTCCATGTGTTTGCTGGTGCGCTTGTTGACGGGGTCGTAGCCGCCGCCGTGAGACACGAACATCATGTACAGGCATTGCGAGTCCGTGAACGCGAGGTCCTGGGGAGAGACAAGATTAAATCAAATCGTTTATTGCAATCCATAATGTACACTTACATGTGGTAAAAATAGAAAGGTATAGAAACAATATTTTTGACGACCTCCGTGGTCGAATGGCGTACGCACCGGTTTCAAGGTGTCGCTAGCTCTGAGGTCCCGGGTTCGATCCCCGGACGGGTCAATGTAGAAACCAACTTTTCTACATTGTCCCGGGTTTGGGTGTTTGTGGTACCTTCGTTGTTCCTGAATTCTATAACACAAGTGCTTTAGCTACTTACTTTGGGTTCAGAGCAATGTATGTGATGTTGTCCGCATTTATTTATTTATTTTAATATTATGGACCCTGTCGGGCACAGCAAATTTTTTAATAATCGGAGAGTTATTAATTTTCTTTGTAATTAGTTACATGAAAAGTTATTGTGAGTGGGGGATAATTAATTATAGTGATATTCTTAAAAGAGTAACCTATGGAGTTTCTTGCCGGCTCTTCTCTATAGGAAGGACACTTAGGAACCGTGCAACTAGTGTCAGCTGTTTATAACGTAACCGGTAACGTTTCTTAAGCGTCTTTTTTTGTTTACAAGAAATATTTTTTTTTTTTTTTTGAGTGGTACAAATAATCTGACGAAAGAAACAAAATAGAAAAATTTCTTCAAGCTTAAGTGTATTAATTAGTTTGTGTGTTAAATTGTGGGAAATAATGATACTATAAGTAATTGACATTGCTTTAATTATGTTAATGTATACCAGTAGGTAAATAAGTTTGCACCTTAGGGGAAATTATGTTTGGTGTAAATATTCGAAGACAAACATTTGTCTCTTTATTCTACTATAAAAATACTCTTAGATATTCATTAAAGTAGTTTCGCAGTAAAAGGTTCCCTAATTACCTGCTACAGATAGACATAGGAAACATATATTTTATATTTTTTTTAACGAGTATTTGTTTTATTTTAATTGGTAATTAAATCTAATACAAGAACAAACACTTACAACTATACTAAAATTAAATCTTTGTATATAAATAAATAAAACTAACACGCGTCAAAAAAATCATCGTCATCCTTGTCAATGGCGGGAAACGTGCCCAGAAGGCTGGCAGCATTGCCACGTTGAATGGCTATGCCGATTCTCTGTGCAAGGAACAAACCAGCTCTCTGATCACGAGTAGAGTCTACCAAACGTTTAGACAGTTCTCTAAAAAGATTTCGTGCAGTCGGACCCCATGACCCATTTTATATTAAGTAATAATAAAAACAAGCACTACTTTTGAAAACCTAAAAAGCATCTTTGTTAGATGCTTTTAGATGCTGCCTTTTACTTAATTGTTTTAAGTAAAAGGCAATAGTTATGTCATGTTGTCAACCAAGTTTTGAAACTACGCAATATACAAAGTTGTTAGAAAAAATACATTTAAAACGTTGATAAGAATTGATTAAAACAATTAAAATCAAAATGTAACAATAGTACATTTATGATTAGATAAAATAATGTGTGTCCTATTTTCATCACTTCAAGCAGATGCGTCGGTGGTGTAATGGTCAGCATAGTTGCCTTCCAAGCAGTTGATCCGGGTTCGATTCCCGGCCGACGCACATCTTTTTGCATTGTTTTTTGCTGTTTCTTTGATTTTACTATAATTTTACAGCAAAACATAACTGTTTATATCAAATAGCAACCGTTAAAATTCTTAACTTTTTTATATGATTTCTCGGATTCGCGATTTATATATTGTTCCAGATTAGACCAGACTATTGAAAATTAAAAATACTTGATTCCTTGCAGATGTCTTGTCGCGGGTCGACCCTGTGCGTGGAGTATCCTGACACTCACGTGTCTATACCTTGTATAGAACCACAACCACAACCACAACAACCGTGTATAGAACCGACCGGGAATTCACACTACTAAGTCGTCGGTTTGGCACAAGAATTTTAATAAATATGCCATACCTTCTGATCGCCAGTGTCTCGTTTCCGCACAAAGCTGAGGGTCATGACTCCGTCGGCCAGACTGCCGGACTCCTTGCTGATGTCTTGTCGCGGGTCGACCCTGGGCGCGGAGTAGCCTGACACCCAGGTGTCCATAATGAACGGACGCCCGGACCGAGCGTCCACCCAGCCCACGATTGCGTCGGTTTGCGACTGCGAACATGAGTAAAATAAATAAATAGAACATATTTTTTAATAAAGATTTTTATTTACTCTTACATACTACTCACTCCATATTATAAATATTATCGGCGACTGAATTTTGTATGAAAACAATAGATAGGAGAAAGATGTATAAAGTTATGGGGTTGAAAATGGCCAAAATTGCGTCGAGAAAAGGGTGGTACAGCAATGCCTCTTTTTTGCTCGCAGTGCTTCCGCCGTACCCCCAGATGTAAATATCAATATTTGTATTTTATTAAACGCTCTAAACTCTCATCATCAATCCCAATCACTTTGTCTTCCAAAAAAAAACGCATCATTATTGGTTTATTCCTTGAGGAACTAAGATGCCAGACACAAGCAAGTCAACCGTACAACACCCCTTCTCGTTACGGGCACAAAACCAAACAGAAACTATCAAAACCAAACTCACCATCTTCTTATTATCACTAAACCCAATAGCAGTCCATTGCTTGCTCTTCTTCGTGGTGATCGTGAACTTGATGGAATCCTTCCCGCGCTTGAGGCCGAGGTACTCCCAGCTGGCGATGTAGTCGCAGGTGTTGTTGGTGTGCGAGGCGGGATCGCAGTCGGTGGGGAGCCGCCATTGTCCGCCGCATTTGTCGGGGAGGGGGATAATGCCGCCAGAGATGGAGACCTTGGTGTCTTCTGTAAGGGAAATAAAAATTGTTTAGTAATATTTTTTCTTTTATTGTATTTAATAAATTAATAAAATAATAAATGCGGACAACATCACATACATTGCTCTGAACCCAAAGTAAGTAGCTAAAGCACTTGTGTTATGGAATTCAGAAACAACGAAGGTACCACAAACACCCAGACCCGAGGCAATGTAGAAAAGTTTGTTTCTACATTGACTCGTCCGGGGATCGAACCCGGGACCTCAGAGCTAGCGACACCTTGAAACCGGTGCGTACACCACTCGACCGCGGAGGTCGTCAACCATTTAAGTAAGCACTTCATAATTTATTATATACCAGGTTCAAAGGATTTTAAGATTTGAGGTGCTTGAGTACAGTTGGCTTAGTAACGGCTGGCCTGCTGGTGCAAATGGTTACTTATACGGGTACACTTGACTGATGAACCGGAGGTCGGGTTCGATACTCGACCAAGATAAATATTTGTGTGATATGCATGGTCATTTGTTCTATGTCTGGGTGTTATAAATCTATAGTATGTATGTATGTATTTAAAAATACATAAGTATGTTTATTAGTTGTTCTTGCCTAATTTAGGATCAGATGGCATGACCGTGTGTGAGTTTTTCAAAAATATCACGAATATTATGCCTAAACTTTTGTTGGATCAGGACGTTATACACTAAAGCTCAAGCGCACCTCACTAGTTACGTTATAGAATTCGAAAATAAATAATGTAACTAAAACTACATACCGAAGAAGTTGATCTTCGCGACACCTCTCTGGTCCCCATGTCCGTGGTACTTAATCTCATCAGGTCTGTAGAAGTCGCCCGCGCCTGCAGCAGCACGAGCGGCAGCGAGAGCGGGGGCGGAGGCGGGAGCGGGGGCGGAGGCGGGAGCGGGAGCGGGTGGCGCGGGTTGCTGTCCGCGCGCCCAGATCACGTGCATCGCGTCGTCTACTATGGAGTGGTCGGTTGGCTCTGTAGCCTGGAAACAAGTGAACAGTAATCTTAATAGAAGCCTAGCCAGGAAAACAGCATTTCATTTTGATTGGAGATGTGAGTATAGTGCCTACAAATGTATTTTGTGGAAATTATGATTTTTATATTTACTTCAACTAATCTCTTATACAATAAAGATTATTTTCAGTTTTCACATTAAAAACTTTTCTCTGCAATAACTTTAAAAGCGCTCTTCGAAACTGGCATTTCTAAAGAAAATAAAAAACTAACTATTTGCTCAGGTTGCTCTTTGAGCAAAATTGATTATGTACCATATTTAATTATTTATTAATTCACAGAATATAGGGCCGATGTTCCAAGTTAAAGAAACGAATTAAGAAGTTAAGAATTCTCTGCCAGCAGACCCACAATAGGAGAAATGGTAAATATTAGCAGTCAACAGTTACTTAAAACTATTAATTTAAGTTACGCGTAAACAAATCAGGTCCCAAAGTAAATACCTTAATCTTCTTTCTAAACATGATAGTAGTAACACCATTTTCTTCATAACCAGATGCTGCTGTAATATCGTCGTGTCCTCCCCAGAACGTGTCGACACGAGGTGTTGACCTAAAACATTCAATTGAAAATGATAGTTAAGTAAAACTAATAAGTATAGTTGTATATTGAAACTACAAAATAATCTAATATTATGTGCTGAAGTAAAAATAAGAAACACATTACTTTTCGAGATTTCATAAATGTAATTTACATCCATGTTTTAACTAGCCACCAATTAGTTAGGTGGTAGGGGTTCAAATATTGTATGTATCTTGTCTACTGCAAAAAAAATATACATAATGATATTGGTTATTAAAAAAAATAAGTTCCGTCCCTAGCAATCGATGCAGGAAAACGGCACCAATTTCAATAAAATATTACTTATCCCCAATATTTTTGAATCTCCTGTACACCAATTAACATTTAATTCAGAGATATCTTACCTGTCTCTAGTATAATAGTCCAGCACCCTATGGTAGTTGCCCTTAGCGGTGCCAATGACGATGTCGGTGCAGTCCATCGGGTTGAAGTCGAACTTGGGCGCGTACTCGTGCGCGGGGAAGTAACCTACAATGTTATGTGTGTTTTATACAATGCTTTGGAAAGGATGTAGATAATATACAACGATGTTACATAAAAATAAAAAAAATTGGGTAAAGTACCCATATTATGGAAAACGCTCCTTGAATAAATTGAGGCCATTTACAGATCTAGTTTTAGGAACCTTACAATTTACTAGATTGTAATGTAATCAGTAATAGTCATATTGATCATATAATGTCGCCTTTATCAAGACATGTAACTGATTAGTCTCTACATTTATAACTTTAAATTATTATTTATATTTATTTGTGATCTAAACCACTAATTAGGAGTCCAAATATCTTTAAAACATGTACAAAAATAACTAGTTATTATACATTCGATAAGTGTTAAACATATCCACTACCGGGGTCCATTAATAAAAATATACATTTACAAACACCTGCAATATGTTACCAACGCTTTATCACACAAAAATTACAATAATACGTATAGTTTTTAAATACTTTAACAGGACAGAATACAGAATTAATGAAGTCAGTAATTTTAAAGGGTAACAACAAAGTTTAAGTATTGGAGACAGCTGAAACGATAGGAAATTAGACATAGAAAAAAGGATAGTTGAAAAAGAAATATTCTGTTGAAAGAAAAGTAAGGAAAAATTATCGAAACACCTTAGAATCCTTTGGAAGAATAAAGATATTTAAGGGAAAGGTATTGTAGGAAAAGGAATTGAGGTAGCCCCAAAGCCCAGCAAAGCTAAGATCAAAGAAAATATTAAAGCAGAAATTATAAGCTGATATTACGGATAAATTAAAGTAATTTTATCTCACATGCAAAAAGATAAAGATATAAGATGTAAGAAAGTTGTGAGTACGTAATAGAAACATAATGATATAAAAATATTGCCTCATATGAGTTTTTGAATAAATAAAGTTTGAATCAACAAAGGGCCATCCACAAGTAACGCGGTTCCAAATACATGAGGTCAATATAGTGTGACAAGTAGAATAGGATGACTATGACGACCTCCGTGGTCGAGTGGCGTACGCACCGGTTTCAAGGTGTCGCTAGCTCTAAGGTCCCGGGTTCGATCCCCGGACGGGTCAATGTAGAAACCGACTTTTCTACATTGTCCCGGGTCTGGGTGTTTGTGGTACCTTCGTTGTTTCTGAATTCCATAACACAAGTGCTTCAGCTACTTACTTTGGGTTCAGAGCAATGTATGTGATGTTGTCCGCATTTATTATTTATTATTATTAGGATACTCTTTTCATTGACTCTTTACTAAAAACTCTTTGAATTTAGGAATCTCTGAATTTTTCATAGTTTCTTAGCAACTCAATAAGGTTTTAGTAAGCCTAACGCGATGGTTAGGTAATATCTCAAACTTTGTGGAACGCTATTTATGGATGGCCTAAAACTAATAAATAAAAATATCATACATTATCTTTACTATAAATTGGCTCATATTTAACAAAACTGCTAAATTGGTTTGACATTTTTATTTCATATTTCATTTCATATTCATTTATTCATTCATTACTTTACATTATTCAATTAAAGAGTTACAAAGTCAAAACAAGTTAACAAGTTTTTAACATTCATTCTTCCATTCAATCTTGTCATTCATTATTACAACATAAAAAGCATGTTAACATACACACATATATTATTGACAAGTGCAGAAAATTGCTATACAAATATACTATACTAATATTTATATCTACATATGTTCATTGGTATTAAATCAAAAATCTTAGATCACGTATTCTCATGAATTATTTTTATTTACAAATTACAATTAAAAACACAAACACGGTTAGCACATGTTTTGTTTAATGATTTTTTTTTACACATTTCCAATCACCATTGCTATTTTTATTAGACAAAAAGCAATTTAAGATCTTAAATTTTAAATCCGTAACTCGCCATGACAAAATATCCGAATCTTTTACTAGTGTTGTTAAAAGATACCAATAAACATGTATAGTATGTGCAAAGCTTGTGGCGTTACCTGCGTCTTCTTTAAGTCCCTTCACTAGCAATGTCTCGGGTTCCAATGCTGCATTAGGTTCGGGAGTGGGTTCGGGAGTGGGTTCGGGAGTGGGTTCGGATTTGGGTTCCGGAGTTGGCTCAGATTTAGGCTCAGGAGATGGTTCAGAATTTGGCTCTGGGGATGGTTCTGATTTGGGTTCGGGAGTTGGTTCGGATTTGGGTTCGGGTTCCGGTGTCGGTTCGGACTTTGGTTCAGGAGTCGGTTCGGATTTAGGTTCCGGACTTGGTTCAGATGTTGGTTCGGATTTGGGCTCTGGGGATGGTTCGGGTTCGGATTTGGGTTCCGGAGTGGGTTCCGACTTTGGCTCTGGGGATGGTTCGGCATTAGGCTCAGATGTCGGTTCAGATTTAGGCTCAGAGGACGGTTCGGGTTCAGATTTTGGCTCAGGTGCTGGTTCGGAATTAGGCTCGGATGTTGGCTCGGAATTAGGTTCAGATGTTGGTTCTGATTTTGGCTCTGGGGATGGTTCAGAGTTTGGCTCTGGGGATGGTTCAGATTTGGGTTCCGCAGTCGGTTCAGATTTGGGTTCCGGGGAAGGTTCGGGCTCGGATGTGGGTTCCGGTTCAGATGTAGGCTCCGGTTCAGGATTAGGTTCAGGTGTAGGTCCAGATTTAGGTTCGGCACTTGGTTCGGGTTCAGATTTAGGTTCGGAAGTGGGTTCGGCCTCCGAAGTGGGTTCGGAAGTCGGTTCACTTTTAGGTCCAGGGGTGGAAGTAACTTCAGGGAAATTTTTAAGCTTTGGCCTTTTTGGTATGTACTTTGGTCTCGTTGTATTAGATTTGAATGGTCTCAAGGTTGGTTCGGGAGCTAAGGAATCTGTATTGGGTACAGAGTGATTATGGGATATAATAGTTGTTGTAGTTTCCGTATCTGTAAAAATAACGTCATCATGCAGCATTATATATACATAACAGCTTGTTCCACCACTACCTGATTTATTTGTATGTGTATTCATGCAAATCTTGAAATTGAGCTTGGAATATAAAGTGCTTTATGTAGTACATTGAAGCTTAGTGACAAGCTTATGTGATCAATAGAATGTCGAGTGTAATACAAGTCAATAAAATCTAATAATATTTTGATTTTTTGATTGATTGCAAGAAACAATTTCCATAATTTTTATAGTTGTTTCTCAATAAAATTTAATATTATTTTCTCCTGGGTATCTATGAAGTTAATATATTTGCTTTATGTCTCTGACTCTTGCTTTATTATAAACAACAATCAACCTTGCACAACTCTATTTGGATTGGCCTCCGTAGGCTACAGTCAAACACAAGTAAAGAGAAATCATATACGCAATGACCTTTTTTCCTATTAGCCTAAATCAAAACTCAGACTAGTTACATATAGTCTAGACTAAGTTTATCTGGGAGTAGTGGAACACAACAACATCGCAGTTAGTACGGCCGTCTATATCTAAGTATGTGCTGTGTGGCGTGGTTGTGCCTGCTTCTAGCGTAGTGTTAATGTGTGCTATTTAAAGTGTACTGTGTCTATAGAATGTCTAGATAAATAAACTATCTTCTTACATTTATTTTTAGGCTACTATGGCGAAGCTAAAAGGAAGGGTAATGATTTTTATCTAAATCTAAGGTCGAAAAACTAAAAGTCAATGCTGGATTTCTAAATTGTTTGAAGCATATGGCGTTTTAAATTATGAAGGTGGTTTATTTATCACAGATCATAATATGGACACAGATTATAAAGTGTTACTATTTTTACTTACTCGTGGGGTCTGTTACATCTCGCTTTTTGCGACCTGAAAAAAACAATAGTTGATTAATATTCGTATAAATATATTTTTCTTATTGTGTACCAAATTCATCCAGGTCAAACATATTATTTACAATGGTTGTAGTCTGGAAATATTACAAAGTTCTTTGAAATAAAAATTAATACAAGACTATAAAACAAAATAAGACGATAAAAAGTAAAAAAATAAGAAATAAAACTAACCTTTAGAACTGGACACCTTGTAGGACACACTAGTTTTAACAGTAACATCGTTACCAAGATTCTTGAAATCAAATCCGTCAAGAGAATGCATAGCTACTCTCTTATTTCTGTTATCATTCTCAGGAACTTTCGTCGGTTCCGCGTTGGGTTCCGCACTGGGTTCCGCGCTTGGTTCCGCACTTGGCTCGGCACTCGGTTCCGCGCTGGGTTCAGCACTCGGTTCCGCACTAGGTTCGGCATTAGGTTCCGCACTTGGTTCCGCACTAGGTTCCGCATTTGGTTCCGCGCTAGGTTCAGATTTCGGTTCCGCGCTTGGTTCTGGTTCGGATTTCGGTTCCGTATTGGGTTCCGCGCTGGGCTCGGCACTTGGTTCGGATTTCGGTTCTGCACTTGGTTCTGGATTTGGCACTGGTTCCGCTTTGGGCTCTGGTGCGGGTAGGGGTTCTGTTTTTGGTGTATGATCTAAACGAGCACAAAAATAAAATGTTCATTTGCTTCCACATACCGTAACAGGAAATTTTCAGTGGTTACTATAACTTTAATAGAAAATGTGATAGACATATAAAAAATGTAATGTTACCTTTCTCGTCAATCGCAGGTCCTAAAACTGGGAAGTTTTTACACTGTTTTGTCAAACCGCTTGGACGCCAACCCACACCTGAAATAAACACGTATTTTTAGTGGAATATAAGTAGGGGATTTTGACAAAACATGTAAAGGACAATCACGGTCATGCCATCCCGCCGAAGGCGTGATATCAAGCAAAACATGCACTTATTTGGCGTTCCACCATGTCACTTCATTTTTAAAGAGCCATGATAAGTTGTTTCGTAAATTTCGCACACCTAAATAAAGTTAAATTCTGTACAAACTGTATTTTACAAATTTGGCATCTTTAAAATCATATTACATGAAATTTGTACATAATTCGAGAGAATCCCAGGAGAAACTAATCTTCTCTCTTTACTAACCTGCATAAGAAGTACCGTTGACCTTCATAATGAACTCTATTTCCGCGTCCTCCTTCAATATCCTCCAGTACAAGTTGAATTGTTTCGACATCTCGCGCTTGTTGTATAGACCTAGGTTCACTTTCTTGTCCTTCCATGGCGCCTCTGAAATTACGACAAGATTGGTTAAACTCATAGACCCGCAACAAAAATGTCCGAAATAAAATAAACATTCTTTTGAATTAACTAAAGACGACTTGCTATTTGAAGTGTTACAATCAAGTTTGGATGGTATGAAATCCACAAGGAAAACTCAATGCCACTAGGTAACTAAGTTCGAGTCGGTTGCAAATTACCGTTTCCGTACTTACCGTATGCAGTTGACTAAATGGACAACATGATCCTTGACTGAATCATGGTGAAAAAGAGACAGAACTATCTATCTATATATATAACGCTATCCCTCTCTACCACACAGACAGTAAGTCACATCTTCGTGGGCGAAAAAGGGACAGAGCTACTTGTCTATATAGCTCCATCCCTTCCTAACACCAGGATAAAGGTAAATCATACTTACTCTTATTACACCCCTTTCCGTAGAACCCATAAGGACAGTAGCACATCTTCGTGGGCGACTCAGTAGCATTAACGTCAATACATTTGCCTCTTAATCCACAATCGTTATCGTCTAAACATTCGTCGGAGAACTGGCAGCGAGCCCCGGAGAACATCTTGTTGCACTTGCAGCGCCCGAGGATGTAGAAGCCGTGCCCTGAACATGTCTCGTGGTATTCTTTGCCTGGAATATGATGGATATGTTAAGAAATTAATGTATTTATTTGTGAAACACCGATGGGATAATGGTATCAAATAAATCAATCCATTTTTTGTGAAACACATAAGGTATTGTGTTATACGCATGCTATAATTATAAATTACCAAAACAAAAGGGTTGAAAAATTATCAAAGCATGTTGGAAAAAGTGGAGTTATTATTTTATTAAGTTAAAAAACTGACAGGAAACGAGAAACTGAGATAATTATAAGCTTTACAAATATTTAAAGAGATAAAGTTAAAAGTTTGAATATGGACAGAACACTTCAAGATTCTCAATTGCTGAGCGATAAAGCGTAGGTTTTTATATTAAAAGAAAATGTGATGCGATTTTTCAGCAAGCATGTACAGGTTTAAAAATTCCCATGCAAATTTAAAAACAGATGCTAATATGTAGCTTTAGATAAATATGATTGATTTACATTTCCTCACTGCCTGACTGCCTCGTTGGCCTAGTGGCGCTAAGCGCGACTGCTACGCTAGAGGTCTTGGGTTCGATTCCCAAGTCGACCAAGATGTTATTGGGTTTTTCTCAGTAGCAGGTCGGAGTTTGGATTTGTGCCCGGTTAGTGGCAATAGGCTCGCCCCCTATTACATGGAACTTAAACATACCGGCGAACTGTGGGTGTACATTGGTACACCTCTGCCTAACCCTTCGGGGATACAGGCGTGATGGTATGTTAAATGTTATGTTTTTTTTTTACATTTCCTCATAATGTCACAACAGACAACTATCAATACATACAAGAAAAACCAGCTTAATCTCCAATCGGCCTAGCTCAACCTTGTCAGTCAAAACAAACTGTACAATGTGTAATGTATTTATAAGATGTGCATACATTAACATTCTTCTACCGCCTAATTGTATTCAAGCATCGATTGCGCTGGGAATAATGAGAATAACTTGTAAATGTAGTATTGTAAGGAGATATATTGATCTCGTTGAATTAAATTATGAGTGGAATTCATTTAAATCCCGCTATGACTAGAAATCAACACCTAATATTACTATAGAATGTAAAAGTTGTTTCTACGCATTGAACAAGGAGGCATCTAGGAAAACGAAGGGGACCGGGGTGTTTTAAGCAGTGAAAATCAGACAAAACCCTAGGCCGTGCCTGTAGCTCTCATGAGGTTTCACTTTTTTTTAATCTAAAGAGTAGGTAGGTATGCTTTTCTGTAGAACCATGTTTGTAGCTTTAGAAAAAAAGAGGTTAATTATAATTATAATATTCCGGGACAACTCACACACGGTTATCTGATCCCAAGCTAAGCAGAGCTTGCGTTATGATAACCAGACAACTGATAAACATACTTATATATTTCTAAATACATACATATTATAGATAAATTACACCCAGACACAGAACAAATTATCGTGCTCATCACACAAACATTTGTCCTGGGTGGGAATCGAACCCACGACCTCCGGTATAGCAGTCAGGGTCACTAACCACTAGACCAACAGGTCCGTCAATTATTGTTAAGAAACATTTAAAATGACATACATTTCCACTTGTATAGTCTCATAACTGGATAAGTTTGAACTTTTTTATTTGTAACTGGATAATAATTAAGTCGCATAAAACACTTTATGTCATAATTTAGTAGTAAATATATAGGACGTCAGTATTATTAATTACATTTGACGGGTATATTTCTAAGCTTACACACTCAATAACTAATTTAAATATCTTTCAACAAATAAAAATATTTTAATTTGAATTTGAATACCTGACAAAACAATACTAGAATGTCACTCCCATTATAATTGCATATTTTTAATCTGTAGCCATGATTACCTTGACTCAGTTCTACATTATTAATTTATTAAATGGATGGAATCCAACTGATTAGTTCCTTAAGACTTGATTTGTTATTAATATATTAGCATTTATATTAATTTAATGAGTTATGTTTATAATCGGATTTTTTTTTTGTTTTCTCTGGCGATTTTTATATTTTGTTAATTACATTTACAAATGTATTAAAACATCACACAAAATGCATGTTTATAAATTTACCACATTTAGTATAAATGATGGAAAAGTATAAGGACACACAAGTTAAATAAAGATTTGTGTAAAGAGAATACAGGTCATATTTTTAAATAACGTGAGACTACAAAAATATAAATCGAACCAGGTCTATTTATTTTAATTCGTATAAATAATCATTTTATTACAACCATAAATAAATAAAAAGCAAAAGGCCAACGACACGCGGTATTCCCAGGCGGTCACCCATCCAAGTACTAACCGCGCCCGATGTTGCTTAACTTCGGTGATCGGACGAGAACCGGTGTATTCAACGTGGTATGGACGTTGGCGATAGCATCATCGAAATACATGAACGTAATGTTCTTCTCGCAACAAATAGTTGTACAATCATTCGATAGATGGCGCTATTCATGGTTTGCTAACTACTAAAATTCTTCTGTTCACCATTAATATGTTTTACTTAAAAATGAATCTTACAACGTTGAAATAAGAACGATATTAATATCAAAGTCTTAACAATAATTTTAGCCACTTGAATATTTACAACAAACTGGCTCTGTAACTACAGATTGAACTGTTATCTACTGAAATGTTGTGCACTATGAGGATAAAAAATAAATAAAAGAAATAAATATGCCTGATGTTGTGTGAGAAGAAATTGTAAAATTGTACAGGTCCGTCTTACTCGCCACTTTCAGAATAATCTCACTATCACTCAAAGGTTTGCTGGAAGAAGCTCGCCTCTGTCTGTACATCAACTTTAATTAATGTAGGTATGTCTATTATAAATTATAATTTATAATAATACGTAATGAATGTATACGTGTAGGTACATAAAAGAGTTAATACTTTTACTTTAGACACATGTTTTTATTTAAAAATCTATTTTCATGTTTTTTAGTTACTATAATTGGTGTACTACTGTTGTAATTAATAAGAACTAGCTGTACCCGGCATGCGTTGCAATGCAATTTTTTCTACCTACTACCTACCTACTACCTACCTACTACCTACCTACTACCTACCTACTACCTACCTACTACCTACCTACCTACTACCTACCTACTACCTACCTACTACCTACCTACTACCTACCTACTACCTACCTACTACCTACCTACTACCTACCTACTACCTACCTACTACCTACCTACTACCTACCTACTACCTACCTACTACCTACCTACTACCTACCTACTACCTACCTACTACCTACCTACTACCTACCTACTACCTACCTACTACCTACCTACTACCTACCTACTACCTACCTACTACCTACCTACTACCTACCTACTACCTACCTACTACCTACCTACTACCTACCTACTACCTACCTACTACCTACCTACTACCTACCTACTACCTACCTACTACCTACCTACTACCTACCTACTACCTACCTACTACCTACCTACTACCTACCTACTACCTACCTACTACCTACCTACTACCTACCTACTACCTACCTACTACCTACCTACTACCTACCTACTACCTACCTACTACCTACCTACTACCTACCTACTACCTACCTACTACCTACCTACTACCTACCTACTACCTACCTACTACCTACCTACTACCTACCTACTACCTACCTACTACCTACCTACTACCTACCTACTACCTACCTACTACCTACCTACTACCTACCTACTACCTACCTACTACCTACCTACTACCTACCTACTACCTACCTACTACCTACCTACTACCTACCTACTACCTACCTACTACCTACCTACTACCTACCTACTACCTACCTACTACCTACCTACTACCTACCTACTACCTACCTACTACCTACCTACTACCTACCTACTACCTACCTACTACCTACCTACTACCTACCTACTACCTACCTACTACCTACCTACTACCTACCTACTACCTACCTACTACCTACCTACTACCTACCTACTACCTACCTACTACCTACCTACTACCTACCTACTACCTACCTACTACCTACCTACTACCTACCTACTACCTACCTACTACCTACCTACTACCTACCTACTACCTACCTACTACCTACCTACTACCTACCTACTACCTACCTACTACCTACCTACTACCTACCTACTACCTACCTACTACCTACCTACCTACTACCTACCTACCTACTACCTACCTACCTACCTACCTACTACCTACCTACCTACTACCTACCTACCTACTACCTACCTACCTACTACCTACCTACCTACCTACCTACTACCTACCTACTACCTACCTACTACCTACCTACCTACTACCTACCTACCTACTACCTACCTACCTACTACCTACCTACCTACTACCTACCTACCTACTACCTACCTACCTACTACCTACCTACCTACTACCTACCTACCTACTACCTAATTGTTTTTTTTTTTTTTTAAATGTTCAAAAGTATCCTATGTCCGTCTCCTGGCTCTAAGCTACCTCCCCACCAATTTTCAGCCATATCGGTCCAGCCGTTCTTTAGTTATAAATGGAGTAACTAACACGACTTTCTTTTATATATATAGATAGATAAATAAGCATTTTACCAATATGTTTAATTACAAACTGCTTAACTACCTACCTTTTATAAAGCATTGAGCATTCGACTATTATAAAAAAATATTGAACATTCATTTTGTTTGTCTAGTTAACTAATTAGTTGCATTCGTTTTTAACAGTAACTAAATAAATTAAAAAAAAAATTGACAGTAACTGAGTTTCAATTTGTCGAGTAGAGCTGTGTATTAGAAAAAAATGATTTTCCTTGAAAATACAATTAGAATCATTTGAATACTACTTTTTAGTTACTAAAAAAACATTCCTTAAATTAATAAGTTTTAATAATCATAACTATTATATATAAGCAAACATAAAAATAAAACGGCAAAAGGCCAACGACACGCGGTATTCCCAGGCGGTCACCCATCCAAGTACTAACCGCGCCCGATGTTGCTTAACTTCGGTGATCGGACGAGAACCGGTGTATTCAACGTGGTATGGACGTTGGCAACCGTAGGACCGAAATACATGAACGTAATGTTCTTCTCGCAACAAATAGTTGTACAATCATTCGATAGATGGCGCTATTCATGGTTTGCTAACTACTAAAATTCTTCTGCTCACCATTAATATGTTTTACTTAAAAATGAATCTTACTACGTTGAAATAAGAACGATATTAAAATTTTTAAAACATTAACTTTAGTCAATTTTATATTTACAACAAACTAGTATTGTATGTAGTATGTACACATTGTACTGTTAGTTGTTGTTACTGATATGTTGTGAACTATGAAGATGATAAATAAATAAAAAAATCCTAGACGTAACCAATCTTAGTTCTCTTCAAATAGAAGCAGTTCACGTTGTGTGATAGAGTTGAGTTTTGAATGTAGGATTTTTAAAAATTGATTACCTTATAAATAAAGCATTGAGCATTCGACTTTTTTTTTCTAACTTTTTTTTTATATTTTTTTTAAGATTGTACTGAGAGTCAATTTGTCAAATAGAGCAATGTATTGGAAAAAATGTTTTTTTTAGAAAATACAGGTATAATCATTTGAATACATTAAATGAATAAATATTAAAAATATAATCTTTAATAAATTACTAAAGTGATAATAAACGACACTTCAATTAATTCTGTAATCACAAAATCTTATATATAAAATTCTCGTGTCACAATGTTAGTTACCATACTCCTCCGAAACGGCTTGACCGATTTTTATAGAATTTTATATGCATATTCAGTAGGTCTGAGAATCGGCTACTATCTATTTTTCATACCCCTAAGTGGTAGTAGGTAGGTAGAAGGCAGGTGCTAGGTAGAAAAAAATGCATTGCAACGCATGCCGGGTACAGCTAATCAATCTATAAAATAATTTATGAACAAAAATATAATCAAAAAGGCAAAAGGCCAACGACACGCGGTATTCCCAGGCGGTCACCCATCCAAGTACTAACCGCGCCCGATGTTGCTTATCTTCGGTGATCGGACGAGAACCGGTGTATTCAACGTGGTATGGACGTTAGCGATAGCAAATCCGAAATACATGACTGTAATGTTGCTCTACAATCTACATTGGTTTTACTCACGTGGCAATATATCGATGTCGGCACAGGACCAGAACCTGTAGTTCCTGCCCCACTCGCCCGCCTCCCGCTGCAGCTGCAGAGTGCAGTTCTCGCAGGTAAAGTCACTGGGGAGTCGCACCTCGTACTTTTGTGCACTACAAGGTATATAGAAAAATGTTGGTAAGTAAACATAAGAAACGTCTTAAGGTTGTACTTACGTTACCATTATGCAGCGTTTGTTAATCTTGACATGCAATAAATCAATTCATATTTAAAAATTATTTAAATCAATTAATTAAAGAAATACTATTTTAATGCCTAAGATTTCGAATGAAAAATAAATAGGTTATGATTGTAAATAATATGAGAAAAACTTACGTAACATCATCTCGAACAAACTCAGTACCGCCTGCTCTTGGAGTCAAATCCAGTAACGGTCTTTCCAAATCATCCAATATCCTCAAACTGAATCCACCCTACAAGAGAATAACACAAAAATATTAAGAATGAACGCAAAAAAAATTCGCCCAACGTGGGGCTCGAACCCACGACCCTGAGATTAAGAGTCTCATGCTCTACCGACTGAGCTAGCCGGGCTTGTGGTATTGTCGTCAAAAATAGTGATCACTTACTTTATGGGCATATGCCAAATGCCAATGTACTGTGAATGTTGAGCCAGCTAAAAATGAAGTTTTTAATGTTCCTGAAACAAAAGAAAGTGGCTCGTTAATTAAGGTAAACTTAAGTTTGAAGTTACTTTAATGATAAATATTGGTTTGACGACAGAGTAATAGAACAAATTATTTACTTTAACATCGCGACAGTATTACCTAGCAGGGTAAGTAGTGTAATTTGACCCAAATAATAAAGTTTTTGTATTAGGCAGTACGTCAATATTTAGTTTTTATTAAACATTACACTAAATTCATGCTACTTTAAACTAATTGTAATTTATTAAAGAATAATTTAAATACAGTCTTCAAAACATATTTTCACTTAAACAAGCAAATCATCAATCATAACTATCAAATCTGTCATCTGCGCCATCTCGTATCAAGTAGCGGAACTAGTATGACAACATTTACATAAAGTAGTTACGCAATACAACATAATAATAATAATAATAATAATAATAATAAATGTATTTATTTGCATAAAACATGGTATAAAAAGGTGTTACAATGTGAAAAATATGTTACACATGTCTTGCTTAACATAGCATGCAATTTTAAAACTTAGAATATGTAGGTATGGACAATTTTATCATGTCCTATCAATAAAATCTTGAATACTGTAAAAATTACAAGTTTTAAGCCATTTATACAATTGCGTTTTAAACGAACGGACATTTAACATTTTTATGTGACAAGGTATCTTATTAAATATACGTACACACATCACTAGACAGCTTTTATTAAATTTAGTCAGCCTTGCAGCGTCATTAAGCAATAGTCTGAGTGGATCTCGTCTACTCCTCGGATTTACATCGTCTGCTATTAAAAACATTTTTTTATGTTTCATTACAAACATACAAATCTCATAAATGTAGAGAGAAGGCAGCGGCAACAAACCAAGCTCTTTGAAAATCGGACGACATGATTCATCAGGTTGTATTCCACACATGGCTCTAATACATCTTTTTTGTGCGACAAAAGCTCTGTTTTGATCCGTGCTATTGCCCCACATAATAAGCCCGTAGCGTAACAATGATTCTACATAAGCATGGTAACAGGATATTGCTGTTTTTAAATTTGTTACGTTTTTTATCTGTTTGAGCGCGTATACAAATCTATTTATCTTATTAGAAACCTGTTCCACGTGAGCTTTCCAATTTAGGTTTTCATCGACAGTAACACCTAAAAATTTTGTATGAGTAACTTCTTTTAGTTTTGGGATATTTAGGTTGATATTAAAATTACTGTTATAAGATTTATTAAACTGTATAAAAACGGATTTATTTAGATTAACTGTTAAATTATTCTTATCAAGCCAATTAATTAGTTTGTTTATTGTATTATTAATTTCATTTTCATGGTCATTTATAGTGTTATGTTTTTTATCAGATTTAACAATAATAGATATGTCATCTGCGAATAAGATGGTTTTGTGGTTCGTTATAGATACTATATTATTGATATAGATGTCGCAACTAGTTGAAGACGGAACTTAATCGATCGCAGTGGGATTCTGTGGGAGCGAGTTTTACTTTTTAGCATATCATTTAACAATTACTACTACTACCTACATTATATTACATAAAAAAGTTCTCATAGTAATTACTGTGTTGAACTCAATTACCTTCAATTATTTTTAATTGTTTGAAGTACATTGAATGAGTTTAATAGAAATATTTATGCAATGTTTTATTCTAACTTTTCATTATTGAAAGTAACAAGGCTTGTAAACTTTTTAGGAGGCATTATTTATCTTAAACGTTTTTAGTCTCCATTTATTGCCAAATACCTACCTATTTTCATTTATAAAAGAGTAATTAATAACAAATAAAATTTAAATTAGGAACTAGAAAAATCCGAGACGATATTAGTTTGTTTTTATTTCACATAGTAATTCTTTTAAAGCGGCAAAAAGTCTGGACCGAGCCCTCGACCGTGACAGGACTCGAACCTGCAATCTTCGGATCCGAAGTCCGACGCCTTATCCATTAGGCCACACGGTCCTATGGAAAGGGTCTTGTACATGAGGGTAGGTTAAAGCAAACTGCGCGCGCAGACAAAAAGAGGGTAGAAAATGTAGGTCACTAATGGGATGGGATGGGAAAGATGTATAGAGTAGAAGCATTGACCTCTAGTAACGTCTGTTTTGCTGTTCTATATGTTTTATATTTAACTCAATTTACGATGGTTGGGCTGGTGTATCTTTATTAAATATAATAGGTAGCTAAAATAAATAGAAGAATCTAAGAAACTTCATCAAAAGTTAGGTTTTCAAACATAGTTTGGATTAGACCTAGTTGAAATGTTCCGTTTAGGAAGAGGTCTTTCATAGACAACAGACTATCAAGTTTAAATGCTGTAAGTATAGTTAATATGACTATATACATAATATACTACAAACTCTAGGCACAGAAAGAGATATTAATATTAAATAAACAATAAATAATTGTTTGTTTGGTTGAACGCGCTAATCTCAGGAACTAATGGTTCCAATTGAAAAAATCTTTTTGTGTTGGATAGTCCATTTATCGAGGAAGGCTTTAGGAATATAACATCACGTTGCGACCAATAGGAGCGAAGCAGCAGTGAAAAATGTTGCAAATACTGGGAAAACGATTCATATTTGAAGGCTTCCGATGCGTGCGCTACGTAAACGGTAAGAGTTACCTAAAAATATGTATGAAAGAATTGTTCCCATTTAAATGATCTAAAAAATTGTCCGCGACAGTATATATGTCTATCTTTTAAGATTGACTCACTTAATAAACTTTTTTTAAGGTAATCAATTTTGGTCGAAATTAATGCATTATTGCCTATTTGCTAAAGAGTTTTATCAACATAATATAACTAAAATTATAATTTACGCAGAAATACTTAAGTTTTTTTTTGTTTTTAAACTTCTTCATCGCGATCATAATAACAGAAATAACGCGGACGAAGTCGCGGGGAACAGCTAGTATGAGCATAAATACAATTGTATTTTTTTTATTTATGTGAAAAAAAGAACAGATGTAAATCATATTGTATGCAGAAAATGCCCTGGCTTCCCTTTTAGTTGTTTAAAACATTCTACCTGTGATTTTGTTTCTTAAAAGATTATTAATAAAGGGCAGTAGCTTCGGACAATGAATTTCAAAATGTAACGTAAAATAAGGAGGTACCTAGCTACAATTACGAAGAAAACTAAAGAGAAATCAATTTCGTTAACTGTTCCCCATTTTGCATAATAGAAATTTTAATAGTTATTTTAATAAACATTAATAATATTCTGTAAGAACTTTGTGAATAATTCCTATTGTATTCTTCTAAATGCCTTAAATATCAACAATTGTTTTCATAAGTGCTTTTTAATGACAGGTTACACAAAGCATCTAAATTGCCTTAAAATTATTACGTAAAGTTACTATGAAGGGGGCTATGCCATAATAGAAGTTTCTTAGCAAACAAACAAATGGTTGACACTTAGGAAAGTTTGTTCGTCACCTGGAAAAGCAAAAACAGAAGTTACAAAATGTGGTTATAATACTTATAATATGTCATCATCATCATCATCCTGCCCTGTTCCCACTTAGTTATTTGGGGTCGCGACCAACGCGCCGCAATTTGTGGTTTATACATATTATTATGAATGGTTATAATATGACATGTATAACAAGTAGAAAATAGGTTGCTTCTAAGAAATCTATATTTATCTTTCTTCCTTGCAAGTTGGAAAATATTTATCAACATAACATAACATACCATCACGCCTGTATTCCCGAAGGGTTAGGCAGAGGTGTACCAATCTACACCCACAGTTCGCCGGTATGATTAGGTCCCATGTAATAGGGGGCGAGCCTATTGCCACTGACCGGGCACAAATCCAAACTCCGACCTGCTACTGAGAATCTCATAGAAAAACCCAATAACACCTTGGTCGACTTGGGAATCGAACCCAAGACCTCTAGCGTAGCAGTCGCGCTTCGAACCACTAGGCCAACGAGGCAGTTTTTATTTAAATACAAGCTTTTACCGCGGCCCCATCTGCGTCGGTTATCGAGGCAAAAGCAACCTATGTCCCTTATTGGGAAAAGCTTACCCCTGTCCCCATAGCAAGTTTTATTAAAATCAGTTCTGCTTTACAGACATGATGGTATATATTAACAGTTTTAAGATAGTAGGTATGAATTTATCATTACATTGAATCTCCTTATCTATTATAAACCATGCTGTTGTCTACGATAATAAAGTTTGACCTACATTTTTTATTATGGCGCCATTGTTATTTTAAATAATTTTGTCTGTCGTATGTAAATGCACCCTGTCCGTCACTGCCTGACCTATGCAAGACCGTCTTGCACAAATACGAACGACAAATGAGAAAGGATTGATTTGATGAATAACGTCAAAAAACGACAGACGTATAGTTTTAATAAAACACGATAAGGCCTACAAAGCAAGATAATAATTCCAGAATTTACATAACATGCCCGATTCGAAAATTATATTATAAAAGTCGAGTTTATAAAGAGAATGTTTCCCTTATGTTCATGAATTATATTAAAAAGTTGTTTTATTTGCGCCCTAAAATTACTATTAGAGAATGAAACCTGTACATAGTTTATATATAAGCTAACACTAAATAAAAACTAGATATAGAGATAAAAACATACCAAATACACAATGCCGTATTTGTATACAAGCAATGCAAAAAGATTCGCAGCCGGTAGGATTCGAACCTACGCTCCCAGAGGGAATCTGATTTCGAGTCAGACGCCTTAACCACTCGGCCACGACTGCTTGCTACTTATTCTTAAAATTACCGATCATTCTTTATGGGTCCTTTTTTTAGTACATTTAAGGTCAGATTGTTGTAAAAACATATAAAAAGTACTATTTCAAACAAAAATATACCAATGCTTATTTAAAGATTTTCTAGAATGATTTTATAATTATTTTATGGGCAAAAATATATACTTAATTTAATAAAAGCATAATTGCAAAACAAAAAGCTTAGCAAGTAACAATTTTCTTACGACGAATACTACTTCAATATTCTAAATTCACATCAAAGCTAAAGGATTTTATTTCTAAACCAGTATAATTATTTGATTGCGTCTCATTAGAGTCAATAATCTCATCGGAGGCCAAACGCTAACTGTTTAGATAGGCAAAACACGCCCTTGAGCCCTTTCATATTGTCGTGATTCTTGAGTGAGTCACTTTTAAACTACATCTTTTAAGATTGAGTGGGTTGCTTATTGTAATGTAACTTCTGCTAGCGAACTAATCGATTTTGTAATAATTGGCTACACATATGTTTAAAAATAAACCGACTTCAATGAAATTTATATGGGACCTCTAAGGTACCTATATCATATCGATGACTCAAGTTTCCGAAACTGGGGCCCGAGTCTGCTATTTACATTTGCTTGAATCGTCTGAGTGGGTGGGGTTATTGGGACCATTTTACGATAATTGGCATTCTACTAACTGTCAAAACGTCACAATTGGCCATTGGAACGATTGAGCCGCGAGTTGAGTGAATATGACCGATGGCCGGTACAATTTCGTATTCCGCTATTTTTTGACAGCAGTTGCATCATATCTATGGCTAAACATTTTTTATTTTTCATAGACAATGTGTCAATTTCAACGAAAACTTTCCTTTTTTAAAACATAATTATCCTTATTTACAAGTGTTTAATAGAAATTACATATTGTATGGGCTTTTACAATTAATTAGTATTCAAAAAACAATTAATACAATTTTTGCAACATAAGAAACGATTATTAATAATTAGTGCCAATCGGTGTTGCCTATTAATAATTACAAAATGTTTGATACTTTTATTTTTAATTTAAATTGACAACACCGCATCCCACTCATGCCAGTATGCCACTGATTGTTGTTGGCTTAACTGAATACGAAAATTAGGCACATATTGGGTTGACACTATCATCCCACTATGATCATAGTAACACGGAGTGTAAATAGCAGACTCGGGCCCCTGAGCTATTGCATAACAACATACCGTCCAATTGAGAGTCTCCTCCTTTTGAAATAGATTTAAAGATCGGGTTTTTTAAATTAAAATATTAAACGGTCCTAAATAATAACACTACTTTTTACCCGACTGCCAAGAAGGGTTATGTTTTTCGCGCTTATCTTGTATGTATGTGTGTAATATTCTTTATTGCCCAATAGCTATTGGTCATACATACATATATGGCCAAAATTGATGCCACGCCGCAGCATTTACTCCTTTAAAAAAAACATGCGTTATGATACTTTACACTACCTGCAATCATAATTAATTATTTAGTTTTGAAAGTACAAAACCATTATACATTATATATAATATATTATATATAATAATAATAAATAAATATACATATAGTATACGTACAGAAAAAACGACTAACAAATCTTTAAAAACCTACCTCAATGATAATAAAAGTACATAACTTACTACAAAATATTAAAAGCATCGTAAAGATGACTCAAGTGTCAACGACCCCGAGGTCGTGTTTGTAAACACTAGTCTAGGCTATCTGACGAGACCTAGTCAGATAGACCAGTCTGTTACATCATGGTAGTGGAAAGCGAATAAACTTGTTATTTGTTTTGGTTTTATACAACGTAGACAAAGTAACATTTGGATATTAAGATATTCAATAATGTTATTTAAATGTAGGTATTCAATAATGATAATTAAATGTACATAGTATATTTTAAGAGGAAATCATGTAAACCGAAAATAATGTAAAAAAATCCTTGGGGTCTTTAATTCTGAATGATTCGATTTCCAAAACCTAACATAAGCGCGATTTTTTAATATTATGGGAGGAATTTACTGGAATCACAATGCAGCCATTTGTTCTTAAAGCTACTAAAACGCGTATCTGCTTAATTAATCTCCATAACTCCAAGATGAAAATATTAACAGCCTACTTTCAAATATGGTATGCACTCATTTTGTAATTTTATCCTCAACTTTAATTACTTCTAGAGATCTAGTTAGAAAATTATTATATTACCTTTGGGCATCCCACATGGCGGCTTCGTTCTAGAATTATCTAGAAAATCCAGGTCGTATCTTCTAGCAGGCGGGTACGTTAACGCCACATGTCCATACACTATCACACAACTGTACACTAATAATAACACTACACTTAAAATCGACGCCATTTTCTTTTCACACACTCACTTTACGCGCGCTTCATCACTTGAATTTAGAACGTCCTATTCATGATTGGAAAACTTTTATTTTTAATCTATCATTTTGTTTTTTTTTCTTCACTGGTGGTCAAGGTTTCTGTAACAAAAGAAAGAGTTTATTAGTGGTGACCTTAATTAATTTTACACATTATACATAATATTGCACATATTTCACAATTTGCTGGTATCATTGAATAGAACTTTTACAAATGCTACCTCGGCCTTGGTAGGTGAAACTATATAATATGCAAATTCGGTTTCGGCTAAACTATTTTTCGGCTTTTAGGGTAATCGTATGTGCAACATAATTTATATTCAAACACGAAACCATAAATAATAAATAATAATTTATGTCCAGCTCTAATTGGAATTTCCTAACCACTAGACTGACTAACAAGCAAGCAACGACATGGATATTTGGTAACTTTTTCTATACTCAGTCCTCCATGTCATAAATGAGCTAATCTGTTGTCGGTCAAGCTATCGCACCTGTTTTCTAGCCTTCTTATTTGCATTTTAATAAAACTTGATCTTTAGTACGCAATAACCAAAACGACTTCGTCCTTACTTTCTTTCCATAGAAAATAAGAGTGTGTAGATGAAGAGACCAGTTAGGCTTGAAAACTACACATGTAGCCTAAAGCAACAGCTATTACAGTACACTTTATTCCTATGACATAAATACTGGGCCTCATTTAGCTATTTAAGAGTTGCTTGAATTGACTGAATGACCTGCTTCATTTGGTAATTTTTACGATAATTGACATTCTGCTAACTGTCATTACGATCATTAATTGGTCATTACGATCATTCCCTTCGAGAGTTCAATGAGATTTTTTTGTAGGCTTATCTGAATACGAAAATTAGGCACAAAGACAAGTACACTGACCGACCACTGACATGCATTTAAAATAGCGGAATCGAGGCCCTGTAGCCTACACAGAGAGATAATAGCCGACCCACTCACTCACATGCCTAACAATACGTAGGATACATCTCAAGGAAACAAATGTACCGCCATTGTGTGTAGCAACCGTGACTGCCTTCTAAAACTTGATAATTACAATGCAACAGGTACCAAATGGCGTACAAATAAACAAAACGATAACACTCTCCTCGATGCGAATCTGCAAAAAAATTCAGGACATGAAGGAACGCACTTTAAGATTCTCGGGAGGACACATGCTAGTCATATGTACTACTGTGTGTATTTGAATAGAATAAAATATTCATTTAAATGAATATCTTATATTATTCGGGCGTATATTATTAAATACACGCCCGAATGGCAGAAAACAAACTTATAAAAACTACACATTTGTACCATACATAGGTATTAATTAAGTACGTAATATAAATAGCCGATGCGTACAAAAGCGCAGATTTTTTACTATAGCGATATTATTTTGATTCGTCGTTCTATCAAATTCGAAGTTATAGGCTAAAACTTGTAAAAAGGGTAACTTAAGAAACACACCTTATATACCAGGTTCTTATAATAATGACATTTCCTATTGCACAATTAGCTTCAAAATGACTAGCCCAAGGGTATATATAAAAACTGACGAAATTAGTGTAGGAGTAAATAAATGTATAATTTGTAATAATTTACTTTTATTTACATAACTGATTTGGAGTCATATATTTTAATTTATAGGCCTATTAAACAGTTATGAAAATCTAACGAAATTAATTTAATAGCCTTATTATGCTAACCACTAATTATATAGACTGTAATTATTTTTTGGCTTTAAGTATTAAAAAATTGAACATCTACCTATTTTTTGATACATAAGTTCATTGTATCAATTGTATTTATAACTGAGCAATCTTTACTAGTAAATTTATTTTAAATTTCAGAATAACTCAATGTTGGCTTGTTCAATATTGAATTATTGATGTACACACAACATGACTTAGACATACAACATACATAATAACTGAACAGGTGTACAAATGTGCTTATTGCTTACGAAATCTCTTTTGTTTAAGCAACAAATTTCTCCTACTTCATACACCGATGTTAAACAACAAAACAATTTGTAAAGAAAACCAGAACAACAAGTAACGAGGCTTTGATTGCCGTCATCACGATAGATTACACGTTTGCTATCAGAAAATAAGATCAATTCCGATAAATTATAGTTAATACAATTCGTTACTTTCTTAGAAAGTTGGCAGTTACATATACTTTGAAGTAGCTTCGTAACTAGAAAATACCTTGGTTTCCTTAAAGACAAGACGTGAACTAAGTGGACATAATTATCTCTACAATTATCAGTAAATGGGAAAGTACTAAATTCGGTTGGTCAGGCGTTCAAGGCTGAACCTAGGCATTGAGGTAGGTTGAAAAATAGACAACCCAAACGCCGTTACCTTATACCGAAAACTGCCGCTTATCTGATAAATGCTGGGCAAAAATGACTACAGTGAGGTGCGGATATAACAAAAATACATAAAATATTGCGGTAGGCCAAGATCGGGTCTACTAGCAAGAATTATTTAGAAAACGCTTCACCTTTGTAAATTGGTTCAATTATGTTGTCTCTAGAATTTTGAGTGTTCATAAATTATTGAAATAAAACTAGTATTACTGATTTCATCGCTGTTTATATTTAGGTATAATATAAGGTACGTAAATTCAATAAAATACATTACCCTATTAGTCATTTCCAAAAAAACCCATATTCGTCCGGCAAATATTAGATTCAGTAAATTGGGTCAAGATATAAGAGATTAGCAATCACATAAAGAACAACTATTTATGTTCATATGCGAATACTTAAATAGTCATTATCCACAGGATATCGACTTCCTTACAATAACCTTTAATGTGTCACAAAATGATAAAATCTTGTGCAAAACTAATAGACCTTGGGATGAAGGAAGTGTTTTTATACCTTTTGTAAAGCATTTACAATGATTAATCTACCCAGAGCATGTTTGGCTAATATTTGATTGTAGAATAAAGTCTTTGTCAAAACAAATGACATTTTAGCTATGGGTCCAATATTTACACAAGAATATCAATTGGCACACTTGCTGCAATTTTTGATACAAATAAAATAATTTATTACATCATTTCACATAGTCTATATATATAAAAGAAAGTCGTGTTAGTTACTCCATTTATAACTAAAGAACGGCTGGACCGATATGGCTGAAAATTGGTGGGGAGGTAGCTTAGAGCCAGGAGACGGACATAGGATACTTTTGTACATTTAAAAAAAAAAAAAACAATTAGGTAGTAGGTAGGTAGTAGGTAGGTAGGTAGTAGGTAGGTAGGTAGTAGGTAGGTAGGTAGGTAGGTAGTAGGTAGGTAGGTAGTAGGTAGGTAGGTAGTAGGTAGGTAGTAGGTAGGTAGTAGGTAGGTAGTAGGTAGGTAGTAGGTAGGTAGTAGGTAGGTAGTAGGTAGGTAGTAGGTAGGTAGTAGGTAGGTAGTAGGTAGGTAGTAGGTAGGTAGTAGGTAGGTAGTAGGTAGGTAGTAGGTAGGTAGTAGGTAGGTAGTAGGTAGGTAGTAGGTAGGTAGTAGGTAGGTAGTAGGTAGGTAGTAGGTAGGTAGTAGGTAGGTAGTAGGTAGGTAGTAGGTAGGTAGTAGGTAGGTAGTAGGTAGGTAGTAGGTAGGTAGTAGGTAGGTAGTAGGTAGGTAGTAGGTAGGTAGTAGGTAGGTAGTAGGTAGGTAGTAGGTAGGTAGTAGGTAGGTAGTAGGTAGGTAGTAGGTAGGTAGTAGGTAGGTAGTAGGTAGGTAGTAGGTAGGTAGTAGGTAGGTAGGTAGTAGGTAGGTAGGTAGTAGGTAGGTAGGTAGTAGGTAGGTAGGTAGTAGGTAGGTAGGTAGTAGGTAGGTAGTAGGTAGGTAGTAGGTAGGTAGTAGGTAGGTAGTAGGTAGGTAGTAGGTAGGTAGTAGGTAGGTAGTAGGTAGGTAGTAGGTAGGTAGTAGGTAGGTAGTAGGTAGGTAGTAGGTAGGTAGTAGGTAGGTAGTAGGTAGGTAGTAGGTAGGTAGTAGGTAGGTAGTAGGTAGGTAGTAGGTAGTAGGTAGGTAGTAGGTAGGTAGTAGGTAGGTAGTAGGTAGGTAGTAGGTAGGTAGTAGGTAGGTAGTAGGTAGGTAGTAGGTAGGTAGGTAGTAGGTAGGTAGTAGGTAGAAAAAATTGCATTGCAACGCATGCCGGGTACAGCTAGTATAACATGAAAATAGAGCAACAAATCAAAAATAATAGATTTATTCGGTCTCCTTCGATTAACAAACAGCCGAAAAAAAACAAATTGATTTAAAATATCGCAATAAATTCTTAATTCAAATAGGTACACTGCAATACTGATTTGTTCGACATTCGAACATCTGTACATGCTCAGGTGTTTTAGTTCACACAGCGCAATTTCAAATTGAAACCAATCGCCAATCGCGTGCAATTGGCCAATTTCATTCTCATCTCGTAAATGTATTTAAACTAAGACTTTATATACACGTGCTAAGGTTGGTATTAGTATGATGATGTTTTGGCAAAAGCTGAATGCTGCTTCGTCTGTGATTAGGGATGTTACATGAAAGATATATGAAGAAAGTTCATTGTCAATAGTATCCAATTTTTCCCAAGATATTTTATATTGTGTTAGATAAATGCATGCTATACATGTTTAATACCATGGGGTACCTTAACAATGCATCTATACACGACATCATAATTTGTCGTACCGTTATAATTTATAAGATTTTTTTTAACAATAAATAAGTATCTACCTATTCTCATATCAATTTTAATTATGTATTATATAGACTAGTAAAATATTGCTAAGATTATTAAACGCAACATCTATAAAGTCGCCATAGTTTTAATATATTTACAAATTTCGTCTTTGCCTGAATTGCCATCTTGACCGATAAACATCAAATACGACAAGTTTCGTAGCAATAAAAGAGCGCTGTTTTTTAAAACCCCATTCTATCAAGCCGTGTCTTAATAAGAAATTTATTTAAAACTAACTCTAAGAACCCAGGGGCAACCCTAACTGAAGGTCGATTATCTGTCCGTCACAGCTCGCGCGCTCTCCGCTTTCTCCGTAACAATACACTCTTGTTTATTAATATAAACACTTTTGTTTTCAATAGCCCGCCATCAACGTTTATTGACCGAATGATGAATGATCAGTTCATTCCGTTCATTCTAATGTTGAGATTTAAAACTACTTGTTGAGACAGTGTAATGAGAATTTTTATTGGATGTTAGTTAATAACATGAGATGTTATCGAGAAGAGGTTTATAAAAGCATAATATATTGCAAATATGGCGGGACGAGCTTGACTCTTATATTATTATTATGGACAATACAGTCCAGGACCGGGAGAATTGCAAGAAGGAATGGGAGGCCTTTGCTCTGCAGTGGAACGATAATGACATGACTGAAAATAATAATCATAATATAACGTGGTCCACATTGATCGAAATTATATACGGATATTTTTTTTTTGGAACAAGGAAACAACTAATTTACGGTGGTATTTACCTGTCTATAAGGCTTGGAAGGCAAGGAAGACACACCTTAACAGGCTAAAACCTGTGTTTAACGTTAGTAAAACCTAGCTAGGTGAAATCGAAGTCTGAGCCGAGTTTCATACAACGTTAAACGGAGATTAATAGTACTTATCTGAATGGAATGTGATTAGCTTGCATTATCTTAATAAAAACAACATTTATGGCTTATATAAATTTATTTTATTTTTAAACATGCTATTTACAGCGTTCAATAAGCAAGCGAACTTTGGTTTCGGCCAAAAAATTTCGCCGAAACCAATACCAATTCTTTTCCAGCCCTAACGCCGAATTTCTTTTAAACACTAACATATAAGTACTCGTATCTAGTGACAAGCCTTTCTATGAGTAATAATACTATATTTACTGACATAATAATATAACCAATAGTAACACAGTTACAAATTAGTATTATCAATAACTAGCATTTTAGGTATCGATCCTATCGGTAACTAACTATGGGCACTATTGATACTATTGGCACTATTGGCACTATTGGTTCCATTGGCTATCGGTATCGGAATGCAGTGAAAGTCGCTACACCTGTGTACTTGACGCAGATTCTGCAGATTAGATGTGATTGCGTTATGTTCAGTACAGTCTTACAAACAGATAGACTATGCAATTGACAGCACCTTTATGTTAATGGGGTAAGGTTGAGTGACGTATGTCGTTGTTGCCAGTGATGTTAGGTGGACTGTACCTGTTTATATGTATTGGACACCTAAGGGTTCTAATTGTTCGTATTTGCGAAGTTGTGTACTAGTTTTTAGCAAGTTTAGGCTTAATAATTTTAAATCAATAGTAACAACTACGGTTTACGAGTAGACACAGATGTAATAAGGTGTAAGGACAAAAGCTTTGTTATAAATAAATACGACTGTTATTTAAAAAGTACACAAATTGAAAAAAAAAACGTTACACGTTGTATAACGCGTTCGGCGTCCTATTCGATTTCGGCACACTAAAATTGTCCATATTTTCTCTAAACTCCAAACCTTCAACAAAATCACATTCTACCTTAGTTTACCAAGACATAATTACATGAACTAATCGTGTAAAGTATCTAATGTAAGGGGAAACCCGTGTAACCCTCCGTTTTCCCTTCCCATACAATGTATAATTGTGTGTAATAGTGAACGCAACGCATTGTGTTGGGATACGCGAGTCCAAATGTATGCTGTTATGTAAACGTAGTTATGTGATAGTTATAGTGGATAGTAAGGTGATACTAGGTTGAGGTATGGTATTTGGTGATTTTAATATATCATTAATTCATGATACATATTTACCTACCTGACATAGTGTTTATATATGACACAGCAAATGGCGATAAAATAAAAAAAATGGAAAATAACCTTATTTTTTCAATACAACAATGATAATTTGTCTACCAAAGCATCATTTCAACACCACGTTCAATATCCGATATGGTCTAGTGGCTAGGATACCTGGCTCTCACCCAGGAGGCTCGGGTTCGATTCCCGGTATCGGAATATTTCTTTTTGCTTTTAATCAACATACTAACACGGAATTTCGTTGTTCCCATTGTTTGAATATTACGTAGTAAGCTACGTTTCATAATTTTTACTTAACTTTTATATTGTTCTTATAAAACGCACACCGCTTATCTTGCTTAATCGCGGCTGCAAAAGAATTTCTTCATAAATTGTTTAATAACCGTAATTTTACTGGTTTGACTGGTGCAAACTAATCGTATCTAATGCAATAATCATTGAGAACTTGATTAATAATATTAATACATAATTTACGGGCACTAAATTCTATTTCTTACATTCAGAAACCAATTAACTCACCTATAATTACATCACAATTGTAAATAAATCAAATCAACGGTCATCTTTGAACTATAAATTCAAAATATGAAAACTTAACCCTTTTTCACAGAGGTGAACTAGTTACACGCTTGTCATAATCTTACGTAACGCCATCTGTCGTCGAGTAGCAGTAAATCATCACTATCGCACGTGTTATTATGGTTAATAACTAGGAACGGTGGAAGCAACCACTCTCGTACATCTTAGATCATAGTTAAGACACGTTATTTTCAAGAAATTACGGCTTTACAGCTATAGTAATTGTTTTGTTACTATTTTTAGAGTCATTAGTTACATTATAGAATTGTTTCCTCAATGAAAACATAGGTACCTACTTTCATTTGTTACAGTTAAGAAACGCTTTTATCAGTATTTTTATAGCTAGTAATACAAACATTATGAATAAGAAATGAAAACATTGATTATTAAATACAAAAACATCAATATAACAGTGAAAATAGTGTAAAATCATCAACAAAGACTAACATTGTCGTGACCAACTGATTTGCCAAGCAATGTCGTCGACTTCGCGGCACATTATAATACAAATTTAGCGATACAGATCAATTAAACCTTAAACCGTTGCAGTAAAGGTTATATTGCAACGTAACTGTCTCCATTAAATTGGCACAATTACAACATTAAGTTTGCAGTTAATGTAAACCTTAATGCAATTACATAAGGTTGATTTTTCGAAGCTATTAGTACGGAAGTTTGCTAAGTGCTGTCTTAGGTGGGAAAGATTTAATCGATTGGTTCATTTGACCTTCCTTGATGAAACTGAGGGTTGTTTAATGTGATTACTGATTATAATATGGCCATCGGAACTGATTAAATATTGACAGACGATTAGAATGGGCAGCAACTGTCAAAGAGCGACGTGATGTGAACTTGATACCGCATGGAAATTTATGTTTTTTTTTTTAAATCTCTTTATTCTGGGTGTAGTTTGTGTGTTATTTAAAAATTCCTGAACTAGTTATTTAAGGTTAATCTGCTCTAAAATAATTAAAAGCTCAGATATTTATTTGTAAGTTAGGATGAAGAAAAAATTTACAATTAGATGTCAAGAATTATTTCATTGCTATGAGTATATAACGTAACGTAACGTACCATCACGCCTGTATCCCCGAAGGGTTAGGCAGAGGTGTACCAATGTACACCCACAGTTCGCCGGTATGTTCAGGTCCCATGTAATAATAATAATAATAAATCTTTATTTTCAGACCATAGATCCATAACTAACTAAAACAAAACTCTACAAACAAAACAAACAAAACAACTTACAAACTAAAACACGTTACACAAAACAAACTATATTTCATATCTGAAAGATGGCCTGTGTGCCGCCATCCAGCGACACATTATTGGGCCATCAACCCTGCCGGCTACAGTAGCCACGAGGCTGTTGGGGCTGCCACGCACCCGGCGCATCAGTGATGCAATTCGCAGACGCAGCAGCGAGCCGAAATCCGGAACGCGTGCGTCCGCGAACATCCCCGAAGCGCTACAGAAGCGCGGCAACTCCAGCAATACCCGGAACGCGTTATTATATTGGACTCATAGAGCACCGTACGAGCCTTGCGTATAACTGACCCACAGGGCGCACGTGTACAGCGACTGGCAGTAAGCCCTGAAAAGCGTTATTTTAACCTCTGGCGTACACCGCGCGAACCTGCGGGCCAGCATGTTACACCTGACAGCCAGTGCTCTACGTTCCCTTTCTAAATCGGCGTCATCCGACAGCCTATCGGTGACCCAGTGCCCCAGGTATTTAAAACGAGCGACTCTTTTCAGCGGAACTCCGTCCAAGGTAACCGACGGAACAGCATCACACACTTTATTTTGAGCCCTAAATACTAAGAGCTCGCTTTTCGTTGAGTTGTACCTGAGACCATGAGTCACCGCATAGTCTTCACAGATTTGGAGGAGCCTTCTTAACGCACTGATTGATGGGCTCAGCAACACCATATCGTCCGCGTAACTAATATTATTCAGACACTGTCCGTCAATGGAGCAACCGATTTGGGTGTTGCTGAGCTCACATATCAGCCGATTGACATACAGGTTGAAGAGCCTGGGTGAGCTAAGCCCCCCCTGCCTCACGCCGCACTCCAACCTGTATGCATCAGACATGGCACCTGCCCATTTAACAAAGTTAGACTGGTTGTTGTACCAGTACTTCAGTACAGCAATCAGTCCCCCAGGAAGGTCAGTGTCACTGGAGAGTTTCCTCCAGAGGCAGTCATAGGACACTAGGTCGAATGCCTTAGAGAGGTCCAAGAAACACGCATAAACAGGTGTTTTCCTTGCTGCATAGTAATGGACGGTATGCTTGAGACAGAGGATCGCTGTTTCAGTCGACAAATGTGGCCTAAACCCAAATTGGGCGTCATGTAGGTTGATATATTTATCCAACTGCCTGTCAATCAAACCGTCCAATACCTTCGCAACAATAGTCGCCAAGGAGATAGGCCTGTAGTTGTTCTTGTCACTCGCATCTCCAGTCTTGTTTTTTATTATAGGAACGACAATTGTTTTCATTAGGTTCTCTGGAAGATACGAGTGACTCATACATAAATTAAACAAGAGAGTTAAAACACGTGGCAAGTGCTTACCTGCATATCGTAGGTGCTCAACACCCAAGTTAGTAGTTAGTAATAGGGGGCGAGCCTATTGCCACTAACCGGGCACAAATCCAAACTCCGACCTGCTACTGAGAATTTCATAGAAAAACCCAATAACACCTTGGTCGACTTGGGAATCGAACCCAAGACCTCTAGCGTAGCAGTCGCGCTTAGCACCACCAGCTACGAGTATATAGCGACAATTATTGCTGACTGAATGAAGGTTTTATGCTATAGATAGATAAAAATGTAGGCAAAGCAACGGGAAAAGCAAATGTTTATTAAACTTTTGTATTTAAAGGTCGCCCTTTTACCTAATACGGATAAAACCAACTAGCTTTGATCTCAATCCAAGGTGAACGGGCTTAGGAAATGGCATTGTTCGTGTACCACAGATTATACAATACTCTAGTTAGGTACTAGACTCGCCAGATCATTAGATCTGTGGTTTTTCTTAAGAGCTAGTACAAAATACCGTCATATTTCGTAAGATTTTCAGTAACTTGTTATTTTTAAATATATAAATAAAATCTAATAGAGAATTTAAGATCTAACAAGATGGCAAATTCAACTACTCCTAGGAAGTATTTTGTAATGTCAAAAATACTAGTAAATTGGTTATGGAGGTCAGAAATACTCTGTAAATACGGTATTCAGCTGAATCCGGTGAGACTGGAAGACGACCCCAACATAGATTGTGAAAAGACTACGCAAAAAATTTTGACTAAGTTGCCAAATGTAAATAAAAAAAATAATCATGTCAAGTATATTTCTCATTTAAATTCTAGGTTATTTCAAAATAGTACTGTCATTTAGCAAGATGCGCTAATGTAACTATAAAAGATTTCATGATACGGTTCATTTGTTACAGTTTTCTGTATTTCATTTGTATTGCTTTTTACTTTTAGAGGAGGATAAAATAATTATTTAAGTAAGTTTTCAACATAACTTGATACACACAATAATGATTATGTCCCGTATGGCAATCAAATCGGACCTTTGGCTAAAAAGCACACCCTTGAACTACTGAATCGTAAGGGTTTTATGGGACCATAGACGCCAAAAAAGGTTTCATTGCTTCCATCAAAATTCAATGTTATTTTACCTATATTAAACTATTTAATAAAATACTTCTAATTCATGGAAATCCGCAAGCATACATTATGATTATAATTTTAAATTAAATAAACTTTTTTTTTGTCTGCCAATCTCATTCACAATTCAAACAAATTGAACATCATAATCAATTCAAATAAAGAACGCAACGCAAACATTCCAAATTTAAATTACGTAATGATTACCTATCATCTTCCGTCTGCATCTCACGGCCTAATAATTAAAATCATTTATACAAATCGAATCACAGTCATAATCAATTTAAATAAAAAACGCAAATATTCTAATTTCAACTTACGTAAAATACCTAGCGTCGGTTATGACACTATTCGTCTGTTCGAATTATTCCGATTGCTAAATTTATATCGATTTACAAATTACATACGTAATCGAATTGGTCATGTCTCTCTACAACAAAATGTCGGACTCAGATCGATTGACACTCTGAGAGTTTTTTTTTGTTTTGGATGGGGGGCTACCGGGGACAAAAATCCGCTAAGATCGCTAGTCTCGCATTAGGTCTATCTGCCAATTCCCACCAATCACAGCCCTGTAGCTTGTCTCATTGGTGGAGATTGACAGATACTCCTGAAGTCGTACTAGCGACCCTTGTAGATTTTTTTGTACCGTCGAACTCGTGTTCACACACACATGCACACTTTGTGTGTATAGTCTCGTGCAGTAGTGTGGGTAAACGTATCATAAGTCTTGTTATAAATACTGAGCGATGTTTCACAATTTGTGTTTTGAAACTTAGCACGTTATAAGGTGTTATTATAGTTTTAAAGTCCAAATCATTTTGTTTCTTGGTTAATAATAATGATTATAAGATTAAGGCTGATTTGATAGGCGCTCAATGTTTTAATGGTACTTCCAGATAAGTAATTTTATAATTTCGTAAGTGAAGACAAAAAATATAATAGTCGTAATTATTATGACCACTGGATGAATGTATGTACTTAGTTGTACTATGTAGTTCTACTATTATTTATTTGTCTGTTTTACTAAAATGGAAAATATTATATTTATTGTAGCGTGTTAAGAATTTTTGACATTCGTTTTAGTTTCAGTTCAGGAACCGGTGGTAACTGTCATATATTCCAAAATGTCGCTTCTACATTGCATTGAAATATATTATGAGAAAACTAATATTTCCTACTCAATGCAAAGACAAATTAATCACTAGTTTATTAACATTCCATATAACAAACTGTACATTACTAAACACAACAAGATAAAAAACTCGCAATTATGTTAACACAGGCCATTGAGAAAATAACGGTCAACTAATAACAAACAATTTGAATCGTTCGAATTACTTTATTTAACACGTTATAAAAATAATAATAATTGTTATATGTAGTTCCATTTTTGAGGTTAACGAACGAATTTCGAATTAAAAACGGTTGAATTTCTTAATTTGAATCGTGTAAGACTGCAAGCTATATCTGCATTGGCAACATTGATTGGAAATATTCTATACTAATATTATAAAGCTGAAGAGTTTGTTTCGTTGAGCGCGGCTTTTTAACATCACGATACGATACTTACATTAGGGGAAAAAATGAAGGTGAAACCTCGGGGCCCGGCTGGTATGTAATAAATAAGTCAATTCTGTAAAACGTTTGTAAATATGTTTTTACAACTAGAAATCAGGCAAAACGCTTTCAGTAGCCAACAATTATTATTGATATCTATTATACTTTATGAGCTACTTTCATGTAAAACGCCGACAAAGAAGATTCACATACCTTATTATTAAGCAATACAAACGAATGCTAACAAACGGAATTAGTAAGAGCGTATGAATGGGAGAAACTCAATAGGGCGGTCAATATGCGAATATAGTACCTGCCGCGTGTTGCTAGGGCTGTCAACTAAAAACACATAGTTTAAGGTCTGAACTCGCAATCCTTATAAAACGGAATTGTAATGTATGAGATTCTGTCATTTTACCAAGTTAACCAAATATGTATATAGATTTATTATTATTTTAATTGTACCATTTTGATGAGCAGACATGTTTGAAATTTAATAAATAAAGGCGATAAGCTCGCCTTTATTTCTCAACTCAACTCTTTAGTTTTCTTGCAGCAAAACCTTTGGATATAGAGAGATCTTAATCTTGGGACAACTTTATTTCATAGTTTTCTTAATAATTCCTTAAGACAGCAGAACCTCACTACTTTATTGCATAAACACATTACAATCATTTTTGCATTTCTTTAATAGATTTTCTTTTAGTTGCCAGCCCTAGATCTGATGAATACCTAAGAACACTTTCGCTGGCAAACATTGACGCAACAAAACGTGGAGTTATGCCAGTACAGAATAACAGAACCTCTGATAAATACTCACTCTTACTTGACGAATATTTAAGTAACACTTGAGGAAGATGTAAATAAAAAAAAAACGCATTTTTATTGGCTTATCGAAAAATTTAGGTGAATAAAAAAATAACTGCGAAAAAATTATGTCGATATCTCCAGTAGTTAATTTTTTATAAATTTTTCAATTTCGTATCTCCCGATAACTTTTTGAGCCGGCCGAGAACCTGTCGTGACGTCACGCCGCCGTACCGCAGGCGACGGGCGCTCGGGCCGGCCGGTGGTTATTTTAAAATTATGATACCTCCTAAGATGTTGATGGAAATCAAGTAATGTCAAAGACAATTTTGTTCACAATTAAATACTTGTGATTAATATCACATTTATTTAGATAAGGATTAGTATAATTTTGACAAAACGCCTTCGCAAATAATTCATAATTTAAAACAAAGTTGATTTCCATAAAAATGCGGTTATAGTATTAAATCTTGAAAGATAGCCATATGTTGTCGCTAACTTTTTTTTAGAACTTTTAAAGAGGAACAATTTCGTCATACATGATTTTTGCCTAACTTCAACCGTTTACGCTGCGCACGCAACGGAAGTTCACAAATAGGGATATTTTTCCGTTTTTGTTACATTTTCCATTGATGCTTCGCCCTATTGGGTGCAGCGTAGTGTTATAAAGTCTGAATCAGTAGTTCCTAAGATTAGCAAGTTCAAGCAAACAAACATACTCTTTAGCTTTATAATATCAGTATAGATAGGTAGATTTCTCATGTTGAACATTTTACTCATGTTCGAGAACATGAAAAGCAGCGGAATGCTAAATATTCAGTAGTATATGTGCCCCAATGTTTCACAAAATCCCCTTAAAAATAAATAAAATTTAAACTTCCTATTGCATTATCTATCTGTGACTGAAAGTTCTGTCAAAATCGGTCCAGCCGTTTCAGAGATTACCCGGAACAGGCAAACAGCCAAACAAAAAAATTAAAACATGTTTTTTTACGTAAGTATGTACCGTATTTGTAGTTAGTGTAATGCTGTTAACCTAAAGTGTGTTTGTAATTTCATATTAAGATATCTATGATAATATAAGAAAGAGGCAAGATTTGATTGATTGTTTCTTTGTTTGCATTTTGAATAGGCTACGAAATTATTAAACCTATTTAAAAAAATCTTTCATTGTTAATTAGCTACACTATCGTTGCGTGAAGTAGCCTATATTATATTAAAATAATAATAGGGATCCTTACTAAAACTCCAATAATGAAAAAGTGTTCTTTCATTAAAAAAAAAATACAATGACGTCGCTGGAAATGGCGACCTTGTGTTTGACCTTGGTAGTAATCCTTATCAAAATAATTTGCTTTATATTTAAGACTGCTTTTACCATTTTATCATCATCATCATGTCAGCCCGGAATCACCTACTGCTGGGTATAGGCCTCCCCTTTTTTCTGCTATTGTTATCTGTCCTGCTCGTAATATAATACATTATATTATATATTATTATTATATTAATACATTATATTAATTCAAGTTATATAATACCATTATATAACTTGATTTTTTCAATTTGGACATTACATTCGAAAGATAACACGAGTTCAAAAGTATAAATATTAGAAAAAAGTCGCTTGGTTAATGGTGGCCGCTCTCTCCGCTCGGCTAACTATGCGATGTAGACGTCACTGGAGTACGGGAGGGGAGTAAACTAAAATAAAATATAAAATGTAATAGAAAGATTCATAAACAATAATAAAAAAAGAAATAACAATCCAATTTTCTTTATAATGAAATTTAATGTACCTACTCTTTTTTTGTACCCCATTCAAAAACGTGTTTGTGTGAGTGTTTATTAAAATTAATATATTTTAAAATGTTTGTTAAATACTCGTGCGAAGCCGGGACGGGCCGCTATGGATAGAAATAAAGTTTTAGCATTATTTTTCACATTGAAACGATCTTTTCAAGAATGACGACTTGTTCTTCCTTTTTATTAATTTACGACAATATAATACACGAGCACATACTTTTTTTTTGTCATTTCGGGCACAAATCAGTTTTCAGTTTCTAATATAAATTAATTTTAAACACAAGCTTCAAATTTAACTAAGCTCACAGCAATAGTGTAGACTTATCAAACAAGCCCAAACGCGATGCGATTACGTCATTTAGTTAGAGAGTTCCTCGGGCCACCTTCTGGCGCCATCATCAGATCAGCTCGAAAGTACTATAAAATTATATTGTCATCCAAACTTAACAGATATACAAAATTTCAGCTCAATCAGTTAAAGATATCTGTTTCAAAATTAAGTTGCAAGATTCCACTCGTAGCTGTAGGTACAAACGTATACATTGAATGTTAAATAAAAGCTTGTAAAGATATATTTTTTGGCGTGCTAACTGTTGTATTAGTACAAAGAAGACTATTCAGTAACTTTACGCTACTCTTTTTTCCATATTTAGCAAAATCTAGAAAAATATGCGAGTAACATAAAAATACTGCACGAAATCGTATGTACGGGAGCGGAGGACGGGCGTTGTGACGTCACGCGTTGATCGGGCGAACCAAAACTAAATTTAAGAATGCCCGACTTTAAAAATTCGTAAAAGATTGAGTTTTTGAGATATCGCTAAAATTTTTTTACCATTGTTTTTCTAATTTTTAGTTTGATTTTTCTAGATGATAAAAAAAACATGCTCATCTTCCTCATAAGACGCCTTTAAGTTGCCGTCACTTGAAGGTGGAATGTAGCGGTACCATGTCACATATGACAATCAATGTATGGATAAGACATTTTATTTCGATATATTTTCTAAACATTGATGTTAACCTTTTTTTTTTAATTTAACCTATGGTTTGTCTTGTCATCACGATATCTCCGGAATGGTGACCCATAGGGAAAAAGTATTGAGACAATTTTGTAGATAATTGCATGAATTACAACTTTTTTCTGACCTATTTTGGCGATAATACTTGCCATTTATGAGGAAAATGCGAAAAGGTGGTATTATTGACATTGGACCTTGTGTATTTTTTTTTGCAAAATTTGGATTTTTGGGGACTTTTGATATTTAATTTATAATAGTGTACAAATAGAAAAATTGGTGGAGGTCTCAAACCTCCACCAATTTTCAGCTCTATGCGAATTAATGCAAACTGAAATGTCTATTTTGACTGGACTATTGTTAGACATTCGATTTCACAAGGGTTTTTATAACAATTTTGTTGTTATGGAAACTAAAAACAGTGTTAGCATTTATTTAATTATAAGCAACCTTGAATATTTTTTGATCATAACCCAAATACGTAATTTGAATTAATAAACATTTAGGAACAGCCAAAGGCTAATTAACTAGATCGTTATATTTCGGAGTAATTAATATACTTGTTTAATAAATTCTGCCTTAAATAAAACTTTGTACGTTACACATTAAAATAAATCAATCAAAAGTACTAATAAAACATTTTAAATTTTATTGCTTGACATCTTTATGGTGTGTCTTAAAAATACTTCTGGACATACATAATTTAAGAATCTTAATTGCCCTTATAAAATTACAATGTCATAGTCTTTTAATTAGGTTACAAGCAATAAGCTACTAGTTTTTGTCTACTCGATAATAGATGGCGTTATCATAAATCTTAATTTTCGATGTTCAAAATTCAAATTCGCAATTGGAAAGCGCGACGGTAACGAAGTGGGACGTACGTGAGATTGCCGGACGCGGCGAAAAGTGTTCACAAAAATTGAAGAAAGGAATTTCTTTACATGTTTTTTGTTTATGTAGAAATTTCATACGAAAGTGAAGTTAGGAATGTTTATTTTGAGTATTTACGGGTAATTACCATTGTGGTTTCGAATATTTAATGCTATTACTTATTATCTAACTTAACACCTCACACATTACATGTATTTTCTCTTATATAAATTTAAGGTCACACAAGACTTTTCAAAATCCCATCGTCTTCCGTATAATGTCACATTCTTTTGCCACATTTTCTCAGTGTTGCAAGCTAGCAATTAAAATCTCGCGACCTCACCCCTGCCGTTATCAAAGAACGGTATCACCTGTTATAAGTGCACTTATTTAACAATGGGCGCACAGATCTAATTACTTTAAATTGTCCCCGATCGTATCTATAAGTATTGTTGTGGCAACACTGATGGCAATCTGTGGTAAACATGTGAAAGCTTGTGACAGTGATGCGATTAGCTTTTTTATAGTCTGTGGCTATCATTGAATTATTGAAGAATATTATTTTATATTGTTCTGTCGATGAAATAGATTTAATTTATAATCATAATAAAAATTGTAGTATAATAATATTTCATTTTTCGCGTGATCATCGTTATTTTATGGCAGCCATAAACTTAACCCATAAACATAATCAAAGATCACAGAATATTGTGAAAATATCACTATTATCTACTCATTCATGCAAGATTAATGTGCTTTCCAATTTCTCAATAACTTTAAGAAATATCTATAAAAATATGTGGTTATAATAAATCTCATTACTCAAAATGATTTTATATAAATAGATTTATTTATTTATGTGATTAGCCCAGCAGTCGGACGCATATAGGCCAGTTTATTATTATTATTATTATGTGATTTTCACAGCTGTAAATAACTACAAAAATTACTATTATTATTTCACAAAAATGTAGGTATATAACCATGAAATTGGCTATGTATCAGTAAAAAGATCGCAATCCGGATACTTCAAAACTAGACTAAAATGTCAGTCACAAAATAAAAATTAATTAAAAATCTAACGATTATTTGACGCGCGACAGCCGCACCCACGCCACGGTATAGCAATAGGCAAACAAAACGAGAAGAGTTGCTGTTACCACCCACCTGTCTCGCTGACACTTTCCATTTTTATATCACTTCATGGTAATTTTGGCTTGGAATAAGGAGTGAGCACAATAAGCAAGGACTGGTTTGTAACCATTGTTCCAGAGATAGGATCAATGGAGACGTATGGTATCAGTTCTTTAGAATGGAAGTAAAGAGACCCTTTAAACCGTAGGAAAAGGCGACGAGACAACCTGAATGTATTTCGCAAAGCCTGCTTCGAGATGGCGAGTTGCATGAATCAATGGCAGGACTTGGGGTAGCCATTTGCTAGTGGGACAGTACAGGTTAAAAAAAAGATTTGGAAGCAGAATTTTGATCTGCGAGCGTGGATTGCCGTAGTTTTAATAGCCGTTAGTTTTAATTAAAAGGTTCTTCTCTGAATGTTGGACCATTATGGCACTACCTCTACGACATACTTTCATCTAATACATTAAATATTCGTATCGATTGACATTCAACCATTGACTTGCTTTAGGCGTAACCACCTATCATCATTTATGAAAACTATTACAAATATGAAAGTTGTGTGTCAGTCTGTTTTGTTACATTGTCACGGTTAAAATATTCAAACAAATTACATACCATATCGAATCTGCACAAGTTCTTTTAAATATATGTATGTATTAATAACAATATAATGAAATTTAAAATATTTTATTGATTACATAAAATACGTAATTCTAAGATTTATTTGTTTGAATCATTTACACACTTAGCGGTCTAACATAGCATAGAGCATAGCATAGATAACTAACCAATATAGCCAAAAGTATTGCAATTCTCATTATTTTAACTTATATAATTTATGATGAAACGTCCCATCCTCGTTTAACCTATATCAAATAAATTCGAACAGGGCCTCGATTCAGCTATTTTAAATTCAGGTCAGTGGTCGGTCAGTGGACTTGTCATTGTGCCTAATTTTCGTATTCAGATAAGCCTACAATAAAATCTTATTGAACTCTCGAAGAGAATGATCGTAATGACCAATTAATGATCGTAATGACAGTTGGCAGAATGCCATTTATCGTAAAAATGACCAAATGAAGCAGGCCATTCGGTCAATTTAAGGCGAGGATGCAGCAAATTTTAAGGATTTTGAACATCTGTAAAAGTTATTTCACGTGGAATATTAAATAAAAAAAATCATTTTATAATAGTTTAGTATACCCCCTAGTAAATCGTAAAGACAAAAACATGATTTAGGATAATTATCTCGATAAAAAAAAATCTCAAACATGACACCAAATCGCAATTTGAAACTTGTGCTGTATAGAAATTATATTAGGAATTTATTTGAAAATTATATCTAATAAAAGGAAATTTTATTTCGCGTAAAATGGTAAAGACAGATTTTAAAATTTAGTTATAATTTTTTTCCACGAAGCAAAACAATCAAAATTTTGCATTATTATCGCGCGCTGCGGTTCGTTAGTGCCAGCCTAGGCGTCTTCGAGGTTGGACGTATGTTCGTTTGCTCCGCAATATTTCCTCTGCGTAAATGTACATAGATTTAGTTTTAGAATTAGTGTATATACAGTTTTTATTTCGATATTTTGTTATTTCTTCGTAAAAACCTATAAGAAGATCTCTATGATTGTTTTTTTTTTTGAAATGGGTAATAAAACGAATAAGAGATCTTTTAGAAAACGTAAACCCAAGGCATATAGAGAAATGTTAGTTGAAAAGTGGTAAGTACCGTACAGTATTACCTATAAATGCGTAAGTATAAACTGTGTTACATTTTGTTCACCTTAGAGTAATAGACAAGTAATAGAGCGCGCGTCACAAAGTATCAATTGTATGAACATGCACATCTCGTTCTTGGCTTTGGCCTGATCCTTTCCATTGAATGTAGGTAGAAATAAAGGAAAATATTGTTGACTGTAATATTGTAGGTACTACATTATATTATATTAAAGTTCTTTTATATTTTATTTAAATCAAAACAATAATTAAGTTACATTATATATAATAGTAAGTTATAAATAATAATAAGTTATAAATAATAATAAGATATAAATAATAATAAGATATAAATAATAAGATAAGTTGTAACTTATAACATATCTGCTAACAAAATCGCCACAATGCAACGGAATGATGTGACACTCGCTCTCTATACCTTGCTTTCTACGCCAACTTGCACTATTTACGTGCCTTTGCCACAGTATAAATAAATCAGTAAGTCTAATTCAATGAAAAGATTGATTTTGCTTGAATCAATACTGTCATTCGTAGGTAGTATAGTTGAACATGTGCTTAGTAAATGTAAACTTCTTTACAGTGCTTCGATGAGAAGAAAAAAATCTATAAAAATATTTATATATTTTTATAAACTTTCTCACAATTTTTTTTAGTCATATGCGTTAATCGATATTTTCATGGCACATGCCAATATAATTGCATTGTGCACTTTCCATATTTAAAACAAAACAAAATGACACTAGCTAATATAATAAGCTATTCAATTCCTTACAGTAAAACTACATTTTTTAATCGATAGAATTTATCGTAAAAATAATTCTTTCCTGCCATCCTGATAATAATAATTAACGCACCTATCAACAAACATTTCACGAAAATGTAATCCAAGTATTGCAAAAATCGAACACGGTTTACCTACCGCATTTATGCTACACTGTGGCACATTGAAACGCCCCACCCCGCGACCCCGCAACCCTGCGAGCATACGCTCGTTGCGCAGCGCCGGCCGCCCGCGCCCCTGTTCGCGATTCGTGTTTTAATACCTACAGGCCGTACTGCAAGAGCGCCTTAAGCAAATCTTAAATAGCTCAATGAAGGCCCAGAGAGCCATTTTCTTGAATCACAGAATATTGTACTTCCTGTTGTTTGCAACATTCCAATATGATGCAGAAAATCATATAACAAATATGATAAAGCTATTGTGATACGTAAAGATATTATTTATGTTATATATCAATAGCAATGCCAGTTAATTACAGTTAATATTTAATGTTAAGACAATATTACTGTTTTGAGAACAGATCGATTATCTTTCATTGAAGCATTGTATCCTAATCCGAAGCAAGAAAATAAGTGTGTTTAATAAACATGAGTGTCATGCATTATATGTCATAACAAGTTTCTTTGACGATGATTCATGTATTGTACTATGTTTTTAATGTCACGCTTAGGAGCAAGAAAAACTGCTGTATGATTATACGTTAGTTAATTACGAATAAATTCATTACCATCGTTGTTACTCCTCTCTCTATTATCATTCTCATCTTCAATTGCGTATTTTTTTCTACTTTAATACATTGTCGCAGTACTAGGTCCTTCACTAGACTTCACCCAAATTTAGCCGTCAATTCCCAATTCAATTGTTTGGCCCATATACCTATCGATATTCGAAACATCCTCTTGTGTTTCACATAAGATCAGTTCCATTCATAGAGCATTTTCTTTTCATCACACTATCTGATAGTTTTAGTTTAGCGTCATTCACGGTGCTGATTTCACACAAAGCGTTATAAACCTTATCAATCATATAGTGAAATCACTTTACATTAATAGTAAAAACAAGTGCAACTTCGTTGTCGTTTCTACTACTGTAAGTATCCACAGCTCCCATGCTATTTTATAAACATTCAAAGTCGATATCAGTTCGTCATTTTAGGAGTTCTTTAAATATTTAAAGTAGCATTTCTCATTACTGTCCATAGGCCGGTACTTGGTGCGTAATAGCTCCATATTCGATTACTGCTTTCACAACCTTACCATCATTATCTAATACAATTGTGTTTTTATTGCGTTCTCTCAATTAAATAAATGTTTATAAGGCATCGCCTTTCTCTCGTTATTGAAGACCTCGTTAAGTTGCCGCGGTTTTTGTTGAGTGTCTGGGTGTCAAGTATGTAAGAGAAGTTTGTGATGTGAAAACAGAAGACTTTATTTTCTTCTCTTAATATGAAAATTGGGTGTTGTGGCGCAAATTGGGAGAGGCCTATGTCCAGCAATAGACTATGATTGGCTGAATGATGATGATATGAAAATTACGCCTTGATTGTTTAATTTTGTGAAAGAAGGTGAGAAATATATCCCGGTTAGGATCAATATAATATCATAAAATAATTACATGACGCTCAGGGTTCATGCAGCCATAAGAAAACATTAGATAAACACTATAACCATAAACAAATACCATTCATATTAATTCTCGAAGAAAAATAATCAGTGACGTAACAATGTGGTTCAGCTTACGCAACGACTTTGGTAAACAGAAGCAGTGGCCGTCCCTTAGCGACAAATTAAGGCGCTCTTGCAGTACGGCCTGTAGGTATTAAAACACGAATCGCGAACAGGGGCGCGGGCGGCCGGCGCTGCGCAACGAGCGTATGCTCGCAGGGTTGCGGGGTCGCGGGGTGGGGCGTTTCAATGTGCCACAGTGTAGCATAAATGCGGTAGGTAAACCGTGTTCGATTGTTGCAATACTTGGATTACATTTTCGTGAAATGTTTGTTGATAGGTGCGTTAATTACCTATTATTATCAGGATGGCAGGAAAGAATTATTTTTACGATAAATTCTATCGATTAAAAAATGTAGTTTTACTGTAAGGAATTGAATAGCTTATTATATTAGCTAGTGTCATTTTGTTTTGTTTTAAATATGGAAAGTGCACAATGCAATTATATTGGCATGTGCCATGAAAATATCGATTAACGCATATGACTACGTCACTCGTCTTGCTACCTGTTACGATTGCGTAACGCTCTGCGTAGCCCGCCTACGCACATCGATAGATCTAAAGCTGCCTTTTTCAAGGCGGTGGCAGATCAAACACTGTTTCTTGGTTCGCGAATTAAATTCATTTGTCCCTTCAGGATAAAACCGCAGTTTCGCGGTCCTCGGTGGATATCCTAACGGTGCCAACGAAACCGAGGGGGTGTTGCGCCCAATCACACCCGCTGAGCCTCTTTAAGGCAAAGCAGTCAATTGGAAGGGACCTAGTGTATTGGCCTTGGGGGGTCTCCTAGTCAATCCTAGAGATCTGGTTTCCTTTTCAGCTACTCACCTAGTGTCGGTTGGGTGTGTCTACACCCTTCGCGCTAGACTGGTCAGGGCCCCGTTCGCACAATAAGACTGGCGACGGGTACATCACAGCTTAAGGCACACCTTAGGTACTCACCTCCCTGCTTAAACCCAGCAGGGAGGGTTACACATCCCCGGGCGTACCTACCCGGGGAGATAGATTTAGTTAGGTTAGTTTGTTGCTAGGCGCGTCCCCTTCGTCATTACCTATGTTAGGTTATTAATTTAACTTGTGTTAATCCTCTACTTCTCGTTTTCTCGAGAAAATGGACGCCCTGTGGCCCCGTTTCATCGAGGAGATGAAGAACTCACAGGTCATCCAAGACCTCTTCCAGGCTTGGACCCGTGAACAAAACCCCTCCTTGCTCTCAGAGCTAGATAGCCCGCGCCCTTTTGTCGGCGCCGACAAAGGGATTAAGGTCCGCCAAAGGCCCATTGTCTCGACTGCTATGTCGAAACCTATTGTTGGGAACGCTATTGTTCCTATTTCTATTATCTCGTCTCCGAGAATTACTTCGCCAAGTTGCACACCTGCGTGTGACGCATCACCGGCATCCACCTCCCGCCCCCGCTCTGCCTCTCCGTCCCCTGTCGACGCCGAGATGGCCAACGCCTCCGACTACTCCATCGATGCTTTTTCCGCATCGAACCGTCCGAATCAGAGCCCTGCCTTCGAAGACGACGAGAAAGCGGAATGCCTAGCCGACAGCTTAGAGGTCCAGTGTACGCCTAGCGACCTTCCGGTCGATCAAGCTCACCTCGCCAGAGTTGACGCTGAAGTCGAACGTAAGGCCTCGCTCCCTCCTTCTGAGGATCCGGAACACCCACTCGCGCCGGTAACAGTAGACGAGGTACGTTCTTTGATCAAGGAACTGCATCCACGTAAAGCCCCAGGTTCAGACGGTCTCACCAATAAGGTGATTAAACTCTTCCCCCCAGCTTTAGTAATTCTCTTAACAGGCATCTTCAATGCAGCATTAGGAAACAATCTCTTCCCACATAAGTGGAAAGAGGCGATAGTCATCGGCATCCACAAACCCGGTAAACCAAAGTCTGAGCCTACTAGTTATCGCCCCATTAGCTTACTCAAGGTTCTTGGGAAGCTATACGAGCGAATTATTTATTCCCGTCTTATGGACTATGCCGAGTCCAGGAGTCTCATACCAGACGAGCAGTTCGGTTTTAGAACCGAACACTCGTGCGTCCAACAAGTCCACCGCATAGTCGAGCATATAAGCGCTGGTTTTCAGCGTGGAAGGCTCACTGGCGTGCTCTTCTTCGATATAGCAAAGGCCTTCGACAAGGTCTGGCACAATGGCTTGATCTTCAAGCTATACCAACTCGAGGTGCCAGATCGTCTCGTGCTTATCATCCGAAACTTTTTGTCGAATCGGTCCTTTCGCTATCGCGTTGAGGGCACACTCTCTTCCCCTCACCCGATCCGCGCCGGAGTCCCTCAAGGCTCCGTACTCTCTCCACTCCTCTTCACGCTATACGCTAGCGACATTCCTCGCGGTGGCAAACCCCAAGTAGCTATGTACGCCGACGATACGGCCATCTATTATTCAGGCACCAGCCCCTTAGCGATAGGTCGAACTCTCCAGACCGCGGTCACGACCCTCGGGAAGTGGTTCACGAAATGGAGAATCGAAGTCAACCCTACCAAGAGCGCAGCCGTGCTCTTTAGCAAGAAACGGCAGCCTCCTGTTCCCCCTCCACCTATAACCCTCTTCGGCAAGCCTATCCCTTGGGAGCAGCAAGCCAAATACCTGGGTGTAATCCTTGATCGGAAACTTACCTTCATAGCTCATATTAAAGCGGCACGCGCGCGAGCCGCCTTCGCTCTCGGCCGACTTCATTGTATGTTGAACAAGCACAGTAAACTCTCTCTTAATTGTAAGATGAGAATTTACACTGCGTGTGTGAGACCTATCATGACTTACGGCAGCGTCGTATTCTCTCACGTACCCGATTATCGACTCAAACGAATGCAAACTCTGCAAAACCGTTTCATGCGTAGAGCCACAGGCGCTCCAGGTTACGTCCGTAACTTGCAGTTGCACTGTGACTTAAAGCTGCCAACAATCAAGCAGTTCATGAAACGCGCCGCGATCCGATTCTTCGACTCCTCCGAAAGCCACCGTAACCCGCTAATCGTAGCGGCCGCGCGATACGTACCTTCCGTAATATCTAAGATTAAACGCCCCAGACATACTCTCTCCTACCCTGACGATAAAACAACGCTTCTCCAAGGAGCATTCGATTTAGCTAGCAGTAGCATTACACAACACAACCGCCGTATATTACGTCCTCGCCGGCGAGGCCCGTCGCGTATTATAAATAATAGTAACGTAAATGTTATCCTCCCGTCCCTAGACCAAGCTGGCCCGAGCCGGCCAAACTAGCAATAAAAATATGTCCCTAAATAATAAAAACTTAGATCCAGCCATCCCTTGTTGTTTTCCTTTATTAAGATTGTTAGCAACGCACTAAGTCGAGGTCCGAACCCCGCAGGGGGTGCCCTTAGTGGACGTTGCTGACGTAGTTAGTTTTTCCTATTGCTCTGGCTGGAGGCCTTAAGGTCCTCGCCAAAAGTCCGGTGAAGCAGTCAAAGCCTGCGCTCAGGCTAACTGCAAAAATCTCTACCAAAAAAAAAAAAAAAAAAAAAAAAAGCATATGACTAAAAAAAATGTGAGAAAGTTTAATAAAAATGTATAAATATTTTTATAGATTTTTTTCTTCTCATCGAAGCACTGTAAAGAAGTTTACATTTACTAAGCACATGTTCAACTATACTACCTACGAATGACAGTATTGATTCAAGCAAAATCAATCTTTTCATTGAATTAGACTTACTGATTTATTTATACTGTGGCAACGGCACGTAAATAGTGCAAGTTGGCGTAGAAAGCAAGGTATAGAGCGCGAGTGTCACATCATTCCGTTGCATTGTGGCGATTTTGTTAGCAGATATGTTATAAGTTACAACTTATCTTATTATTTATATCTTATTATTATTTATATCTTATTATTATTTATAACTTATTATTATTTATAACTTACTATTATAATGTAACTTAATTATTGTTTTGATTTAAATAAAATATAAAAGAACTTTAATATAATATAATGTAGTACAATATTACAGTCAACAATATTTTCCTTTATTTCTACCTACATTCAATGGAAAGGATCAGACCAAAGCCAAGAACGAGATGTGCATGTTCATACAATTGATACTTTGTGACGCGCGCTCTATTACTTGTCTATTACTCTAAGGTGAACAAAATGTAACACAGTTTATACTTACGCATTTATAGGTAATACTGTACGGTACTTACCACTTTTCAACTAACATTTCTCTATATGCCTTGGGTTTACGTTTTCTAAAAGATCTCTTATTCGTTTTATTACCCATTTAAAAAAAAAAACAATTATAGAGATCTTCTTATAGGTTTCACGAAGAAATAACAAAATATCGAAATAAAAACTGTATATACACTAATTCTAAAACTAAATCTATGTACATTTACGCAGAGGAAATATTGCGGAGCAAACGAACATACGTCCGACCTCGAAGACGCCTAGGCTGGCACTAACGAACCGCAGCGCGCGATAATAATGCAAAATTTTGATTGTTTTGCTTCGTGGAAAAAAATTATAACTAAATTTTAAAATCTGTCTTTACCATTTTACGCGAAATAAAATTTCCTTTTATTAGATATAATTTTCAAATAAATTCCTAATATAATTTCTATACAGCACAAGTTTCAAATTGCGATTTGGTGTCATGTTTGAGATTTTTTTTTATCGAGATAATTATCCTAAATCATGTTTTTGTCTTTACGATTTACTAGGGGGTATACTAAACTATTATAAAATGATTTTTTTTATTTAAAATTCCACGTGAAATAACTTTTACAGATGTTCAAAATCCTTAAAATTTGCTGCATCCTCGCCTTAACGAGGGTTTTTTGTATAGTTACAAACCGTTTTTTAACCTATAGTACCAACTTCAGATAATTATCTTAATTTCCTCGGAGAAACCGCATTCGCAGTTTAAGAAAATTTGATCACTAGCTGTACCCGGCATGCGCTGCAATGCAATTTTTTCTACCTAGTACCTGCCTACTACCTACCTACCTACAACTACCTACTACCACTTAGGGGTTTGAAAAATAGATAGTAGCCGATTCTCAGACCTACTGAATATGCATATAAAATTTCATAAAATCGGTCAAGCCGTTTCGGAGGAGTATGGTAACTAACATTGTGACACGAGAATTTTATATATAAGACTAGCTGTTGCCCGCGACTTCGTCCGCCTTAATTTCTGTTATTATGATCGCGATGAAGAAGTTTAAAAACAAAAAAAAAATATTTCTGCGTAAATTATAATTTTAGTTAATATTATGTTGATAAAACTCTAGCCAATAATTGGTAATAATGCATTAATTTCGACCAAAATTTTAAGTTTTAAGTTTATAGTGAGTCAATCTTAAAAGATAGACATATACCGTCGCGGACATTTTTTTAGATCATTTAAAGAGGAACAATTCATTCTTACATATTTTTTAGGTATCTCCAACCGTTTACGTAGAGCACGCATCGGAAGCCTTAAAAAATGAATCGTTTTCCCAGTTTTTGCAACATTTTTCACTGCTGCTTCGCTCCTATTAGTCGCAGCGTGATGTTATATATTCTAAAGCCTTCCTCGATAAATGGACTATCCAACACAAAAAGATTTTTTCAAATCGAACCAGTAGTTCCTGAGATTAGCGCGTTCAACCAAACAAACAAACAAACAAACAAACTCTTCAGCTTTATAATATTAAGTATAGATTATGTTGATAAAACTCTAGCCAATAATTGGTAATAATGCATTAATTTCGACCAAAATTTTAAGTTTTAAGTTTATAGTGAGTCAATCTTAAAAGATAGACATATACCGTCGCGGACATTTTTTTAGATCATTTAAAGAGGAACAATTCATTCTTACATATTTTTTAGGTATCTCTAACCGTTTACGTAGAGCACGCATCGGAAGCCTTAAAAAATGAATCGTTTTCCCAGTTTTTGCAACATTTTTCACTGCTGCTTCGCTCCTATTAGTCGCAGCGTGATGTTATATATTCTAAAGCCTTCCTCGATAAATGGACTATCCAACACAAAAAGATTTTTTCAAATCGAACCAGTAGTTCCTGAGATTAGCGCGTTCAACCAAACAAACAAACAAACTCTTCAGCTTTATAATATTAGTATAGATTATGTTGATAAAACTCTAGCCAATAATTGGTAATAATGCATTAATTTCGACCAAAATTTTAAGTTTTAAGTTTATAGTTAGTCAATCTTAAAAGATAGACATATACCGTCGCGGACATTTTTTTAGATCATTTAAAGAGGAACAATTCATTCTTACATATTTTTTAGGTATCTCCAACCGTTTACGTAGAGCACGCATCGGAAGCCTTAAAAAATGAATCGTTTTCCCAGTTTTTGCAACATTTTTCACTGCTGCTTCGCTCCTATTAGTCGCAGCGTGATGTTATATATTCTAAAGCCTTCCTCGATAAATGGACTATCCAACACAAAAAGATTTTTTCAAATCGAACCAGTAGTTCCTGAGATTAGCGCGTTCAACCAAACAAACAAACAAACAAACAAACTCTTCAGCTTTATAATATTAGTATAGATTATGTTGATAAAACTCTAGCCAATAATTGGTAATAATGCATTAATTTCGACCAAAATTTTAAGTTTTAAGTTTATAGTGAGTCAATCTTAAAAGATAGACATATACCGTCGCGGACATTTTTTTAGATCATTTAAAGAGGAACAATTCATTCTTACATATTTTTTAGGTATCTCCAACCGTTTACGTAGAGCACGCATCGGAAGCCTTAAAAAATGAATCGTTTTCCCAGTTTTTGCAACATTTTTCACTGCTGCTTCGCTCCTATTAGTCGCAGCGTGATGTTATATATTCTAAAGCCTTCCTCGATAAATGGACTATCCAACACAAAAAGATTTTTTCAAATCGAACCAGTAGTTCCTGATATTAGCGCGTTCAACCAAACAAACAAACAAACAAACAAACTCTTCAGCTTTATAATATTAGTATAGATTATGTTGATAAAACTCTAGCCAATAATTGGTAATAATGCATTAATTTCGACCAAAATTTTAAGTTTTAAGTTTATAGTGAGTCAATCTTAAAAGATAGACATATACCGTCGCGGACATTTTTTTAGATCATTTAAAGAGGAACAATTCATTCTTACATATTTTTTAGGTATCTCTAACCGTTTACGTAGAGCACGCATCGGAAGCCTTAAAAAATGAATCGTTTTCCCAGTTTTTGCAACATTTTTCACTGCTGCTTCGCTCCTATTAGTCGCAGCGAGATGTTATATATTCTAAAGCCTTCCTCGATAAATGGACTATCCAACACAAAAAGATTTTTTCAAATCGAACCAGTAGTTCCTGAGATTAGCGCGTTCAACCAAACAAACAAACAAACTCTTCAGCTTTATAATATTAATTAGTATAGATTTCCGAAAGGCAAAATGACCTAATGCCCTAACGGGCATAAGATATTTTTTTGACATTTATGTATAAAATATTGAACAATTTGATAATAGTTTATTGTTGTCCTCTCCTGTTATTATGGCCTTTCGTCGGCTACCAGTCTTACCGGATTCAAATGAACACCAGTAATTTATAGACAGCTCATTGTTGGCGTTTCCTACTCCATCATTTATAATATTGTTCTCACATTACCTTGAAAGAGAAAGCCGTGTCACCAATGAGGCGAATGATTAATTTGTATTGTTTTCTCATTTTGTTTCTTTAGCCTGTAGGGCGATTCTTAATAACAGTTACCACACTAACTTTCACATTTCTCGCTTCGCATGTCACACCTTTAATAACTAGTAAAGTAGAACTTATAAAAGTAATATATAATATAATGTGACGAATTAGTCGTAAGACTCTGACTTATTGTATCCTAATTTTACAGAAGGGCAAAAGGTCATTAATTTTTTCTCGGCCGAGACATTTCTGTAGACTAATAAGTCAGTAGGTAATCAGTTAGTTTCTAATTTATTTTGAGCTCAGTATATTGCCCTAAAGCAGGGCAATATCTTTCTTAATATCTCCATATTAATTAACCCACAAAGAATGCCCTGCTAACAAGCACATAAAGTAATTAAAGGTCTATTAAAATTCTAGGTCCAATAATGCACGGTATTCAGTTTCCGCGTATTTCATCTTTGTTCCCGATTCGGGCCGTAAAAGACTCGATGTTAAAAATTACGACCATAACAGTACCATAAACGTAATCGGTTACTTCAAGTTACTTGCGTAATAAGTTACAGGTGGACATTGAGAGTTCGAGACCCTAAAGTTAAGTCACGAAATTTCAAGATGTATTGTTGATTTTTTTTGCGAAAAATGCTTGAAAGTGACTGAGTTGATGGTATCCAATTCTTGTATAATAGGGTAGCTTTGGTGCGATAAATAAGTGAATAAAAGAAGTTTAATGTATAAGTAAACAACATCTTTAAGTTTGGATTTTAATCTTACTGGACTGGAACCTTACTACCATTATTTATGGCTGAAAAATTGAGCCAAGCCGACTAAAAATAAGTTTAATGATTTGGTCTGTCTATCGGGAACGCTCCTGATTAAATATTTTTTGTTTCCTTGCCTCAATGGTTACGGTTCCCAGAAAAGATGCAACAAGCCACAAAGTCTCAAGACTTAACAATTGTCCAAACCATTGTTCAAATTGATCAACAGTGACTTAACGTGAAAAATTCAAAATATGAAGGTCATAGCATGAAACGGATTACTAAAGAGGTTCTTAATTACAGACAATACCCATCCCACGCACATAGCACTAGCATGAAGGTTATGCGTATGAGGTTGTGTGACACAACTCAATTCGACATACAGACTGGTTGGCTTAGATAGTAAAGGGTGTTTGTACTTGATGTGTAATAGTCTAATGTGGTGAAGAACTGGTTCTAAAAGAGAGAATTGTATGAATTATGGGGATACCTTTGCCGAGGGATGGGACATTTGGCCCAAATACTTGATTGTCTTCACTCTCTTGACATTTAAAGGCTAAAAACGTCTGTTGTAGTTAATAATAAAACCTTAATTTACCTACTATTATATTGTTTAGAATATTACCAATAGATATAAGCATAAAAACTAAACAGTTAAGAGATCTTTATTGTTAAGTCAGTCACTACTATGCAATAACACTATATGCAAAGATCTTAGTCTTTTAACTGCATTGCTGTTTTAACCAGAACTATTGAATCCCAAATGGAGTTCAACCCAAAAAGATCTCACTTGACCAGTGTAGTGAAATTTTTCCTTAACATCAACAGGTAATTCAAGCTCACACAGGTAGCAATAAAAATATTTTACGAAAGGTACACAATGATGCAATGCGATCTAGAAATACTGATGTGATGTAAAATCTGTGTTATTTATGTCATATTTTGATTTATGAGTTAATGAAGTAAAGGTTGCGTAAAGGTTAAGTGTTAAGGTGTATAATTTTTCATGCTTATTTGTGGAAAGTTTTGGGGACTATCTTTAACATTGATGAATTACGTAGCTATTGATTAATTGATTACATTAGAAGCTTAACTTTCCCTAAACACAATATAAAGAATGTGATTAAGTACAAAATATTATTTAAGTGAATAGGTGTCAAGATTTTTCAAAGGAAAGTCGAAAATCATGTAACAATTTGCAGCCGACATTTAACTGAACAAAATTTCTTCCTGCCTCCTATTTATATTGAGATCGTTTCTTAGTCTTACAGAATGCTGCAAAAGACAACAATTCGTCAGAGCGTCTACCTATCTTCTAACCTTCAGAAACCATTTAGGTATAGGAAAATACAACAACAATTTGGTGCTTGTTTACGTTACGCTCCAAAATTAAGGCTAAAAATATTGATCTTGAAATATTTATAGATGACATCGTTCATTTAGCGATATGATGATAAATCTCACGTAATGCGTCGTGTATGCAGTTTTTGTCACGTTTTTATCAATGTTGGTGAGTAGCCGTGACTATATGCTTAAATATATAAATTATCTAGGCTTCGTCGGAATGTAGATATATTACGTTTTTAAGATGATAATTGAAAGAATGCTGGATCGATTTAGAATGTATTGATAGTACATAAAATGATTTTAATATAAACTATAGCGGCATGACGATTAAAGCAAAGAGGAAATTATAAATTACTGCCAAAACGAAGAAAGAAAATCAACAAAGCAGACCAATTAAATGAAGAAACTATTCAACTTGCTCTAGTTAAGACGAAGATATGAACACAGTTAGAAACACGTTTGAGTTTATTCTTTCATCAAGAAGAGTTTATGATAAAATACTCTTCTTAGCTAAAAGATCTATATCCACAGTCATGCAGATATAGAATTCGTTATTGTTTTGCCGCAGCCTCAGTAAGTCATATTTCCTACCGATTAACAATCACAAAACCAAATAATTATCGCAACATTCGCCGACAGTAATCGTTTACCTTAAGCCCTTTTTACCATTTACCAATAGTTGGCCAATGAGCTGGGAATTCTCACGGCATGCTTTCAATGTTACCAACAATAACCTTATGTTTGCTAATATTGAGAAATATTAGAAATATTCATATTTTGGTCTATTTTGTCTCTGTATTATTAAGATGAGAAAACATTTTGGAATTCAGAGAATGTGTGCAGTGGTAACGAAATGGAATCACAAGTATCATAGTTCTCGGTCCATCTGTGCCAATGGGGGATACCGGGAATCCAAAATCCGTTAGGATCTCTATTCTCGTTATTATCGCATTAGGTCTATCAGTCCGTATATCTCTCATTTAAAGGAGACTGACAAAAAAGTGCCAATGGCCCATTACAGGTGTATGCGCCATTTGCACATTTTTCGCGGGGTAAAATTCCAATGACTTTAACCCACGTCGAGGGCACGACGTGGGGATATGTCGGACTTGCACCGACCACAAACACCCCGGTCCCGTCCTCGCCTTTGCTGGAGCCGCGGGATCACTACAGCATACTCAGAGTAGCAGTACTAAGTACATCTGCTTACAGATCGCTTGCTGAGCCCAATTAAATATATTTTCCTATGAGAAAATTTAAGATTAAGACATCTGCCTACACCGTAGAGGTTAATAAGGTCAAGGCTAAGTAATCATAAATATTATTTAGTCATTACCTATCGCGATTACGATCCTCAATATTTACACATCAAAGCCAATAATTATGTGCTGAACCTTTGCTATTTGACCTAACATAAAAAACGCCAATACAGTATGATGGTACCGTGTGAGTAAATAATAAAGTAACCATTATGATAGAAAAACGTTATTACCTACATCCTTCGTTATTTAAAATTTAATTATTTTGTAGTACTTGTTGTGGTTGTGCGACAAGATATGTTAGAAATATAGCTAGCCAGTCATAATAATCTTCCATAATTTGTTCATTGCAGGTGTTTCAAATAATAGGACTTTATTGATACTAAGTAAGCGAATATTATTGTGCTTGCTTTACACTCTGAATAAATAATAATATTATATCATAATAAATAAATCATAATTAAAATTTCAAAATCAATGTTGTTTTTTACATTAAGCACAGCTAGAATATATTTATAATACAATATGTACTTAAATCTAATACAAGAACATTATGTCAACGGTAAATTACCTATATTTAATATCGATATTCGACAATCTTCTTAAAACTAATAATAAATAAATTACAAATACAGTTTAAATATTTGTCCACCATAAGTTATGAGCATAACGAAAAAACAACAAGCTACTAAAACAAATAAAGCATTGATAATTAACAAAACAAACACTAAAGAAAAAATATGCGAATTGAAACCTGGCCTTAGAGTTAGACTAACCTTAGCTCTTTACTTCATATTTTATTTCTAGCCTAAACTAAAACAGCATTTAAAAAACAAGCAAATATCAACCTTAATACTTCGGATTACGAGACATGGGTACAAATTTAGGCAGTCTACGTTGTTAGTTATTACTATTACAAAAGAGGTAAACACCATCCGCTTGTAAATTCGATAGATGACCTACAGATAACGTAACGGTTTTTGTTTTGTGTTACCTTAGATCCCTAATAAGATTAAAAAAACAATAAGCGTAAAAAATTACAAACAAAATTCACACTTACATCGTTTTGTGTCAGGCCAGATCTGCAAAAAATAAAACGATATTAATTTATTTCCAATGGAGTTGTACAATAATTAGTTTGTAATAAAATTAAATATTATTTAAATTAAATTGAATGACAAATTACTATCTATTACAAACATAAATTACGACATTTCAATTTAAATAATTGAATAGTACTTCTACTTGTCAATAGATGGCGGTATAATCAATTTTGACAGCAATCTATTGTGAAATGTCGCACGCATTGTATGGAATGTACGTTGCGAAATTGTTTAGCGACTTAATTACCGGTCTTATTACTATTTATGAATGTAAACAATCACAGATACCGTGATATAGACGTGGGCTGATTTGTAAATACATTTCATTGTTTAAACTGATGGGATTTGCATACGCGTTAACATTTCGCAACGAACGCCAGGTGCGTATAGATTGATCGTTGCAACACAAAACTAGAGGCGAACAGGTTTCATGGCCTCGTTTGTTTAGAAAAAGTTACTGGTTAGGTGCGAAAAGATGTAAAGAAAGGCTAAAAGAAATGCCCCGGGTGAGGATCGAACTCACGACCTTAAGATTATGAGACTTACGCGCTGCCTACTGCGCTACCGAGGCCGGTGATAAGAACTTCGAAATAAGTGATCCCAATACATTACAAAATAGTTGCGCATGACAATTTTCATACGAATTTAAAATCTAATAAACAAGCGGTAAGCAAAACTATTATTTAACTATTCATACAAAAATTGACCATAAATCAATTTATTGTTAGGAAAGACTTTTTCTCAATCAGAAAAGCTTAAAAACTTGAAATATAATACTGTAAGTTATGAAGAAAATTTAAAGATTTATCAAAGGCCCTAACAACGCTTGGAATGCAGTTTGTCATGTTTATTACGAGTTAAACCTTTTGAAATGTCTAATTTATTACTGACAAATTATAATAAGCGTTTAAATTACAAATATGCGTGTGTTTATAGGTAATTTATTGCATAATAAACCTGAAAATTAAGTTTAAATCATGTAAATGTAATGTGTCTCTAGTAAAATAATGTAATATTATATTTAAAATAAAAACATCGATAAGTACTTTTTTGAACAGAAATATTTTTTTTTCTCATCTTCAAGACAAAAACAGGTTAAAAAAAGATAATTATTTAAATGCGCAAAACTCCACGGTTTACTTTTTTTTATAAATAGTAGTTAAATATCGATTGATTCATTATTTCTTCAAATAGTTATGTGTTATTTATTTTATCTAAAAGTAAATAAAATCCTGTCAAAGTCGGACATAATAGAACTCAGTGCACGTAACATGTCACTTTCACAGGGTAATTATTCCAAGCGGCCATCTTTCTTTCATAGTGACGTACTGTTTTATTGGTTAGAAAGTGCTGTCACCGCCTAGCGTGGAATATCGATTACAAGTTATTGTTTGTAGTTATAAATAAATATTGTTTTAGTATTTATTGAAGCTGCGTTTAATAGTAAGTACTTATTAGTCTCTGAACGCGTTTAGTGTTCAATAAATGTTCACAATATAATAAACTCCTAGCAATAAAGAGGACGTAGTTTATGTTTTATGTTCGTTTCTCTATTTCCTTCTTGTACCTAATTCTAATTCACTGACTATTCATATAATTTATTATTTAGTAGGTTAGGTACCTACCCATATTATTTCTGATTAAAAGTGCTTTTCTAATTAGCAAGTTAACTCGTCTTGTACTTAGTTACCTATTACCTACCATTCTGATGTATTTTACTTTGTTCTAACTTGGATACATGTGCAGTTTTTTGATAAGTATTGAAGTAATTATGTTTGTTAGGAAAAACCGAATAAGTACAAGAGCGTTTAAATGCAAAAATAAATGATAATCATTTACCTACTCAAATAGGTACCTAACAGTACATTTTACCTACAGTCCAGTTGTAGGTACTTTTAGTAGGTACAACATTATACAAGAACATTGAAGGAAAACTGGTCTCGTGCAAGCGGAAAGAACCTTCTCATCTTGTACGGTAGACCGCATGACAGTTGTTACAACGAATCTTAAAAGTCAACTTTACTGCCTTGACATAAAGACGATTTTTGTCTGAAAGTGTTTCCACAGGTGTTTGGACCACTGTACCTACCTTAAGATCAAGATAAATTAAAAGTCCATTTCATAAAATTAATCACCTTCAAAGACATGCGTGTTTAGAACTTCGCAAAACGTAATTAAATTTCAAATTAATCTTATTTCGTTGATTTCGTCATATAGAAATTGTTATTTCGCATTGCGTGTGTATAAATGCCATTAAATGCCTATTAGCAGTCAACAGTTATTACAAAACGTTTCGAGGAAAATCTCTCAAACATACATACATCAGAATTATGCATGTATGACAGTAGGTCAATGGAATCTTTGGCACACCCTTAGAACATGACATAAGTGACTCATTCATGTTTATTTGGTCTTAATTTAACTAATTAATTGGCAACAGGTTGTGTAAATCAAGTAAAAATATTAATAAGTAAAACTCTAGAATAAATAAAAACTACGCACCTACTAAGTGCAATTTTAACTAAATAATTGATATTTAATGTACCTAAAATAATTATTTATTAAATACGACTTTTGTTTTTTCTCTATTGGCAGCCCGATAGAATAAAAGTCAAAAGTGACAGCTAAAGAGTTCGATGACCTGACCCATTAAACTATCAATAGAACCATCAGAAAGTATGAATGAATGAAAACAAAAATACAAAGTGCATTGACCAATGACTTGAAATAGCTATCAACACTTAATCACTTTAATAGACACAAATATTTGAAATATTCGGGCATTACACGATCGTATCTACCCCACTAACCAAATTAAATGGCGGACATTCCAAGTGGTCGACTTCATGAGTAATACTAGTATTGCGCCGCGCCGCCACTTCGGTTATTATGGAAACTATTATTAACTCCGCCATATATTCCTAACGCAACATAATCTATCCAATCACAGTCCAAATGCGTCAAATTAGAAATAAATCCTATTTTGCAGTAATCGAGTTCCCATATCAGTTTCGCGCCATTTTCGGACGACGACGCCATCTTAGAAGCTAAGTATTCAGTGACTGCGTTCTACATGCAATCTCCATTCACATTCGATGAATAAAAATAACTATTGAAAGGTTATTCTAAGAAGGATTCACAGGAAAACCTGTTAATGATTAGTTTTGCTTAAGAAGTTATTACTTAGTACATGGTATAGGTCGAGATTCTCGAGGAAATTGAGAGTTTTTATAGACACCTATACGCATCACGGATGACTAAACCATCGAGACAAGGCGAAGATGACCACAGAGCCACACTCACGCGCCATTACACCGAGGACATCCCGGATGTCGACCCGGGCGAGGTTGAGGCAGCTCTCAGACAACTAAAGAACAACAAGGTGCCGGGTGATGACGGAGTTACAACCGAGCTCCTTAAGGCCGGTGGGACCACAGTCCTGAAAGAGCTAGCAAGTCTCTTTAATTCCGTCATTCACCAAGGCTTAACACCACAAGCGTGGAGCGGGAGTGCGGTGGTTCTGTTCTTCAAGAAAGGCGACAAAACCTTGCTGAAGAATTACAGACCTATCTCACTCCTGAGCCACATTTACAAGTTGTTCTCGAGAGTAGTCACTAACCGCCTCGCTACAAGACTCGACGAGTTCCAGCCACCAGAACAAGCCGGGTTTCGAAAAGGCTTTAGCATCGTAGACCACATCCATACTGTTCGGCAAATTGTGCAGAAAACCGAAGAGTACAATCAACCGCTGTGTTTGGCCTTTGTGGACTACGAGAAAGCCTTCGACTCCATCGAAACTTGGGCGGTTCTGGATGCTCTACAACGATGTCGTATTGACTGGCGAATGGCGATACATCGAGGCGCTGAGATGCTTATATGACACCGCCACCATGACTGTCCAGCTCCATGACCATAAGACCAATCCGATCGAGCTGCGTCGGGGGGTGAGACAGACAGGCGCTCGAGGATGTCTTCAAGACTCTGGACTGGACTGGACGGGGTATAAATGTGAACGGTGAGCACATCTCGCACCTTCGATTTGCCGATGACATCGTCATAGTGGCAGAGTCGCTGGACCAACTAAGCGAGATGCTGCATGGCCTAAATGGAGCTTCACGACGGGTCGGTCTTGGCATGAACTTGAAAAAACCAAGATCATGTTCAATGAACATGTCATGCCGACACCGATATATGTCGAAGGATCGATGCTCGAAGTTGTTCAAGAGTATATCTACCTAGGGCAGGTCATCAAGCTTGGTAGAAACAACTTCGAGCGGGAAGTCGATCGGAGAATTCAGTTAGGCTGGGCAGCGTTTAGCAAACTCCGTCGAGTCTTCTCTTCGCCTATACCGCAATGCCTGAAGACGAAAGTTTATAACCAGTGCGTCCTACCTGTTATGACTTACGGTGCCGTGGACATTAACGGTTGGACTAGTCCACAAATTTAAAGTCGCGCAGCGGGCTATGGAGCGAGCTATGCTCGGAGTCTCTTTGAAGGATAAAATTCGTAATGAGGTCATCCGACAAAGAACCAAGGTAACCGACATAGCTCGTAAAATTATCTCGCTGAAGTGGCAATGGGCTGGCCATGTCTGTCGAAGGACCGATAGCCGTTGGAGCAGACGAGTCCTAGAATGGAGACCGCGACTCGGCAAGCGTAAGGTAGGACGCCCCCCAGCCAGGTGGACTGACGACCTGAAAAAGGTCGCTGGAGGGGATTGGATGCGGAGGGCGGAGGACCGGGTGTTGTGGCGCAAATTGGGAGAGGCCTATGTCCAGCAGTGGACTATGATTGGCTGAATGATGATGATGACATGGTATAAGTAATTTAACTTACCTTACCTTGATACTTAGCTTTGGAACGTAGAGAAGTTCATAAGGTACCACTGTTCTTGATTAACGAGAGCCTGCAGTGCCTAAATAAGGGTTAAAAATATCGCAGAACAGCGTGAACAGAGTTTTATCAAATGAAAGCTTAATGAAGATCTGTGTTGCTTCCTAGGTACTTCGACGATTAAAACTGGCAGTAATGTGGATTTACAAAATAACTGAAAACATTTCGGTGTATTCCTAGAAACTAACTTGAGGTGCCCGGCCAACAGAAATCTATCTAGATCTGCAAATATCTATACTTATAATAAATCTGTAGAAATGAAAATTCTGTACATTGAAAATATCAAAAAAATAAATGGCGGGGTGTGTTACTAGACCGACACCAAACCAAAAAGTGTGAAAAAAAAAATTGTTGTCTGTCTGTCTGTCTGTTTGTTCAGGTATCACGCAAAAACTACCGGTTCGATTACGATGAAACTTGGTATAGTTATTCTTTATTATCCTGGGCACCACACTGGGTAGTTTTTATCCCGGAAAAGAATAAACAATAAAAACAAACTTAATTTTGCGGTTAAAAACTCATTGATAAGTTTCGTCATCCACGCGAACGAAGTCGCAGGCACAGCTAGTATTCAAATAACTTAATATCAAACAGCATTATTCTAAATACATTTGCGAACATCTTCATAAGCTTAGTGCGTCAGTTCTAAAAGTTTTTGTCCTTCCTAATCGTCTCAATAGAGTTCCAACACCCACACATCCTATTCTTACGTCATTATGATTCTCAATCAGCTACATAATATAGTATATTACATATACACGGTAACTGTTTTTGCTAGAACATAATAAATTAAGCAATTTGCTTAGGCCTCTAACATGAATGATGGTAATACAACTTGATTTAATGATCGGGTAAGTCCAATATTTATTAACATATTATTATGTTTTGGGGTTCCATGCAAAATTTTTTGAAAATCAGACATTTTTTTTATAAAGTACTAAATAAAACATTTTAAATTCGTGGTCTTTTGTTCCTCTATGAATATACGGAACGAATACTATTAAGTCTTACCCATAAACTATTCATTCACTTTTATATAATTTGCAAGTAAACGATCTTCTAGATAGATATAGCATATTTAATTTAATGGTTTAGCTCACATAAAGCAAATAAATCACATTTTATTTATTTATTATGTAAAAATGTGCGATTACGTCGTAAAGTGAGGTAAAACCACAGATACTACTTTACATTGACTTGAGTAATGGCACTTTAAGTAATAAAATGTTTGCTATTCACATTATTTCACATAACATGTTTATTTTTGGTACTCACACTTGTACATTAAAATAAATGTGTCAGCTTTTAAATAGAAGGACATTTAAAAAACAAAACGTTGATCAATTTATTTAATTAATAAACAGTTTTAAATTAAGTTGTTTTTTAATTGCTCTTTTTATTATTAACCTGAATCGATTCTTACTTGTAAGTATACCTACATTAAAGAAGCTTAGGCGGTCAATCTTGCAAAAATATTCGTCGACAAAATAATTTCTACAATATGGCAAGACCACGCAAAAAGTGCCGGCAGTTTATCAAAGTCTAAACAACTGTTATTATTCTGTCAAATCATGATTCGACATTCAAAACAAAAGACGTCACTTTTTGCAGTTCCAAACACAAAAACTCTTTAGAGAACTATTTAATGAACACCATCCTTTTTTGACGAAACAAAAAACCTAATTTACATTGCGAATCCAGTATTATTTTGACATTGACAATACCCTTATTTCAATAATTTAAGTGTTTATTTGCACATGTACCTATATTAAAAATGACGGTCAGTCAACAATAAAAGGTTTTGTGTCTACACAATGTGCTTGCATCATAAGCATCATATAATTTCAACACACAATTTAAATCTAAGGGCTTTTAATATTTGCTAAATGTATTCTATTATTGCTAACCGACCTTCGAACTGTGTGTCTATGGTATAAATAGTAAATATTGCCTAAGTAGGTATGTGTGTCGCTCGAATGTTCGAGTTTTGTCAATCGATTACGTTATAAGGACATGCTGATGATGTTAATAGCTCTTGTACACAATGGCCAAGGCTGGCCCATGTTATGTATTGACTGTTAAGTACTTCTAAGGAAGGCTTATAATGGTTACTTGTCCTGAAATAGGTTAGCCATGCGTAAGAAGTTTTGAGGATAATCCCCATCACGAATTTCGTTCACAAAATACATGATCAGAATTGGTTTATAGGATTTTAGTTTAGCTGCCTAATGATTATTTCTTCGTGAACCTTATAAGCCTTTGTAAACATAGAGACCTTCAACATTATCTCAAACCTCAGACCTGCTATGATTGCTTTGCCTAGCAACAGTTATATACATAAATCACATAAATATAACGGCCCTTAACAACCGGCCACGGTCAACTCGTCACCCGTCGACATTGCGCGACCTTACAGTAAATTAATTTGTAAGGTCCTATAAACATTGCATGGAAACTTACGATGCAATGAGTTTCTGTCGTGCTTCATACGTTTAAGTTTCCGTTTAGATGTCATCTTGTTATGTGGAAACGGTGCTGTAAAGGTAGAGATTGAGCTGTAAGGGTAGAGATTGAGGGGTATATGTATAGGAGATACAAGTAAGTGTAGTCCATACTTATTATTAATGCTTGTGTTGATCTGTGAAGCTTTCACGCATAAATCTGTGTACTTAAAATGATGACATTTGGTGTGGAGAAAAACCAGATCCCTAAAAAGGACATAGACTACTTTTTGTCGTTTTAACCAAAATCTACAAAGGCGCGAGGCGGAACTGTAAGCTGGTATTTTTAAAACTTAACTTAATATGTACCTATTAATTGCTATAGTTTTACATTATTCGATAGCATGGCCTTAAAACATCTCTTGTAATAAAAAATAAACCAAACAATTTAAAATGTTGCATTTTTATTTAAATTATAGCTTGGAAATAAAAATGAATTAAATTCACACCAGTCTAAAGATCTCAAGATTAGTAACATTGAGGTCAAAGAGGCAGGTCAAATAATTTATATTTTCTTAAACTCTATAATTTACACACATTATGCAACAAGTATGCAAATTATTTCGATTCTCATTTCATTCTATTTAATGGTGTTGATCTGTTAATAGCTGTTATTTTCCTTACATGTTGATTTGACTCTAGTAATAGTGCGTGCATTTGCATTTTGAGTACCTTATTAACCATGCTTCAATTGACTGCATTAATGAGTTGTATGCTTGTAAAGATAATTACCTCTTTACTTGAAACACCAGTTAAGGAAAAGGTGGAAGTTGTACATTAATCAGTGTAGTTCAATCATTGCCGTTTGCTGCTTGTTAGAAGCATCTGAAATTGCGTCAGAATTACACTAAGATTCGTATATAAAATAAATGAAGACCTGACGTATTAATATGGTCCTATTAAAAGAAATAACTTAAATGAATGTAATAAATATTATATATTTCAAAGATCATAAACTTCTAAACATTATCTTTCGATCTTCAAATACAGGGTTAAAAGGCAAACGAGGAATGTGTCATTGGAACTATAAATCTTTCTGAGAAACTAGCTATTTATTATGTGTTTATAATCATCCTGTTACTTATCTAAATAAGTATAACCCACAAATACTTTGACATCGACAATTTTTAGGTAAGATTTTATACAACCTGTTTAATTCGGTGGAATAGAAAGAGGTCAGAAATTAAAGAATAAAGACTCACGTTCCGATTGACATTGGCATGCTTTAACTTAGGTATTTTATCCGAATAATAGAACATATACCACGACCTGTCCCAATTTATTGTTAATTTTACTACGTGCTATTGATATTTAAATGGTAGCCTATCCTAGGTAGATAATATTACCGTGCTATTGCAGTATGAATAATATCAAATAGCACAATTTTAGCCGTTATACAGCATAGGGTAATCCAATTTACGCAGCTTTAGCAGCTGACACTTACACTGTCTTAATGAAATATAATGAACAAATAAGAAAGAAAAAAGATTTCGTTTGATTTCAGCCAAAGTCGGTAAGAAAACAATAAAAAAAAAGAAGTATGTATGCATCTAAATTGAAATCATATCCGAAAGGGCATCCAACTTTTATGAATCATGACCGGACTACATTCCGAAGGCTGCATCTGTCATGCTATACCATAAATATAGTAGTATCAATAAACACCTACAATGAACCGTTCACAACATACCATCAATTACTTGGCATAACGATAAACACGATTCTATCTAAACACCATATCCGCAAGGTCGCGAGATCTCTTCACCTGCAGACCTTCTAGGGCACATGTTACTCAACACGTTATTACTGCTTAACTTGTTATGTTGGTAGCCTTGTGTGGGAATATCTCCTGTATACATGTGTATGTGTGTGAGTACCACGAATGCTTGACATCCGACTTGACCCGAACGCATTGAATACCTTTTTGAATTGAGTTCTTTTGTTTCTAATTTGAATGTTCGAGTGATCAATAGCCAGCATTAATTTTGTTTAAGGTTCTCGTTTTTCTCATACCTGTTTGCTATACAAGTTGCAACCCTAACCTGCCAATCCGCATTGATATCCGAATTCCATTGCTTTAGAATATTTGAATTCAGAAGTTGGTATTCTGTTGTTTTAAAATGAATGCTTTGTTCTCCAGCTGTCTTGCAGTTCGGAATTTGACATTTAGATCGATTATGGGCTGTTATGGGCCCTATTATATGTATGAGAAGAATTCTGTCTGACATATGAATGTGCAACACCTCGTATCTGAATTTAAACGAGTCCTTTGTATACTTGATTACACATGCGAACAGGAAACGAACCAAGTTTTTTTATTAATTTACGCTATAGTAACCGCCTATACCCCGTAAAAAGCTTCATAAGTACAATAAATTTAATTTTTTACTCATTCTGATACAAAATTGGTATGTAGGTATTTATTGGACAGCTTCCTGAGTAACCAGTTATTTATAAATAGGAGCTATGATTGTAAACGACAAAAAACGTGACAAAAACTCTTGTCAATCTATCAATAATGAGAAAACGGAACTGTCAACTTACATTGGCGATAAAACCGTAACATGATTATTAATTAACATGACATTAATATTCAGAACGCCACTGGTATAATGATTGTAAACTAAGCTGTATAGTTACACTTCGCATAATAATTAAATCGCGCATCTTAGAAAACGTCGCATTTATTAATACATTTTACATTTCTGAAAGGTAATAAAACACTGAAATATATAACAAAAAGCGAAACTTAAAAAAAAACAACCTTTTTGCGGAAAGACTCAATGATTAATTTATTTTACAGTGAAGGTAAGAATAATATTTCAATTCTACGTATGTAATGTTAAAAACTATACTTACAGACAAAATACAACGCTTGGTAAACTATAAAAGTCATTTATGTCTTGACACACCTTCAAATAATACCTAGCTACTATATTTCCAATCTAAATAAATAAACTAGTCTACCACAACTCTATATTAGTATCAAGTCTGCGAAACATAAAAACTTGAGTTAATTAAAATGCTGACACAATTCCTTTTGCTATGTTTGTCATTAGTCGGCATTCTATGTCGTGTTACAAAATGTTGCTGGAAAAAATGTCGCCTTGCGCTCAGTGTGTGGCTATAAGAGAATAATGTTTAGTATGCTTAGTACCTACTTGGATAAATGTTTTAGCAAGTTATATGTTTAATCGAAAAGATATATAAATAGACAAGAAAATGAAAGCAACATACAAGTCTACACATGAAGATTTTCGACTCAAAATGATATGTAACTTTTATTTTGAATCTACAAAATTTTCCAGTTATGAAGGCTTGTTTTATCCGATTTAACATACAAAACACTTAGATCAGACAAAAACAATTGAGTTTAATGCTTAAAGCTTCCGAAGGTCGTGCGTAGGGAACCATTAAAATAATAGACACGAATAGAAAACAGCAGAATAGTCGTGAATGGATCTTTTTGATATTAACCATTGAATAAAACTACTAAAAGACAATAGCACAATTTACATAAAATAAAAATTTAAAGGAAGCAGGACTTCCCTTCAAATCTACATAAATGGCCTCCCTATTCTAATGTTTTTGTACAGAATTAAAAACATCATTGGAGATGTTGTTTTTTTTTGTTTTCGTGACAACTGCGTAATATGTATGAAGAAGACCACGATGACTTATTCTTAATTATACATACTTCTTGCAGTGGGACCAGTACCAATTTCAAGTATGAAAGTTGTTTAAATAGTAAGTATGTAAGTTCTAAGTCTAATATCCAGTTAATTATTGTAACATTTTAGTTCTAATCAACTAAAGCACACCGAGAGAGAATACCGATTCTCTAGTCCAGTGGGTCCGGATTAAGTCGCAAACCTGTTTCATGCATACCAGTGGCTAGTTGCGTCACCGCGCATGCGCCAACACACAAAAAATAGCGGACGAGAAAAGTATTATGAAAGTAAGCTGTTTCGGTGACCAATAATTAAAACTACATGTTGACAATGTTGACATCGGGAATATAAAAAACTCGCAGTACTTAACTGAAAATGATAGACGTTTACAATTAAATGATGACATGGTTTTCCTAACTGGACATTCATGATCTGGTACAAAGTATTCTTTGTACCTTTTAAATAGTAAGCCTAATAATACTATAACTCTAGTTAAAATCTTGTTTTATCTAAGAACTTATCTGTCATGGCAAATCACAATCATCGTGAAACTTCTGCACCATCTTACAATATGCCCGCCATCAAAATGAGTCGGGTAAACAGCTTGTGTAATCTTTGTCGCTGGGATAACTGGCTGTTAGCGTCTCGTTTAAGTTCCGCTATAGTAATATGTGAAAATTCCTCTTCACATACGATATTTCACAATTTTCTCGTGGTATGCAAGAATGCTATTTAAAAAGTAATGGTCGATTTAAAATTGCATTCCGCGCAACTGACAGGTTATCTGTCACTGTCATCGTTGGCGCGAAAATTATGTCGTTTGACTTAACGACTAAAATTATCTGCTAATCTTTGTAATATGTTATATTGAGTTAATATACTGTTGAGAATGTGAGACAGTTTTAATAGCTTAGGAACAAATATAACAGCTTCCCTGGAAATGTTTTACTTTTAGATGATAATCGTGCCGTATTAGTTTACAAAAAACAATAAATATAAGGTCGAATACACACTAATGTCAATAAAAAAGTTGTTATGTTTTTATTGCTTTGAGATTAACGCACTTTTAATCTCTTTTCGTGATACATATTGCCTTTAACTGCTTAACACATGATTGCTATGGGAAAAGGCATCGAATATGGGCAATTACTAAACCTTCAAACCGCCATGACTGTTACGCCATAATATAAAAACTACTAGAACAAAATATGAACAGAAACTGGTTTTATGTCACCTGAGACATACATCTTCATCTACTTACTTATTATACTGATTCATTTATTTGATCAAATGTTTGTTTAAAAACACCCTCTATCGTTTAGGCATGCAAAAATATTGGGGCAAACATTGGCCAGCAGCATTGGCGACTACGGCCAAACATTTATGAGAAATAAACCGTATTTCAACAATACATTGATAGCACAATATTAATTTGTTATATTCATTATTTAATGGTATTTAGTTACGCCCTTCAGTTTTTATAAAGGTTTATTTAGTTGCACAGTTTTGTTGCTAAAATTATCTAATTGATATGAATTCTGTAACGTTTTGCGTGTGAACCGCGGGAATTTGACATTTGGCGTTCCTAAAGACAACGTAATTTATCTACCACGAGACATACAGCTTACTGCTACTTTGTTTAACTGTTCTGATTACTTTGTCTTTATAGTAATAAATTAATATTTATAGAGCACGTGACTACTTTTGTACACATGAGTACATGACAAAGACTAGTCTATTATTTTTGAATGCGGATACTCAGCAAATTATTGGTGTGCTGTCATTACTGTCTTTGACATTCCACATTTTTGGCGTTCATTTCGCAAGACATCGGTGCAGCACATAGCAGTTTGTTGGTCTTCACCTATTGCATTCAACGCAAAGTGCATAGAAATCGCAGGATACGTGTTATTACTGCTACATATCCTGGCAGGCTTCCAAGGCCACGGGTTCAATGTTAATGACATCTAGACCTTTGACTAGCATTGTATAGAAGTTTAATACGAAGTGATAAAAACTTATTACAATGATAAGCATTGAATTCAATAGTCTGACTCTGATCATTCAATATACTACAGCTATAATCTACGTAGATCTAAGATTAATTAGAATTTACACTTAAAAGAACGACACATTTGAAAATAAATTAAATAATAAATGCTAGTTGAGCAGCTCGCGAGCTGTTCGTGTAATGCTCGTTCGGTGCGCCTTCGTCAGATCTGAACGCATCCTTACATTTAACCAAAAAGCACATAAAGCATCGAATTATACCATTCAAAAAGTCTAGACTATAAAAAAGACGCGCGAATTTTTTTTAGCTATTGTAAAATTATTTTATGAGCTATACTAAAACTTGGCATTGCATGTAAAAATTTAAACATTCTTACATGGAGCAAATAAAACTAGTTTTGTACCAGGACCAAATTCTTAGTTACCTACTTTCTTTTTTGTAAAACTAACTTTGCTAGACCAAAATGGCGAAAATAAAACTATGTACTAAATGCCAAGTTACTTTCGTTACTATAATCGTATGTTGAGTACCCATTTCCTGGACCAGATCTTCTCTCTACTACTTATGTACAATTAGCTACAGCAGCAGACATTTTACGCATTTCACTTGACGTGCTATTCCCCGCGTTTAATTTTAAAAGGTAACGCAATAGTTACATACAACCTCTAATGTAATACTTTCTTTTTAATTTATATTTTCATGATATTTTGACTACATATTAAATTATTTAAGGCGCAGGTAGTGTTAAGCTAACTGTAATAATAATAAAATACGTAGAACATCTCATAATATTTTTTTATTTCCTGCTGCGTATCCCTAAGCGCAAAATGCCTTATAAACGTTTTTTAAATGCCATATTTCTCTTTCCATATCTTTTCATCTTCATGTCAGACAAAGAGAGGATTCATATAGAAATCTTTTAACAAACGTCAAGTTTTTATAAATAAAGGCACACTTAGTACAGACCACCGCACAGTCGCACACTTTGATTTCACAGTGCCTTTATTTCTAGAGCAGTAAGGTAAATTATCGTATTTCTGTTTTACAAAACTTGTGGTCTGATGTGTATGCTGTTCTACTCGTCCTATTCATGAGTCGTGCAATCAGGAAACAGATGAGTATCGTCGTGTGGTAATCATTAAAGGTTCTCAGTTACGTTGAGGTGTATGAGCTCATCATAATTAGAGTTCCTTGTTACATGATATACATACTTAGCTATATATGTTATATGTAGCAGACGATGCTGTGATGTTTTGTATGATACCAGACACTTTTTCGTGTATTTGATAATCAAGCTTCCATTTACTTAAGGCATTTTGTGTGTTTTATGAAGGGATGAAAGATTAAAGGAGGTAAAAGTAATTTATCCAAGATACGGGTAGCATTTTATGGAGGTCAGCAAAACCTCTTTACTAAACCGTGTCTTCGGCATTTTTAATCATGAATGTAATGTAACTGAACGTGACAGAACATTCTTCTTCTTAGCGTGTCGATAAATGGCAATATTAGATTTTCCCGGACCAGTACCTTAGCTACGCGAATAGCATTATCTGTAGCATTGTACAAGACAGAACCACAGATTACTAAAAATCTTATCCCTTCTTTTACTTGATTTGCACCCATCTACAGCACATAAGGCACCAGACGGTATCGTAGGTACGCGTACGAACAAATGGAACTATTAAAATTAACAACGTGCGTGCGCTTCGCTTGCGAAAACCTCACTGAATTTGGTCCGCAAACGGCCCGAGACCGCTCGGCCGAGCGGTAGGTAATTATAGCGCGCAAGTACATGGAGTGACGGAGGCCTGACAGAACATTTATAAATAATTACTACTGTAACATCTGAGAAGATGCAGACATCTTTTACATAAATCGCGAATTCTTGCCTACTGCAAATTATCTATACCTACGTGATGTTATGTCGGTTCATTGTATGCTAGGCGTCGGTGTTAGCGATTAGCGGGTACTAAGAACTCCGTAAAAGACATAAGTGTGAATTTTTATATAAATTTATTCCAAGATAACTGGCAAAACGATCTAATGAATTCCTGTAAGATAATTAAATGGTTAGTTGCAAGCATAACATCTTTTCTTCCTAAGTAAATGTGTGTTCTTACAAAATTAGGTATCTAAACGAGTTTGCGGGATCTCCTGACTAGTTTCAGAATCTAATTATTTATTTAGGAGACAACGCGGCGGCCGCGGCGGTGTCGCGAGTCTTACAAGTGTCAGAAAGGTAAGAGATACTGTGTACTGTGATAAGTTTATCGCTCTCCGCTATCAATAGGACCATTGAACAAACCTCAAAGAATCCAAGGCGGCACGTTCGGCGGGCGATTATTTACAATTTAAAACGACGCTCCTTACACCTTTCCATTTTGCACGGTTTCTAATGTTGCTATATAGGGTATAATGTAGTACTGATATTGTATATGAGGAGCTTCTAAACTAAGGGGAATAAATAATACATCTATGTGTGTATAAATAATTTATAATCAGCGGTTATCTTTCTAAATTAGTTTCTATTTTTCTAATGTATGTCTGACTGCATTCAAGTGTTAATAAAACAGAAGAATATGCATTAAGAGTTACAATTATCTAGATTTCTAAGTTTAGGCTTCGAGTGCTTCACGTATCAAAAACGTTTAAAATATTTTTAGTTAATATAGGAATTTTAATACAAATAGGTCTGTTTTTCGAACCTCTTGGTATAATTAGAGAGAGACCCTTTTCATACAGGCAGTCACGGGTTATAGTTAGTCATGTATTATTCAAACATTGTTATTACTTAGCTATTGTTTTCTCACCGATTTAATTTATACAGTTAATAGCCACATGTAACGGGGTTCCGGCACTTTTTGCGTGGCATTCAAACGATTGATTGCAAGTATGGGAGATCGGGTGTATGAGGTTGAATGTATGGGAACATTAATGTATGAACAATCGATTGCCCGCAAACAAGCGGCGGAAGTGCTACCTGCTGTAGATAAATGTGTTTTTAATAAAATTATCATTATTGAATGATTGAAGATAGATATATCTTGAGATCATTCTACACACAATACAATGAGATATTATTAGCTTACTAGATCTATGAAAATTAACTCTCATGGTGTACCCAAGAGTCCTGTCAACTTTTCTCAATAGACATAGACTGAATTACCTTAAGATATTCGAATAACTCAAAAGTCAACTTTCATCATAGCTTGTAATTAAGTCATTTAATGAATAAAAATAAATTAAGCAATAGGTAAAGGTTCATTATAATTTATATTCATACACTAGAGGTATCGACATATTATGTATTGGATATTGGAATAAGGCAATCAACTCTCCATATAATTATAATTATTCATGTTAATCAACCTCCGTATTAAGTAGGCGGTACCTGTGCTTGACTCCATAAGGAATGTTTAAAAAAAAGAGAAATCAATCATGGCGGAAGCATGTCGATGTTGCAAAATGCTTACTCATGGTAACGTTTCCCATGGAAAGTAAAGAAAGAGCATTATTACTGTAAATAACGGACACACATCTTTTTACATAGATTTTATCTGTCTTTATTTTAAAAGGTCTGCCGAAGTCAACCAGGTTTGTCAGCAATAATTGCTTTACCAAGCAATTTGGCGGGATTTAAAGCCTTAAAGCCAGATTTAAAGCCAAAATTCCCATTTCTTGTACAGTGGGATGATACGGGCTTAGATTAGTTGCAACAGATACACAGTTACACACACATAAATGATCTGCTGAAACCTCAAATATTTGTCCCATGTGACAATAGAAACCGCAACTGGTGATGCGAAATCCAATAGCTTAGGTATTAGCTACATAATCTTTTTATTTACTGAGAAATACAGGTAAATCCGCATTCTAGAGGCTATGAGCCACAGAACCACAAACGTATCAGGTTTATTGACTGTACTTAACCAAATAGTACTAAGATTATAACATTAGCATTCTTTTGTGTAAGTCTTCAGTAACTTAATTTGTAAGCAATAGATTTATTGAATTGAGAAGAAAAGAGATAGATGGATTATGTGAAAGATGAGATGAGAAAGAAATGAGTGATTGGAGTGAATGCTAAGATGACGAGTAGTAGAGACAAATGGAAGCTCGCATTGCACCGACGACGAATAATTTGGAACAAGACAAGGAGATGATGAGGAGATTTGTTGAATATCCGAAAACAGGTAATCACATATGTTTCTTTTCATTGTCTTTTTGTCACTTATTCTAAGACATCACTAAAGTCGAAAAAATACCTTGAAGGAAATCTAGGTCCTTTTAAATCAGAAATCTTAAATGAGTGGTACCTTCTCCTTACTAGAATGCAGTTGGATAGTTGCGTTGATTATACCTAATAAAATATTATCTGTTTATAGTGTCGATAGTTTTTAGATAATGATTTTTAACATTTATTACAAAAATGACAGAAACAACAATATACGAATTATTACGAGATGTAGTAAAGCTACGGTCTTGCATACAAATAGGCTGGTTGTTGTAATATTGGGTAATGTCGCATCCTCACGGTAATAGGGTAAACTAAACATTGAGAAATGGTTCCGTACGGAGTTGTCGAGATTTTGCAACTTTTGCTAACGAGATAAAAATCATTTTCTTTTTTACGACTATGTTTTTAAGAATACTCCTATAACATTTAATTATGGTATTATTTAAAGTATCACCAAGCTGGATAATATTTGTAGAATCTAGCAATGGCAAACCTATTTCCACCCTTCCTTTGTTTAATTAAACCTATGAGTATATGCGCTAAAAGAACTTTTTTTTAATGCAATTAGGACAAAGTTATTTCGTCAAAGAAATCTTGGTAACTAAAGTGGTGAAAATTCACGCAAAGTATTTAAATGTTTAATTTAGCGCTCACCTAAGTAATTTCTCTTGTAACTGTTAACGTTCATAAAGTTAGCACTTTAATTTCACTTTCGTAAAAATAATAAACGAAAATTAAATTTTTAATGTTGAAGTTATTTTTGGATATACCATCCACATTATACAAAAATTTTAGCAATGTTAATCATTGCTGCGCTGCGGTACCCAAAAGTAGGCATTATGTGATATCATCTTGCGGCCCGTGAGGCGTGGCGGGAAAGATTAACAGACTCGACTCTCATTTACATAAACTACCGAGTTACATAAGAGAAAGTGGTTAAACTTTGTGAATAACAAATTTACACATGTCGCCAACAACTCTGCTAGTTTAAAAATTCCTGTTTATTGTTTTAAGTGATGAGATTGACAGAAAAGAGAGTTGCCGCCAAAATGCTTGAACGCCATTTTGTTATCTGTGGTTTGTCAGTTTATCAGACATCTTTTTTTTTTATTTTACTTAATAATTATGGTCGATGTGGTTAAGAGACCTACATCCGTTAAGATTAATAAATCTTGTATATTATTCTTCTTAAAGGTCGAAGAAAAATATAATTAAATATAATTCTTACTAAGTATCTACATGATCTTGGTTAAGTAGATCTTTGTGAAATTATACAGGTGTCCATATTTAGCGCTAATTTATTCTTAACGGTAGGTATAAACTGCATTTAACATAGTGTCTTATTAAAAAACCATTAAATTAATGACAAACTTAGTCACTACACCAACCTACCAATGTAGTAGATATGTACTTACATACATCAAATAACATACACACAAGCACATATAAATTATATTTGCACAAATGGATATCAATAATGTATGAGTCATAATTATTTGCTTGAATTACGTAATGCTCTACGGATCCTCATTATACCAAAGCCGTTTAAAAAATTCTTTAAACTAGTTTTTCTAAACTCCATGGCAAATGTACCTTTGCGTATTTTTTTTTTAAATCGCTCAGATCGTGTCGACGCTTAAAGGCAGATAGTTTAATTTAGCAAAAACCTTTAATGATAGCAATTTGTAACGCTCATAAATTGCGTTTTATTTATAGGTATGAAAGGCGAATAACTGAAGGTGCTGAGACAGTAACGAATTAGCACTGAATCACTTTAAGTACCATGAAATAGTATTACCATAAAATTAACGGGGGATAAGGTATTTAAGATTGGTTTCCTAGGTTTACGCGAATGTTAGACATTGAAATAAAACTACGTTTTACGGCTTTTGTCGGGGACCTAAAATCTAAAAATAAACCGCATCAAAATCCATAAAACGTAGTTTATTTCAATATTTTAGATTGGTTTAACTTATAACACAGGACATTATACATTATACGCCAATTGCCACTTATCACACTTCTTGAGAACATAAATAATGCAAAAAAAAACCTTGCAAGTTTCAAGAGTCCTGTCACCACCACATGACAAGAAAATGAAAAAAGTACTACTTATTTGAAGTTTCCAAAAATAAGTAAAAGGGATCAAAGAAATTATATCAATAGCCAGGCTATTATATATATAAAAAAGGGTATATATAAAGTAGGGTATACAACTTTCTTAAAAAAATCGTAGGCTTATTTGCACTGAGCTGCCAGTAACATCTAAGTACATTGAAATGGACGATAAATGTATTCATAAACAATATCTTAAAGTTTAAATGCAGTGTCATAAACTTACAACAACGGTTCAAATATCTTTTGTATTTCGACACGTTTCGCGAATGAAGTGTCAATGGTCAATCAATCAACAATCATCGTGCGACATTCTCTTAAATTTTATATCATACGATTGACAAGAACAATTATTATGACGAGTAGGTACCTACTTACGAGCTTGGTGCATGCATTATTGTTTGTCCTTGTTATTTTTTAGAATTGTAGTTTTCCATGAGGCAGGTAAACAAGGTAAGTAGGTATAGTTATTCTATACATTTTATTACTTTAGGTTTAGTAGACCAGGGGCCCGAGTCCGCTATTTTAAGTCAGTGAGTGGCGGGTTAATAAACGTTCCAGTGTATTTGTTATTGTGTGTAATTTTCGTATTCAGATAAGAACAGTCCCTTGCAATCGTACAATGACAACAGTGGCAAGTAGGTAGGTACTACATTTGTCATTAAACTAAAATTATCTGAATAGGTACGAAAATTAGGCACAAAAACAAGTACACTGGAACGTTTATTAACCCACCACTCACTGACTTAAAAAAAATAGCGGACTCGGGCCTAAGGTATCGGGATATAGGCACATGGGTAACCTAAGGGAACAGATATGTGGTGTAGATAGACACGTAGATATATTATGGTGTAACATATGGGTAAATAGGGTGTTTGCTTTTATTTTCACCTGATTTACGTTATTGTAAAAAGAACTGCGTAGGTCTTCAATGTTACGGATTAAGTTAATCCGTCTAAATTGCCAAAGTTTACACACAAGCTGTTGCAACTTTAATTATAATATTTTGTATCATATCCTGTATTATTCATCGTAATTCATGGCCAATACGACACGTTTCTCTTTCCAGTTTGGAGTCGAGTACCTACCTATCTATTTCAGGTATATACTCTCAGACATTTAAATATAGAACAGTTTGACTATGCTGCAATTTTGTTTTAATTAACCACAAATGTCGAAGGCAAAGGCACAACTTATTAAAAAAAATATAATGCAAAGGTAATTCATTTAATTCGAGTGGCCTTCATTCAAGACAGTAAATTAAAACGTAAACAATTTTCGGTAAATTACAAAAATACATACGATGCAGTAATTAGTAAGTAAAGAGGTGCATACCTAATTAATACACTTTCAAATTACTTGATCATAATAATTCTAATGAGTGTGCACTTTCTAACATTTTCATTTTTATTTAACATAAATTTTAACTCACCTTTCAAATTGGAATCCAGTAAGAACGTCAGATTACCTCACGAAACATCCAATTGATCCAATTGTACTTAAACTAATTCGATCGTAAATATAAAATTATGACAAAATAACAAACAATCATGGGAGTTAAACCCGTTTCCACGGTAAAAATTCTTCGTATTTACAAAATTACACTGATTCGAAATAAACTGGATAAATCACAACTAGTCTTTTAAATAATCGATTAATTATACTAATAAATAATCGATATTTTCACTCACTTTGTTTTTTATTTAAAAAGTTTAGAAACGTTCACTTCAGCGTCACAGCGCATGCGCCAACAAACGCGCGTTCCTTCGGCGACGGTTCGACTGTCTGAGCCAGCCAATCCGCGTGTTGCATTCTCCAAAGATCGAGTTATTACACAAACGAGTTTGAATGATCGTCAGCTGTCGTAAATAAGCTACGTTGAGTGTACGTTCTTGTAGAACCGGCTAATACGATTGTTTCATATTCTTAACAAAGCAAAAACATACCTATTGCGTTTCAATAAGATTTAAAATATTTGTATTCGATGCTGAATTTCTTGAAGTGTTGACGGGATACTGCTATAGGAAAATAATATTACTGCAGTTTACATAAGATTTATATTTATCTAACACGTAATAAAATGAATGAGAATCTGCTTAAAATATATATTGAGCTTTATATCGTAAGCCATAGTAGTTAATTTCGCAAGTTTATGGTAATTCGAAGTTGATCACCTTAGAAGAAATGCTGTGGCCTCGAGTGGTATGCGCGGTGCATAGTTGAGTGCCCGAAAGCCAGCACAGAATCTTGATATTTTATCATCGCACGTGACGTAACACCTGCTGAACTTTTGTTTCTCAATACATGTCATTGTTGTGAAAATGTAACTGGAATTTGTTAAATTGTGTGATAACTTTGAAAAACTATTTTGATATTTACTCCTAGCGTCATCTATACCATGATGGTGAAAATTCTTTATTTATTTATCATTTACAAAGATAAGGTATGGGTTTTCTAAAGTATGATTTAAAATTATATTTAAAGAAATAAGGAATATTTTAAATTACCTCATGACAGTTAAAAGTATTTTAAACTACATAATTTGTAGTTAAACAACCTGCCTTCGTTAACTAAACTACCCGTCGCTAGGTGGCGCTTATCTAACGTAACTATCTATAGATATTACATTAATTATATCAAATTAATCTAACACGATCACATAAAGCATGCCTTAGGTATCAAATGAGTCATTCTAAGCCTAGAATAGAAACCGACTGTCACTCACGTACGATTGACTTCCGTCAACACATTTACGTGACTTACCTACCATGTAATGTGTCGATAGTTTTCGAGTTAGCGAATGCAGCTAATTCGTAATTACGAGCTTCCGCTTAGGTAACGAAGATGTAAGGAGATACTTTTGTGTTGTTAATTGACAGTTTAGTGATTACATACTTAATTAGCGTTAACAGAATGTATGATTTATTGTTAGTTTTCGTGATTGGTAGAATAATCCTTTTCATTGGCGGTAAAATGAGCTGTTCGAGGCGTAATCATGGACAGTTGATTTAAAAAAAAAATTGTGCTTGCATTACTTTTTATCATGTTACTGGCTAATTTCCTATGTTGTGTACCTATCTAGAACTTTGCTATTGAATTATGTGTTAAGCCCTCAGCATGTTCAGCAGGCTGCAGTCGCCGAACATGCTGAAGGCCCCAGCCATCATATTTGATTTAATAAACCACAGATCCTCGCTAAAGAACCTACATTCCTGCCTAGCATGTTTCGTGAGGCTATGGAGATTATAAAACACCCTAATTTCAATAGAGAACACGGCTGGAAGATATCATGTGCGAAAAAATCCAGTAAAAGTAGTTTTATTTCAATCTGGATTTTAATTGATAGATTTACGTACATACCTACTTACCAATCTCGCCTTCTCTTTCTAATTCATAATAACCTATAAGTAGGATAATGAGTGAGAGAGAAGGCACAACAAAAGGTAAACAGAACAATATTGAAGTTTGCGGATGTAGTATATTTACCGTAAATTAATTACTGTCACGCTTGACAACGATTCATAAATGGATAGTTGAAGACGTCTACTGATTTCTAATGACTACATGTATAATATATTTATTGGGAGCATTACGTGATATTATGTAGATAAATTATTTTGATTATAATATACTTCGATGTATTTAAATTACCAATTAGCAAGATGATTGCTAGACTGATGTAAAATAGCTCGAGACAGAAAATCACGAAGTCAGCGAACTTTTCTCAGCTTTAGATAATATGCAAAAAAGGTAGGTTGGATAAAATATAGTCAAATCACACACGCGACAAAACAAAACGCACGTGTATTTATAAGAGTAAAGATTTTTCCTTGTTCTCCTTGATTGTGTAGAAACGCTATGAAAAATCCTGAAAAATCTAGATTATTTGTCTCTCGTAAACACACACGTTTCATCAAAATTTTGCAAAAAATCAAAGTCATAATTTTGATGACAGTCATTGAAGGTCAAGGAAATAAAATAAAACCAAACCTGCATCCTTTCATACTAAATCATTTAATTCATAAAAATATCACGCACACAACTTATTTGAATTTTAAATGCATTGCTCGTTCTAAACATGTAACCAAATGAGATCATACAATTTTGAATGAAGTTTCTTAGTATGAAAATTGCTTTTGAATTTTGTGTAGTAGGTATTAGTTTAAAGAGGAAAAATAACCACATAGTGCTTTGGAAAGTCTTACCAATTGTTAATGATTTTCTAATTGCCATTTTAGCTAAAAAAAGTGATATATATACCTTCATAGTTCTTGTATGTACTATGTATACATATTAATACAAATATTAACAATTTTTTCCTGGCAACAGTAAACAATATGACCTATAAATCTTGTAGAAGATCGATAAGGCTAATATAATAGTTAAGTTGGTATACTGGCAAGCTTTACAATACAAAATTAAATAGTTAATAGATACAGAAATTATTTTTTTAACTACTAATAGATTATTATCAAACATTACATATCTACATGCCAGATATTTCTACATGCATCCTGTAAGTACAATTGTATTGAATATTTATATTAATGTCTTGTAAATATTATAAATTGACTGACAAGTTGCAATAGTTTTTTATAAACTTGTTATATGATACTATGTGAAGTACTTACTCTTGGTAACGAGTTGTAGTTTTGTCTTAGTTATATGGATAAATAATTAACATGGGCAATATTTGTAGGCAAGAGCGGCTACTCAGAGCTAAACCTACCTTTTCGAGATATACTGCAAAAGGAATTTAATCAAAACTAGCATTTATCTCGTAAACATTAGAGTTCATTTTCATAAAACAAAGACAGAATTTCTCCTTTAATTTTTGAGATATTCAACCTTAAAACATGGAATTCAAATGTGATTTTATATTAATAACATCAGTGATATAAAGGCAACATACTAGCATAAGAAATATAATTTATCAAAGGTTGAATAAAATTGTTAATAAGTAAAACATATTTATTATAGTGATTCTGTAGTAGTCTGATAGTATTTGAATATTTAATTTATATTATATACTTGCCCGAATATAAAATCTATAACACTCAAAAATCTTGATTACACAACAAAATGGATGAACTAATACTAAATAATGTATTGTCATTATTGCATATACAAGGTATATTCAAATACACATAAAATAGGTTACATTTTTGTACTAAAATCTAGTGTACAGGGGCCCGATGCCGCTATTTTAAGTCAGTGAGTGGCGGGTTAATAAACGTTCCATGTACACCTACTTGCCACTGTTGTCATTGTAGGATTGCAAGTGACTGTTCTTATCTGAATACGAAAATTAGGCACAATAAAAAGTACACCGGAACGTTTATTAACCCGCCACTCACTGACTTAAAATAGCGGCATCTCGGGCCCCAGATGAATATAATTAATATAAAATTATTGTTTAATACTCTTAAGTAGCAATTTTAATGTAATCACCGAATACCGACTAGATGCACACAATTTCTACATAACATATATTTTTATTACGAATACATTACAAGCAAAATATAAATTCAAAACTGAGATTTTTGTTGTATACAGAGCGATTCTTTGTTGTACAATTTTTTTTTATATCAACCGTTTTCGTAGTTTTTACAAGTGGTATGTATTAACCTATGATTTAAGCTGTAAGTTATTGGTAGTATCAAGTTTCTGTGTTTATGTAAATATAAGTTGGACAAACGGTGAAGGAAAACATCGTGAGTAAACCTGGATTCTAAAATTTGGTATCTGAAATCGCCAATCCGCAGAGAGCAAGCGTGGTGATCAATGCTCGTGCCTTCTCTATATGGGAAGAGGCCTGTGCCCAGCAGTGGGACGTTTATAGGCTGGATTATTAAGTTGGACTTGAATTAGAAGCATAAAGGTCTAAATATAAATTTAGCCTGGTGATCTCAGCTCTTCTGTGTTTCATATGAGATAAGGAAAATCTTTTCAGCTCATAAGATATTACATACACAGTCATTATAAGTATCACAAAAAAAATCTACCAGTTTTTATTAGTAATTTTTTCCGCACTGGAATTGAATCATCCAGAAACATCTAGTGACCACAGAAATCAAAAGTACATAATATTCTCCAGTTACTCTAGGCTAGCAACTGTATGTAAGATTATTTTCATCGTAATCCGTCGAATCGTTTTCATATCAAGAAGTAACAAACATACAAAGTTTTACATTTATCATACATACATATTAGTAGGATAAGTAAGAGGTATCTATTTTTTACATGATTTATTATGTGTGTATTTCTATGATTTTAAGGGAAGTCTAAAAATATCTAAATCTATATCACACTACCGTTTTATAAGCTCTTTTGAGATATAACTTGATGACAGATCCAAATATATTATAAATAATACTGTATACCATGATTTTATGATTACTTTAAGGAAAGCGGATTTCTTGAAAAATGCTTCAGATATAATTCAAATCATGTTATTTCACAAAGTATCCGTCTGTTTAGCTTTCTTTCATACTTAAAAATAAAGCTTGTAGTAAGCAAGGTGTACTGAATAATTATTTAGAATTCATTAAATAAATTGGTATTGTCTGTAATTGTATAAATTCATATAATATTATTAGCTTGTTATGATTTCTAGATATATGTCGTTATCATATTGTAACCTATTTTCCTTATTTTTATCATAGTTGAAGATTCCGCACTTTGAAATTCCAAATATATATGTATATTAGAGTCTGTTATATCAGGACCTACTGTTATCAATATACGTGTTGTAAGAATTTTGCGCACTTTGGTGAGAAAAGATTTACTGCTACTTGTTTATATATCTCTATTCATCTTCATTGTTTCATGTTCTGTAATTTCCTTATAATTAAAAAAGAAGCGAAAAATTCAAAGTAACGTATAATAAATTAAAAATACATAGAAAACCGATAAAATAATTAATACTAAAAATAATTGATTTTAAAATAAACTATAAAAAGTTGTCATATTTATTGAACTTGTCAAATATATCTTTATACATAGGATTTTTAATTGTACTATACAGATCTACTTGCATTTTTATTGTTACTTGGTTTCTGTGCACTTAGAATCCCTCTACTAACGTTTAAATATTTTATCATCACATAAAACTATTAATGCATTCCTACTTTATTTCATTAAGGGCCGATTTCTCCAACGCCAGATAATTTTTATTCGAGAGATAAAATTCGTGTTTGACAGATTTTGTATTGAAGACCTGTCAAAAATTCTAAATTATTCCTCTGATAAAATTATCTGGCGTTGGAAAAATCAGCCCTAAATCTTTATTGATATGGTACGTTGTTATTTTGTGACTCTAGTCATGTACAAGAAAAATTGTATTAGTTTACAATAAAAAGGATTATACAGAAACCAAGTACACAAAAAAACTTGACAGTAAATGGTACCCACACTAATACACATACAATGTCTCTCACTATTCAATTTCTATTTACACTAGCAACATTAAACTAGCTTTTGCACGCTACCTCTTTTCTATTTTTCCTAATCCCCATAAGTACTAACAGTAAAAAACATGATATAGGTCAACTTTTAATGTTATGTGTGTGAAAAAATTCATCAAAATTTGTTCAGAAGTTTAGGTGGTCTTGATAAACAAATATGGAAATGTTCATCCATATAAGTAGAATTTACCTTGTACCTCGTGATTACAATACTACATAAATATAATGACATACATACATACATATAATCAACTAATTACGCCTTTTTCCCTATCATGTTATCCCAATAAATATTAGGTGAACTGTTTATAAATTACAACAAAAAGCTCTGAACAAATTTTGATGAGATTGACGCTTAATTTTTTTTTTAATAAACGATCCCAAAACAATACTGTAATACATTTTACAAGCGAAGTTGACTCTTTCAAAGCAAACTTAACTTTAAGACGGTCTTGAACGTCTATCTCTCTCTATTATACACCTCACTGTGATAGAGACAGCATGAGACTTCAATGTAACCAAATTTGATTTATATTTGCTTCGGTTATTAAACACATATCTGATAGTAATTACTGCAGTTTCCATATTTCCTGGATTATTTCAAACTGTTGCACAGAGCCTCTAATACTTTTCAGTCTTTGAAATTAAATGATTTTGAACGGATTATATAGCAATTTATTATATAGATTATGATTATTGTTCTGAGTTTCGTTTAACTTGCTGTTATTATCACAGGTAGACTGAGGTGGTTAACTTGTCATATCTAAGGAACTATTTGTTATACGGATAAACTTCTTAGCGTATCGATTAATGGTAGTTATTTTATCCAAGATTCAGCCACACACGGTTGTCCATCGCCTTATACAGATCAGTGACACTGTCTGAATGAAATTGGGTAAAAAATAATTTCAAAACTAACGTTTCACACATAAAACTGCGAAATAATCCGTTCAAAACAAATATTTCCACATACCCACAAAAAATCCGTTAAAACCACAATTCTTTCACTTACATAATGTCTTTACTTGTTTATTTACTTGTATTAGTCTGGCACTGACCAGCTGTCGTATATGTCTTGCCAGTCGATGTGCTTGAAGTAGGGATGGCGTTTGATCTCGTCGATGCCGTCCTTACCCGCCCCGAGGCGTTCTGATGGGTCGTAGGTTAGTAACTGGAATTGAATAGAATATTAATATATTAATATGGCACATAAGTCAGCACAATGAAAAGATAATTGATACGGAATAAACAATAAAAAATTATAATCACTAGTAGGACAAACAACGTGCTGTACCAAAATGGTCGCCATCTCGGCGTACTGAGTGTAAAAACCAGCGTAAAAAAATATTGTTTTTTTTTTTAGTTTTAAATAAATTATATTCGGCTATTTAATTTACAGTATATTATTATATTATACTAGCTTTAGCCCTTGCTTCGTCGGTGAAAGCCGACATAATATACCTTGGTCCTTGGTATATGATAAGATGTTTTGATTTAAAATATAGAACATAATTTGATTTACACACAATGACATGTAGTTATCAGTCTTTAGAAGTCGAGTATAGAGAATTCAAAGATTCTTTATGCAACTGTGTAGATTATAAACTGAAACTTTTAAAATAAAAAGTAAATACAAGTAATGGAAACAAAAAAAAATCCAAAAAGAATTTGTGGCCCATGAGGGGATCGAACCCGCGACCTTCGCGTTATTAGCACGACGCTCTAACCAACTGAGCTAATGGGCCGATGTGAGATCACGCGAAATACAAGATCTGATCATATGAGTGCTATTTATAAACGTTGAATGTAAAATTTGTCTATAGATACGTTACTTGTTTGAAATGTCCTTGTTATTGATAAAAATAAATAAATTTTACTTCCCAAGATAATGATTAATTGCTGATAGAATCTTTACTGAGTGAAGGTGCATGTTTTGTATAGAATGACTCGGAACATCGTTTGTTGTCCTTGCTTCGTGAATAATAGTTTTTTTTTATTTAATAAAATTCTTATGATCTTTTGCCCTAATTAGGATGTACATAAATTTAACTAACTTATTTGTATCAGACTGATTTAAATTGACACATTGATGTGATTCACGTCAATTACTTACGTGATTATTCCTATACTAGCTGTGCCTGCGACTTCGTTCGCGTGGATGACGAAACTTATCAATGAGTTTTTAACCGCAAAATTAAGTTTGTTTTTATTGTTTATACTTTTCCGGGATAAAAACTACCCAGTGTGGTGCCCAGGATAATAAAGAATAATTTTACAAGTTTCATCGTAATCGAACCGGTAGTTTTGCGTGATACCTGAACAAACAGACAGACAAATTTTTTTTTTTTACACTTTCGGTTCGGTGTCGGTCTAGTAACACCCCCCGCCATTTATTTTTTCGATATTTTCAATGTACAGAATTTTCACTTCTACAGATTTATTATAAGTATAGATGTAGTTTTATAATAAATTAGCTATACTATATTACAAAATAAGGTATTAGATAGTTCAGTATTTTATTTTTAATCTACAGATATTTTTAGAGTTTTGTTGCTTAGAAAAAACTCTTAATACATATTTACTGGAGTTTAATTTTAACCGGGTTATTATCTTTATAAAGTCTCAAGTTACTGTATAACATACCTGTGTTAATAGTGACTCTACTTCGACGGGCAGGCCGTCCGGCAGGTGCAGGATCGTGTGCGGCGTGAACGGTGTTCTGTGGTACGTTGACAGCGGCTGCAAGATAAAAGACATAAATATTTATTATTTTTTGTTCTTTAAATGTCATAAATAAAGGGTAATGGTTGTAAATGTAAAGTTTAACTTAAAAAAAAAAAACAGTAATAGTACGAATTGAAATTGAAGTTGCATGATATTTTATTGTTTTATAAATGTTATCTTTTAAAAATCTAAATTAAAATATTTGACAGCGCTATCGGTCTGCTTTGTAGGTCACTAGCCGTAGTGATTTGGATAAATTTTGGATAAATTTGATTAAAATATGATGTAAAGTAAGTAATACGAAGACTTTTGATCTATTTGCTGCGTCAATGACCACCTTGAGCCTTACTTGCATATCAGAACCTAGGGGGGCTTAAGATAGTAATAACTGTAATACGTAGGTTATACTCACAAACCCGCACAGCAGTTCATACATGACGGCCCCGTAGCTCCAGTAGTCGCAGACGTGGTCCAGCGCGGGAGCGTCGGCCAGCGCGTCGTGCAGCAGCTCGGGCGCGAGGGCCGCCGGCCGCCGCGACCCGCGCGTGCGCCACAAGCGTAGCCCGCGCCCGCGCCAGCCCCACGTGTACGTCACCAACACCTGCCCGTTGGAGCCCAGCAGGATGTTCGAGGGGTTTAGGTCTCTGGTGGGAGGAAAAAAAAGTATGTTTTAGAAATGAATTATTGCTATTTTAGCGGTAGCTTGTACATGGCTGCACAGATAGCCGAATGGTCAACACACCAATTTACCAATGTGCACGATGAGGGCAAGCATTTTCGCATTAGACAAGGATTTGTATAATCAACAAATGTTTGTTCTAGGTGGAATCGAGAATGCTCGAGAAACATTTAAAAAAATATATTTTTTCTAAACGTTTGTTTGATCCAAATAAAATGAATTTATTTTAAGTGAACATGTTACATAGCCTTAAAGATGTAAAAATTTTGTAATTTATATAATTGATTTATTTAAAATTTTTATCATTTTACCTTTGCACATTTTTATCTTAACGACGTGTATCATATTTTTCTTATTTGGGTGCATAAATTGTTAAAAAAAAAAATGAAATTAATTATTAACGTATTTACATTTATAATAAAATAATATGTATTCACCTGCATATAACCCCGCAGTTGTGCAGACTCTCTAGAGCGGTGAGTATCTCCGCGCCCCATCTGCATATGGCTGACGGAGGTAATACGTCGCGACCGCGTAGCGGCTAAAATACAAATTATACATAGATGTGATGAAAGGTACTGTGAAAATATTGGTCAGTTAGTCAGGTTTTAGTAAATACTAAATGGGAGCTCTAAGGCACTACTGACAAACGGTGAAGGAAAACATCGTGAGGAAACCTGGATTTCAAAATTTGGGATCTGAAATCGCCAATCCGCAGAGAGCAAGCGTGGTGATCAATGCTCGTGCCTTCTCTATATGGGAAGAGGCATGTGCCCAGCAGTGGGACGTTTATAGGCTGGATTATTAAATGGGAGCAAGTATATTTCAAAGACACGAATGGAATATAGACCATACACAATGCTCGTCTTCTCCGATGTAAAAGTTTAGTTCTAATACATACAGCAAAAAGTTATAAAACGGGGAAAAAATGAGTTGTACAATAAAAATAGCTGTCCTTGCTGAAATTACACAATTTCTGATAATTTTAAGACCCGTTTTTTTTTGTATTTTTTGTGACATGGTTGACGGTTTTCTTACAATAACTCAGCTGCGACTGCTGTTCTTATAACTACAGAAGGTACAAAGCATATGTAGACTAATAATAACGTTTCGTTTGTATATTTATTGTGACGTAGCAATATTAAACCTCACCCTTTTAATACTCGGCGATCCACAAGCATTATCCACCTTACAATCCTGCGAGTCCTCCTTCACCTCAACCTTCGTTTCGCTCAAAACTCTATCAACATTGATCAGCAGTTTCTGAGAATTCAACACCAACTCATTGACAGACACATCCTCATTATTATTTGACGCACTTTCTACCTCATTGTCATTCACTTTTAGATTTTTCTTTTTTGGTTCAGTAAATACATTTTCTAAGTTAACTTCTCTAGCGGGTGTAGTAGGTAAAGATTTTGTGTAGTTTTTTATATAGTCGAAAAGTTTTTTTCCTGGTGCGTAAGATAGTATTAAGAATATAAGGTTGCTGGTTTCTATGTATGTTTGTAGAGGTACCATGTAAGGTATTACAGTTGGTAGAATTGGTTGTCGCGTCTCGTTCGCGCGCTGAACGAAGAATTCGTCGAATTCTGTTAAGTTGTTTGGTACTTTTTGGATGACCTGTGAAAGAGAGAGAAGAGAGTCAGTTAATGTTTTATTATTGGTAAGTTTGTTATTGCTTTTATATTTTTGGGTGTGCAAAGATGTGGTTCAATTTGATATTTTTGTATGTATAATTTTATATTCAACCACTATTGTGATTGTAAAGCTTAGCGCTAACTATCCGACACGACAGGAAACACTGTGTTAGTTTAGATTTTTTTTGAGAAAATATTGTTTTACCAACTTTGGATTCAACATCGAGAGAGGTATACACTTTACTATTGTCTTTTCTTACCTTCATAGCATAATACGCTTGCTCCGTCTTATGTAGCACCAGCATCATACTGTTCCCCAGTATATCGAGCACCCTGTACAGAGACAGCTGCTCGTACGGTCGCTTCAACATCGAGAGCGGTATAGTGCAGTGGAGAGGTCGTGTGTTGTCGTCAGAGTTGGGAAGGAGCTGTGAACGACATAGTATATTATATTTAATAGTAAATAAATATGTAATAAGTTATAATTCGTATTAAAAAGGCATATAGACAATATGCTGAAAGTAAGTAAGTAAGTAAAAAAATACGTTTTTTTTTGTGTTCTGTGTAAAGAGGTGTTGAAAATTGCTCGATATTTGTACCTCCATCTTTAAAAATCGCTTTGAAAATAAAGCCACATAAAGCTATAAAAGTAAATGTCAGACAATTTATGTTTGTGTAATTTTATGTAATGATTATTTACTGTTATTAAACAGCTGTGCCCTCAAATTATCCATCAATCGCTGTTATAATAACAGACTGTTTGCTGCTCCTATTTATGAAATCTGCTGTCGAAAGTCTGGTGACAGCAATTCATTTTAAGAAAGCAGTAAAGTACAAAATACTTGTTATTTTCCTGAAGATAGCTACAGATATTTTACTATTAAGAGGAAAGGGGAGCGGACATTTTTCCATACAAACGCTCTCGTCTGTTTTCTCACTGGTTTCTGAACTTAGGGCTATGGTTTTTTGCAGTAATATAAATATGAACTAGATCCATGCCCCTATTTTTTCCTTTTTTAAGATAATTTTTATTTAAAGGAATTAGAACCTTCTAAAAAGTGCTTATTTTGACCGCAGTTTTCAGACGCGTTTTTTTCGAATTTGACAACAATAATCGAAAAAAGGAAAAAATAGAGGCACAGATTATTCTTTTCTCATGCAGTATATGAAACATCTTTAAAATTGGTTAAGAATTGGGGGAGAAAATAGACGAGAGCCAAACCTCGATTTTCGTCAGTTTTTCGGTCTGAGCTGCAGTTGTCCTTATCGCACGAATTAGAGGGCGGGGGGGAATAGAGCGACAGCAATACTTTCTTCAAAAACAAAAATGTCCGCTCCCCTTTCCTCTTAACTCTTTTTACTATATTTATGATTAAAAACTTACGCTACGTTCTGTATCACAGAGATGGTTTTTGTAAATATCCTCTGCGTAAGACAAGTACTTGTTGGTTTTTTCTTTAATTAACGCCCGTCTTTGTGGGTCTGTGTCACCTGAAAATAAATATTATTATATGTGATTAGCAACAACAAATAATAACAATTATTAATTATTATCAGCCTGTGGTACTGCTAGGCAAAAGCTACCTTGATTTAATCTTGAATTTAAATAAAATACACCGGACCGATACAGCGGAAAACACATACTATGAAAGCAAAAGAATATATAATATGTTGGAAATTCCGTTTTTAGCGGGATAACTGGTAGCCAAAGGTCATGTTTAGCAAAACTGATAGTCGTTTGACTTTTGACACATATTTTATAAGATTACAAGTGTTTTTTTAAATAGGCCGATTGTTAGTTTCGACATTAAATTTATATTCCAAACTAATATTATGAATGCGGAAGTGGATCTGTCTGTCCTGCTGTTATGCTTTCAAGGCTTAACCACTGAATTGATTTTGATTAAACTTAGCATAGGTGAGCTGACATGACAATAAATAAGTTAAGTAACAAATAAGGCTAGTTTTTGCGATAAACAACACGCACGCAGAAGGATCCGCGGACAAAACATAATATTTTTGCGTAAATTTTCATTATTTTTATCCAACTTATATTGTAAATGTAAAAATTTATATGGATGTTTGTTACTCTTTACAGCAGAACATACTGAATGGATTTTAATGAAATTAGGTAGGAAGACAGCTACCCTATTAACTAGATAAACACATGGTACGCCCGGAACGAAAACTGTGTTACTTAAATCGCGAGGCAGATATATTATTAATATGCTATTAATTCATTACAAAAAGGTATCTATGCAATTTCTTAAAGTAAATTATTTTATCGAAAGATCATCTCTATATTGCTTTGTAGATCTTGTTATAAATATTATATAAATTATTATTTAATTCTATTCTCAATTATTATTATTATTATTATTTTTTTCTTTTATGCATTTTTGAACTATTTAAAATGTAGTTAACATTGTGCTGTCACACAATAAACCAGTTAGTCTAACCAGTAATCCTGGGCCACCAAGATACAGGCTGTGCTTAGTTTGGGGCCCGTGGTCAATTCTGTTTCATTCTCTGTGTATTTTATTATTATTTCTGTGAATGTTTCTTTTTTTTTTGTAATAACCTGTGTGTGCCAATAAATTATTATTATTATATACTCAAGGACAGTTTATTTCGGTAACATTAATAAGAACTATTAAAAATGTCAATGTCTAATGATAACATTCACGTTTGAGATTGAACTTGATAAGCTATAACATGTTATATTCATTCATTATCGTAATGTGCAATCTCACTTAATATATGGTTTAGATATTACTGATAAAATTAAATGTTACGTGAATATAGTAATAAAAATATAACATAAATAAATGTGGACAACATCACATAGGTACATTGTCCTGAACCCAAAGTAAGTAGCTAAAGCACTTGTGTTATGGAATTCAGAAACAACGAAGGTACCACAAACACCCAGACCCGAGGCAATGTAGAAAAGAAGGTTTCTACATTGACCCGTCCGGGGATCGAACCCGGGACCTCAGAGCTAGCGATACCTTGAAACCGGTGCGTACGCCACTCGACCAAGGGGGTCGTCAAAACATAACTATGGATCATGATTTTTTGTTTTATTTTAACCTAACTACGAAGGAGTCGACAGAGTAGAATTTTGACTGAATGGTGGCCAAGGAAGTCAGGGAAGACCGAGAGCACGTTGGGTTGACGACATAGCCAAGGTAATGGGAACCACCCGGATGAGGGACGCCAGACAGAGAACAATGGCAGAAAAAAGGGGAGGCCTATACCCAGCAGTGGGTGATTCCGCGCTGATATGATGTTGATTAAACTACGAAGGGAGGGTGTTATGTTCTTCTCGCGTATCCTATATGCATTGTATACATGTATGTATGGTTGTCATGTCTTAATTATCTCGTATCTTCGCCAATATATTTTAAACTTAGGTATATAAGTGTTTAAAAAAAAGACGCTTATTTGCAAGTCATCTTTAAATATACTTTAAAACATTTCGAAATGAGAAAATAATGGCATCTTTATTCTCAAAGTGGTAAGTAAATGTCCGAAGCAGTAAGGTGCAGTGGTGCAGTATGTGCAGTTTGCGCGCAGTCCATTGTTGTTGACATCAGCGGATGTTATTACAGATACATAAGGGGATATTGACTTATCCAATAGTTTAAAATAAGCAAAGTGAGTGCCAATGATTACCACCGTGAAGAAGGGGAAAAATAGGGGTATAAAATATTATAGGTATCTACCTAAGTTTTATATAGTAAACGTTAACATCAAATCCATACTAAATACTTATACATATATTGAAAGCGAAAGGAATACTGCCTATTGTACCTTTACGGCTAAACAGCTGAAACGATTTTGATTCAACTTTGTATGGGATAAGCTTGGATCCCGAGAAAGTACATAAGGTACTTTTTTCCACGATAACCCAACACCCACAAGTGCAACAGCTAGTTACAAATAAAACTAGAGGTAAGTATACAGATAGGTAAAAAGATAAAAACAATAAACAGCTAAATTGACAGGCCTGTTGGTCTAGTGGTTAGTGACCCTGACTGATATACCGGTCGTGGGTTCGATTCCCACCCAGGACAAATGTTTGTGTGATGAGCACGATCATTTGTTCTGGTTGTCTGGGTGTAATTTATCTATAATATGTATGTATTTAGAAATATATAAGTATGTTTATCAGTTGCCTGGTTACCATAATACAAGCTCTGCTTAGCTTGGGATCAGATAACCGTGTGTGAGTTGTCCCGGAATATTATTATTTTCTTTATAAATAATTATAAACTAACCACATTTACAATTTTCGTTCAAGACATTCTTCTTTGTTGGCTTTACCTCATGATTTTCATATTCATTCATATAATGGACTAGGTGTAAAAAATCCATCTTGATTATAAACCACACTTGATTCACATTCACAGTTTAAATACCAAGAAGTTTTCAATCTATATGAGTCAGTTATTTCGTCAGAATATTGGTGATTTAGATAACAAATTAATACAGTAAATATTTTTTTAGTTATTTTAAAAGTTAAAACTACTTGAATTATTATTATGTAGGGTATCGCTATTGAAATGTTTTTACGATTATTTTCAAGCTTGAATTGTGAAGGACGTATCTATCACTTATGGTTTCTATTTTACCGGGATGCGGAACATGTTTAATGCATTATAGAAACTACTGTTTTGGTAATTAGGAATTAATTCAAAATTAGGTGTATTAGCGTTCAATCTTTTCACTTATCACTCTTTATAAAACTCAAAATGAATATTTAATATAGGTAACAAATAAGCACAAGGATTTAATAATGATGTAATATTAATTTAACGTAGATTGAATAAAAACTTTGTACATTCGATTTCAATCGATTTACGTTAATGTTAAAATTGTTGAAAACTTTTATTGTAACGCACTTTTCACAATAAAATCATTTTCGAATTTTTATATAGTTCATAAAATTTCCGTATTTTATTTCCGTGTTTTATTTATGCATATATTTTATTACTAGATGTATACGTTACAGTGGTCAGTATATAACTGGCCGTATCGATAACTAAGCGTAGTCGATATCGATTTCATGCTACACTGTAATCTTGTATTGTTTGATAACAACTTGCGTATGTTGATACTTTAATGGGTTAATAAAAAGATAATTAATTGAGACAACAGGTTAAGGTGACGAATTGGCTTAATTATTTAATTTATATGCAGTAGTGATTGAAGATAAAGTTACAATGTATATTTTATTATCTTGTGTTTTTTAATCGAAAATGTTTCTGATTATTTTGTGGCGGATTTATAAACGAATAGCGGAGTGTCCAGCGGAAAATTTATAATCATAGCTACTTTTCTGTATAACCCATTTAGAGATGAAGTATTTATGAACAACTTTTTTTTATAACAGTATTTTTATTAAAATGAAACTTAAATAACTAGTTTTACATAATATTAGTATTATAATTATAGTGAGTCAGGCCTTTGTCTAAGAATAAAAAGTATTATTTTTACATAGCCCATTCGGGGATCAAACCCAGAACTTTAGAGTTGGCAACACTTGAAAACTTCCCTTTTCCCTTTACCGCATGCAAATAAGCAGAAAAGCCAGCAGTGATAAAGTATGAATGATTGATTTAAATTAATATACTCACTCTGAACTCCAATAAGCATCTTCTCAATACCCGACTTATAACACTCGAAGGCACGTTGATAGTCCCCCATGTCTTCACACCTCGCCGCCAAGTTCAGCATATAACCCGCTTCAAACACATAACTATCGTCCGTCTTACTCTTACACTCCGCGTTAGATAGAGACAAAACACTTTTACTGTACAACGACACTCGCGAACTACTCCGTCTTGAATCGTCACACGAAGAAGAACAAACGTTAGAATTCAAAGAGATCGTATCTGAGTCGGCCTTCTTGCGCATAGTGTGGTAATCATCGAATTTGGAGGTTGATGGCGCGTCGAAATTTATTAAGTCTGGTAACACTGATTTCGTTTTGACAGTCGGTCTTCTGTCAACTGTCAGTTTGTTTAGTTCGTCGTAGAGGTCACTGTCTATGCTGTCTATGGAGTTGATTGATTCGAAACTGTCGGCAGATGAAACCTTTTTGGGTGATGTTCGTATTTCGACGTTAGCTGCTTCGTAGATAGGTATTTGTGATATGAAGTCGGTCTCGTCTCGACTTGAGAGAGGGGTCTGTGATGATTCCGTTGCTACTCGAGCTAAAAAAGTAGAAAAAAAAACAAACCATATAATATGTTGAATCATTAAACTGATTCAGAATGCGTCATTTGGCTATTAACTAATTTACTTAATTCATAAATAATTAAGTCTAATCGACCTAAATAAGATGAATGATAATAATACAAACAAAATGTTTTCATACTTACATAAGTACCTTCTCACATTGCATTAAATTTTAATTAACTAATCGGACTTTAATATCCGTTTGTATAAGAGATGACTAAGAATAAATCCATTAAAATACATTACGTAAAAGCATCATAAGGGACATTTTTGCATTATGTGTAGAAATTGTAGAGCCCTTTGTAATTTGAATGATCTTGTATAAATTACTGCAAATAATTATTACTACTAAATCTAGGAGTAGTATCACTGTAGGCTTTGTTAATAAATGTACAACGAAACATTATGCTTAAGATAATTGCCGATATCTAAAAGGCCATAATTTATTTACATTTACACAATTCAATGTGGGGTGGTATACAAAAAAAAGAGATGGTTTTGCAGAGTTAGTGTAACCAAGCGGTGTCGGTAGCAAAAGCGTGTAACGTTCCGTAAATAGTACAAATGTTTAAGAACATGAGTGATCATTTTGATTGTAGTGTCAGTGCGGAAAGAGAACCGTCGGCGTCGGGGGATAGAGGGCGCTGCAGTGCTTAATACCGTGTTTTTCACATTGTTGCGTTATTATAGTGCGACTGTAGAATCTGGATATAAGTAAATATATAATTATGTTAGAAAATATTTTATTTTAAATGATTTGAATGATATTATAAAGTAAGTTCCAATTTACGCCACGACGGTTCTCTTTCCGGTCAGACTCTATAAGCTGTTTGCGAATGACTGTCACCTTCATAAGACCTGCAAACTTTCGTGATGTGTAAGTGTGCGAAAATTTAATACATACCACGAATGTTAGATTTTTTCGTAATGTGTGATATGTGAACATTCGTAGCACTACAAATGTTTGCCTGATATACTAGTTACCTGTATGTGTAGGACTGGTAGCATCGTCGTCGTCTGTCTGGTACTCAAGCGGCGGCGTCTCTTCTATAGGCAGGTGTAGCGAGGACCGGATGGCGTTGATGACCCCGCCGGCTGCTGGCTCCGGTTCAGGGTAGCCGGTCTGGAAGATATAAATAGCACTGCATCAGACTATTTATCATCTTTAAAAGTAAACGGTAAACGCGCGGTACAATAATATAACCCAGTTTAAGCAGATCGTAAGGACTAGGTAATCAATAAATAATGTTTAGAATTCGACACAATTTTTATATGCTTAAGTTCAAAAACTGAGCAAGGCAGGTTGATTTATCAATCAAACAATTATAGTAATATTATAGAACGGGGATCAGCGCATACATGCTTAAACACCCCTGACGTTTCGACCGGGATACACAGGCCGTGGTCGCAAGCAGACTTCGTCACTTCGTCCACGAAGTGAGTCTGCTTGCGACCACGGCCTGTGTAACCCGGTCGAAACGTCAAGCCCCTAAATGTATTTAAACATGGACGCGCTAATCCCCGTTCTATATTACTATAAACATGCAGCGCGATAGTTTAAAAGTTAATAAAACAATTAAATTTAAAAGATATTGTTTCTTATAATACCTGTAGAAAGTTGACAAAGTCAGTACTGGTAAAGAGAAGTTGGTGTTCAGCTATAAACTCTAACAGCGACTTTATAGTTTTAGCCCTCTCTATTATTACCTGAAACATTATCATAATTAAATGCACATACATAAAGAAAGTATAAAAAATGTTGGTATTTAGTTTTAATGATTAAGAATAATTAAAATAAAGATAAATTAATTAAATAGTAAGTAAGAAAGTATGGAAACTAATTAATTAGGTGATTAAGATGCTAGTTAGAAAGTCTGACAAACAGTCTATGACAACTAAAACAGAAATTTCAGTCTTGTTGATTAAAAAACTTTTAAATAAGACAATATATTCATTTTATTTATTTATTTATTTTTATTTAATACTTTTTGCACACTGTTGCACAAAGGCGGACTTAATGCTAGAAGGCATTCTCTGCCAGTCAACCTTAGGGTGAATCATCATTTCTTGGCTTCCTTTATCAAAACTATTGTTTTTCAGAATACTTGAAGCCATGTGCATTTATATACATACATACGTTACCTATATTATGGATTTGTCCAACAGTGGAATAATTTGGGTGGTTACAAATTAAGCCTTTGGACCAAAATGAACGAAATTCAAATTTTCAAATATGCAGTGCTTCCTTTTGCCTGAAATATAAAAATATATTGTTGTTATATCTCACCTCCTGTTGAAATCTTTTAAAGAAACTATATCTAGGTAAAGCTGGGAAGGTGCCCCGTAGATGCAAGCCTGCATGTAAGGACCGCATGCTCTTGTGTAGTCTCTGGACATCGCTGTACCGCTTCCAAACTGATACCACTGTTGATGCATCTGGTGACTGGATTGGGAATAACTGGAATATATTAAACTTAACTTTAAAAGGATTATATTCTAAAAGGCTAAGAATAATAATGATGATAATGAAACAACAGATTTTAATTTTTAGTAATGTAATACGAATTCTACATATTGTTAGAACATTTTTGTTAATATACGTGTATTCAGCCCATTGTTGGTGCATGTGTTGTGATTTTTATAGACCTAATTTGGGAAGACTTAATTTGCCCAGTATTAAACTTCATTGGAGCAGTGGCTAAGATTTTTGGCTGCTGTGTAATGGTGTGCATGTGTTATTTTCATTCAATTCTTTATAGACTGGGAATGTAATATTTAATGTTCAAGGTTCACCTCAAATATAGTGTATGTTATAATTAGTTTCACTGCAGCTTCCTCAAATATCAAATTTTACATAAAGTTAATTTATATAAACATATTTATTTATCTCAGTTTGTTAAAAGTAAAACCAAGGTGGCTGTGACATGTATATTCACCCATGCATTCAAATATAATGAGAGAAAACAATTTTCTAAATGTTGTGCAATTTTGAAATAATTTTCCTTGTAACATGTAGGTATTTATCTAACACATGGGATTTCATAATCTTATTTCAGGTTTATATTCTTCTTAATGTCATTTCATGCTCTTACTTTGGCCTCAATAAATAATAAAAAAAGTAAAAGTAATAGTGAACTTCAGTTCTTTTGCACGAGATATAGCTCTCTAAGTATAATTAAGATAAGAAATTAATGATTCATAGAATGTTTTATAATGATAGCCGATATATACCGCAATATTTACCACTGAAGTAATCTTGTAAATAGTAAATCCATTCTTGTGTTTTGCTGTTTCGTCTACCGAGAACCGGCGAACCCACTTGTCTTTGGCCGACATCTCAAAATGCACCAGTTATACTTAATACTACACTAACACATAACCAACGATCACTAACTCTAAACGTACACGACATTCAGAACATAATTCTGTAAAATTAACTCGGTAAATTCACGAAATATTAATCTAATTGGGAAACTAGTACACAAAAAATTGCATTTGCATTCGCGTTCCAGCTGACGTATTTTGTACTTGAAATAATTGTCAGATTGTTGTCGGGCTAACTATCTCTTTCGTTCTTTCAGAAAATATCTATGTTTGTCTCTTTCCTTATGAACTGTCATTTAAAAATGTTTATTTTGCGTTTCGTTTTGTTGTTTACATTTTTTTCACTATTTTTATTATCGTCTAGTAGGGTCATTAAAAACATTTAACAATCAACTTAGATTTCTTTATCGGTAGCTTTGAGTTTAAACAGAATTTAGTCTCAAAAAACGTAAAACAATTTCATTTCATTGAAAACTTTTATAATTTTTACCGCGATGACTTGAAATACGAAACTTGACAAAAGGGCTAAAAAACGTGTGGTAGGAGTCCCTGTTATCAGTCTTTGTAAGGACTAATAAAATGTTTGTCAAGTATATAATGTATTGTGAGTGTTTTGCTTATACTTCAAACAAATGAAGATAGATGTCGCTATGACCAACGTGACTCTTTGTAAATTCCACCAACTAGAGGTCTCTTTTTGTTTATTCATTCATAATTTACTCACAGCTTTTCATTGTATGTTCACTTTTTTAAGTTATTTCTGCTTCTTGTATATAATAACCTCAAATAACTTGTATCACAAGTTTGTTTCGTATATAGCTCTGTTATGCTTTATACAAATAACAGTGAAACGTAAATAAAAGACCTAACGTAAAGGCGATAGGTCAAGCTTGCGGCTTCATTACTTATCCCCACCTTTTCTCACTTAACCGAATGGCGCGCGGCGAGAGGTTGTGCCAGCTCATGTTTCGTCCGTTCCGTGTCGTGTTTCTCGCGTCCTCGAGTACTTTGCAATAATACTTTTCCTTTGAGACATGAATGGAATAAACGCTACGCAAACAGACCAGCCTTAACAACTGTTGCACAAGAACCATATTCGTAAAATGTGTTATCAATAAAAAGTGATTTGTTTTTCGTTTTGTGTAGTGTTTGAAAAAGTTAAGTAAACAACCGGATATCAACAAGATGGGTTCAAAAATCGAGTACGTGGATTCATCACATTTATACGCGACCAACTATGTCCGCAATTCGAAAGCTATCGGCGTGCTTTGGGCAATATTCACGATTTGCTATGCGATAATAAGCGTTGTTGCCTTCGTGACTCCTGAGTGGATTGGTGACTTAGAGACTGAATACCCAAGAAAGTTTGGGTTGTGGCAGATCTGCAGAGCTGATGATGCTCTGGAGGACTGTAAAGGCAGACTTGATGATTTCCTTTCGATTAATGGGCTCGTGTTCAAGATTGCAACTGTGTTAGTGGGCATAGCGGTTGCCCTGGCCCTGTTTACGATCTGTGCAATGTTGTTATTCTTCTTTTGTCAATCGACCACCGTGTTTCACATCTGCGGCTGGCTACAAATATTGTCAGGTAAGTTCTAATGGGAAAATTCCTAATTTGAATGCTATCAACATAACTGCACTTAAACTAACTAACATTCCTCATAATTGATAATATCTTCGTATGTTTAATACTTAACTACATACTATTAAACTTTGTCGTTAAAGTTGTAACAAAGAATGACATTTATAAAACAAAACCGTATGTTTAACAAACTTTACATTGTAATAAAATGTGGAAAAGTGTGCAACTGGCTCACTAGAACTTTAAACACAAATAAAAACATATCGATTAAGTATTATCGATAAATTGTCTCGAGTGAAAGTTTTGCATATACCTAGCTAGTCGAGTTCGATTGACCTTGCTGTGTGGTAGTAAAACAAGTCTTGATGCAGACATAGGTGATATACAACCTTTATGTGTGGGGACAGGTGTGTAGTAAGCTCCAAACATCCGGTATAGGGCAGGTGCTAGATTCCAACTATCTTATCCTGAAGGTACCTGCTAACGGCAAAAATGAAAGGCGTTTAAAATGCCAAAGTTGACGTGACTAATACCTTTACAAGTTGAGAATATTAGACAATGGATTTTGTTTAGCAGGATACAGGGAAAAAAAGTACCATGTGGCTTAAAGTCTCATGGTATTTATAAGGTTCTATGTCTGAACGGAATCTAAAAATAATAAAGAAACGACAATAAAGTGAACAGCTTAAATACCGTTATATTTAAAGTACAAATGCTAAGTACCCACATAGAAACTCTTGACGAAAGAAAAGACAAATAGGTACTTCAGTTTCTTCTGTTTACGATGTAGGTATATTATTGTGACTCGAATCAGTCCACAGTGCAACGTCCCAATGACAAGAAAAAGCTTCATTTACTTATACATAAATAAGAATAATGACAAAAACGAACTTTTCAGTCAGATTCCTTCTGAAACGTAACTAAATAATCATATTTACATTAATACTATATTCACTAATGCATCAGGAACGACAACTCAGGAAATGCCAACATATCGACGAATCACCAACCTTAATATTTTGAAATAAAGTACCTAAATGCTTAGTATTAGTAAATCCAGATTCTCGGAATACATTAACGTTTTAAATATCAGTGGATCAGCGTTACAAATAATTAACATACTTACCTCAACAACAGAGCTTTAAAACGTGGTTTTAATTTTGCATTTCAAAAATTCTGCTTTATAGACGAAAATGCTACAGAACGTACTATAAAAACGATTTCTTACTTTTCTGCCAGTAGAGCTCTTAGGTATGTGAAGCTTAGTTTAGCTTCTGATAAAAATACAATAGTAAAACTACCAACAAATATTTAAGTAAAGGAAAGGAAAATAACTGACAAGCAATAGCATTTACTTTCCTCATTTCTTCCCTATCTTTCAAGCAAAGTATTTTTTATTTTAGTCTTATAAGGCTTTCTTTTGCCCTTTAGGAACAGAATTCTTGTTATCAGTTGTGAACGTGTTCAATCCAATAATAGCAACTCGCCTTGACATCTTTAAGAAGGATCTGTAATCCGAACGCAAGTAAAAATGGTATCTGAGTTCATTTGAATATCAATGCATTTGAATGTGCGAAAATCCTTGACAAGATGCAATGTAACCACTTAATCTTCTGGTGCCATTTTGTTGCATTAATCTTATTACTATTTTCGTCTGAGTACTGTTTTTGGACAAATGATGATAAATAACTTATGTGATGATGGACTAAAATTGGCACTTTACCTTAATCTAACGAATCTGCGGTCGAAATAAGGTTATAACACTTTTTATATCCTCAGAAATGAGCTTATGATGCCTTGTTTACTATGACCGTAAAATTTCCACAGATGCGTAGACATTTGCTTAAAACAACATACTGGTTTAGGCACACCTTATTTGAGTAGTTACTGCATGGAATTTCGCTTATCTACTGAAAAGGGAAAACAGGGCACATGAATGCTTAATACTGGCTTTAGAAAAAAATATGTGAATGTATATTATTTTAATAGCCTAACGCTCTATATTCCAAAATGGAATATAAAATTTCGAATTGCGTTAAAAAAGTTAACGAAATTTAAATTGAGAAAAAAAAACTGTTCCAATTACCATAGACCGTTAACTAGAACAAATTGAATTAGACAGCGCCAATTTATCCGAAACCGTGGTAGTAACGAAGTGTGGAAGGCGAAACCGGTAAAACGCCTTTGTCATGCAACAAATATTCCATACAAAAATGAAGCGCAACGAGTAATATGCCAAAGATTGAAGATCTCTATTAGACTCGTAAGACTGGTTTTTGCGTAACCTATAAACCATTTAAGTATTAAAATATACTGTCTCACTACCTCATTACGCAACTGCACTCTAGACTTTTAAAGACGGCGAGTAAAAAGCAGCCTAAATTTTGCCATCTCAATTCAACCGTTGCTTTTGCGGTCTAAATTATTCAGAATTAGTAATCAAGAAAATAAATATGTATTAATTAAACTCTGAATCAATAAATTAATTAATTTGCAACTTTAAAATCACTACCAAACGTGACTTCAACAGACAAACTGTTAAAAATATCCTAAAACTTGCGCCAGCCGCAGTGGCTTCATAACTATTGTAAGTAACCATTGAAGCGAACGACCGGTGTAAAGTTAACATAATCTCACAATTGCGAAGCCCCATGCATGACCTCATCAAGTTGCCAGTTCACTAAACCGCTACGTGACCGGAAAAAAGTGTTCTTTATGACACGAGAGTTGAGCTAGATTCTGCGATGTGTTAATTTGCTATGGCAACACACTAATTATGAAAGCGCATTTTCTATGTTTAACATTAATATGTTTAAAGTATTTTCACAATCTTATCTATGCGAATATTTTTACTCCGTTTATAAAAATACTCTAAATAAAATTAAATAAATAGTAAAGTTAGAAATTAGTCTACAGAACCGCGGTTAAATTCACGTGACTTCTAAATATCAAATAGAAATGAAGAAATAGTCAAATATCGAAATGTATTAATTGTAATCAAGGTTACCTTTCCAATATATTTCAATCTAGATTAAAATAATTACATTTAAACGTTGGTTACCAAAGAATTTCAAAAGTACTTTTAGCCATCGAGTATGAATAAAATATATCATGCACATACAATTTATTTGCCGCTACAATTTAACATCGTAAAAAGTAAAAGTGAGCTGTGATTGTCTGTGATATAATGATGACAGCCATTAAAGTTACGCGCCATATACCACAAGCATTAGAGAACAATTTGTTAGTTTTTATGACTGTGTACTTATCCGCAGTTTCTTTACGGTTTTTTTTTTTAGTAAAAAGTAAAAATAGGTGATTATTGCTACTGTTACTTATTTTTATTATGATAGTTTATTAATTTGTATTATTGTAGGATAAAAAAAAAAAAAACAAAACAAAAAAAAAACATTATACGTTAGGGCAAGCAATTAGCTCCTTTACCCTATTTCCTTATGTCACTTTTTGCTACATTTATTTTAATTTCAAATATTGTAAACAAATTCGAAAAGAGTCAGTTGACATTGGTATATAACTAATTGACTAACAATTTTTTTGAGAACCAACTCCACACCCCAAATAGCCGGTTTTTATGGTAAATGTTATTAAAATTGTTTTTATTTGTTAAGAGACTTATTCAAAACCTGGGTTTGGTAACATAATATTAACTGTATATGTATAAAGCTGATACAGTAAACTCTTATAAAACACTAATTGTGTAGGTGTGATATTAATTAATATCGTGAGAAGTTTTAGCGTCCGTTATACTTAATTCTATACTGATTACTTACTGTATCGGAAACAATTCATATCGGTATATTGCATTAAGCCATTGTCTTTAAGAAGATTTTATTTTTTAGGTAATTGTAACTTTTTTGTTGCCTCTGAAGACAGAGGAAAAACATGGTTTTGTAGTTAGATGCGTATATTTTATTTCAAAAGCATCACTGATACATTTATTGTTTTTTCACTATTAAAACTGATTAAACGGTAAATATTAGTCCCGTCATATCACTTGAACATTTGTTTACCTATAAAAGTAGTTTCATCTATGACTACGTGTTTACGATTACGTGAAAGGGTCTAATTAGATTCGCCTTAAAATAGAGAAACCGTTTTCACTTTATTCCGAATCGAATGAACCGATTATTATTGTTAATCGATTACAAAATACCGATAAGTATAAACATCGAGAAATCGTGATTGTATTCAAATGAATAAATACTAAAATAACTATTGGAAAGGCTTGATTTGTTGGCATTTGATGAACCATGAATAATTTCTAAATTACAATGGTAAGTATGCTTTCAACGCTAAAATGATAGTAAATGATTATATGAATGAATTGAGAGATTGTAATCTTAGAAATAAACCAACAATATTATATAAATTTTACACATTTAAAGTCTCTTTTCATACGGAGACGAAAGGAGCACCATTTGCTCAATCCGTATTGGCATTCTCAAGAAGTTCTCAAAGAAAAGGCATGAATAATTTCATGTAATTTGGCAGTCAACAAATAAGGAAGTCGTATGTCCAGTTATAAAGATTTATGGCATTAAGCATGTGCGTTCTTTTATGCGCATGCGATGAAGATTAGGTGCGCATGAAAAGCATGAACCACAGCAAATATGTACTTTCAAACCTGTGGTAAACTACCGCTGGTAAATCAGTTTACTTAGCTACAAAGACATTTAATCTTAGATAATCTATACCTACCCATAATAATATGTGTTATAAATACAGAGTAACTCTGTTCGTCTGCTACAATTTCACGGCTAAACCGATTTTAATAAAAAATGGTTTATGGTAAGCTTGGATATTTTGTCGACCTCCGTGGTCGAGTGGCGTACGCACCGGTTTTTCAAGGTGTCGCTAGCTCTGAGGTCCCGGGTTCGATTCCCGGACCTCTTAACTTTCATCTTTAATCCTGTACTCATACTAATTTCCTGTTTTTATAGCATGTCAAGGCATATTAAATTAATTGAAACCAGAACGCAGCAAAAGCGCTCGTTAGAAAGTCGTTCAGACTCCACTTGAGTGCACCGACTGCCACTGGAAATATGGAAGGATGTCAATTTATGATAAAACCTTAGAGTATAGAGAAGATAAAGAGTGAGCCTATCAGTGTATGAACCGTGAGCACTAGTATGAACTAGTTTTATCGTAAATTTTGTATCAAGACGGAGCGCGCCGTTTTAATAAAACTATCTAAAACCCTAATATTATCCTAACAATGTCGAAACCATCGATATTTTCGCATATAAGTCTGTCGTTGCGCGAAAAATAACTTTAAATCAGTAAACGAATGTACTAGATACAGACAAAAAGTGCTCTCGCTTGGCACGAAGGAAAACTAGCGATACTAGCGGTCTATAGTATATCTTAAGTCTATGGATAAAACGGATAATGTTTGACAGGCATGTGGCATGTGTAGTATTTTTATTACTACAGCATATAGTAAGGCAATCAAACTACTAAAACTTATAGACTTTCATGACTTCTGAATGAGTCCTTTTACACATTTAGTCAAAGTACGAAGGTGGTACCGGAGGCAACGCAAGTCTCCGATATCCGAAGACTTAAGAGTATCCAAGCGACTATCGCCATCAAACTCAGAAGTTAGTACCCAAATAAGCATGAGACTTGATGAGACGTTAGAGACCAATGTCTTTAGGTATTGGGTATTGGAGTTTGCCAAGAGCCTTAGATAGTGCGTTGTGCCTTATTTTAATACATTTAAAACTGGCAATTTTCAGAAATAAGTAAAAAACGTTTTTTATGACTGTCATCACACTGTCATTTATTTAGTGTCATCGTTTTAATAATGTACGTCGTTTTCTTTGAAAAACATTTGTGATTATTTTTCTTATAAAATTTTATTTGCTATTAGTTATTTTTGTTAAACACCATTAAAATAGCAAACCTAAACCATGAACACATTTTTCAACACGTTTACAGAAGTGGACAAATGTCCGACCGATTGTAGTGAAATCGGTGCTTTCGTGAAATCCGATGTAAATCCTATAGATGTGATTGAAGAGCAAAGAACAGCTAGAGATCAAAAACTTGCCAACTTAAAGGCGTTTGAGGCTGAACCTGCTCCTGTAGTGACTGAAGAACCCCCGCCGCCTGATGAAGACCCGGTTAGCGGACCCTTGCGTACTATAGAGGACCCTAAATTGAGACCAGGGACAGATGGCAAAGTCGATTGGACACCACTCGGCGCAATGACCGGCACAAGACCAGTGGTCAGTAAATACTCGATAAGCAGGTACTCACTTGGCGAATGGAGGGAACACAACAAAAAAGTAATGAACTCTGACATTGTAACCGAATCAAACATCATAGATTATAACGCGAAGACCTCAATGATGCAAGCGTTTGGTAATATTGACAAACAACAGCTGGAAAATAACAAGAGGCTCCAACAAAAAGCAAGAGATATTTACAGATGGAAGACGGAAGTAGAGAAATCTTGTAAACAGATTACCGAGGAAGTCGAATTGCTTGAGGTTGAAAGACAGCGTCTTAAAGGAGCCTCCAGAGTGTTGATGTTGCCCGAATCCATTTCTAAAGAGTGTATCGAGCTCCGCTCAAATCGTGCAGTACCAGATTTAGTAGCTGATCTTGCCGAAGAGCAACTTAACAAAGAAATGAAACTTGTGTCCGAAGTAAGAGAAACACTAAAGGCCACCTTAAACAAAATAGACGAGCAATTAAAGATCGACAAGGCTGCGAAACATAGAATTGAATTCGACTGGTGTGACAAAACTATGGCTTACAATACTGAGGCTATAAATTTGAGCCTGAGTCCTAAGTCTAGTACAATAATGTTTAGACCAGGTGCGACTAGGTTTGGTGAATACACAGCGCCGTTAGAATATTGGGAGCACTTCTGTAGAGAAAATATAGAAAACTGCGAAGCGGTTCGACAAAAATCTGCTGACTTACGGGGTACACTAAACTCCATACTAGTTAATAATGGTAGAAAATTACGTAACCAGGCTGACAAAACTGATATGGCTCTAGCTGGAACTGTGGCTCTCACTTCTGAACTGTGCACTAAACTGGAACAAAATTTAACAAATACTCTGTATAAAATAGCTGATATTGAAAATTTGATCCTTAATCTTCAAGATTCTGTAAAGAAAACAGATGCGGCTATGAAATTAGCTCAAACTAGGCTGGATAATAGGAATAATTGGAGACCGCATGGTGAGAGTGTGAGAGACAAACCACATTTGGGTTTGATTGAAGAAGTTAAGAAGATTCACGAAACTGTTACTTCCTTACTTGGACAGCTGAGAAATGCGGAGAGAGTGAGAACAGAGTTGATGAACAAGAGAAAGGAGTTAGAGCGAGATATAGCATCGAAGCGGAAGACCTTGAGCATAGACAGGGACAGATGTGGCATGGTTCGGTCCCACTACCCGTCCGCCTCAGAACTAGCGGGATTTTGATTTGGTGTTATTTTAATTCCTAATAATTTTATTTTAATATAATTATTATTTTTGGATAATTTGTTACCCTGTATTTTGTTTAAAATTTTTAGCAAATATATTTTTGGTTTTAAATAGTGTTTGATATTAAATTCTTCAAGATCAATATGCACATTTATAAGGCTGCATTTATAAGTAGTATCTGAAAAATTCTGACCATATAACATTATTTTCTTTGATGATAATATGGTTTCAGTAATTCATAGGTATCTATATTTATTATTTGGTATATTGTATTTACCCTGATGTAAAGGAGGTCAATGATATTTATACCACTGGGCCATTATTAGTATTGCAAGGATTTCCAACTTTCTCACTTAATATGTGTCATTTACACCTTACAAAATACAAAGTGCGGATAGCTGAACAAATCTTTATTGGGAAACTTTTGCAATAATAAAAACAGAGATTTTTTTTAACTCATGATATATTTAGGATTGAGATTATTTATATGAGATGCAAGAATTATGTTCATGGTAGTTATATAAAACACTGAGGAATAGGTATGTTATGATAGTAGCGCGCGGATTTTGAAGACTCACAAACGTACTAATAGGGAGGGTTTCAAACTATATCTACCTCTTTTACTTATTTGCTTATCTTATCTTTTTTACTATTCAGTAATGCAACATATCAACATTGGGGAACATATAGTATAGGTATTGCGGCTGATTTTAAATCTTCATGACTATGAACATAGAGAAAAGTAAATAAGTAGGGTATAGAGAGACCTCTCGTGGCTAAAACGTGTCGCCCTAGCAAGCGAGCGACCTCTGGTGTTGTTATTCCTAAACTAACGTACACAGTACACACACATACGCAATCCTATTTTCTTTGTGTGAGTGATGCTACAGTAGCGGCCTCTGGTGGTTGCTATTATAAACTACCGTATACGTTTACACACACATACGTAATTTGATTTTCTTTGTATGTATTAAATAAAACCCACTAATTCATTTTAATACTGTAAAGTTTATTAAATTATTTTTACAAGTCTTAAAGCTAGTATAACTTAATAATAATAGGACAATTTAGTTATTCTTACAATGTTAAAAAACATAAATTAAGAATCAATCATAACATCTATAAAAATATGAACTAATATAATAACATAAAGCAACATCAGTATAAAGGAAAATATTATAAACCATATAGGGCACAAGTAATAACAATCATTATTGCACAATTATTCGTTTGCTAACAATGTTATAAAACCTTAATTATAAATCATCAAACATAACATCTATAAAAATATGAACTAACATAATGACATAAAGCAACATCAGGGGCCCGATGCCGCTATTTTAAGTCAGTGGTAGGTTAATAAACGTTCCAGTGTACTTGTTCTTGTGCCTAAATTTCGTATTCAGATAATTTTAGTTTACAAATGTACATTTAACTGCCTCGTTGGCCTAGTGGTTCTAAGCGGGACTGCTACGCTAGAGGTCTTGGGTTCGATTCCCAAGTCGACCAAGGTGTTATTGGGTTTTTCTATGAAATTCTCAGTAGCAGGTCGGAGTTTGGATTAGTGCCCGGTTAGTGGCAATAGGCTCGCCCCCTATTACATGGGACCTAAACATACCGGCGAACTGTGGGTGTACATTGGTACACCTCTGCCTAACCCTTCGGGGATACAGGCGTGATAGTATGTTATGTTATATGTTATGTTACAAATGTACACCTACTAGCCACTGTTGTCATTGTAGGATTGCAAGTGACTGTTCTTATCTATCTGTATACGAAAATTAGGCACAATAACAAGTACACTGGAACGTTAATTAACCCGCCACTCACTGACTTAAAATAGCGGCATCGGGCCCCAGTACGTAGGAACAAATGATGAACCATATAGGGCGCAAGGAATAACAATCATTTGTAATTATTTGTTTGCTAACAATGTTATAAAACATCAAACATAACATCTATAATTATGAACTAATATAATCACAAAGCAACATCAGTATGTAGGAAAACAATAATTTACTATAATTATGTATTTTTTTTTGTTATTTCACAAGTCGCTCTAAAGCTAGTATAAATGAACACTTATAGACCCTCTGGGGCAATATTCACACGAAACTTTTATGAATTATACACCGAACACTTCTCGTTCAACCACTTTACCGATTTTAAAAAACAAACACAATTTTCACAAAACTAATTAACGAATTATGTACACAAAACCTTTTTACTGAATGTCCTTTGGTGAAAACCGTATATAAATTAATGTATTTATCTTATTTTAATTATTTTATTAAAATAATTTTGAAAAAGATTGTTTACGCTTGACAGTCTTTAAACCACAGAAAAATTACACAAAAGATAAATTACGGAATACGAAATATAGATGGCAGCACCATTTTTGCGAAATCTTCGTTGTATTTTGTTTAAAATTTTTAGCAAATATATTTTTGGTTTTAAATAGTGTTTGATATTAAATTCTTCAAGATCAATATGCACATTTATAAGGCTGCATTTATAAGTAGTATCTGAAAAATTCTGACCATATAACATTATTTTCTTTGATGATAATATGGTTTCAGTAATTCATAGGTATCTATATTTATTATTTGGTATATTGTATTTACCCTGATGTAAAGGAGGTCAATGATATTTATACCACTGGGCCATTATTAGTATTGCAAGGATTTCCAACTTTCTCACTTAATATGTGTCATTTACACCTTACAAAATACAAAGTGCGGATAGCTGAACAAATCTTTATTGGGAAACTTTTGCAATAATAAAAACAGAGATTTTTTTTAACTCATGATATATTTAGGATTGAGATTATTTATATGAGATGCAAGTATTATGTTCATGGTAGTTATATAAAACACTGAGGAATAGGTATGTTATGATAGTAGCGCGCGGATTTTGAAGACTCACAAACGTACTAATAGGGAGGGTTTCAAACTATATCTACCTCTTTTACTTATTTGCTTATCTTATCTTTTTTACTATTCAGTAATGCAACATATCAACATTGGGGAACACATAGTATAGGTATTGCGGCTGATTTTAAATCTTCATGACTATGAAGGTAGCAGGTAGCATATATTGTTATCGTATCTATGCTATGTTCTTAAGTCGACTATGTTCTAGAATTTATCGAATTTATAACTGTCATGTCAGTTTGGCAAGTGAGATTTTAGAAATAATTTTACTTGTTAAAAATAATAATTAAAGTTGATGAATTGGTGATTTTATAAAAAACTACAATTATGGCGATGTTAACAACATTTCCAGAACAAGACATTTGTCCTAAAGAATGTGAGGACATAGCTGCTTTTAAACTGGCGGAGAAATCTCCAGAAACAGCTTTACATGAAATAGAGGAAGCGAAACAGGCGCAGGCCCTAGCGGCCAAACCAGAAGAGCAAACTATTCAAGAAGAGTCCCAACAAACAGAACAGGTTCCTCCTGGAGAGGATAACTTTAATTACCTGCCTAACTTGAAACCTGGCCCCGATGGCAAGGTTGACTGGACCCCTCTCTCAGACTTGACCGGCACCAGACCCGGTGTTAACAAGTACTCTTTGAGCCGATATTCTCTCAGTGAATGGAGAAAACATAATCAAGATGTATTAGATCCTAAAATAATTATAGAGTCCAACATCGTCGATTACAATGCTAAGACATCTATGATGCAAGCATTTGGGAATATTGATAAACAACAAATGGAGAATAATAAAAGACTAAAACAAAAAGCGAGAGATTTGTTCAGATGGAAGGTAGAAGTTGAAAAAGCTTGTAAAGCTATTACACAAGAAGTCGAACTGCTTGAAATTGATAGGCAGCGTCTGAAGGGCGCTTCCAGAGTTCTTATGTTGCCGGAATCTATTTCAAAAGAATGTTTAGACCTGCGTTCAAATCGATTTGAACCAGATTTAGTGGCAGACCTTGCAGAACAGGAACTAATTAAAGAAATGAAATTAGTGTCAGAAGTCAGAGCCACTGTGAAAGTTACTCTAGATAAAATAGAGGAACAAATGGCAATGAACAAAGCAGCAAAACATAGGATAGAATATGATTGGTGTGATAAAACTATGGCTTACAACACCGAATCTATTAATTTAAGTCTAAGTACGAAGTCATCTACGATAATGTTTCGACCTGGTTGTACAAGATTTGGTGATTTCACTGCACCACTAGAGTATTGGGAATACTTTTGTAGAGAAATCGTTCAAAATTGCGAAGCTACTCGTCAGAAATCGTCCGATTTACGAGGCAGTTTAAACGCCATTTTGGTGAACAATGGTAGGAAATTGCGTAACCAAGCGGACAGAACAGACATGGCATTAGCGGAAACAGTAGCCATTACTTCAGAGTTATGCACAAAACTTGAAGAGACATTGAGAACTACACTACAAAGAACTGCAGATTTAGAAGCGTTGATAGAAGAACTGAAGGATTCTGTTCGGAAAATGGATTCGGCTATGAAGCTAGCTCAAACGAGGCTTGACAATAGAAACAATTGGCGACCACATGGGGAAAGCGTTCGAGACCAGCCACACTTAGGTTTGATAGAAGAAGTTAAAAAGATTCACGAGACTGTGACGTCACTGCTTGGCCAGCTCAGGAACGCTGAGAGATTGAGAATGGATTTGGTGAACAAGAGAACTGAGTTGGAGAGAGATATAGCTTCAAAGAGGAAGACTTTGAGCATAGACAGAGATAGATGCGGCATGGTGCGATCTCATTACCCGTCAGCTTCGGAGCTCGCTGGCTTCTGATTTTTTTAATTTGTCAACACTTAGATTTTATTTCGAATATTTATTTTTAGATTATTCTTAAAGTTTAATATTATGTAATATATTTTAAGGCATTAAGATGTGCTTTTATTTTAAGTTTTCTCCACAATACTAAGTATAACTTTGCCTGCTACATATTTGAGTATTTAAATAATAGGATATTATTTTCCTATTTAGCAAAGGCTATTGTTTAAGATCAGGTTAATGTAATTTTATCTGAAGATTATTTGTATTAAAATTCACTTTCGCTTCAAGAACTCTCACCCTCGATACACTTGGTACGTGCCGTCATAATTATACTAATTCGCCGGTCTCGGTGAACTGGCATCATAACCAACAACCAGAACCATATATGACATGATATATCACAACTTGAATTATAATAAACCATTAGAATAAGTATTACTAAACATTAACATGAAGTGCCAATAAAACAATCGTGTTAAAAAAGGATGGCACTATACACCTGTATAAATCTATCCCTTTTTGTCAATGGATACATCTACTCATTACTAACGTGATACAGTGTTTTTTGCTTTACCTTTCACTATTCATTATTGTTAGTTATTTGGACGAAGTGCATATTGTGTAAGCTCAGAAATATCGAGATGACATTTAGTTTTCTATGTGCACGTAACTTTGAGGTCAGTATGAAAATCTTTGATTCATTCTTAAGAATCAGTTCAGTTCAGCTTGTTAATAAACATTATCCTCATTTGTTGTCGCGTAATGAATTTTTTTTATTAATCTCAAGCTTTTAAAACCAGCTTAAATAAACTTTATTCTTCCTTCATGCTTACTTTAATGCGTGATGTATAGGCTTAATGAGGACTATATTTGATGTGGATAATGTATGAGTAATGAGTATAGCAGCGTGTGCACGTCGATGCGTCGTCCTACAGATAGGAATAGGCTACCCTACTTATTACTTTTCTCTATGGAATAGGCGTTGCGTATAACCTAGGTATAACCCGAAAACTTGATAACATCATAATTTAATAAACCGTAATAAACGCAAGAAATGACGGAAACGGGAAATACCAATACAACCTTCTTCAAATAAAAACTCATAGTAAGTTAACGTTACTAAACAATGCAATATCCCACGATTGATGTGAACATAAAACAATGTGCATGTTACAGTGACCTCTGAAGCAATGAGCTCCCACCATACAAGGAGGTACATCCCATAATTTGATCAGAGATACTGCTAAAATTGCACGCTTGCTTTTACAAAAACCGTTCTTTTCATTCCAATGTGATTATGATCTTGCATTAGGTAGAGTTGATTACTTACTTCATTTACATCTCAATTTTTCACATTAAATCTGCGAAACGATTCTATTGAGTGCAATTAGTAAAGATAATGTATTTTTATTAGACGATTTTAAAATCTAGAAATCTGTAAAAAAATGTGTATAATAAAAACATTATAATAAATAACTAAGCAGGTTTCTATTGCACGAAAACATGGCTGGCCACTTTCGATTATTATAAAATCCAAAGAAAAAATTATACGTCATTCAATTAAAATCATTTGCCCGTGCAACTGATTTCTTCTTCGGTTCTTATTTTATATTATTTAGTTAAGTTATATTTATTTTAACTAAATTCTCGTAAAATGGCGAAAAATCCGAATATGTTTACTTGTCCCTTCATTTGCCCTAGTTCTGGCATGAAAGCTGCGCCGGAGACCTACTTGGAAGCTGGAGAGACTCGGCCTAGTGAGAACCCTTTTGCTTCTCCATATAGGCCAGGTAGGATACAACCACCAGAGCCAAGGGTTCACCCTCATGATGCACCGCCGCTATACCTCCCGCAGCCTACGGACAGCACCAGCGGGGACATGCTTGGCATGGGCCCCATCGGGCCGTGGGCACCCGGACATGTGGATTGGACGCCACAAGCCGGTATGACTGGCGTCAGACCAGTGGTTGACAAATATTCCATCACTCATTATTCTACGGGAGAGTGGAGGAAGAATAACCAACACATTTTGACTCCAAGAGCCACAGACAAAGCTAAAGCCTTAGACGCATCCATTAAGAGAGATCTCCAAAACGCCTTCGATGCTATGGACAAAAAACAAAATGACACCAATTCGAAATTGAAAAGGAGAGTAAAAGACCTGGCCCATTGGAAGAAACTAGTTGAAAATGCCGTCAAGGCTATAACTAAAGAAACCAAGGCTTTAGAAGCGGACAGATCTAAACTAAAAAGTGCTTGCAGGATTCTGATGTTGCCGGAAGCAATATCTAGAGAATGTTTAGAACTGCGCACGAATAGATATGAACCTGATTTGGTAAGAGATGACGCTGAACAAGAGCTAATAAAAGAGGTAGCAATTGTTGGGGAGATAAGGCGAGTGTTTCAAGATACTTTAGCAAAAGTTGAAAACCAATTGGCTTATAACAAAGCCGCAAAAGCGAGCATTGAGTCTGACTGGAGCGACAAAATGGTGACTTTGAGGATAGACGTGAAGCTCTTGAGTAATACTCCTGAATCTACTCTGATACTTCATCATCCAGGTGTGGCTCGGTGGCCGGAGAACGCGACCACGTTAGAATATTGGGAACATTTTTGCGCTGAAAGTATTAGAAACTGTGAAGAAGTAAAACAGAAATCTGAGAACCTGCGAAATGATCTGATGACGGTCATAATCAAAGGATCCCAAGACATGAAGACACAAGCTGACAGGACAAACGCTGCGTTAGCAGAAACAGTTACTGCGACCGAGCAGCTGTGTGAGAAGTTAGAAGAGAATTTGAAAGACAACTTGCAGACGATAGCTGACGTTGAGAATCTGATTGATCACTTGAAGGATGGCTTGCGGAAAGTGGATCAACGAGACAAGCTTTCAAATACTAGGTTGCAGAACAGGAATTACTATAGACCTAATGTGGAGAATTGTAGGGATCAGGCGCAGTATGCTTTGATGGGAGAAGCTAAATTCATCAAAGAGACTGCTGACTCCTTGAATGGGAAGATGAGGGAAGCCGAGGCAGTGAGAGCTGAGCTGATGAAGTACAGAGGAGACTTGGAGAGAGAGATCGCTTGCAAAAGGAAAAGCCTGAACATAGACCAAGACAGGCTGTCCAGGGTAAGAGCTCACATGCCTACCCCAGAAGAGTTTGCTAATGCGTAGTGTTGAAGTGACTGTGAAAGGGTATTAATAAAATTTCTGTGAAACTAACTGATTTATTTTAATCTTAAAATTAGTTAAAAAAAATCGAATGCTCTTTCAAGTGAGAGCTTGGTATCGGTAATTTAATAGAGTATGAGGTCTTTAATTAATTACCAATAAGAACTTATTAAGAAAAGTAAAGTTTACCATTGTTTTTAGACAATATTTCCCGTACATTAAATAGACACTTTCGTTGTGAAGTCATTATTATAATGTTAACTTAACCCTATTCAAGACCTACAGTGGACGTAGTATGTAGAAAATAATTTAACAATGACCAATGGAAACGAAGTCTTTTATCATTTTACATGATAATTGTTAAAACTATACCAACGTCCTTTAAACAGGTGGTACCTATGGGGATTTATTCTTTACTAGCTGTGCCTGCGACTTCGTTCGCGTGGATGACGAAACTTATCAATGAGTTTTTAACCGCAAAATTAAGTTTGTTTTTATTGTTTATACTTTTCCGGGATAAAAACTACCCAGTGTGGTGCCCAGGATAATAAAGAATAATTATACCAAGTTTCATCGTAATCGAACCGGTAGTTTTTGCGTGATACCTAAACAAACAGACAGACAAAAATTTTGTTTTTCTCACTTTTTGTTTCGGTGTCGGTCTAGTAACACCTCCCGCCATTTATTTTTTTGATGTTTTCAATGTACAGAATTTTCACTTCTACAGATTTATTATAAGTATAGATAATCTGTAACAAATATTTTGCGCTTTGCTTTATTAATTTCAACCACACCGATTCTCAATCTCATCCACGACCCAAAACCTTTATGTCATTAACCCATCTTGCAAACAAAAAAGCCTTTTCATCCATCATTATTTTCTAGCAATCGCTTTTAAAATAATTGTCGTTGAGCCATAGCGACCCACTTGACAAGTTATGTAACAGTTTTGACAAAGACACCTCATTTCAAAGATTTTGCAACGGATTTTAATTATTACAAAGCGCTGCAACAGGTGACCTTTTGAATGCCTGCATGCATATAGATCTAGATGAGATAATGATGTAACAGGTTATACATAATTATGTGTATATTATGATTTAATATATTAATTAAGCCTATGTGGACAGTCGTAGATCAAGACATATTTTTAACCAACTTAAAAATGAAGTTATTAATTTGGCGATATATCTAGCTGGTTCGATCGATTTAAAAAAAAAAAATAGTTCAATAGAATATTACCTTAGATTACCTATTTTTCTATAGTAAAAAGTCGTTTATTTACAGTTTAATCAATCTAAATAGAACACTGAGTCAAAAGTTAGGTGGAATAATTACAATTATGGTTCTGATTTAAACTATCCACGGAAAATACTCCAACGGAATGTAAGAGCTATTATCAAAGCAAAGTTCAATGGCATCACGCAATTAATCCTTAGCTAAAGGCTCGGAAAAGTTAATGCGTTTTCAATTAATTACATCCAATGGATGTTTACAATAGAAAGTGTTAATAAGGAAGCAATGACTAAGAATAACATTAAACGACGTTACTTTGTAATTTATAACATGGCAGTACTTTTCTCACGGATATTGTCAGTTAGCATTGACTGACGATCATGCGTGTTGTAGCCATTGTGTATTTAATAGAAAGATTTATTACGAATTATAAAACAGACCAGTGCAGCTGTAAGTTTTAGCTTTTTGTACTTTATTGCTTCAACAGAAAGAAAGAAAGATTTAATTAATAATAATAACAGAAAAAAAACTGACTTCAAAATAAGTCTTATATTTGTTTCTTATGGAACCCACTGTCAAAACATGGACAAAAATGGGACCACACGGGAAGCACCAGCTTTCAAATAACAAGAGAATCGTCAAAATGGGTTCATCCAGTCAAAAGTTCTGTGGTAACAGAATGAGTAGGTAGCTCCTCCTTTTTGAAGTCGGTTAAAAACTAGCGGTGCTTCGCGTTTTCCCCTATGTAGTCCTCGTTCCAGATGCTATGGATAGGAGGTTACGAAAATCGGACCACCCGTTCTTAAGTCATACAATATGGTGTAACTAGCCCGAATTTTTGACAAATATAATGAAAAAAAACAGAAGATGTAGAATCGTCAAGAAATGAGAAAGCGTGGTGATCAATGCTCTTACTTTTTTTGTTTGAAGAAGCATTTTCCTTGTAGTGGGACTATTACAGGCTAGTACAAAAATCGTGATTGATGTGATATAACTTCTAAGTCTTGTACTTTTTACACGGAAGAAATTCAATGTTATGTAGTTACATCTATATACGGGGTGCGATTGTCACGTAAACGCGTGATGTCACGTAACAGTGTAACACGTTTATGGAAGTGAGTATAGTTGGATATAGTAGCAAAACAATATTGTGATGTTTATGATAATGTTATGAGAGTACAGTTTATGTGTTTGTTAAATAAACTAAAAAATAGAATATTATTTTTAACTAGTTACTTACTATAGAAAATTTTAATTATTTAATTCTAGTGTATGGCAGTAGAAAGTAAAGTTAGTTACACATTTACATTTATTGTAATTTCAATTTAATTAGCAGAATATGTGTAGTTACTCTTAAAAAATACGAAAATTAATTTATTTTGGCGCAAAAAGCGTAAAGTCAGCTGCACTGGTCGTCATTTCGGGTCCAACTAAAGTTGTTTACACACGGCTTTTCATTAACATTCTCTGCGAATGAATCATCACTATTTACTTTGCGTCTTAGCGGTTTTCCTCATTATAATGATATGTGATGACTGTGATGTCGTGCCTTTCTGACTTTATCGTGATGTCAATTTCATCGCATAGTATCTTGGAGTATGTTTTCACTCATCCGTTACTTGAAATGGATACATTGTATGCTTGAGCATCATCATCTCCCTGCCCTGTTCCTAATAATTTGGGGTCGGTGCAATGCATATTCAGTTTCCATTCATCTCTACTACTCGTCATCTCAGCATTCATTCCTTTCTCATACCATCTTCTCTTCATATAATGCAATTTTGCTAAAGACATAACTTATTTAAATTTAAAACACGATCGTTGCGTGTACGCAACATTACGCAATAAAATGTCATGTTTAAATCTTATTATGCAGTTTGTACTTAAATCTAATACAAGAACAAACAAAGACTAAAATTAAATCTTATATAGATAAATAAAACTAACACGCGTCAAAATACTCATCGTCATCCTTGTCAATGGCTAAGTACATGCTAATAAATTTTTTTCTAAAATTATGCAGTTTGTGCCTTATTTCGTGGCGCTGACATCTTATGAAACTTTTTTTTTATAAATCCTATAATGATTTTCGATTTTGACGTAGTCCTTCAGTGACCATTGAAATTAGGAAAGGGAGGTCTTTGCCGTGCAGTGGGACGATCATGGCTGAAATAAAATAAGTTGTTCTGTATAATTAAGACTGTTCAACATTTTAAGTTTTTAACACTCTTATGTATCTTTCTTTAACTATCTGGTATCTTATCATGTATCTATTACTAAATACAGTTAATTGATCCAAATATAAGTGCGTGTGAAATAATATCGTGAATACTCCACAATGCATGAGAAATTCTCAAACTTCTAGTGTTACTTCGAAACAATACAAAACAAAGACAAGCTGTTCTGTTCTCAATGTGTTAATTATTGTAATATAAATAAATAAAAAACACCTAAAATTATACACGCGGATAATTCTTTAAAAAATAAAAGGTTTATTATAAACACATACATTGATACGCGACTTACAATTAAAAAAATTAATGAATAAAAAATCAAATATTTTTCCTTAAGCACGGCGGATACAAACTACTAACTTATTAGTTACATTATGAAGCAATAAAAGTGCAATACAAAAACATAATATCTACATTAAGTACTTAATCACAAAGAGACGAGTATTACACAATACGCTCGAAACGAAATGAGGAAGTAACTAACTTTAACAATATCTTGCAAGTACATAATACGTCATAATGTAATAGACACATGCCATGTTACCATAGACAACGTGATTGGTCAAGGAACGAACAAAAAACTACAGATCTGATATTGTCTATGTGACCTGAATTCTGCATTCTTTGATTGATTGAATGGTGTTGTCAAAACTTTTTTGGTTACAAAACTTTTGAGTGTGTGACTTTTTTTTTTTTAAATATTTTTCTAATTTAACGGGAATTAGCGTGAGATGTGCATAAATATCTTTTTGGGTTAAACGTTTTTCTGGTAGTTTAAAAGTTCTGTGCATTTTTAATACATTTCACTTATATCAGGTATACAGGGTGTTAAGAAAACCCTGTCCGACCCGAAAGGGTGATATAGGGTTCACAATCACATCCCCGAATAAACATTAAGTATTTTTTTATTTAATAATTTTTTATTCATTGTTTTCCATTTCTTTTTTCAAATTTTTGTAATCTGATATCGATACCTAACAACACTTTCACGGATCGGACAGGGTTTTCTTAACACCCTATATAATATTTTGAATCAAATTAAACTTCTCAGATTTATCGTTTTTTCCCAGCAACGGGAGGTCTAATTTCACATTCAATCAATGTAATCTATGGTCCTATGGATAATTTTATTACAATATTATGCCCAAAATGAGTAGGTAAATGTTATATTTTTTCTCTACTAGAGAAACATAATTAAGACATGATAAATGAATGCTGTCATATTTCTATCTCCAATAATGGATATTTTATTGGAAACTGACGTTAATCGACTGATATGTCATTAGTATTTTCCTTTAGAAAGCAATTAAGAAACGATTTACGAAGAGTAATTAAAAACACATTATTATTTTATAAGTCTTTAAATGTTATAATAATGACACCATTAGTATGCTTTGTTTTTACAAGTTGATGCACAGGTGTGATAAAATTTTAGTTATTTAATTATTTATTTATAAGAATTACATATTAAAGCTGATAATAATAATAATTATTTACTAACTATAATTCTCGCGATTTTACACTAATATTAAATATAGGATATTGCATAACCAATCAAATGAAGGTGACTTAGGTTAAAAGTCTGGTGCATAAGCCCAAAACCCAAAACTTTCGTCCATTTTTGCATATAGCTATGTTATATTTTCTTTTTAGCATCTACTAAGTAAATCTTTTAAGAGAGATTCCCGGTTACATGAGTACATCCTAAGTAAGTCAGTACAAGACTACAAGTAAAGTGACCGCGAGACGATAAACATTGAAAGTGGTCTAGAAAGCTGACAGTACTTATGTTTTATAGTTAACTGAGAGTTTATAAAGATGAGGAGATATAGTGTTGACTGGCGTCTCTGCTCGTGCTGAGAGGTATTTTAGAATATACCTATCTAGATAGGAAAACATATATTTATTTTGCACTAAAGCGGATAAGATTAATATTATTTAAGTTCGAAGTGGGTAATTTGGATCTTTTAAAATCAGATGCCATGCTACATATGATGAAACTAGAGGCTCTGAATACAGGAAAAGGTTAGACAGTATGGTGACTGTAACAATGGGACATTTAGAAAATAATTTGCCGAAAATTCCGACATTATGTCATAGTTCAAATAAATGAATATCGACGAAAAAAGTTCTAGTTATGAGAATCAAGATTTCATATAGTCCTAAAACATTTGTACCTGCCAATCTATGAAAAATTCCCGGGAACAATGCATACCTTTACATTTACACACAGACATACAGAAATACTTGTTTCTATAGCCAATGAAAAGCTCGAAAGCGGACATAATCCATCATCGGTGTTTAATAGAAAACTATGATGACTCGAAAGCCTTATAATTAAAGTTTACTGTTAGTGCTATAAGATAAATAGTTAAGTTTATGACGGTGATATTACATGTCGTGTCGTGGTTAGAGACTCTGAGGATGGCAATGATATAAGTAAAAATATACGACAATGTCTACTATGAAATTATACGGTTTACAAAAATCATACATTTTACTCTCCCTTCCATGTGTTTCCAATTAGGTATAGTTATTTGGGTTTGCCGTAATATGAGCTTTTCTTCTTTTCTTTCCGTTCATCTCTACTACTACCACTCGTTATCTCAGCATTTGCTTCTTTCTTATATTATCTTTCACACAATCCATCCATCTCTTTTGAACTAAACAAATACTGAGCAAAAAAAAATGACTAAGTGTAAGCCGTACGGTTTGACCGATAATACAGGTTAAGCCGCGCTCGCCGCGGTTGGTCCGTGGATGGGTGACCATTTATAACATACCGAGACCCCTCCGTGTTTCGGAAAGCACGTTAAACAGTAGGTCCCGGCTGTCATACATAGATCCTTGGCAGTCGTTAAGTCAATTCTAACAACCAGTCTTACTATGGGATACTGTGTTTCCCAGTAAAAATGGGTTGTGGAGGTCAGGGGCCCGAGTCTGCTATTTACATTTGCTTGAATCGTCTGAGTGGGTGGGGTTAGTGGGACCATTTTACGATAATTGGCATTCTACTAACTGTCAAAACGTCACAATTGGCCATTGGAACGATTGAGCCGCGAGTTGAGTGAATATGACCGATGGCCGGTACAATTTCGTATTCCGCTATTTTTTGACAGCAGTTGCATCATATCTATGGCTAAACATTTTTTATTTTTCATAGACAATGTGTCAATTTCAACGAAAACTTTCCTTTTTTAAAACATAATTATCCTTATTTACAAGTTTTTAATAGAAATTACATATTGCATGGGCTTTTACAATTAATTAGTATTCAAAAAACAATTAATACAATTTTTTGCAACATAAGAAACGATTATTAATAATTAGTGCCAATCGGTGTTGCCTATTAATAATTACAAAATGTTTGATACTTTTATTTTTAATTTAAATTGACAACACCGCATCCCACTCATGCCAGTATGCCACTGATTGTTGTTGGCTTAACTGAATACGAAAATTAGGCACATATTGGGTTGACACTATCATCCCACTATGATCATAGTAACACGGAGTGTAAATAGCAGACTCGGGCCCCAGATAGGCAGTCGCTCCATGTAAAATACGGTATTCAGCTGAATCCGGTAAGACTGGTAGCCGACCCCAACATAGTTGGGAAAAGGCTCGGGAGATGATGATCGCTATTGTGGTCTACCTGTAACTGCCTGTAAGTAAGAGGTAATGAAAACCCATTTTCATTGTCAATGGACCCGTATATTTATGTAGCAATGATTTTCCTTTATTGGTCCATCCATACTACCAATTGTTCTGAGAAAGACTCATTGTTTTCATTGAAATCAAAAGGCCTATAGCTAGTCTATGTTCAGAGAATTCCGGTTTTATTAGAAACAGGAACACCAGTCAGTCTTAGAACCAGACTAGAACAGGATAAACCTCCATTCACAAGTATCCGGGATACTACACTCTATCTAGTGTCTCTGGAACAAAAAACATGGCGGACCATGTGACGTGAACTAGTTTGAACAGGTAGCACAAACGGACACGCATATAAACTAAACTAGATTCTAAAGATGTAGAAATATTATATCTTTTCTAATTTACCTATTAAGAAAAAGACCTAACAATGTTTAAAAATATAAAGGAGTCCCCTTGTCTTTTAGTGGGACAATAATGTAGCATAAAACAAATACTTATATTGTCGTTAATTTAAAACACTTGTGCAATATTATCTTGATCAGAAAGCAAAATAGAAGCCAAAGTTATTTCAGGTATTGGGCAGAATAATCTTTGATCGGTATTTCACAATTATTCAGCCTTGTCGTACTTACTTAGTAATAAGTATACTTTTAATTTAAAACACTATAACGTATATACTTTATCGATTGTATAATTACGAGATCTTATTAAAAGCAAGCTAATAATTGCAAACTGAAACAGAAATAACAGCTTTTTATGTGCTTAAATATGGATGTAATCTTAGGATGAATTTGAAATATGTATTTTTTATTATATTCAGCTTATAAAAAGCGTACGATCAATATAATAACTCTTTCTATATATTTCGCTTACTCTATCTGTACATCCAAATCCAATAATCCTACGGCAATCAAATCTTGAAGTACCATTTGTTACACAACTCTTCAAATAAATAACTGTACTCAACATTGGAATTTAAACCTTATTACATAAACCATAAAAGTCATAGTAAACCTTTGTAAATAGTATTATTTATGCTGAGTTATATAATGCATTATGCGATTATGACCGTAGCCACTTCACCTTTACTCTTTTTAAGACGTTTAGTTACATGGTTATTTGTTTAAACTTATACCTAAGTAGCTTTAAAATATCGTAAATTGACGTGTTACCTATGTACTGAACCAATGAAAATACTTATTACTTTTTAAGCGACTTCAAAAAAGGAGGCTTTACTCAATTCGACTGTATTTTTTTTATGTTTATTACCTCATAACTTTCGACTTGGTGAACCGATTTTGATAATTATTTTTTATTCCAAAGCTGGTCTAGTTTTGACAGTGGGATCCATAAGAAATAAATATAAGACTTATTTTCAAGTCGGTTTATTTTTGTAAGTAAGATTACCCAATTAGCAATAGATGCCTAATGACTTTGACGGGCCTATTGGTCTAGTGGTTAGTGACCCTGACTGCTATACCGGAGGTCGTGGGTTCAATTTCCACCCAGGATAAATCTTTGTGTGATGAGCACAATCATTTGTTCTTTGTCTGGGTGTAATTTATCTATAATATGTATGTATTTCGAAATATATAAGTATGTTTATCAGTTGACTGGTTACCATAACACAAGCTCTGCTTAGCTTGGGATCAGATAACCGTTTGTGAGTTGTCCCAGAATATTATTATTATTATATTAATGACTAAGTTTTCCGCCTAAAAAGACAGGGTTAAAATAGTATTAATTTCTGAGCCTATTCTAGTTTATTATACTTTTTCTATTTCTGTCTCCTGGCCTATCCGGGTATAACGGGTCTATTATATAAAGCAACTCTTACTTCTTTAATCTAATAGATCTACGATCGAAACATCTATTGTCACAATACTTGCTTCAAATAAGTCATTATCCAATCACGAGCCATTAATATTATTGTTCCAATTTATTCTTACTACTAATGAGCCATCACTAATGTGTATCACACGTGATTGCAACACGTGTTCATATAGTCTGCGAAACCGTTACATATACGCCTGTATATCATAATTAGTGGCTAGTGTGAGCTCATATGTCACGGTGTATGGATACGATGAGAACTGTTGTATACAAATACATCGATAATTTTACATTAATTTGATATTCGGGTAGGAAAATACATATTTAGCTGGGAACTAATATGGTTTGTAAATGTTTCTTCCCTGGTCTACGGTAAATAGAAAAGCTTGGCCTTGAAAGGGATATCCCTTTGCCTTCCCTAAGGCTAAAGAAAAAGCCGATAAAAACGATTTTACTCTGTTGACATATCACCTGTGAGCGCACATTAAGCTGCTGTTTGCCAATTAAGATCTTTTTGCAAAAAGTCGTATACTTAAGTCGGAGACAGGCTACTTTTCATATATAAGCTCTAAAATTAAACTTTCTTTCTTTAAGCTTTACCCGCCGTTTCCATTTCACAGTGGCAGTTGACAGCTCTGAGTAATTATTATAATCGGCTTTGAAAGCGGGCAAAGGCACTGACGCGGACGGCCAGGTCATGGTTGGCCGGGTGTGAAGAAAGCCACGTTTCACCAACTTGGCCTAATGAAGGGAAACTGAGAGAATCTTATAATTCGTAGCGGAAAATATGGAGATTGCCTTTTCTCGCTTCAGCTATTCGGTTGATGTGTGCTGTAATTGGTAGAAAATTGGTGGAGTTGCGTAATTTCAATTATACGTTTGTTAAAAATTAGCCATTTATCACCCAAAAAAAGATGGACAATCATCGTCATTAAAAGAATATCTCTGCTAAATAATAAAAAGTCACTATAATTTAAACGAGTATCCGAACGTGCCAAACCGTTAAGAAACTCAAACTATTTAAATATCAATCGTTACGTGCGGAAATGTGCAAGTTCATTGATATCGTTGATCACGTAAGATATGAGATATTTTAGCAATAATCTGTTTCAAGCATTTGTATGAATAAGAAACTCAGACTTTCTACTGTTACGTATTTAGCTGCATGGAAAGCTGAATTATCTTACTAGAATTTTCACAAAATGACTAGCTTTATGTACCTCCATCATGAATATTTATTTTATTACTATATCTCTTAGTTAATAATTTTAGTTATTTAATTTTAAATATTTTGGTTTTGAATATAGAATAAAATAATATTATATTATAAAATCTTGAATATTAATATAAAAATAGCCTATAAATGCAAACTTTGTTTATATAAAAAAAAACTTTTTATCGCGTAAATTTTGAATAAAGAACACACCGCCATTTCTTTTAACGGCACAATTTACCACAGATTATACAAGTCACTTGCTTGCTTACTCAATTGTCATGTACTCATATGGGAAATGAGCACCTGTATTAAAATACCTTGAACCAACAAAACAATACGTTTATTACAATGACCAGTTCCCACCGGTTTCCGTTTCATTTCGATACTCTGCGGTATTGCGATGTTGCAAAGAAAATACTGAAGCAGCATTTTTATCTTCGTGAGAAATTTTGACCGGGTAACATTACTATAGATGTTACAATCTTTGTATCTTATTAAGACAAGATTTTATCCTATTTCAAAAGAAGAAACCCAATTCTGCTTATCTTTTGTGTGTCCATTGTTTAAATTAAATAACTTGCAATTTTCGAAATCACTGTGTATACCAAGAGCATACATTCTTCTTATTAACCTTTCTACTTTTCAAATTACAGAGCATAAAGTCATGCACATTTTTCGGAAACATCTTAAAAATTTTGGACTTAGGTTTTGAGTATAATTAACTTTTGGAACCTAAATTAAGTATTAATACAACCGATACATAGGTACTATTTTTACCCGCCTTTTTACTCAGCTTATAAGGATCTACTTTTATCATTCATTCAGATTTCTGGATCTGCACGAATTACAAATAACCGAAGCGTTTTGGAACTGGTTTCTTTCAATTTTTTCCATCAAACTCTTTAACTATACATGGTGTAGTCAGTAAAAATATGTTATCTTTACATTACATTAACAGTATTTTCTTTTATTCCAGCTATCAGCATGGTGGCAGGCGTGGCGGTGTACCCCGCGGGCTGGAGCGAGACCGCCGTGCAGGAGACCTGCGGGCCCACGGCAGACCAGTACAATATAGGTGGGTATTCCATAAACGAAACTTCATACGACTTAAGTAGTTATATATGTAAAAGATTTTGCCTAGGAGCTATCTTACAGTAGGACGCTGAAAGATAGCTCCTAGGCGCTGAAAGCTTAAAGGCGTACCTTTTAATGCGGTCTGTGGAAAGTTGGACAAGACTCGCCTGTTTGTTATGAAGTGCTTAAGCCCAAAAAAGTCTTAGTCCTGCCTTGCTATTCTGTAACATTATTTTCATGTCTCGACAGCGGAATCCGCAGTGAGATGTCAAATACGTATTCTCGAATTTGAATTATAAATCAAGGCCAATTGGGTTCACTTTTGAAGTGAGCTTTATTGTCACTTCACTCTCACCTGTCACCGAAATTATTTCTCGAATTTGAATTCTAAATCAAGGCCAATTGGGTTCACTTTTGAAGTGAGCTTTATTGTCACTTCACTTTCACCTGTCCCCGAAATTATTAACAGAATAGACATACAGTTTACGGTTAAAATTATTTTGCATGTTTTACATAGCAAAGGGCGTTGTAAATAAGTTCTTGAACTTTAAGCATGTTTGTTTCTCCCTGCCAAATATCCAATCCTTGGTATACAACCAATATAATAAGGTAATAGTTAACAATGTAGCGACCCATATTAAGCTAAGATCTAGCCATTTGCATGAAAATCTTAATTTAGTAACGACATTGAAATGATCTGTGGTATGTAACAATAACGATGTGAGCTTGCAGAATGTGTGAAACAAACCTTGAAATTAAACATTGTCTTTTAACTACTCATTATAATCTTGCCCTTTTGCTTATCGTTAATTCGTCGTAAAATTTCAGCTGGTTAAAAGGTTTATACCTGATAAAATTGGTATTTTTTTTCCAAAGTCCACAAATACCCCACTTCAGTTAGTCTTCAGGGTATTAGGAGTAAAGAGAATAAATATGATTATTTGAGGGCGATTACATAAAAAACATCACAACTGAAACAGTCGTAATAATCAAGATGAAAGAAAAAAAAACCTATTTTCGCTCCAAATGCAAAAAAAAACATATTTACTGATATTTGTTCTAAAATCTCCGAATATACTTTAATCGTTCTACTTCCATAAAACATTGCTTAATTAACGACTTAATTACCAAAACGATTAATAAAAAATGAGAATTAAATCCAAAACGCCATCGGATGCTTTAGATTGTAGCCGACCTTCGTTCTGCATTAAATATAAATTAACTGCATATAACAGACAAACAAATATATCAAACTAATGATCTATTGATGAGTCTTGATTATGTTTCAATCAAATATACATAATGCTCTATAAATTTTAAAGCACTAGCTGATACTCGCTGTTTCACCTGCATTGCGTAAGATACAACTTCTTTAAAACAGGATTTGTCCCAAACATCGGTAAATATTTTCGGCTAGAAAATTAGCCTATGTAGTCAGCTAGATAGCTAGCCTAGATATCACAGGCATCTGCCTGTCTGTCAAATCATATCAAAATGAGTCCAGCCGTTCTGAACATTTGCCAAACTGACGGAGCAAGAGACACTTAAATTTATTTATTTGTATTAATAATTTATGATTATATATATTTTTGATACCATTATTATTCATTATCTTCTATTTTAAAGATTAGTTAGTCAACAAGGATGAAAACAAGGTTTCTCGGATGTGGTGATTGTATACATAGTAAGACTGTGAAGTAAGATATCTTTTCGTGAAGATTTTTTTTTTGGAAAAGGGAATTCAGTTGCCATTCTTTTCAAAAGGTAACCTTATTATGTGGGTAATTAAAAGTTTATATTTAGGTGTTATGTGCTCCTGACCTAACTTTCATTCCAGTTTTCACCGCCCATAATACAACTTTTCCTGTTACCGCCAGGTCGCTGCCACATCCGCTGGGCGTACCTCCTGGCTGTGATAGGCTGTCTGGACGGCATCGTACTGTCTGCCCTGGCCTTTATCCTGGCCACACGACACGTGAGGCTGCAGCCCGATAGCGGGTACCCACCACCTTCGTTATACAAAGGTAAGAGAAAATTTATAAAAAAACAAAAAAGAATCTGCATAGCTAAGTACTGCGGATTTAAAGGTAGAACAGGCGACCCTCCATTTTCTGGCTAATTTGGAAGCATAACCACGAAAATTATCGTTCTTAATTCAGAGTCCACTGCAGCACTGTCAAAAATCAAACCTTGGCTTCGCTATAAAACATCTGGAAGTTTCCGTGAGAATATATTTAGCTTAGACTTGGCTCCGAAAATTCTCTAGCTTTTTTCGTTCCTCATCAAAACATTATCAAATTCACTTTTATTCTAAATTCCACTACACTACTATTAGATTATAATGTAATCAAATCTCCTTGAAGGACAAGAAACTAGTTTTCCAAGGATTTGATAATACAAAAGACATTAAAACAAAGCAACAGAGAACATAACAATTACATAAGACACACGTTTCCACCCTGATTAGTGCACAGTGCGCTGTGTTTGTATGTCAGTGCACTGCTAGGGGCGGCACTGTTGGAAATAGGAAAATGAAAAGACGTAGAAATAAATGATACGAAAGAATCGTTAAAAAAAAGTGATGCAATGTTTTTATCAGTCAAACATTAATTTATTAAATAAATCTAAGAACGAAAACAAAGCTTTTAAAGAGTAAATTGTGTAAAGTTTCAATGGCGGGCCGAACAAAATACGCGCATAGAAAAGTTGGAAATCAAGCTGTAAATGAATATTAGGTATTATGCACTGTTTAATTACGTATCCTTAACAGACAGCCGTATATCTGCCTAAACACGCGAAGCACATAAATTACTGAACTTTCGTTCGAGTTTTTTTTCAATTGAAAAGTCAAACTTGGCTATGTCCACCGTCTAGTTGTAAACTTGTAAGCCAAGTCTAGTCTCTAATTGATTAAAAATATTTAAGGACTATTTACGTAAATGTAAAGAATTGATTTTAAAATTTAGTGGCAGCCCTAAATTGACGCATATCCAAAATGGCAGCTCACGCATAATGACAGTGAAAGTCGGAATTAATTCGGAGATAAAACCCATTATTTTAAACAATAGGACAACTCACGCGAACTTTTTAATAGTTCATGGAATAGTGAAAGGTTTTAACGATATATTGTAGTTTTTTGTAGTTTCTATTCTTTTGTCTAAGGGCCTTAACTGTTTTTGGAATCATGAGATTTAATCATTAAATCCGTTGTAGAAAATCATTGTTTTAAATTACATAACAGTTTTTCAAATTTGCATAAGCATAGTATACTATACGTCATATCGAAGCGATATAACTTTCTTGGATTTGTAAACAATGCTTTATTTCTGAATCCCAAGCATATGAAAAAAAAAATAGACAGATCACTGTTTACTAGTGGAGTCAAGACTATAGAAATCACATCTGAATTGATGACTTATAGAAAACGAGCTGTGCAAGCCAATCCTTTAAAACTTATGTTATACATCTTTGATACATCTCTCGGCATATACTCCCAAAGCACAATGCCATTTCCCAACACCAGAAGTCACTTACATTTGTCAAGCAAAGTACACGCATTCCTCAAATGTCCATGTACACTGTGTACTGTGTACTGAGTACAACACGGTGGAACGATCTCATGAATATGCTATCGTCGCCACAGTTACGGTTACCTGCCATTCTACAGGTTATACAGAAATCTTACTTAACATAAAAGTGGATTAAATTTGCAAAAGTAAAATGGGTAATGGACATTACACGTCTATAATATAGGGCTCAATACAAAATGAATGTCGAATGTCAAATGAATGTCGTGGTGGCCTAGCGGTTCAATGAACGGATTTGTATGCACAAGGTTGCAGGTTCGAACCAAGGCAAGTACCAATGTGACTTTTTCAAAAAGTTATACTATATACTTTCTTAATTATTCTAAGACACTTCTGACAAACGGTGAAGGAAAACATCGTGAGGAAACCTGGATTCCAAAATTTGGTATCTGAAATCGCCAATCCGCAGAGAGCAAGCGTGGTGATCAATGCTCGTGCCTTCTCTATATGTATATGGAAAGAGGCCTGTGCCCAGCAGTGGGACGTTTATAGGCTGGATTATTATATTATTATATTATAAATTATAATACAAAACCTTTGGCACGTTTTCTGTTGTGTTCTATTTTACATATAAATAGGGGAAATTAGTATTTTAAAACATATAATTATCACACTTTGTTATATCTTTCTAACTGAAAAAGACTGCTATGCCAACTCTTCTTGTGCGATGCGCTGTGTGTTAAATTAAAATTGGTGTACCTAGTTCGTAAATAAGTAAATACTCGTAAAAACTTATTTGAGACTTGTCTAAAAATACTTATCAAAGTGGTTATGTGGTCTTTCAAAATAAAGAATAAGCAAAATAATTCAATAATATAGATTATGTTATTTATACATATTATATATATTATTATTATTATAACGAATTCACTAAGCTGTCCATATATTTTAAGCTAGTTACAACAAAATACTATTACTTAGATCTAAAAAGGTCTCAGACCAAAGTCCTAAAGAAGTGAGGCTTCTGTCCTACCTGTACAGTGGCAGTCCTGTCACGTCGGTATTGGGGACTTCTCTCGTGATCTGTAGACTGCAGTGCTAATGTAGGCTTTAGTAGGCCCCGCGTGGGTAGCGTGCTGATGCCGCTATTTACAAGTATTGTTTCAGGTCAGAAGCTTGTGTTGTTCATGTTAATACATGTGTCTATAACCCGGTGCCTGAAACTCTGAGCCACACGAAAATTCGGTAGCCAACTGTCAAAAGTCATGTAAAGCGCTAAGATTAGTTGGGGCTGCTTTTGTTATTAGTTCAGTAGTGCTATTCTGTAACATTATTTTCATGTCTCGACAGCGGAATCCGCGGTGAGATGTCAAATACGTATTCTCAAATTTGAATTCTAAATCAAGGCCAATTGGGTTCACTTTTGAAGTGATCTTCATTGTCACTTATGTGAAGCTCGATACCGAAATTATTTACAGAATAGACATACTGGTGTAGCTTTTAAAAGATACGCGACCGGGTGTTGGACTTTCGATAAGTTTCAAAATGTTTGCATAATAAAAACACTTTACACCGTATTAATAACGAAGTTTTGAGGTTACTTGATCTATACTAATATTATAAAGAGGTAAAGTTTGTGTGTTTGTTAAATTGTCAGGGGTAATCTCGGAATCTACTGCACCGATTTTAAAAATTCTTTCACTAATAGAAAGCCACATTATCGCTGAGTGTCATAGGATATATAAAAAAAAAAAAAAAATTTTTTTTTTTTATATAGCCGAAAAATTAAAAGGTTTTTACGTGGTAGTCCGTTTTGTAAAGAGAATCGGAGAAAAACTCATCGTTATACGTGAAGGCCACAGCGTGCCACAGCAGCGCGGCAGCGGCGCGCGATGGTTTCGGCTTATTTCGGTTCGCGTTCGTGCTCACTTCGGAAGAAGGAGGCGTGACCTTCCTTTTACACCTGAGAGGGTAGGTACCCGCGCGGCTCATTCGCGCGGTCGGCTCTTTAAGTCATGGGTCGTACTTGCAAAATCGAGTACCAGGGCTTTCAAGTAAGTCAATCATAAGAAACCAGGTCCTAAAACCAGGGTTCAGAATACTTTCAAGTATTTTCTATCTGCATAGGAAATTGAACCGTGACTTCCTATGAATAAGGAGCACAATCGCGTTTACAAATAAATACCTACATAAAGACGGAAGTTTCTACTTTTATTTAATCCAAGTCCTGTTGGAAACTTGGAAGAAAAAATACTTGCATAGGAAATTGAACCGTAACTTCCTATGAATAAGGAGCAGAATCGCGTTTACAAATAAATACCTTCATAAAGACGGAAGTTTTTACTTTTATTTAATCCGAGCCCTGTTGAAAACTTGGAAGAAAAAATACTTGCATAGGAAATTGAACCGTGACTTCCTATGAATAAGGAGCACAATCGCGTTTACAAATAAATACCTTCATAAAGACGGAAGTTTTTACTTTTATTTAATCCGAGCCCAGTTGAAAACTTGGAAGAAAAAATACTTGCATAGGAAATTGAACCGTGACTTCCTATGAATAAGGAGCACAATCGCGTTTACAAATAAATACCTTCATAAAGACGAAAGTTTTTACTTTTATATCCAAGCCCTGTTGGAAACTTGGAAGAAAAAATACTTGCATAGGAAATTGAACCGTGATTTCGTATGAATAAGGAGCACAATCGCGTTTACAAATAAATACTTGCAAAGACAACCCAGTAAAGTAGAATAGACTTCCATACGAAATTCAAGGTTAAAAATAAAAATCAAATTGGAAATTTGTTCCTTACTTCCGTATATCCGATGTCATTATTTATTATTGTATTTGCTTATTAATTTGAATAAACTTCCTTGGAAAATGTTTTTCTTATATTTTATTGTTAAAATTGGTATTGTATCTGTTTGTTTCCCAAATAAAATAAAATAAAATGAAATAAAATAATTATTAAATAAAATAAAATAAAATAAAATAAAATAAAATAAAATAAAATAAAATAAAATAAAATAAAATAAAATAAAATAAAAAGCAAGTCATCTTTACAGTGGCTTTCCAACAAAGATGAATCATCGTTCTCGCTCATACTTTTATAATCGAGAACGATGTATTAATATTGCAAACGCAACGAGTGTGCGCCGCTCTCTCTAGGCCCGAACGCGGCCGAAGTGGACCGAAGCGCGGCCACGCCACGTCACGAATCAGCGTCCAGCGAGACTCGGGTGGACTCGGGCGAGCGTCGAGCCCCGACCGGAGCGAGTCCGAGTCGTCCGGCCGTATGAAATACTTTGAAGTCTTGCAAGTATTTCGGGTCGGTACCTGGTGTACGTACTTGGAAGCAAATACCTGGTGTAAAAACCTGGTCGCGTAAATACGTACCTTCCCTAAGTCTCTTTACGCAGCGGACGTCCCCAAAATTGAATTTTTCGTAACACACTTTCGACATTCATTAATTTTATTTTCGGTACATTAAAAAAAAAATCTTTTATGTTTATATAGTTTTCATTTAATTTAGGTTATAGATAGGCATTAAGTTTGTTTCATGTACCTAGATATTAAATTAGGTTATAGGTATTAAGTTAGTTTCATGTAGATATTAATTTAGGTTATAGGTAGGTATTAAGTTTGTTTTGTGTAGATATTAATTTAGGTTATAGGTAGGTATTAAGTTAGTTTCATGTAGATATTAATTTAGGTTATAGGTAGGTATTAAGTTAGTTTCATGTAGATATTAATTTAGGTTATAGGTAGGTATTAAGTTTGTTTCGTGTAGATATTAATTTAGGTTATAGGTATTAAGTTAGTTTCATGTAGATATTAATTTAGGTTATAGGTATTTAGTTTTTTGCAATTAGGTTAGGTTAGGTTGTTATTTTGAAATCATAACTTCTGTCAATATGCCTAAAAGAAAATCTCAACTGTCTCGACATACATCCCAGACACGAGCGAGACAGAGACAGAGACTCGGAGAGACTTCCTCTGAGTATGAACAGCGCCTTGCGAATGAGACAGAATATAGATCGCGAGCGCGTAATAGAGAGTCTAGCACCGAAAGGTCTCAGCGACTGGCTTACTCTAGACAGTATATAATGGCAGATACACGTGATAGGGAGTCGAGCATAGAGCGTTCCCAGACTTGGTCTTCATGGAATTCGTTAATCGGAAACTCCGAATTCGTTAATCGGAATCTCGGGAATCTTCTTTCACGAATAGAAAGACACATTATTGCTGAGTGTCATAGGTTATACATATAAAAAACCGAAAAATAAAAAGGCTTTTACATGGTAGTTCGTTTTGCAAAGTGAATCGGCGAAAAAACATTCGAATGAAAACGTTTCTTACGAACGCTGCCTTAACTATGAAAGATATATATTTTTGAACATTATGCCCAACGAAGTGGGCACGGGTCAGCTAGTTTTGAATAAATTTAGTTTTGATGTAATTGGACTTATTTAATTAACAAAACAATACGCTGTCATAGCTGGGAATAAAAAAGCACTCAAAACTTTTTAATCAAGACTATCAACTAATAATCTATTAAGGAATAAATAACAGAAAACTAAAAATTAACAATTTCATTTTGTATCTTTAAAAATAAAACAATAACATACTGTTATCTGTAAAAATTGAAAACAATTGACGGTAAAGACAAATGTAACTTTAGAAAGCAGACATTTTGGAAATTGCGTAACGGCATTCTGTTTTCAAACTCCGTTACCTCCATAGCAAATTATGTTCGATTATGTGTGTCCGATTGATTTTGAACCAATTATGCCTCTATGTAAAAAAAAATATAGCTATTTAAGACATTAATAATTTTCTTTATTGAAGAAATCAGCGAACTAATTTCTCCGATTGTTATTCATATTGCAGGATGCATAAGAATATTAAATATTAATTCCTAGGTATTTATGAGAAAACTTTCCAAAAAATATTGGAAGTCATAAATAATATATTTAGGATAAATATTTATAACTTTCACTGCATGTTTGTTAACAATGTTATGCACCGACTCAATGTAAATAGAAAAGTCTGCCAGTAGACAAATAAATAGGTACCTACCGAAAATAAAAAAGTTGGTAAGTAGGTTTAGTAGTAAGCTTGAAAGTAAAATTTAGGAAAAATAAGTTAAGATATAGGTAGTGCAACTGTATAATTATTAATTAAATTTCAGAAAATACCGCAATATAAAACAAAACGTCATCATCAAAGTTTTAAACTGGATAAAGACATTAAAAAACTTGTTAGCATTCCGTTTTATTTATTTGCATGTTTTCATGGTCATCAAGACCTTATTGAAACAGGAACTTACTAAAACTTATATTATAAGTTGAAAAATATCTTGCATAATTTACATTGTTTCTAAAAATGACGTATAATTAACTATGTAAAATTTATATTAGAGTTACTTATAATAGGTATCAAGTAGGTAGGTACCTAGAAGTTAGGTTATCTATCACAAATTAAAACGCTTTTAAATTGTAGAATTTATCGAAGACTCATTATGTATGCCTTCGACGTATAGAGTAACCCGTTTCTCAAAACAAACACTTTCTTTTGTACCGTTTACCAATCAATTTCCTAAATGCGTGTTATCTTTCATTGCAGGTGAAGTGAACAATGGCTACGTGACCGACGCGACATCTGTCTCCGGATCGAGGAAGTCTCTCGCACTCCAACCAGTACTAATAATGCATCCACACGCTACTATGGACATGGATACCTACTCACACTACTCAGGAAGAACTGCGAGATCCAAACACGGAATTTATGCTAACACTATGCATAATTATCAACTTTAAATCATAAAACTTTAGCTTAGTGCGTGGTTTAAGCGCTGCCATCTAGTGGCTAATACCCAAAACTGTTACATTCAGCTACTGATAACATTGTGCTGCCATCTTTGGTTTCTTTTCTTTCTCTCTATACTTGAAGTACTGCCACTCGCCACTAGATGACAGTTTTATAAATTATTTCTGATACAAAATCTAGCAGTAAGTTTATAAATTCTGTAAGATAATTTTGTAAGAGTGTAAATATCTTTAAAAACCTGTACTTAAATATATTTTTGATACTATTTGTAATATATTTAAGGTATTCCGCCCATAGTTTATGAAGATAACCGTTAATATGTACTAAAATCTTGTATGTAGTCTTGGAACTGTTGTGTCTTGATTAAGCAACGATCTACAACGAATTATGATAATGTGCCTTGTAGAAAGCGTAATGTAATGTTGTTATTAATTGATAATTATATTAGTTTCTTATATCATGCGTGTTTATTTATGACAATCTGACTTATCTGTGTTCCCCATTTCTCCTCCTTTTAATAATACTCAATACCTACTCAATACTTATCGTTCTCCATAAGTTAAAAAGAGACATTATGTAGAGAGGTTATGTACTTACAGAAAAAGGGCAAATTTAACTGAAGAATAAGGTGTAGGTTTCCATTTTGTGTTTAATAATTAATAAAAAAAGTTATGAAAGATATAGTACAATTTACAATTTTTTTTTTCAATTTTTTATGTGAATCCATTGTTCAACATACAGATGTTGTCAAGTAGTTCGTACCTCTTTTCTAACGTCATCTGCAAACATTGTCTGTCGATCTGCTTGTACGTTTATCTCCAAAACTGCTGGATCGATTTCGACAAAACTTGCACAAGCAGATAGCCGATGTTATGTACCATAAAAATCCTTTTTGTTTCTTACTTATTGAGCGTCCACACGGTAGAATGTGTGAACCCATTGTTCTCCATACAGCTGTGGTCGGGTAGCTTGTACCGCGCTAACAATGTCATGTGGCGCCGGCGACGGTCGGTGAGGCCGTGACGACCTGGGTCACCTATGAGAATCTGGAAATAAGTTAGTATTTTATGTAAAATTTACAAAAAAATGTAATTAAATCCATTCAACTAAACTTAATTTTTATTTATCACACACCTAAGTCTAGACGATTTAACGAAATCTTTGCTGTTTCCTGACTCCTGAGCTAGCAGCCCATACAACAAAACCGTTACATTTTCAGTTGTGTAAAAGTAGAAAAACTCATCATTAAATTTTTAGGTGATCATCATCATGAATATTATTTTATAATTATACTCACAGTTTTTCCATCTTCATTTAACTTATGTAGCCATTCAAACAATAAATTAGCGAATTCTTCATCATAAAACATATCGCCAATTAAAATTGTATCAAAATCCTTACAAGAATCCCCAACTAAGTTATCAGTACTTGTTCCTACAGTGACGTCATTCAGGTCTGCATTTATATTTGTAGCTGTTATTGCATCTGAAATACATCAATAATTTTGTACAATTTTACAAGCGGGGATGTAGCTCAGTGGTAGAGCGTTCGCTTTGCATGTGAAAGGCCCCGGGTTCGATCCCCGGCATCTCCAAGCTTTTTTGCAACTTTTAGCGACTCTTTTCCTTTGTACCTATGTATAAAGAATGTTTGATTAAATACTTGTGTAGTAAATATTCTATTAAACTTACTAATGTCAATATCGTTGGCCAAGACACGTTTTGCTTTCATTTTAGCAGCAGCTATGCTTCCGGCCCCGCAACCGCAGCCAACATCAAGAACTTTACGATTTTGAACTACTTCGCCATTGTCTAAAATATATCTGAAAAAAAAAACAAGCATAATATTTAATTATTAATATCTTATTATTTAAGCCCAATATATTGGTAACATTTCAATGCTTCTTATCTATATATAAGCGCCATCTAGTGCATACATAAACAAACTCTCCCACTCTGCACTCGCTTAGTTCACTATTAGTTCACAGTTTGGCGACAATGTAGATGGCAGAGCGGCGCAATATGCCTACGGTGCCCATTTTAGGTCGATATTATTCCAAGAAGTAAAACTAGCTAAATTACATACAAAATAAATGTATGTGAATAAATATATAATATAAACATTTCCTTCTTATTTGGTAAAAGTCCCACCTAGGAATTATGTAGAGTACCAACGTTTTAAAATAAAAGAACTAGATGGCGTTGCTACCAAGCATTTAGGCGCGAAAATATTTTCTAGCACGCAAAATAAAGTAATACAACAAAATATATGTTGCTAATAAGCTAATTGTCCTGATTGATTGAAATGAAGCAAATTTTACACGATACCGAGAAACGTTTATGAAGTTAGAACAATTATCGACTTTAGTCAAATTTTAATGAGGCAGCTTTATAAGAGTTCTTCGAATCAAATATTTGACAATACTCGGAAACTGGGGGAATATTTTCTAGTTCGAAGAACAAAATTCCCCATTATATAAAGTTATGAAGAATAATTTATAATAAACCACCGAAAAAAAATGTGCTAACGCTTTTGTCAGTCAATAACCATGTGATAATGCTAAATTAATAATATCTAGGTATAATTATTTATCATTTATGCTCACGGAGCAAGTTTCTGCTTCATTATATGTATAAATAGTATATTTATTATAATGATATCTTTATAATTCTAATAAGCGCTTAACGCCAAAAACCTCAATATGTAAAGTATTAATTTGATAGCTACTCCTTATCTACAATTATTGGGTATACGAAATAGAGATTAACATTATAATTTTAAAAGGTAAATGATTATACTGTAAATATCTTCATCATTCAATTGTTGCTTATTATTATGTATTCTCCAATTACCTAATTATTTATATTTTAATATAAAACCTTTCAGCCATTTTCAGAATTTCGAATGCTTTAGTGCCTTTGGCCTTAGCATTTCCGAGTACCTATTAAGTATGTTATTCTTATAATCTTTCTTATAAATCAAATCTTAGTTATTTAATATCTTGATTAAAAAGTAACATACAATTTAGTATAAGTGTGTGAGTGAGTATTAAGTAGGTACTATAGGAACTTTTAGTCCCTCTCAAACCTAATTTAAAAGAAAAATATCCGTCAAGAACTATCACTAATCAATGCAGAATCGTAGAACCACTAATTGTACGTCTAACTTGTCTTATTTACATCGTGGAATTCTCGAGATTCCAAGAACAATATTAGATTTTTCTAGCGTTCTATAATTCTGAGTAATCCAGTTTGTTCTGAGAATTCACCCCCGGCCTAATGTCACCCCTACTTCTTAGTAGGGGGTAAAAGGGTGGTTCTGAGTAGATATGCTTAGCTATACTTTGCAGATGAATATTCTGAGAAAGAGTTTTATTTAATGTTTCTGTGAAGCTGTTGTATAATCGTTGAAGAGTTTTGCTTCAGAGAAATGAAAGTAAATATGTAGGTATTGATTATGCTAACTATTGTTTAAATAAAATACTCTGGAATATAGAACGTCCTCATTTTGGCAGTCGGTTAATTAAGCCTGATATTCCCTATTAGAAGAGGATAGGAAGCAAACAAGTTCGACTATAAGTTTCCTAATAATATTACTTTAATGTTAAGAAGTAGGTACAGGTATTATTTTACAGGTAATTTGGAGGTCAGACATTTGAAATGTCAATACTTTGTTTATCTAACTCCCTGAGCTATGGCAAGGCATATTTAATTATTATTATTTCAGAGGTATCAATTGCTTCACATGTATACTATCAGGGGTCCTTATATATTTTATAACTGCGAAATAATTTTCTCAATTTTATTCCAAAGTTTCATTCGCGATAAACATAAAGTATCATTAGTCACGCAATTTCACGCACGAATAATATTTACTACAAGTCTACTAAGGTGAATGCCTCGCGACCGGGTCAAGGACACGGAGGTCGAAGGACGCGGGGTCAAGGTCGTGAGTCGTGACCTTGTGTGTCACCCACCCAGGGTTCAGGGTGGTGACTGTGAATCATGAGATTGGTTCGCAGATATGTTTGCTGTGGTTACAAAGTTTAGGGAGCTTTATTAGTGTTAAGTAATAGGTATCGTAATAAAATAATATCAGATATTTTTGATTGATATGAGATTGATATTGTAAGGAGTTTCGAGACAACGTCATCAACTACCCTCCGGTAGTCTATAAAAGGAGGCTGTCAAGAAGAAACGGCCTTTTTGCTCGCCAGCTCTACGGAATTGTGGTGATAATCTGTGTTGGTCGCCATTAAGGTCACGTAAGCCATTTTTCCCAAATTGTTTTGTTCAATTATTGAAGTTGGCAGTATTTGGTTAATTGTTATATTGTGTTGATCAAAATTCTAAAGGATTCTTGTCGATTGTATTTTTTTTTAATAAAATTCCATCTGAACCTAAAAATATAGGGGTCCATATTGGCTCACCTAAAGTTTTTTACCCGAAAATGTTCTTACTAACGATTTTTAATCCGAATGATCACTCTTCCTAAAATTTTTCATCCTAAAGTTTTTATTCATACTATTTGTAGTCCTACCGACGATGTTCATAACACTCATGTTTCCGAAAATTGCAATCAATAATATCATTAATGTAAATATTTAACTCCTAACGTTTTTATCCCTAAACATTATTACCATATTATTTTCACTCATACTCAGAAAGAAACATTTACCAAGTGTAGACTTGGTAAATGTTTCTTTTATGTTGTTCTTAACCTTATATATAAAAATATATGTGGGGAGAAGATGACGTATGTAGGTACATACGTCGTCGCTCGCTTCGCTCGCTCTGTTGCAAGGTCACAATATCTAACCTAACCTATTGATCTCTGTCACAAAGTCGAACCTAACCAAGCAATGGATTTCTGGGCCTATGTCAATTCTATACTATTACATTACACCAATTGAATATTCGATAAAATACATGTTTTTTTTTTTTCAAGCTAACCAACAATAAAGTCAAATTTTGAATTACATATTATACGTCGTCGCTCGCTTCGCTCGCTCTGTTGCAAGGTCACAATATCTAACATAACCTAACCTATTGATCTCTATCACACAGTCGAACCTAACCAAGCAATGGATTTCTGGGCCTATGTCAGTTCTATACTATTACATTACACCAATTGAATATTCGATATAAAATAAAAAATAGGAATTATGATCATTAGGGACCGAGAACTTAGGAGTTGTGATTGTTAGGATGAAAAATATTAGGAAGAAAATTTTCGGATTTCCAATTATCGGAGTTAAAATTTTAGGTGAACTTTGGCTTAGGAATTATGATCATTAGGGACAGAGAAATTAGGAGTTGTGATTGTTAGGATGAAAAATGTTAGGAAGAAAATTTTCGGATTTCCAATTATCGGAGTTGAAATTTTAGGTGAACTTTGGCGCACCGAAAATATAGATTTACATAATTCAGGGTAAAACGCTTTTTGCACACAGAACGGAAACTGTACTGACTTTCTTATGTAGTAGAAATCTCACTGTTTTCCTTCACCCCTGTTCGTATTTTCTTGTAATCACATTTAAAACATAACATAACATACCATCACGCCCGAAGAGTTAGGCAGAGGTGTACCAATGTACAACCACAGTTCGCCGGTATGTGTAGGTCCCATGTAATAGGGCCGAGCCTATTGCCACTAACCGGGCACAAATCCAAACTCCGACCTGCTACTGAGAATTTTCATAGAAAAACCCAATAACACCTTGGTCGACTTGGGAATCGAACCCAAGACCTCTAGCGTAGCAGTCGCGCTTAGCATCACTAGGCCAACGAGGCAGTTAATCACATTTATACTAATAATAAAAAGTCTCATTATAAAAATATTGTTTACATCTCTGAAATTACATAAATAATGATTGGAACTGCGGGGCACTGCTAGTAAGTATTTAATACGACTCTAGCTTCTAAAATTTAATCTAGACCTAAATTGTATGTTTGTTTGCAAGAATGTTAGATACAATTTTATGCGAATTAGTTTATTTTAATTTTATTTATTGCAAATATGTGTTTTAGTGGACCTAGGGTTTTGAAAAATATGTCCAAGCCGAAGGCAAAAGCTAGTGGCTCATAATTAGATAAAATAGGTTTTGAGGTATCCATGACTTAAATCTGAAAGATATTAGTAACAATATAACAATTTATTTTATTTATACTTAGTCATATTTATTGATGCATTGCTAGTTTACATGGAAGAAAGTTTTACCTATACAAACACCACACCTCGCTTTCTACGTATTTCTGTCAAGATCATTGTTTGAGTCTTTGATCCAGGTATTATAGGATGAACTAGTTATTTTGAGATGATATGTCATTTATGGATTATCGTTAAGTCTTAAGTCTCAGTGATCGCCACGTAGTAGCAAAATCTTCTGCAAGATACGGACACTTAAAGATACCTAATATCTTTTGAAATACATTGTTTGTTTTAGTAACAAACAGAATACGTAATACTTATGTGATTATTTTTATTTAATATGTATTAAGGGTGAAGGAAAACATCGTGAGGAAACCTGGATTCCAAAATTGGGATCTGAAATCGCCAATCCGCAGAGAGCAAGCGTGGTGATCAATGCTCGTGCCTTCTCTATTTGGGAAGAGGCCTGTGCCCAGCAGTGGGACGTTTATTGGCTGGAATTATTACCTATTATTATTATGTATTAAATAATCTGCTGTTTACCACGTCACTTCAAAGTGAATTAATAGAAGTAAATAAATAATTATATGTGGTTATTTAACATGTATTAAATAATCGGCTTTTTTCCACCTCGCCCTAATATAGGTCCTGTAATAATTAAAAATCAACCTTAACTCTATAACATAAGGTCTATTTAACTTTTACTGCGAATGACCTAATTTGTAAATTAAATATTCAAAACAAACTGACTGACTCATCGTACAACATCCTGAAAAATTCTTGAGTGTGACTCAACATCTTCTATCCCTTTCATTTACTACACAAAAATCGTCTGTCTCACTTTAATAACAAGTGTAGTCCAAAGGTTGGAACGTTCTGTCTCACTCTTACACATTGGATTTTATCGTTGCGTCCTTGTCGCACTTGCAATGCGGGCTTGAATGGACTTTCTTCGAATATGCCTTATCTATAGTCAAGATTATAGATAAGTTTACTGTGTTGTTATTATAAATTCTTTAGATACAAAAAAGGGTTCTTTAGATAATACAAATAAGGAAAACAATAAGGTTTTGTTATTATCTACTTAAGTATAGTTTAAGCGGATTTAAAACAAATAATTCTAAGTATTTAAAATGCACAAGCGGTATTAAAAATCAGGTAACTAAAATTTACCTGTTATAAAAAACGGTTGTTTAAAAATTATTTGTACAAAATTATTTAGAAAAAAAAAATCTTCTATGAATTTAATTGTTGTTTCCAAGTTTAATTGTAAAATTAGGATACAGTGAGCTTAAATATCTCGGAAGTGGGTAAACTTTGGTTCTAGACGTGAAGACTTGTAATTTGCTGTCGGATCATATATTATCATACTGTTTTTTTTATCACCATTGTTTTTAGCTGTAAGTCGTCCATAGTCATTAAATAAATGAATATAAGTACTCAAAAAATATATATTTTTTGTCAATATATTTTTTAGTTTATGATATTATAGGAATTTTATAAATGTCATGACTATGAATAGGCTCGAAAAAACCCTTTGCATGACTCATCGTAGCAGGCCATCTGAAGAGAGCCTTATTTCAATGGATGCAAGGTTAACTTTACTATGGCGTAAACTTGTAGAATTTGTAAATTAACAACCACTAGTAAACTAAATAATTTTAATGATGCTATTATATTGTTATAAAACGAAAATGTCTACAGTAGGAAACTCCAACAGTTCAATAGTAAAAAAACAAGATGTAACGATGTTGGAAAAACTTTAACTTTAACTTGATTTTAGTGGTAAGTTAGTTACAAAAAGTTAATCAAATCTTAACAAAATGCAGTAAATCAATAGGTATCTTATAATTTATAATTATATCAGTCATTTTGATTTGTAAATTAACAATTATTATGATGGGAATAATGAAAGTAGACGAAGCGAAACAAGTATGTAAGGATCGTAGCAAGTGGAAAGAAGTGGTCTCTGCCTACCCCTACGGGAAACAGGCGTGATTATATGTATGTATGTATGTATTTTGATTTGGTTAGTAGTATGTGCTATAATTTTGCTCAAAGTTTTTTTTTAAATGTATTTTTTTATTTAGTTAGCTTGTCATGTCTGTTTTCTACATAAGCTTTACTTAAAAAAAATAAAACAAAAAAAGACCATTAAAGAATACTTGGAACAAATATTGTGTAGTGGAACACAAACGTTTGTGAAATGCGGAGTTGGCGTTGTGACCCCGATACAATTCTGTTATCAGTCAAAGTTAAAACACAATCAAACAATATTTTTAATAATATGTTTTTGTTTTCTGCACTATTTATTTTCCAACATATATTTACGACGGATATCTGGTTTTACCACATCTATTAAACAATAATAAAATAATATTAATTCCAGCCTATAAAGGTCCCACTGCTGGGCACAGGCCTCTTCCCATATAGAGAAGGCACGAGCATTGATCACTACGCTTGCTCATTTGTGGATTGGCGATTTCAGGTTTAAATTTTGAAATCTATGTTTCCTTACAACCTTTTGACGACCTCCGTGGTCGAGTGGCGTACGCACCGGTTTTCAAGGTGCCGCTAGCTCTGAGGTCCCGGATTCGATCCCCGGACGGATCAATGTAGAAAAATTACTTTTCTACATTGTCCCGGGTCTGGGTGTTTGTGGTACCTTCGTTGTTTCTGACTTCCATAACACAAGTGCTTTAGCAACTTACTTTCGGTTCAGAGCAATGTATGTGATGTTGTCCGCATTTATTTATTATTATTATTTATTTATTACACACACATCTATTACAATAATGGTCATATAATATTTATTGGTATTTTTTTATCAGATATAGTTCACGTGTTTGGGGAAAATATTAGGATTTCCAATACTTTACATAAATGTTTCCGATAGTATTCGATAAGATTAAGATATTGATCTTGGTGCAAATTTTGAGTCATAGATATATCTAAAAAAATTTGAAGGATCCTCTTGTCTACACTAATATTATAAAGAGGAAAGATTTGATTGTTTGTTTGTTTGAAATGAATAGGCTCCGAAACTATTTGACCGATTTGAAAAATTATTTCACTGTTGGGAAGCTACACTATCTCCGGTGAACATAGGCTATATAAAATTTTCCAAAAAGTTAGGGATCCATACTAAAACCTCAATAATGCATCGCGTGCGCTGCGAAAACTATTGATTATAGAACAAAATAATGTACTACGTCTTTGTAGAACATATAATTATCTACAAAAAGTGTCGCGACAGCATGTCTAACTATTATAGTTAGGTCACAATAAGAGATATTTTATTAAAAAAAATATTATTGAACGGACGCCGCTGGAAAAGGCTCTTTATTTGTTACTTGGTATTGATCCTTATCAAAATAAATTACTTCATAGTCAAGACTGCTTCAATACCTTTATGTAACTTTTTGAATTATTCACTTTGGACATTCCCTTCGAAAGATATCACGAGTTTAAAATATAAGAATTAGAAAAAAGTCGCGTGATTGTCGCTCACTCTGCTCGGCTAACTATGCGATTTAAGCATCACTGAGGTACGGGAGTGTCTATACTAATATTATAAAGAGCTAAATAGTAGTAATAACACAGAAACCTTCAATCCTAACTTATTAATAATGTGTTAAATACCCGTGCGAAGCCGGGACGGGCCGCTAGTTTAAGATAAAAATGGAATTTCAAGGTCTTGAAAGATGACTCTGAAAGTGACGTGGAAATGAAATAGTGTTTTGTTTCTATACCATAGGTAATATGTAACAGAAAAAAAAGATGAATCATGAAAACGTGACTAGCTGAGCTTAATAAAATATAAGTGGAGTGTAAACTGAATTGTAATGTAATACAATAATATTGCGCGGAATTAAAATGTTAATTTCTCGTAGCTTATAGGGTGAAGGTATAACCATGAGTTTTCTTGCATCGCATATAAAACTACAAATTTAAATGTTGACAATTTTGAACTAAGCATAATCTAAGGTAATTTCTATAATTTGTATTTTATATGTCTTGTGGTTCACTGTAATGTCGGTCTCCCATATCCGTATAAATAAAATAATTACAGTATCCTATAGTATGGTAAAACATTTCCAAATAACTGCGAAGTTTTTGTTTTTTTTTTTTTTTTATTAAAGCTCTTTAATTTATGTTTATAGCAAAGCAAAAATTCGTAACGTATACTAAAGTTTCCGCACATATTTATAAACAGATTAAAATGCTTGGCCCTGGCCTACAAGATATCTTTCCTATCTATCCCCAAGTTTATTTCCCTCTCCGTACTTCCCCGGTCCAGGCAAGTCGTGAGGTAAAGTCCCGGAGTTAATATTTAGTTAGTATGCAGCTAGCATGCTTATGACCGGGTAACTACTGGGTATTTTACATCATTTTCCTGTCTTATCAGTCAATAAGGACAAATTGTAATATTTACAACTGGTTAAGACTTCTTGTTATTGTATTGTTTATTTGTTTTATGTTCTTGGGAATAGTTTTGTTTAATCTCGAGTTGGTTCAAACAAACGTTTCAAGACAAGCCTGACGAAGACTTTCTTGGTTCAATTTATAAAATTTAAATTTGTTTTTTTTTGTATTTTAAGGCATTAAGACAAACCAAAAAACATAATATTTTAACGTTTAATGAATATTTTTCTAAATGCATATGTTTCGTGATCGTAAATCAGTCAATACAGTTGGGGTGTATAAAAAATGGTATTACTGAATTGGATAGAATAAAGTATACCTAATTCTTTCCTTTACTTGTTAATTTCTATTAGAATCAAGGTAAGGTACCTTGGACATTTCTTATTGCAACTGAACCTTCGTTTTAACATTAATACAGCTATCTTTATTATAAAAATGGCACAGTTATAATCAATATACTTAATTATTCACATACAACTTCAACAAAATTATTTACCATCCTTTCAATTTCATTTCTTTTCATGAGTCATAGCAAGGCAAAGGAAATTCCACATTCTGCCTCCACCGGCCCACCTCCTTGCTCCTTTCCATCCTGTTTTCAAGGATAGAAAGAGACAGGATGATGTGGGAGCGAGATAGTAAATATGAGTCATCCAGGAGTTTTCAGGATTGTATTACGATGACTCACATTCTGAGAATTCGGTTGTTTTGTACCGAAAATGATAAAAGTTTTGTAGAGTTGTGATAAGTTTTATTTTTTTGGGTTAAATTAAAGGGTTTATTTTTCATTTATTGTTAAAAAAATCTTAATTTATTACTATTATTTCGCCTATTTGCATGTAGATCGTTGTTCGCGAATTTCAGAATCAAAAGATAGAAAATAAATTACCTGCAGGTCTGCTTCAATTGAAATACCTGTACAGGCAGCGCTAATAAATTGGTAGATTAAAATATCATTTTGTGCCTTTGACATTTCAGTAAATTCTGAAGTTCGAAAAAGTTAAAACTTTTTAAACACAGCTTCAAATCTCATTTACATACAAAACCATTAATGATATCACCTGGCGGTAGCCTGTCCCCCTGGCCAGTAGAAGGCCCAGAAGGGGTCCTTGAAGGGCGACTGCTCCTCCGAGGCCCTCCACAGCGGGCACGCGGGGGTTACCAGCCGGAGGACCAGCTCAGGAGTCAGGTGCGAACGGGAGGAGACCGTGTGCTTCAGTATTAGTGATGATAGTTCTTTAAGCATGGTCACTGGAAAGAGAAATGATTCATTAGAGTAAACTGACAAGTATACTTATTTATTTAATGCTGCAATTTTTTGTAAAGTCATATAGGTTGTTGGAGTCTATCTTCTGCCATCTGCCTTGTTTAGTCAAATGTGGGCAACAATCTAAACTTACTGCGAAATTTAGTATATTTAATAGCCTTTGCTAGCAGTGTATGCATCTATAATGTTATTATTTATATTATGCATCCTTATAGGCTATAATGAGGTGTGCTAGAAAATAACAAAAAATTATGTTCCCGTACCCAGGTACTCAATTATGTGCGGCGAGTTTAGGACTTAAGATTGTAATACTTGGATAAAAGCGAAATGCATATTCAGTAACCAGATAGATACATTATTATTAGTTATCTAGAATCTAGATACGTTATCAGTGCATTCCTAAGACAAACATAATTGCTATCGCATATTTCTTGTATCAACAGCGCTTCCTAATGACATACATTAAACTGTGACGTCAATAAAATCTAGTCGTTTATGGCAATAAATCTGCCTATCTACCCGTTTACTTAATCAATGTTGGGGTCAGCTTCCAGCCTCGCCAGAATCAGTGGAAAATATTTCTTTTTTACATAGGTCGATTTATTAAAATAAAAAGATTTATTTTTGATCAAAAATTTATATGCCTATAGTAATAACATAAACTGTTTTTTTATTTGAGCGGTTTTCTTTATTCAAATTTACGTTTCCGACTTTTCTACATATAAAGTTTTACGGTCAAAGGTAAAAACTAAAATAGTATTTAAGTGTACTTGTAATATCTATTACATAAGTTAAGTACTATTCCAAGATACTAACTACTTAACCAATAATGAAATCAATTTACTCGTAAACAACATAATCAATTAAATCAAATTCTCAATAAAATTCCATTATAAATTCCTTCGAAGGAATCGACCTACGGATGCAAAAGTACTAGGCAACCATAATTCCAAGGAGGTTTCTTCCGCACATTGACGTAAGAAATACGTCACGAAGCGTATTGAGAGCAATTTACTATAGAGTTCAATGGATGCTACTGCGCATGACACAACTAGTACAGATTTAGGTCTCGTGATTGTGTTTTGTTTTTCGTGGGTGTGTCTGATGTGTTATAGAACGTACGAGAGATTTTTATGAGTATGAATGATATAATAGGTTAAGAGAGCAAGTAGAAATACGTCGCAATGAAAACAAGTGGCGATTGAAAATGTTTTATGGTATAAGTTCACCTTATTTTTAGAGGAAATAGGAGCCTATGAATGAACATTTCTCTATACCGAGTATTTAAGAAAATATCAGTGAATTTTAAGCAAATAAGATATATTAAATATGAAATCAGTTCACAATTCACCAATATCCACAAAAAAAAACATACAGTCAAATTGAGAACCTCCTCCTTTTTTACCCAACTGCGGCGATGGGATGATAATGGTCAAAAAGGCGATGATGACAAACTTTACTAGTTGCGACATTTTATAATAATATTTATTGTATATAAAATTCTCGTGTCACAATGTTAGTTACCATACTCCTCCGAAACGGCTTGACCGATTTTTATGAAATTTTATATGCATATTCAGTAGGTCTGAGAATCGGCTACTATCTATTTTTCATACCCCTAAGTGGTAGTAGGTAGGTAGTAGGCAGGTAGGTAGGTAGAATAAATTGCATTGCAACGCATGCCGGGTACAGCTAGTAATTATATAACTTTCAGTTAAGAATGCTCGCTTCCACCCGATAAATTTTACACCAAAGTTAAAAATAAGTACCTATAAATAAATAAACGTGCGTAAGACATTACGTTGCCAAATTATATTTACTTTACATAAACGATTTCTAAATAAAAATCTTTGGAAATACCGTTTTAGTTTTTATTAGAATTCTTGTATTCGCGATAATTGATGTTTACTTACTGACGGTATTTTCCGTAGTAAAGTTTTCATATTTTCCAATACTTTATACTTATCTGTATACTAAGTTATTTATTGGAAAAAAGCTGTTTTTAATGCAATTTGAAACTTAATTTCTTTGACGATTATATGATGTGGTAACTATTAAAAGAGGGTATATTCCACCGATGGATATTTTTTTTTTTTTTGTAGATATCTTTGCAGTTAGCCTGAGCACAGGTTTTGACTGCTTCACCGGACTTTAACACCTGAGGGATATCACCTGGGTGAACAAATGCGACTTTTTGGATTATGCAAGTAGACTTATATCACCCATATATACAAAATGATATAAACATGGAAATTGAAGGATTTTTCTACATTTCACGTCTTTTACTTAAAATTATTACTGTTTTTACGTAAAGTTTGCATGCCTGATTTACAATAAACTGATTTCTAAAAAAATCCTTCAATTTCCATGTTTATATCATTTTGTATATCTATACTAATATTATAAAGAGGTAAAGTTTGTGTGTTTGTTAAATTGTCAGGGGTAATCTCGGAATCTACTGCACCGATTTTAAAAATTCTTTCACTAATAGAAAGCCACATTATCGCTGAGTGTCATAGGCTATATAAAAAAAAAAAAAATTAAAAAAACGAAAAATTAAAAGGTTTTTACGTGGTAGTCCGTTTTGTAAAGAGAATCGGAGAAAAACTCATCGTTATACGTGAAGGCCACAGCAGCGCGGCAGCGGCGCGCGATGGTTTCGGCTTATTTCGGTTCGCGTTCGTGCTCACTTCGGAAGAAGGAGGCGTGACCTTCCTTTTACACCTGAGAGGGTAGGTACCCGCGCGGCTCATTCGCGCGGTCGGCTCTTTAAGTCATGGGTCGTACTTCCAAAATCGAGTACCAGGGCTTTCAAGTAAGTCTATCATAAGAAACCAGGTCCTAAAACCAGGGTTCAGAATACTTTCAAGTATTTTCTATCTGCATAGGAAATTGAACCGTGACTTCCTATGAATAAGGAGCACAATCGCGTTTACAAATAAATACCTACATAAAGACGGAAGTTTCTACTTTTATTTAATCCAAGTCCTGTTGGAAACTTGGAAGAAAAAATACTTGCATAGGAAATTGAACCGTGACTTCCTATGAATAAGGAGCACAATCGCGTTTACAAATAATACCTTCATAAAGACGGAAGTTTTTACTTCTATTTAATCCGAGCCCTGTGGAAAACTTGGAAGAAAAAATACTTGCATAGGAAATTGAACCGTGACTTCCTATGAATAAGGAGCACAATCGCGTTTACAAATAAATACCTTCATAAAGACGGAAGTTTTTACTTCTATTTAATCCGAGCCCTGTGGAAAACTTGGAAGAAAAAATACTTGCATAGGAAATTGAACCGTGACTTCCTACGAATAAGGAGCACAATCGCGTTTACAAATAAATACCTTCATAAAGACGGAAGTTTTTACTTTTATTTAATCCGAGCCCTGTTGAAAACTTGGAAGAAAAAATACTTGCATAGGAAATTGAACCGTGACTTCCTATGAATAAGGAGCACAATCGCGTTTACAAATAAATACTTGCAAAGACAAACCAGTAAAGTAGAATAGACTTCCATACGAAATTCAAGGTTAAAAATAAAAATCAAATTGGAAATTTGTTCCTTACTTCCGTATATCCGATGTCATTATTTATTATTGTATTTGCTTATTAATTTGAATAAACTTCCTTGGAAAATGTTTTTCTTATATTTTATTGTTAAAATTGGTATTGTATCTGTTTGTTTCCCAAATAAAATAAAATAAAATGAAATAAAATAATTATTAAATAAAATAAAATAAAAAGCAAGTCATCTTTACAGTGGCTTTCCAACAAAGATGAATCATCGTTCTCGCTCATACTTTTATAATCGAGAACGATGTATTAATATTGCAAACGCAACGAGTGTGCGCCGCTCTCTCTAGGCCCGAACGCGGCCGAAGTGGACCGAAGCGCGGCCACGCCACGTCACGAATCAGCGTCCAGCGAGACTCGGGTGGACTCGGGCGAGCGTCGAGCCCCGACCGGAGCGAGTCCGAGTCGTCCGGCCGTATAAAATACTTTGAAGTCTTGCAAGTATTTCGGGTCGGTACCTGGTGTACGTACTTGGAAGCAAATACCTGGTGTAAAAACCTGGTCGCGTAAATACGTACCTTCCCAGTCTTTACGCAGCGGACGTCCCCAAAATTGAATTTTTCGTAACACACTTTCGACATTCATTAATTTTATTTTCGGTACATTAAAAAAAAAATCTTTTATGTTTATATAGTTTTCATTTAATTTAGGTTATAGATAGGCATTAAGTTTGTTTTATGTACCTAGATATTAAATTAGGTTATAGGTATTAAGTTAGTTTCATGTAGATATTAATTTAGGTTATAGGTAGGTATTAAGTTTGTTTTGTGTAGATATTAATTTAGGTTATAGGTAGGTATTAAGTTAGTTTCATGTAGATATTAATTTAGGTTATAGGTAGGTATTAAGTTTGTTTCGTGTAGATATTAATTTAGGTTATAGGTATTAAGTTAGTTTCATGTAGATATTAATTTAGGTTATAGGTATTTAGTTTTTTGCAATTAGGTTAGGTTAGGTTGTTATTTTGAAATCATAACTTCTGTCAATATGCCTAAAAGAAAATCTCAACTGTCTCGACATACATCCCAGACACGAGCGAGACAGAGACAGAGACTCGGAGAGACTTCCTCTGAGTATGAACAGCGCCTTGCGAATGAGACAGAATATAGATCGCGAGCGCGTAATAGAGAGTCTAGCACCGAAAGGTCTCAGCGACTGGCTTACTCTAGACAGTATATGGCAGATACACGTGATAGGGAGTCGAGCATAGAGCGTTCCCAGACTTGGTCTTCATGGAATTCGTTAATCGGAAACTCCGAATTCGTTAATCGGAATCTCGGGAATCTTCTTTCACGAATAGAAAGACACATTATTGCTGAGTGTCATAGGTTATACATATAAAAAACCGAAAAATAAAAAGGCTTTTCATTGGTAGTTCGTTTTGCAAAGTGAATCGGCGAAAAAACATTCGAATGAAAACGTTTCTTACGAACGCTGCCTTAACTATGAAAGATATATATTTTTGAACATTATGCCCAACGAAGTGGGCACGGGTCAGCTAGTGGGTGATAAAAGTCTCCTCGCATAATCCAAAAAGTCGCATTATTTCACCCAGGTGACATCCCTCAGGTGAACAAAGTGGAATATACCATTAAAAGAGGTTTTAAATTCACCGAGTCGTGGTTTAATATTTTTTGCATTGTTTTTATGAATGGGTATTTATTCAATGAGAGAATTGTCTTTTACAATGTTCGTCATGTAAATAAATCAATATATTAGATAAGTATTTTTTACGTAACCATAAACTCATGACGATACATCTTATGACGTCACTATATTGTATGGACACGTTGTACAACATTACCTCATTAGGCCCTAGTCTTGAACTTGGATTTGAAAATTAAATTAAAAATTCAAATTAAAATATTTATTGTGTAACTAGGACTATATACATGACAAAGTAGTTTTAGTACAGTATAGGCAGGCACAGAGTAAATATTAATCTAGTTAATGGGTTGAGTACTGTTCTCCTAGATAGGCTACAGAATAGCCTGTGTTTAGGAAGTACAGTTCTGGCCCCCAATCTTAGTAGATGACAAAATTGTAGCACGTGTTATGGTTTCAAAATAACATATTAAGAATTGAATTGCATTTGCTTTATATACTTAGTTACATCTTGTTTATTGTTATTTATATTATCTTAATTATAGACTAAACAGCTCTTCTATTTATATCCAGTCATCTACCCTATTCCAGATTTTTCTATTTGACATACCTACTTATTGTTTCCTGTTTATGCTTTCTTGTTGTCGTCTATTTACCGCATAAAATAACATGTTTAGACAATAATATTATTAGCACAACAATTAATACTTAACCCACTTAACCTATAAACAAACGAACAAACAAACATTGTTCTACGTCACCGAAACAATTGAACAACATTGCTGTCGTAGTAGTTTATAATATGGAAGATAAGGTAGAAACACGTTTTTGAAACATAACCCTTTCTTGACAGTCGGGTAACAAGGTGAATAAGATCAGTAAAAATACTTTTTGAGTGACTTTAAGTTTGTATTAAATAGTAACATAGCGAAGGCACAGTGAACAATCAGCCTAACTTGCTTGTTGACTGTCCCATCTCTACATAATGACAGACTTTTTTGTGTCGTTTACTAGCAAGTAGATAAAACAAAAGTTCTGCTTAAAACGGTACTATAACAAGATCCAATCCATAATGATCGTCTCCCAAATTCAGCATTCCCGGACATTGCAACGAGTTTAAAGATGAACATTTAAAGAGTGATGTACAAGCCTAGCAGAAGAACTGTTCAATATAATAAGCATTTAGCCGATTTTAGCCACATAACCTATCACTAATCAAAAAGCATAGCAACTTTACAAAATTTTAATAACGCAATAATCTACATCATTGCAGGATCGCACACGCTCTGACGTCACAGCCACGCTTGTTGGCGCGGCGCGGCGCCTGCGCACGGCCTTGTTCAAGTTCAATCACACGGCCCCGGCCCCCACGCGGCCCTGTCGACCCAGCTGTTAGGGCCGAGGTGGTTAGTGTTACAGTTTGTGATGCAATCTAATGAGTACTGGCAAGTTTCAGAAATGATTTCCTGAGAGGTTTATTGACCATACCTCAAAATAATAACTGTCATTCCATACAGTTATTATTTTGTTATGCTATTGAAGATTGTATTTAAGAAAAATAACCTTGATGTTCTGTGGTTTTATATTTGTTGCAAGTTTGTTAATAGAATGTTTGTATATCTTCGAAAACCCTCACTTTATATTAAAATTCTTTAAATTATGGATAAATCATCTATTCGTAATTGCTTCGAGATGATATGTAGAGACAAATAGAATAAAAATACAGTCTATTGCAACTGAAAATCTTTGGAGAATGTACAAACTCAAATCTATTCATTCAGTAACAGGAAGTTTCCTCTGAAGACTTCTAAGAAATGATCCTTCTAAGGTCTATGAACTTATATAAAGAGTTATTTAAGTATAATGACAAGAGCCTAGAGTATGTGTCACACTCGTGTTGTAACATTTGAGTCATCAATGTTAGTAAACTTTACATAGCCAAGCCACGTGGATTAATTTCCTGCGTTGCTTCTGAGCAGTATGGCAGAACAAATCAGCTTTTTAAAGACGAACAATTTTTAATGTTATTGCCATAGAGATTGGAAAGCGCTAGAGGAGAGTAAGAACTATGTCTAGCAGTGGGTTATGGTTGTAGATAATGATTGTAAGCTTACGCTCTTTTTTATTACTTTAACAATGTATCTCTTTACAATTAGGTAGAATCAAGGAAAAAATCTCTCTTTTCAACCCCAAAATTTTATTAGTGCCTTTTCTCAGGCCATGTATTTGGTATTACAGAATTTTTAGTTTCAGTGCCGTATACACAAAACATTAAGTGGGTATAATAAAGAATTATACGCATACCCCAGTTGTCGGAGAATATTCTATGAATCAGTATACACATTAACATGTCTGATGAACACAGACTCTCTAAAACGAAAACTAACTTTTCATTTACGTCACTAGCCAAACTAGTTAAAAACGCAACCAGTTTTACTTAACAGGAATTAACATAACCATTATAATAATCTGACCAGTCACGCTAAATATTGAGTTATGCTAAACATTGACCAATAACATATCGCTGAATCATTATATGGGAAACCTCAATGTTTAACACAACCAAAGAGGTTTTTTCTAACCGTTTTAACGTCGCAAAACCAGTATTTTTGAACAAGTATAAGATAAAAATAGCTCATTGAATAGTGACGCACGAAATACGTAAACAATTTAATTGCGTATAATGTTGTGAATGCGACAGTCGTTTGTTATATAATATTGCAGCTGATAGGATCATTAATTAGAAGTATGAATGAATGTTTCGTGATAGTAGAACCTTAGTTTACCTTACGGCTGACGACTCGTAGTTTTTTTATCACCATTGTTAGTTCAACATAACAATGCCTTGGCTATGCGACACTTTTGCCAGTTACAACCACCAAATACTATACTAATAAGTTTATACATATAACCTATTTAAATTAGTATTATCTTTGGCAATACCCAATTCGTTGACTGTTGAGACAATTAAGGAAGACGACTCCTCAAAAGTTTGTGGAAACATTTCTCTGAAGGAGCTAACTCGGAATTCTTAAATAATAAATTTAAAACTTTTCCTTTCCATTGTATCCGATTTAGTTTCCATTGAATCGTAAATAAATGCTCTTAGGGTTTATAATTAACTAAAAAAATAACATTTCTTGAACTTTTTGCCGTTTATGAGCTATTCTAGAAGACACGGGCTTTTGGACGACTTACTTTGTTGTACAGATATTATTATTCAGACCCTTGACATAAGGATTGGAATTAGCTACCTAGCACAAGCCTTCATCCAACATTCAATATATAAAAAACATAGCCAATTGACATTAAATACCCAAAAATATATAAAAAAATCAGGGGCTCCCCGTATCACAAGTACGCACTTTAAATTAAAAATTTACCACATTTACCTCCTCCAAAATGTTTTTGGCTGACAATTTTCCTGTACGTCAAATACGTCCACAAGTTTTTCCAAAACGCTTATTTGGATCCATTCTTTAGTCCCCCGATACGCGAACAGAATTCATAAGAAGTCTTTGAATATAAATTCTGAGGATATGAATCTTTGTATATCAGCTATAAGTTCTCAGAACTCACTAGCATTTGTTTTTTAATTACTTTTTTGGTAAAACCCGTTTTTAATTCCGGCCAGTCCGTTGGTTAATTATTTTTGATTTCAGTTTCTCGTAAACTTAAAGGACGATGGAATTGTATGACTGATGCTTTTAATGATTTTGTTGGTATGATTCGGTTTATTCCTTCGTAGATATGCAGTCAATGTTTTCTTGAAATTCCGTCTGAAATTAAATATTCGTACGGGAAATCTTCCAGTATCCGAGTGCCAATATTTATATTACTTTTTCCTTGTAGTAACGGGTTTATTTTGAAACAGTCTTAATTAACGAAGGTGTTGTAAGAGGAAAAGATCGGGGTCATTGAGCTTAATTTATTTGGGTTTATAGCTTTATTGGAATCTGTTTCAGAACCTCTAATGTATTATAATTTTTTTCTTCTTTCCTTATTCATAATTAGCATTCTTGGCAAACTAACCTTTTTTACCTTTATTATATTAAAAAGTATTTATAAGAACAAGCGGCGGTGATAGTTTTCATTTTAATTTAAGTGTAAACCAGACCTCAAAAGAAATACCAAAATAATAACAACAAACTTATCTAAGCTATCTGCTCCTAACATCATGCAAAAACATAGCGGTGTGACATATCACTCATTCAGCTGCGCACGCGCACCCAATGTTATGTAAACATGCCAACCAAGATCATTGTTCGAGTTTCAAATGTCTATGAATGCGAAATTTGTTTCATAAACATTGGATAAAGAAAAATATGTTTTTGTCGATTATATGATCGTAAAAAGTTGGGTAAATATTTGTTCGAAAACCCTACAGTGAGGAAATAGATTTGATAAAGAAATAACAATAGCAAAAGTGGGATAGAAAAGGGAATGTTAAGATGAGTAGTAGAGAGTACTACTCATCATAGAATTAACTTTTCTGGCAGAGCAGGTAAATGATGAATAGAAAACTGTTCTTCTCTGCAATAACTTTTTTATTTCAATTTTAAATGAACGAATTTTGTCTGACTAAACACCTTGAGAATTAATCCGCAAACAGATTACAACCTTGGCCAATATATAAGATAGCACTTATCTCTTAAACTGCAGAGGCGAGGTGAACTAATCTATACTTATTATTAATACACTCGAGAGCAATGAATCCGGGTCACTTAAAGAATGTTAAAAATCTCGGAAACTAAAAATGATAGGTTAATGCAATAAATTGTATTTAATAGACAATGTAATACTCCTTAAATGAAAGTAAAAAAAAATATAGTCACCATACATTTTATTAACACAAAATTACATAAAGAAAAAAACTGCTGATCTCTCCTTAAAACAAAAATAGGAAACATGAAATTTTTGAACTTTATTACGATTTTCTTGTATTTTAATACTTCGTATTGCCTCCTCGTGCTTCCATTACTGCGTTTACGCGGTTTGGCATGCTGTACACCAAGTTCCTTATACGATTTTGGGGAATATTCTCCCATTCCTCTGTGAGAGCAATTTTGAGCTCACGAAGCGTGATTGGGGGAGGGTTTCGTTGTTTTACGCATCTGCCTAGCTCGTCCCAAGCATGCTCGATCGGGTTGATATCCGGGCTGCGCGCTGGCCACTCCATACGAGTAATGTTCATCTCCTGAAGGTAGTCATTCACAATCCTACCTGTATGAGGTCGGGTATTGTCATGCATAAATATAGCATCCTCACCTAAATTGACCATAAATGGACCAACGTGATCATTGAGGATTTCTTCCACATATCTTTCGCTAGTTAAAGAGCCGTTTTCTATGATCACCAGCTCTGTGCGACTTTCAGAAGAAATTCCGGCCCACACAAGTACAGACCCACCACCGTAGGCTACTTTTATGTTCTCCGACGAATCAAAATTTATGCTCTACAAGCACGATGGAAGACACAGAGTGTATCGAAGACCAGGGGAAAGATTCAAGCAAGCATGCATCGAAGAAAAAGTAGCCTACGGTGGTGGGTCTGTACTTGTGTGGGCCGGAATTTCTTCTGAAAGTCGCACAGAGCTGGTGATCATAGAAAACGGCTCTTTAACTAGCGAAAGATATGTGGAAGAAATCCTCAATGATCACGTTGGTCCATTTATGGTCAATTTAGGTGAGGATGCTATATTTATGCATGACAATGCCCGACCTCATACAGGTAAGATTGTGAATGACTACCTTCAAGAGATGAACATTACTCGTATGGAGTAGCCAGCGCGCAGCCCGGATATCAACCCGATCGAGCATGCTTGGGACGAGCTAGGCAGATGCGTAAAACAACGAAACCCTCCCCCAATCACGCTTCGTGAGCTCAAAATTGCTCTCACAGAGGAATGGGAGAATATTCCCCAAAATCGTATAAGGAACTTGGTGTACAGCATGCCAAACCGCGTAAACGCAGTAATGGAAGCACGAGGAGGCAATACGAAGTATTAAAATTCAAGAAAATCGTAATAAAGTTCAAAAATTTCATGTTTCCTATTTTTGTTTTAAGGAGAGATCAGCAGTTTTTTTCTTTATGTAATTTTGTGTTAATAAAATGTATGGTGACTCATATTTTTTTTTACTTTCATTTAAGGAGTATTACATTGTCTATTAAATACAATTTATTGCATTAACCTATCATTTTTAGTTTCCGAGATTTTTAACATTCTTTAAGTGACCCGGATTCATTGCTCTCGAGTGTATTATAAAGCTGAAGAGTTTGTTTGTTTGTTTGGTTGAACGCGCTAATCTCAGGAACTACTGGTTAGAATTGAAAAAATCTTTTTGTGTTAGATAGTCCATTTATCGAGGAAGGCTTTAGGATATATAACATTACGCTGCGACCAATAGGAGCTAAGCAGCAGTGAAAAATGTCACAAAAACGAGGAAAAATATTCATACTTGAAAGCTTCTGTTGCGTGCGCTGCGTAAACGGTTCGAGTTACCCAAAATATATGTATGAAAGAATTGTTCCTCTTTAAATGATCTAAAAAAATGTCTGCGACAGTATATGTCTATCTTTTAAGATTGACTCACTATAACCTTTTTTAAGGTAATCATTTGGTCGAAATCAATGCATTATTGCCAATTATTTGCTACAGAGTTTTATCAACATAATTTTATTACGCAGAAATATTTTTTTTTTAACTTCTTAATCGCGGTCATAATAACAGAAATTGACGCGGACGAAGTCGCGGGGATCAGCTAGTCCGATATAAAGATTTTGCAGTTTTGTACTCTTTTGGTTGTAATTATTTTTTATCCAGGAAAGAAAATGTCATACAGTTACTGCGCTCAAAACAGAGGTATTTCTGGATTATTTTCTTATTTTTATTAGTTCTATGTTTGATTGCGTTAACTTTGAACTTGTATGTATAGGATTATTCTGTATGCATAAATTGGTTATGTATTATTTTACTCTTTAATATGTTAGACTACATCCTAACTACGCACTAGAAAGTGACTTATCTAAGTAAGACAGAAAAAGTGGGTGGATTGTCAGCCAGACATACAGACACATGGACAGGACGGTGCTAGCACGGGATATCGTCGACTGGTACACACAAACACCTGATAAGGTTTCACAGTAAAGTTGATTACACGGGAAAATCTGGGAACAATATTTTGTCCTCTGATTTTGATAAGTTTGCTGCGCATTTTCATGTTTTGATGATAGTTTTATCTTAATGTGTCTGACATTTTCAGTAGAGTGTTCTGGTATTGAGATAGGTTTATTTGATTAGGAATAATATGGAAGATTGTTGTAAACAATTGTTTTGTTGTTATATCGATGCATCAATGTTTTTGTAAGTTATGCATATACTGCGTAGCTGATTAAGAAAATAAGGTATCCAAGAACGACTTTTCAGAATATTTTAAATCTCACGTAAGTTTTACTTCTCATGTACAAAAAGCTACATATTTATTAAATTAAAAAACTGGCCAAGTGCGAGTCGGACTCGCGCACGAAAGGTTCCGTACCACCGTCGTATGAGAGCCCCCCTTAAATATTCATTTTATGTGGTTTTTAGTATTTGTTGTTATAGCGGCAACGGAAATACATCATTTGTGAAAATTTCAGCTTTCTAGCTATCACGGTTTATGAGATACAGCCTGGAGACAGACAGACGGACAGACAGACAGCGGAGTCTTAGTAATAGGGTCCCGTTTTACCCTTTGGGTACGGAACCCTAAAAACATGTTGACACAGGAACAGCAACTCTTCTGAAACTATCTAATATGACTATAAAGCTTAAAATATTGTCAAGCAGGAATAAAAAGTATGTTCCAAGTTGCAAGTAGTTTCTGACCAATATTCTGACCTAAATACAAATAACATAGTGTCAATTGTTTATTTACAATACTATCAAACCACCTGTTCAAACCGCAGCCTTAGCACCCAGACGTGTCTTCGTAAACCGCACGAATGTCACACCCAATCATTATTCCGTACGACGGCCTCCGTGGAAAACCCGCGAACAACCGGACGAAAGTGAAATGTATATACGGCCAATATAACTTGGTCAGGCCGACAAGAGAAACAAGATATTGCCGTCTCGTTCACACCCACTGTGAATGTGTACTTGCATCTCAGTTTACCGGTCTTGTACCTAGTTCTTTTTGCGGTCGCCAAGTTACTTTGGCAGTTTTGTATGAATGGCTGGCGTGACGTCAAACACGTTTTTGTGCGTTTGTATGACGGATGTTCGTCATTGGGATAGTTGCTTAAGGAGGTTAGGTTTGGTAACTTGACCGCTAAACGGATGTAGATGCATTGTCGACCTTATGTTAAATTATTACACGGATTTCATCGTTTGCTAAACTTTAATGTAAGTTAAATTTTGCAAAAAATGATTTAGTCAGAATTAATTTATAAGTAGATTGAAAATAATGTTGCTTGACCATAAGAGAAAAAATAAACGATTTTCTATAGACACAGCACCACAGGAAATCGTGTTTTTTTGTTTGGTAATATGGTGTCAAAAATCTATAAAATGTACAATTATTTATTGATTTCGAATTGCCTGGTTCACTACCACTAAGCACCTGTTTTTTTGCACAAATCTACAGCTATTTTCCATTAATTTGATTCATGCATTTTGTTGTTCACCCGTAGTCTGGCAGTTACAAACAGAATATATATATTTTAGATGCCAATTGTTTTAAAACAATAGATTTTTAAATAATATTAAAACAAATTTATATAACAAAACTTTTTCCTTGTAAGTATTTTTATATAAGTTACTTATTTTTGGTGAAATAACGTTTTCATTTGCAGACAAATTTGTTCTTAAAGTTATTGCAAACAATACAAAGAAATCCTTTTCCGCAATTAGGTTAAAAATAATTTGTTCAAATAATTAATCGAACTTCAAACACGTACAGTTGATAAGCAATTCGTTGAATTTCCTCAAAATTTATTCTAAACCGAATCGTACTGAAATAAATATATGTTAACTAGCTGACCCGTGCCCACTTCGTTGGGCATAATGTTCAAAAATATATATCTTTCATAGTTAAGGCAGCGTTCGTAAGAAACGTTTTCATTCGAATGTTTTTTCGCCGATTCACTTTGCAAAACGAACTACCATGTAAAAGCCTTTTTATTTTTCGGTTTTTTATATGTATAACCTATGACACTCAGCAATAATGTGTCTTTCTATTCGTGAAAGAAGATTCCCGAGATTCCGATTAACGAATTCGGAGTTTCCGATTAACGAATTCCATGAAGACCAAGTCTGGGAACGCTCTATGCTCGACTCCCTATCACGTGTATCTGCCATATACTGTCTAGAGTAAGCCAGTCGCTGAGACCTTTCGGTGCTAGACTCTCTATTACGCGCTCGCGATCTATATTCTGTCTCATTCGCAAGGCGCTGTTCATACTCAGAGGAAGTCTCTCCGAGTCTCTGTCTCTGTCTCGCTCGTGTCTGGGATGTATGTCGAGACAGTTGAGATTTTCTTTTAGGCATATTGACAGAAGTTATGATTTCAAAATAACAACCTAACCTAACCTAATTGCAAAAAACTAAATACCTATAACCTAAATTAATATCTACATGAAACTAACTTAATACCTATAACCTAATTTAATATCTAGGTACATGAAACAAACTTAATGCCTATCTATAACCTAAATTAAATGAAAACTATATAAACATAAAAGATTTTTTTTTTAATGTACCGAAAATAAAATTAATGAATGTCGAAAGTGTGTTACGAAAAATTCAATTTTGGGGACGTCCGCTGCGTAAAGACTGGGAAGGTACGTATTTACGCGACCAGGTTTTTACACCAGGTATTTGCTTCCAAGTACGTACACCAGGTACCGACCCGAAATACTTGCAAGACTTCAAAGTATTTTATACGGCCGGACGACTCGGACTCGCTCCGGTCGGGGCTCGACGCTCGCCCGAGTCCACCCGAGTCTCGCTGGACGCTGATTCGTGACGTGGCGTGGCCGCGCTTCGGTCCACTTCGGCCGCGTTCGGGCCTAGAGAGAGCGGCGCACACTCGTTGCGTTTGCAATATTAATACATCGTTCTCGATTATAAAAGTATGAGCGAGAACGATGATTCATCTTTGTTGGAAAGCCACTGTAAAGATGACTTGCTTTTTATTTTATTTTATTTTATTTTATTTTATTTTATTTTATTTTATTTTATTTTATTTTATTTTATTTTATTTTATTTTATTTTATTTTATTTTATTTTATTTTATTTGGGAAACAAACAGATACAATACCAATTTTAACAATAAAATATAAGAAAAACATTTTCCAAGGAAGTTTATTCAAATTAATAAGCAAATACAATAATAAATAATGACATCGGATATACGGAAGTAAGGAACAAATTTCCAATTTGATTTTTATTTTTAACCTTGAATTTCGTATGGAAGTCTATTCTACTTTACTGGTTTGTCTTTGCAAGTATTTATTTGTAAACGCGATTGTGCTCCTTATTCATACGAAATCACGGTTCAATTTCCTATGCAAGTATTTTTTCTTCCAAGTTTCCAACAGGGCTTGGATATAAAAGTAAAAACTTTCGTCTTTATGAAGGTATTTATTTGTAAACGCGATTGTGCTCCTTATTCATAGGAAGTCACGGTTCAATTTCCTATGCAAGTATTTTTTCTTCCAAGTTTTCAACAGGGCTCGGATTAAATAAAAGTAATAACTTCCGTCTTTATGAAGGTATTTATTTGTAAACGCGATTGTGCTCCTTATTCATAGGAAGTCACGGTTCAATTTCCTATGCAAGTATTTTTTCTTCCAAGTTTTCCACAGGGCTCGGATTAAATAGAAGTAAAAACTTCCGTCTTTATGAAGGTATTTATTTGTAAACGCGATTGTGCTCCTTATTCATAGGAAGTCACGGTTCAATTTCCTATGCAAGTATTTTTTCTTCCAAGTTTTCAACAGGGCTCGGATTAAATAAAAGTAAAAACTTCCGTCTTTATGAAGGTATTTATTTGTAAACGCGATTCTGCTCCTTATTCATAGGAAGTTACGGTTCAATTTCCTATGCAAGTATTTTTTCTTCCAAGTTTCCAACAGGACTTGGATTAAATAAAAGTAGAAACTTCCGTCTTTATGTAGGTATTTATTTGTAAACGCGATTGTGCTCCTTATTCATAGGAAGTCACGGTTCAATTTCCTATGCAGATAGAAAATACTTGAAAGTATTCTGAACCCTGGTTTTAGGACCTGGTTTCTTATGATAGACTTACTTGAAAGCCCTGGTACTCGATTTTGCAAGTACGACCCATGACACGAGATGACATGAGAGCCGACCGCGCGAATGAGCCGCGCGGGTACCTACCCTCTCAGGTGTAAAAGGAAGGTCACGCCTCCTTCTTCCGAAGTGAGCACGAACGCGAACCGAAATAAGCCGAAACCATCGCGCGCCGCTGCCGCGCTGCTGTGGCCTTCACGTATAACGATGAGTTTTTCTCCGATTCTCTTTACAAAACGGACTACCACGTAAAAACCTTTTAATTTTTCGGCTATATAAAAAAAAAAAATATTTTTTTTTTTTATATAGCCTATGACACTCAGCGATAATGTGGCTTTCTATTAGTGAAAGAATTTTTAAAATCGGTGCAGTAGATTCCGAGATTACCCCTGACAATTTAACAAACACACAAACTTTACCTCTTTATAATATTAGTATAGATTAGATTTACCGCGAATGCAGTGTTGCGGAAAATGTATGAGGAAATCTAGTCGATTGTAATTAATTCCAACGTATGTGATACCTTGAATTGAGAACAAACAACTATTGCGTAGAATTCATTAATTCATTACTATTGTAGAGTAACAATAATTTATGCCATATCCTACGTCGGTTGTCTTTATGACGTTGGAAAAAGGTTAAAATACGATCATTGACTTAAATTTCCCGAGTTTTTCTTCTTTAAATGTTCATTGTTGTTTTTAAGATTTTAACAGCCCCAAAACATAGCCTTGTAAACATATTTAAAGTAGTCTGCTAGTGCTATGTTTTTATTTCTAGGTACATATGTTAAATCTTATTCTGAGTAGTTTTTTCTAAATTTTTCAAGGTAAGTTGGGGTCTGCTTCCAGTCTCACTGGCAGACATTTACATAGACCAACTGCCTATCTGACCTCCATAAACCATTTTACTAGGTAACACAGTAATTTACCTTTTAAAAATATAGTTTTTGGTATAGTTCAATACCATATTTTAGAATCAGAATTCATTGTGTTAAAAATAGAATTTTTGTTTTTATCCGCATTGGACGGATTAAGATAGTGGCTGAAACATATTTAATCTAGAAAGACTTTAAAACGAAGGCTTTTTGATAATAATTGATTGATTACACATAAAAGTACTCCAATTAAATTTAAAGGGGACCACCTCTAAAAGTATACCCAATCGAGGACAAAATATATAATAATAAAGATATAATATTTAACTGCCTCGTTGGCCTAGTGGTGCTAAGCGCGACTGCTACGCTAGAGGTCTTGGGTTCGATTCCCAAGTCGACCAAGGTGTTATTGGGTTTTTCTATGAAATTCTCAGTAGCAGGTCGGAGTTTGGATTTGTGCCCGGTTAGTGGCAATAGGCTCGCCCCCTATTACATGGGACCTAAACATACCGGCGAACTGTGGGTGTACATTGGTACACCTCTGCCTAACCCTTCGGGGATACAGGCGTGATGGTATGTTATGTTTTTTATAATATTTTTTGAAACCGTTCCACAATTGCTATAACATTAAAATAGACATACATTCAAATTAAGAACCGGCTCATTTTGAAATTGGTTAAGAATTGAGAATTTCCTTCTTTGAAGCCTTTAAAAAAAAGTTAAATTAAAAATGCCTCTTGATAACAATACAGTTCACATTTAGATGGGCAAATTTTCGAGATTTTGTATTGTACTATTATCTGCACTTCTCTTTAAATGCAAGTTTCTATGATACCGTAAATATTCACATTCCTTAGTTAAATACATTATAAAGTTATTAGTTTTAATCGCACAACACTCGCTTATCTATTTATCCACGAGTCATCGTTATAATACTATTTGATTTAGCGTTCGGCATCCCTAATTACTTATGTAAAACCTTGTGGTTTTTACAATTCTAACCAGTTTTAAAACAGATACTCATTTTGTCAATAGTATGAGTATTTTAATTACCTAATCGAAATTGAGTACTTAAATACCTCGTAAGAGGAATCAAAAATATCTTTATAAATAGCGTTTTAAAATTATTTGGGATGTTTTCTTTGATTAAATTGTTATTTTAATATGTTATATTATAAGAGGCATTTAACTACCTAATTGACGGATATATAGTGTATTTATGTGAATTAAATGTTTATAAAACCCCAGGCGAAACAGCAGTTCCTGCAGTGTGCAATTAGTTAAAAAAAAACTACTTCTGTCGAGCAGTTCAGTGTACATGTGTTTTTTTTAGTTCAAAATTCGTATCAGAAAAAAATTCCTAGGAAATTACTAATAGAGATCCTACGGAACACATGTTCCTAAAGTTCAACGCTCTTCGGCCGGATTTTGGTAACAATTACCACGATAGTGTTTGTTTGTTTATCATTTATATATATACAGATATAGATATAACATAAGCTTTATTATGTGTTCAGATAAGACGAAATATTGCGCAATATAAGTTTAACAGCTTGAGCATATTAAGTCAATATTGACAAAGGATTGTAATGGTATGTTTTATTGAACGGATAAAACTTGCAAGTCAGTGTGAGTGGTTGAACCTCTTTCTAAGTCCTTAAAAAGGAGGTTCTATGTTCGACTGTATAATAATTGTTTTTTTATTAGGTTTTGGACTGATACTTTTTAATTCGTGTTGGATTGGATATGGAAAACGTATAAGTAAAGCGGAGAACTTTTATAGCCATATAGTCTGGGTCAATTGATTACAATAAGTTTTTTTGAATAAATTAAACATAAATACAAAGCATATCCTAATCATAGACAAAATATGGTCATTGAGTGATTAGGATAAGTGGTAAAGTAGCCCAAAACAAACTGAAATTTTAACTTTTGAACTAAACCCTAGCAAAACATTTTAACACTTCATTAGAAACCTATTTTTATGTATCGAGAACTGACCAAAACCGCAAAACCGTTTTACCCATTATAAAAACAACTAATTATCAGTCTTTTAGCATTTAAAAAACAAACAGTTGCTATCAGCTTCCGTTGTCAGGCATATGGGGACTCCCTCACGGGGTAAACCCAGACAATATACAATGCTTAGCATTCACTGAGTCACATACAGTCCCTTTGCTAAACAAATAAAAAACGTGGGAATTACTCGTTGCTTAGCAACCGTGTCTTTATTGAGTGTCAATTTGTAAAGATAGCTGATTCTATAGTTTGTATATAATGTACTGGGCAAACCAGTCTCTAGAGTATGTACTGTGGAGTGTTTTTGGATAAATGAATGGGAATCTGATGAAATAACCGAAAGAGACATTTTTTCTTAGTCAAATATAACTAGATAATAAGACGTTATATGTAGTTATTTTTTGAAGTCCATTTAGCATTGTAACCAGTCTTGTGTGATAACAACAATTGGGACAGAGAAAGTAATCGAAGGTGAAACCTAAAAACTTCTTGCAAACATTGTTTCATATCCTTTAAGATTATTTGAATTCCGACCTTTTATAAATTATGTTTTTAAGCAGCTCAAAAATTCGTAAAACTTTCACAACACACTTTTTGTATTTTAAAAATAAACCTTAAGATAAGTAATCTAAGTCCATATTGTAATAAACCGCAATTAATATGAATTAAATGAAAAAAGAAGTTAATAAACTCAAGCGTCTTACTACCATAAAACCAATACGATTGCGAATCAACTGACGTCAAAGCTGATCAGACGAAATGATTCAAACCGGGTCATGGTGAGCGGCGCGTGCGCATATACGTGTCTCTCTTGTGTTTTCTTTACCTGTTGTGCAATTATTTGCGGATTTCCTTACTTTCTAGTTGATACGGATTTCTCAGATGCATTGATGATGTAACGGTAATTTATAATAAATTAATATATGGAAGAGATGATTTTGTTACATAGGCTTTACCGGATCAAAAGATCGAACGTATTTTTCATACATTTTTGGCATAGAAAAGCATGATATTTAAAAAAAGCATAGTAGCTTGGAGTTTATTACTATTTAAATTCTAGACTATGAGCCTAACAATTTAAACATTAATTACAGGTAAATTCGTTTAAATAATTTATATAAACAATCGTAATAGATTTTTAAGTACTCTAAGTATTATTTATCATTTAAGTGGTAACCGCAAGTCATCCAGTAGAAACATAGTTATCGATTGCGCAATAAATATGTTTAATAACTTATATATTACCTCTCAATTATGTTAATGACCAATATTCAGACTATTAACTAAGAATTTTCAAATTGAAACATCGATCTTTGATTTTGCCATCAAAACCACCAATTCTGACAAGTTCTTCTTTATTATCCGTTATGAAACAGTAAATCCTAGAGGTTCAGGCTTCAGCTATCCTAGAAGCCATAATAAATCTCCATTCTCTTATTTTCTGAATAAAAAATATCAGCCTCCAAGTCGTTTCCATCTAATACATCATAATCCATAGTCTTTTTTTTTATTTATCTTGCTTAATTCCAAAAAACCGTTACCAGATGGGAATATCCAAGACGCTTTTGCAATTATTTGTAGTCGTCGCCTTCGTCGCAAGGACTTTGCCAAATATCTCTGCTGTCAGGGTCAGCAACCTCTCACTTGAGACATGAACTTTGAACGTTTATATTACGGGTCCAAAATCCGTTTTAAGCTGTCATTAACATGATTATACATGTTCAAGGATTATGTAGACATACATTGATAGAAAAAGTTCATTTTTAATAGCGCAATGATGTGGCGTGAATTCCGGATTATATGATGCTAATCATTATCGTATGGTCTTTGGACTTGTAGTGTGTCCGAAATATCAGGTAGCGAGTCTGTGGCTTTTATATTATTGAAAAATCTATTTATTTTCTCGATACATTTGCCCTTTATACCGAGATAAAATTTCTCGGTGGTATTCCTATATAGAAGATACACCTTACAATCTTTTAAATTACTGAGTCCCAAATAATCTCTACGCTACAACGAAAGGCAGAACTATATCCCTAAATACAATACTGGTTTTGCATATAGGTCTGGGTTGAAGTTTTTAGCTATGTGATTATTTTCTATCATATGGGATCAAGCAAAAACTATCCTATCTTCAGCATAACCTACTAAACGTTAGATTATTACGTGATTTAAATAAAATTGACGTATAATTAAAAAAAAAATACCTAAGCAGCTGATTATTTGCCAGAATGAAATATCAAAAACATTTTGCATCAGTTCTCTACTTTGCACAACGAATACTGCAAAACAAAACTATCTTCATTTAACTTTATGTAGGAATAGTTGCATCATACATTTCTATAATTAGCCTAACAGTCTGTATAATGATAGGCTGGACTTTACCCAGTATTGTGGTTGGTTCCACGTCGGTTTTGTATAACTGTATAATGCCAACATTGTGGAAGCCAGCTGTACAGAAACGAGTTGGCAATAGTGATGCGCGATGTGTTACATCATATCGATTTTATACATCGATTATAAATGCATGCGTATTGTTTTGAATTGCTTTTAGTTGAGTCATTATTGTTATTAGTATTGTATTTAATTTCTTCTTTATCTGCACTTTAATCTACAATATCTTTTGGAGAAATCAAGATAAGTAGATGTTTAAATTTTCAATGACTCTACGTTATGTTTATACACATTATACCTTAAAATACATTTACATTATACCTATATATATTTTACTAAAAAGATTTTGGGAAAAAATAAATCAATTGTTATCAAGACGAGTCAAGATTAATTCAGATTTAGTTCTTTATCAATTAAACGTATTGGCTTGATTTTGCCCCAGATTTAATGTATCTTATGTTGCTATTGTATAGACACTTTAACGTTTTTAAGATTGAGTTATCGTATATATCGATACTACTGTTTAAGAACGTATGTGCAGCACTATTTTACACGTTTTTTAGCTCAATAACACGTCAATGAGGATGATCGTGTAAGTATGTCTATACACGTACCTATGTATTGTATGTAAACATATAGGTATATAAACCACATTTTTGCAATGTTATTAAATGTTGTGAAAGTTTAAGATCCATGTGTGGTTATTGATATGGGATTTACTTGTGTGTGTTAAAGACTTGATAGCAAATCTCATGACCTACAAATGTTAAACGAATTGGATGGATAAGATGATACAAATGATAGAAGAGTTGAAATCAGTTTTAATACTGTGAAAACTAGCTGAACCTAATCTACGCCCATTTTGCCTCACAGCTGGGCAAATATCTCCATCTTTTTTTAATGCAGTATTGTCAAGTGCTACGAAAGGCCAGTCTATTTTGTAAAAGCTAAATCGTCTTCTGCGTAGCTTATTCCCAAGCTATTTTGGGGTCGGCTTCCAGTCTTACCAGATTCAGCTGAATACCGTATTTTACATACAGCGACTGCCCATCTGTTTTAGATGAATAATAAAGTAAACATGATGACTAATTTAATGTTTAGTTCCTCCTCTATACAAAAAGGTCTCTGACCTTTACAGGGACAGTTAACGCCGGTGTTATTATATATTTGTCAGGTTAAACAATGTTCAGTAGACCGTAACAATAATTTTGTATATAGTATTGTGAACAATTTCCTTATTTTCTGCTTGGTAACAAAACGATTAGAAGCGCTATTCTCTCAATACGTCAAACGCAAAGCTTGACGATTTTTAACGTAAAAGCCATGTCAAAACTCGTCAAAACATGACTCTGATACTGAAGCTACGTTCAAAGAATTTAGATACAACTTTAGTAACTATAGCATAATGTATATAGGGAATCTTTAATAATATGGCAAATTCGCTGCTAAAATTTACTTACGAAGAAGCTGTGCCAATGTTTCGTCCTCAAATAGAGTACTATTTAACTTATTTACTCTTCTCTGATATGACTTTAATGGAAATATTAAAAAAGGCACGTGCTAATGTAGACATTAGGGTGACAATCCTTATCAGAATGAAAATTCTGATAGTGCAATCACGACCTAATGCACCTCAAAATTAAATTCAAAATCCTCATTTTATTATGCTTGCAGATATAAAAACTAACATAGATAAGGAGTCACTAAGTGTTATGAAGCATGATGAAATAGGTGAAACTATTGCTGACAGAACACATTATATTGTTGTTAATGAAAACATCAATTATGCGGTACTTAGGATATCAGTGCTTATCAAAGTGAGTACTGTTGCTATGCAAAACCAAACTAAAGGTATGAACAAATGAACCAGAATTATCAGTGTTTGTAAACATGGTAGATTACGAGCAGTAATTGAACGGTTTAAGTTCGTTTTGAAAGGAAATAAGATTGTAAGCAGTTGAAAGAACTGAAAGAGTAATTAAACTTTTTGGTCTGTCTCCCGATATGTCTTTAGCCATAGTTATGGTAATAACAAAAACTAATATTATGTTAACAATAAGTATATCTTAGTATATTATAGAAACAGAGAAGAAAAACAGAGGACCTGCTTTATAACTATTACCCAATGTGGGACCAGAAGGAATGGAAATTGACCTAGTTGAAACCTCAATGAAATGCTATCTTTTAAAATCAAAACAAGAACTTGACTTACAAACGTAACTTTAAAGAATTTTATGAAATTTGTACCTAATCTGTTTGGCCTACTGACCTAGATAAGTATTTTAAAGTAGAGCAAATAATTGGAATTGTGTAAACAAAAAAAAAAAATAGTCATCGATGTGCTTAAGCCATATATGTATAAATAATTGTCTACTTCGTAGCCGTTCCCCAAACAAAGTTGGGTCCGATTCCGGTCTTCTGATTCTGATGAATACCGGTTTTTGACATGGAGTGTCTGCCCCATTGTGGTGTATGATTATTGCCCAATATGCTAAGATAAGATTTTTTTTTAAATAAAGATTCTATTCTTGAAATAAGTTCAGCTTTCTGGATTACTAAAACGATGTTGACTTCCTAATGATCATGTCCAACGAAACCGCCGAAAATCTAGTAATGTGTCATCAATTTGATCTCACATTCCATTTATCGGAGCCGGCCAATTTGTATCGATAAACTTCTATGTATTTAATATGTAGAGCACTTAATAGTGACTCAATTCACTCAATACTCAATCAAGGGCAGTACATAATATCATATTAAATTTATCTAGTTCTTTCACCTCAAATGTAGTGCTATGCAGATAAGAATGGGTGACATTTATCTCTATATTTTTACTTGTAAATCATTATTCTTTAGTAACCGACGGGTTAATAAATGTAAATATTTTTGCATATTAATGATTTATGCATTTTATTATCTGAGACTTCTTCTTCTTAATGCCCTTTTCCCAATTTATTTGGAGTCCGTGCACCATGTCTTCTCCATATCATATTTTATTTTTTTTTGGTTGTGATCTTTGCAGTTAGCCTGAGCGCAGGCTTTGACTGCTTCACCGGACTTTTGGCGAGGACCTTTAGGTCTCCAGCCAGAACCCATGTCATACACATACTGTCAATCACTGATTTTTCTTACAAAAAATCATTGAGTCAATAAAAAAATACATTTTGGAATCTAAAATGGCGGACATTATTTCCTACTCTTATCTTTACTGCATTAAGTACTATCTAATTATCTAACTATCAGTATTTTTATTACGCACAATTTACTCCACCCTACACACAAAACAAAACCCTATTGCCCTGACACAGGGTTTATTTCCGTAAATCTTTATTAAGAGATAAGATAGTAGGTGTGTCGTTCATAGTACAAAGTTGACATTCTCAATTTAGTGTAAATGATTCATTACGGATACATTTTATGCTATTTTTAGAGGATAATGAAAACAATTAGAGCCTTTTATCATATTGATAATAATCAGGTGCTATGTGATGCAATTTGTTTGTTTTATGAAATATGTTTCGCTAATTAAATAGACGTCGGTTTTCTTAAGACTTTGTATAAATACAAAGACACCTCAATAAGAGGTGTAAGTTCTGAATACTCTTTGTTTGACCTAGTTTTATTATTATGTTTATTCTTCTACGCAGCGTGTCGAATAACGGTAAAGCCAAAAATGTATTCTAACACCATACATTTTTCATGTTTCTGGCAATAGGCAAAATATTATAAGTAATGATTTTGTAAGCAGTGTCATTTTTACACATATATAATAGTAACCATTTTTTTCACAGTACTTAATTTAAACATTGGTTTTATCGCGCATACAAATAATATACATATAAGCTGAACCAACGCATTTCCACTCAACCATTTCTATCTAATCTCACTAATCAAAAAATATAAGACGGGTCTAATCAATAAGCTACTTCTATTTAAAACATAATACCTGTATAAAATTTATATGTAACGAATAATCTATCGAGCAATATACTGCAAAAAGTTATGACTAAACACATTCTTAAGTCTGCAACCTTATCTAAAATCAACTCAGGTGTTGATAAGCCTAATTAAATATTAAATATAAAAAGTTGAAAAAACGTACTTTATTGAAAGTTATCATGAGGAAAACTGTAATCTTTGTTACGATTAAGAATGGCTATTGTTATCAGAGTCAAAACAATTGACACATGGCCAGATGTTCGTTACATTTCTCAGCAAAGTTCAATGATTCGGAGCTCATTTGTTTTGCGCCCTATGTATGTTTTGAAACCAGTTCTAACCAGTTCCAGGAGTTAACGATGAAATTATATAGACGGATATAATTGTCTCCGTAACTTAATAGATATTTGAACAAATTTTAACGTCAATCAACTGCAATAATTGTTGCTATTCTCTCACAGATTAACAGGAGGTTTTTTTTCTTTCTTTCAACCTGTAAATGGAAACTCAACTAATTATAGCTATAGCTTAAAATCAGAAGAAGCATCTCGTGATAAAACTACGGTTCTCTAAAAGAATTACATGATAATGAATTGTTAAATTTAAGTATCCTGAAAAAAAATCTACGTTTTAAAATCAAAATAAAACCTCAGAATTCTCGGGAAACGGTCGAAACCTTCACATATATGTACATTATTTGAGTAATATTTAAATATTCCCTGAATAACATTTTCCTCCTGATATACTATTGACCCCATTCTCTGGTAACAAATACAATTGATCTTGAATTTAAATGTTTCGACCTAAATCCTATTTTAAAATTGTTTTTTTTTGTCACACACAAAAGATTGTGTAATTTTCTGGAAAATAGATTGTTTTGAGTACTTTTGAGAAGGAAAAACGTGTAACACAATCAAATCATGGCATTTTAGTACGATCAATCTTTTGATTTTTAATCTGTCAATTGTCTGACTCAGTTGGTACTGAGAAGATTTATGAGTCGGCTGACTAAGAACACTTGTAGATATAGATTAGATTTTAAGATTCTGTATACGTCCCTAATGTACCTACTACAGATCATCTGTGTCCGGAATAACGAATTTATGCGATCTGTGACGTAATATTATGCGGCCATATAAAGACTTATTATAGAGTAAGGATAATTATTTTAATTTTGTAGTTAAAGAATAAAATATTATAAAAGAAAAAAGGTTATAAAATCTTTCGTACAAAAATAGTAACATATGAAATTCAACTGTCTATAACTCTAATATCATTATTTCAAGTATTTAAATACTAGCTTTACTATATTTGACCATTACATTATACTGTATTTAAATAAAAACTAACTGACCCGGCAGACTTCGTACTGCCTCAATCGATATATAAACGCCTAAACTTTTGTATTTTATTTTTTTATTTAATTCCGACCATTTCACATTTATTCACCCTTTAAACCTTCTCTGTACTTCCACAAATAATTCAATACCAAAATTAGCCAAATCGGTCCAGCCGTTCTCGAGTTTTAACGAGACTAACGAACAGCAATTCATTTTTATATACATACTTATAAGATATTTATAAACAGTACGGTATGTTATTATCATTTTAATGTAAAATCATATCAATTTTAACATTGTATCACTTTAAAATATTGCTCAATATATTGTAATACAAATAAATAAATCAAAAACAATATACGGTAGCGGTTCTCATAACGTTTCCTTATAGAATTGTTATCCTTCCTCTACATAGAACCTCTACGCTTGATTAAAAATGCATACAGGCTAACTTACTTTGTTGCTTAACATTTAAATCGAAAATAAATAACTTTTTGAGACTTATTGTTCAAAAAAATATATATTCGGCTTGGTTTAGGAAAAAATTATATTACTTATAATATATTACAGTACAGATTGAATCTAATTTTAATCAATCTTGGACTGATATTTTAAATCAAGTCATTGCTTGCGAAAATATGTACGAGGCTAGAAATAAATGCAGAGTAGTTTCAAAATACAATGAATTGAAAATACAAGTATTATATAGGCATAATTTAGCACATGAGTTTCCTAACAAAAAATCCCATATTTAGCAAACAATAATGAACATCGATTGCTTACCTTGCTAATATTTTCCCAACAGAAAAACCCAACATTTAACAGTAAAAGGTGAACGGGCGTGAAACCTTGAGGATAAAGTTACTATCTAATGAGAAAGATTGTAAGGCAATAAGTCAATGCCAATATTTCATCCAAACATATTGGGATGTTGGGTCAAACAATGTGAGCAGTATTTACCAAAGTTAGACCTGTATAACGATCATCTGGGCCATTTGGCCAATATTTGCGCAGAGAGCAGAGCCAACTACTCTATAAAAAAGGTAACATTATACAAACAAACTTTCAAGTTATTCCTTTGCTTTCAGTCTAATCTAGAGGAACAGAATTCCGAGGTTTTTTTAAGGTATAAACGGTAAATGTGGAACTTAAAATCGGGATCAACTAATGTTCTTGAAGAAAAACAAATCCATATTCCCAAAGGTTGGCCCAACACTTCGGCATAATTGTCGATTGGTCATTGTAGATAAGAATAGTATGGACCAAGTCCGGAGCCAGGATTATTGCAAATAAATACGGATTTTACTGATAACATTATCTCCAATTAAAGCTACAACTACTAGGAATCTCCATTACTAAATATTGTACTTATAAACCGGCTGATAAGATATATGCTCGTGTTTTTACCTGTCTCGGCGTGAACTCTGAATCATTCGATTTGTTTGGATTCAACTTATTATCAGATTATTATATCAGCAATAATCAGCTTGTAACTGTTCTACTGAAGGCTTAGGTTCAAATTTTAGTGTAGATAGGTATTTTTTTTTAGCCTATGAATGTCGCACTGCTGGGCACAGGGATTTTCTCATCTCCGGGGGTTCACGACGCTTGCTCATATGAAATATACCCAATCATTTGTTTTGATAAAAATGTGTTTATGTCGTATTATCGTATATTATAATTTTTGTATGAACATCAAGTTCGCTCTTTACGCCTGATTTAGAAAATAAACATACATAGTTAGCTAGTTTTGACGGCCTGTTGGTCTAGTGGTTAGTGACCCGGATTGCTATACCGGAGGTCGTGGGTTCGATTCCCACCCAGGACAAATGTTTGTGTGATGAGCACGATCATTTGTTCTGTGTCTGGGTGTAATTTATCTATAATATGTATGAATCTCATCAGGAATCTCATCTCATCAGGATGTATTTAGAAATATATAAGTATGTTTATCAGTTGTCTGGTTACCATAACACAAACTCTGCTTAGCTTGGGATCAGATAACCGTGTGTGAGTTGTCCCGGAATATTATTATTAATATAATTATTTTAAATATTAACATTATACACAGCATAGCATTTTATAATGTATTCGTTGAAATACTAAAAACATGTGACCTTAAACTCTTTCCAATTACATGAGTATTTTACCTCGAATTATCAGTTATTGGATATTTTACTACTGAATTATGACAAGGCCATATTTTTATGACTTCTCTGAAATATAATATACAAACCTATTAGATCCATACAATGATATTATAAACTATTGGTATTTAATCAAACGATACTGGGAAAATGTTCTGTAATGTAATAATTAGGTAAATTCTACACGGTAATAATTAGTTGAAAATCATTACAAAGTAAAATGTGTTGTAAAGGTCAGATAGACAGTCGCTCTATGTAGACTACAGGTATCCGGTGAAACTATCTATACTATATATAGGAGGTAAGTATATTGAGATATATCTCAATCCAGTGAAACTGAAAGCCAACCGCAATATTAGGTATGGGAAAGGGTACTCAAACAAGTTTATTGACGAAAGTAAACAGTAGATATTAATCACTTGTAACTAACAGTGCTTTTTATTTAGAGCTTAGGACTATTTTCTAAATATTTATTAATGACGAGGTGCACCGTCCCTACACAGTTGTTCTATTTTGCAACAATGGTACACCATAATCAAAAACTATACCTCATAAAAAATACTAATTGAATCTATGTCCATCAGCAATCACTTCTTTAAACCTAGTAAACTAATAAGAGTACACAAAAAATACTAAATAACTTTAACCATTAAGAAGTCTGTATTTTTTTTAAACAATGGCAATGGTTTCTGTTGTTGTATATGTACTAGAAGAGTATATTTCAGATGCAATAATAACTGAAATCCAGACATGCAAATTCATGTTTAAAAGATTACATACTTTCATTAAACATCTGAGTCAAACCGTTCCACAAGATATATTATATTACTATGGTAAATTTTTACAAGTATTTCTCGAAACCCTAGCGATTAGCGATCAGTGACCTTGACATGTTTCCGGCACGCGCTAATCGATGAAGGTCGAAAGTCGCGCCTGCCAGCTTATCGAGTCAATGACCACTGCGCTAAGTCGCAGTGTGTTGATACGGATTTGTATAATCTGTGTTTATGCATTTTGTAAGATATAATAAAGCATGTTTCATTTACTATGTTTGATCTAGTTTTTATGTTTTTTAAATGTGATGTGGATGACCGTAGAAGTCGAGCCAGCCAGGTATAAAAAGAAATTCGCTGTAAAGTTAACGTCTGCTGTAGTTACCTATTACGTTTTCTGTGATGTAGCTAAATAACAATGAAAATAACAGCCAGCATTAGAACTGCACTAAATAATTGATTGAACATAAATGGCAAAAAATCGACATAAATCCATACCTACTTATAATAAATCTGTAGAAAGGTCAATTCTGTACATTAAATATACTTTCAAAATAACTATCAGGGGGTGATTAGTGATCGATACTGATGCCAAAAATGCAATCAGTAAAATTTTTGTCTGTCTGTCTGTCTGTCTATATGTTCCTTATAGAAACAAAAACTACTCGACGGATTTTAACGAAACTTGGTACAATTATTCTTTATACTCCTGGGCAGGTTATAGTATACTTTTCATCACGCTACAATCAATAGGAGCAGAGCAGTGAAGGGAAATGTTGGGAAAACGGGAGAAGTTACTCAATTTTTTAAGCTTCCGTCGCGTCTTAATGGTTAAAGACTCATTGATAAGCTTCGTCATCCACGCGAACGAAGTTGCAGGCACAGCTAGTAAAGAATAAAACTAGTAGATCGATTTTGATAAAATTTATATAAAAAATGTATGGGACCACCTCTGAGGAGGATGGTAATTTATCTATGAAATCATCAATTTACCATTCCCGTAGATATGGCGTAACGAACATACAAAGAAAATAAAATACACATATACGGTTAAGTAACTGACCACGATCACTCTGCTAAAACCAGAAGAACTCTACAAACAAAGGTCAAGAGAATTAAGATAATTATGTTATTTACCGATAATTTTTACGGATTATTATTTACTAAAGAAATAGTAAAGTAAAATAAATATCGTAACAGTATCGAATATAAAATATAATATAATATGAATGAATAAAAATGGCGCTAAGTCAAAGGTCAAATTTTGTTTATTTACTCATATTGTTTTCAACTATCTGAGGTTTTTCCTAATTGTGCCAGAAATAGATAAGCTTCTTATTCCAAATATTTATTACGTTGTTAAAACGTTTTTATAGATCGTTGTCTAAAACTGTAAATAGAAATAGATTGGATATAGAAATCGTAAGTGACAAACGCCATTTTATAAGAGTTCATCATCATCATATCAGCTCTTAATCACCCACTGTTGGGTATAGGCCTCCCCTTTTTTCTGCCAGTGCTGTCTGTTTCGCGCGTCCCTCACCCAGGTGGTTCCCATCCGGGTTGACGACATAGCCAGGGGCCTATTTCGTCAACCCAACGTGAGAGTTATTCTCGTAAGATTTAGTTATCGCTTTATTCAAAATAACGTTAGTATCCTTCATTTGTTATCAGGTACATTATGTATATATCTAGATTTAAATTAAAGGATTTGTTGGAAATTGCATCAGAAAATTGTATTAACAGTAAGTCTTACGTATGAAGAACGTAACAAGATTATTGTATTGCGTACTTCTGTTGTAGATAGCTTTAAATACTCCTTTAAGTACTTAATCGTGTTAGTGTTCTATATTGCACTATGCTATAGGTATAATATGTAGTTGATTCTAGAAGTTAATAGATAGAATTCGTCTTCATAAACAACGTTTTAGTCTAAAACAGTTTGTTATTGTAACGTGGTATTTGCCGAAAATTAAAAAAAAACAAATGCGATGTGTTCTTCTTCTTTTTTGAATTTTCGGCAAATTCCACTTTATAGGTCTGGGCTTTGCCAATATCATGGTAAATTCACATAATGGCCTACTAATTAGTGGTTGCGTTTGTTTTGACGACAGCTAAAAACAAATGAGTTGGGTTTTTCGCTTGTTTATCGTAGGTTATAAATAGAAAAATAAATAACTTTGCAACGGTAATTTAGTCGGGTTTATTTTCGTATTGATGACTAAAATACCATATAGGTTAAATATTTACAAACTATAAATGCAGTTATAATAAAGATATGATAATGTTGCATGACTAATATCAAGTGGCAACAGTTTCTGCGAATTTCCTCTTTTAATTTTAATTTGTGTATATTTCTAAATACTTTTTTTCATATTTTATGTCAAAATTCCTGTTTTACGGCTATAGGGTATTTTTAAATATGTCCAGTACCTATTAAAAAAAAGTTCATTACACATGCACTGAATTTGAATACAAAATCCAGGATTCTAATTACATTTTAACCTTCAACTTTCAATTATGTAACACTCTATTTTTAAACTCCTTTTTCAGATAATCCAAGAAACGAAACATTCAGCCTTAAACGTCATCTGGATTTGACGTTCTTCCCACAGATAATAAATCTACTTTCTATAAGTGTGAAGGGTTCTGCAAAGTAGGGTTTGTAAGAGTTATGCAATTTTTTATAACTTATTGAATTTATATTAGAAGCCTTAATTGCGACTATGACGTCTGTTCCTTAAATATATTTCTTTGGTTTTCATTAGTTAGATGTTTTGGAAATTATTTACTTATACAACAATCATGACGTGCTTGTTAAGTACTAAGTAGCTACGCTCCTTCTTTGGAAAAATACATTTTAAGCACTTTCTAAGTATACATTACGTTTTTTGTGTTTTGTTGTAGGAATTGGATGCCATTATTTAGATGCATATGGCCAGTAGCAACTTCTATTGATCGCGTAACGTCCTTGATATGTGTAAAGTTGACTCACAAAGCTTAACAATAATTAGGTACTACACGTCGTTCCTACATATTCTTCAAAGAGCCATTTTTTAGATGTTAGTTTTCTCCAAATATCTATATTCTCAGTGAGCGTCCTGACATTTTCTTTTTCTTTATATGTGTTTTTTACATGGTTTACATTCTACTTTCGTTTTACTTCTCCTTCGTATTCAGGTCATAACATATTATTGTTATTTGCCTTTCAAGGATCAAATAATATAAAGTTACATTGTTTTATTTGTAGTATGAAGGATAAATACGCAAACAACAAAAAACACGACACAAACTCGAAAACAAGACAATACAGTTATTGTGAAATAGATAACAAGCTAAAAATAAACGACCTCGTTATTAGTAGTCCCACTGAAACACATAGACATTATTGCAAAAAGGTTTCCATATAACACAGAAAAAAAAAACATCGCATTTGTTTTTGGAATTTACGCGCCAATTTCCCGATAGTGATAACCTTACTTTTGCGGAATGAATAAAGTAAACACAATTAACAATGTTTGTGTAAGTAAATGAATTACTACAGACTACAGTTAACGATTTATGTGTCGTAAATATTCTGTCTTCAAGTAAATACTAGGGTATAAGATAAGGAATCATAATGAACACATGTGGTGGCCCTGTGACATTATACTTGAGATTGTAAAACGATCAGAGACAAAGGTCAACGTTCTCACGTGTTGACACATGACTAGCATTTTCTGTGCGTTTCATATTAACCTAAATAACTTCATGTAACAGGTCAATTCTTAGCTGCGTTTTAATTAGAGAGTTAATGTAATTTATGTGGCATGACGGTTAGAATTGTTGTACAAACGTTGATTTATTGCTGAATCGACAAAAGGGTCATGTAGGTTAGCAGGTTGAAATATGATGGATAATATAGAGACTGGATTATATTAATTCGCTAAAACACTAGACAAACATCCGCGTCTAGACATATTTGCGACAGACTATTTATCATCCCATTTAATAGTTTTTTTTTTAATTAGAGGATTTTTTGATTTTTAAAGAATTTCATAAAGATCTCTATTCAAGTTTGAAGTTATTAATTCTCTCATTGTAACCGGGTTTCAGAAGTGAGGTATAAATTACCACACAGTTACAAAAAGTACCACGTGGTGAAATCGTTTAAAGGAGTAACGAACGCTAAGTCGACGAACGACACACGGGACATAAAGGGGTAATATCCTTAATTTCAAGACAGAACGAGTTCAAAAACATCTCAATTATTAACTTAATCTATCTCTGTTAGGAAAATTTTAACGTAAATACAAACATGCAAAAACAAAACGAATTAAAAAATCGTTATTTATGATGTTTACATTTCTACGATATGTTGTTCTTTTGATAAAATAAACGTGCAAAAGTATCAAATCTAATCTTAATAAGCCCACAATAATGCTAAAGTAATTATTTTAATAATCAGACGGCACTGTTCACGAGCATGGCCATAAAAATTGACATGTCATTGGCGCCATTTTAAGTGATAAAATGAGGTATTGACAAAAGAGTCTCGTGCTCTTTAATTCTTTATTTAAAAAAAAAGAAAATTGAATAAAGTTCATGTGGAACTGGCCATTCTTCTGATGACGTTCAAAGTTTTAATGCCATGCATGCGAATTCTTTTTTTGGATTGTGTTCTTCGTTCCTTTTATTAATTAATCTGTGAGATTCAATTCCTTTTAAAGGTCACATGCCTTTAAAATTACCAATTTATTATTAAACTTGAGTAAATAAATGCTCTATCTCGTTAAAACAATAAAGTCTTTATATGAATATTTAAATTATGAACCTGAAAGTCCGATCATCAGTCTTGGTCTTATCTTTAGCTAGAACAATTATAATGCGAATCTAGGATAGATATGTAGGCGCTTCGCTATTTCTAGTGTTAAGAAACGTGAAAAGGAACTGCTAAAACATGACAAGCGGGTTGACGTTTCTTGACACTGACGCAACTCCGGGCTCTTTTGCTCGCGGCCGTCGGATGAAGAGGAATCTGGTGGCTCCGCATTGAAGCAAAACGTGTTCGGTGGAGTGTCGCTGTTCTTAATTCTCCTCGCCCACCTACCCACGATAGCTCGGCAATCGCAATGAACGATGATGATAACCAAGTTTCTACAGATATAAATCAAAACTTTGCAGTACCTAGTTGAAAATAATTAAAATCTAATAGATTAATATATGATAAAGGAATCGATTAATTCATAATCGTCTCTTCTTTCTTGTCATGCTTTTGATAATAAAATCGATATAAATCTATTTTACGGCTAAACGATAGGATAAGTTTACCTATGTACCTACTATAAATAATTCCTGATATGATTACTTTATCACCTATTCAAATCTTATATTTTAATGGTTATTACTGCATAGATGTAATCATTATAATCTACAACTTAAATATTTTAACGATAATTCACGAAGTTGAAAACAGGTCATACTTGCGTCAAAGATTCATGTAACCAAGTAACCTTTAATAACTAAAAAAAAGTCATGAAACTTTATTGCAAACTGTAAATATTGTTTTTTCGTCATAAGGAAAATTCCTATTCAAAATTTGAGGTAAATATTTTGGAAACACCTAAAGCGCGTAAGTTTTTAATACATCCATCATTACTTAACGACTTACCAAATTGCCGACGCAAGGAAATAAATGTCTGAACTAATTTAAAATAAATTAACCAGTTTAGAGAAGTGACGTCGTTTGCAAGCCCAGCTTTTCGTACGTCATGAAGCCAAACCGCTATTTGCTGAAATAAATTGTTAATAAATTATGTTTCTACGTACGTAACTTCGTAAATAAAAGGATAAGTGGTATTGTTCTGCAAAAACATATCAATGAAGATTGACATCTGCGTCGTGAAGAAACAAAAGACATAAGAATTTTCGTTCCCACTGCGTATGTTTTTGAAAACACTCGAAAGAATAAGATGAATTACTTTGATGTATAAGTATTTATAGAATAGAAGCCCTGAGAATGAGCCCTAAATATTTTTAGCCGACCGATAAAATTATCTGGCTTATGAAAATTATATTACCAACCCAATAGTTCTTATCACACGACAGTTACCGTTATAGAGCACGATAAGATAACTAACGAGATAATTTTAGTTAGCAAAAACTAATGATAATAATTAGCTAATGTTCTAGCCGGATTTAAATACTCTTTGACCGAGAAACCCCGTGAAATTTCAGTATCCGCGAATACTAAATTGCACGAAACAATCGCAATCGCATTTCCTCCGACGAATAAAACCCAAGCTGCTCTGGGAATTCCAAACGCTACGGATAAAACGCTCGCACACAAACATCCCATAGCCATTTTATATTAAACGCTGTGGAATCTTTGGTATCAGTGAAAACCCCCCGATGTCGTTCATGTTCCACACACTGCGGGCGGCGAGGTAGCTCTCAAACTCTGGGTTTTATCGTGAACGCGTTGCGACTCGCCACCTCAGGTTTACACTAAAGTATTATACAACACACATACTCACTTTGTATAAACACACGCGTGTACAGACGACTCTACCAACACAATATACACACACTAAGAAAAATACTACAGAATTTCGAAGAATCTCCGTCGATTCTGGCCCAATGCTGCACGCACACTGACAGAGGCAGCGCGCATGCGTGGTAACCTCTATAAAGAGGGGCGCGACGTCATTATCGCCACATTCTGCTCAGAGTACTCAAAGTGATACTACGCAAGTTTAACCAATAAAGTTGTGAAATAATTGTGACATAAACTTCGATAAGTTGAACGTTCTGTGTCTATTACTTGGATTGCATAATAAGGATTTTGGTGGACCGTGTAAAGTGTTGGTGACAATTTCCGTGAAGGACAACCCAGTGTTTAAAATTTGTGACAAATTAGAACTGAAAAGCATCAATCTGTCCAACAAAATGTACAAGGATTCAGTTGTTCCCGTAAAAGCTGAGAGTTTCAGTGGCATGGCTGCTAAAAGGTGTGTATTTGTTTTAAATAATATTGTGTAATTTCAAGAATTTTAATAATTCTCCTAATTAAAACTGTTTTTAAGGTTGACTTGAAACGCCCCTAAGTTAACCATTACATTAAGTCCCATTTCCTCAAATTTATAGATCTCAAATAATTTTCAAGAACAGAATAATTTCTAAAATAAATTCTGACTCTTTCTGTAAGCTCTAAAATAATAATCTTCCATCCAGGTTTCGAATAGAAGTTTAGCCAAAATTTAAGATCTAAAAGAATTTTATCTAATAACCAAATTTCTTTACAGCCCAATAAGTCAATGCATCAAGACGGTGCTGCGACGTGCCTGTGTGGAGAAGAGGCTGACCATCGGCCTACTTCCCGCCATCCAGTACTTGTCCCAGTCTAACAACCGCGCGCTCTTCTGTCTTACGGCAGAGGCGCCCCCTGGTGACAGTGCCACCCACATGCAAGAAGTGCTTCTCCAAGCCTTCTGCGATGAAAATGACATCTACGTTATTAAGGTAGGTTTTGTAACGGTACTCTCAACTTGTTTCGGAAATATTGCGTAAATGTTGTGCAATACGCTACCCTTAATGTTTTTTGCTCGGTTTTCCTTATAGCATTTTCAGTTTTAATTGCTTTAAACATTACTTTGAAGATTTAAATTCATTATGTAATGAACATTAATTTGCGTTAAGAATAATAAGAATTTGAGTTTAGAACTTTCGTAATTATTGATCTTTTTTGATTAAGCAGTTTACACAATCACTATTTGCTGAGATTTAAGAATGGTATTCATTATGTATTTCCTTTGCCCACAGGTCGATTCAGAGGCGAAATTAAGAAACATGCTCGGCTGCCGAACTTCAACAATGGACTTCAGCTGTGTTCTCATGCACTACCCGTATACAGACCCATTTAGTGACTCTCAAGAATTTGACTTTTCATCTCTATCGGACGCAGAGAGAGACCTCATCGAACACTGCGAGATGAATTGGGGATACACACAAACCCCGGTTATTAAGTTGCCGGAGAAGTGAAACCCCCGAAGACTTGGAATCATGTATTTGAGAAAAAAAAAATATGACCATAAGGGTCCTTTTGCCGTGTCGGCCATTTTAAGAGCGGCTTCGGCGTTTAGCGCCATCTTTTGTCTAATAGCTACAGTTGCATCCGCTAGAGGATTTTCTATTGTATCTATAATACGTTTACCTTGTGATTTTACTGTTGTTAATTCGAGTTATAACTTGTATTGTACAGCCTGAAAAGTAATTTCTAGTAGAATTATAGATACTTATATGTAAGCGACTGACTTGGGCAAATCTGCCAAAAATGTACAAGAGACGATCTCTTTGTAAATTGTATAGTGTTGATAACCGCCATTTTGGCTTGATCTAGATACTACTTGCAAGAAGTGTGTAAAAGTCTACTTAAGATGTATGTGAAGAGTTCGAGAGGAGATATTGTTGGATTTTATACTTTTGTAAATGTGAATATTATAAAGTGAACATTTATTAGAATAAATATCTTGTTATAATGAAATTTTGACTTATTATTGATGACAAACCTATCCCACAGTTTACAAAAACCATCCATTTATTCGAAAAATAAAATGCATAAATCATTGAAAAAATATTATTTCGTAATCAATATCGCATAACATACATAATGCATAGATACAATTATCAAAACAACTGAATCATTACTTATAACTAGGTCTCGTCTAGCTAATATGATACAAGTAATGACATCTGTTATGCAATAGATAAAAAATATAGACAATAATGAGAACAGTAATTAATGATATTTCTTTAACCAGTCGTCGATAACAAACGACACGCCTCTCTCGCCAATCATTATCGTCGGTGCATTAGTATTACCACGAACAACCAATGGCATTATCGACGCATCGATAACTCTTAAGCCAGATATACCGTACACTCTCAATTTGGAATCTACAACAGCTTTTCTGTCCCACTTTGGTCCCATTTTGCAAGTTCCTACGGGATGATAAAGTGTTGAAGTATATGCTCGGGCTAAACAAACGATGTATTCGTCAGTACCCCACACGTAGTCTCGACAAGCTCTTAGAGGTGTTCTAACAAAGTGAGCTCCATTTTCTCTAAATGCTTCTGTATTTTCCAAGCTTAAAAGGAATCTTACTCCTTTCACTAGAGGTATGAGATCCCTAGGATCTTCGAAATAATTGGCATACACGAGTGGCTTACCATGTGGGTTAGCAGGGTTAAGCAACAACTTCCCTCTACTTTTCGGCACCAGACTTATAGTTTTCGGAAGAAGCGCATCGTAGAAAGATGAAGGAAATACTGTGACCTCATCATAGGTTATTGGTTCACGAATGAACTCCTTTAGATTGACTTGATCTACTTGGATTTGTATATCAGGTGCGGGTAAATCAGGTTCTGTCTTGATAAAAGCAATAGAATTGACTGGGCCATTAGCAGCAAGGGGTCCATCTTTCAATTTCATGTATCTGTAGTCAACTATTTCTTGCAACATTTCTTCTTTACTAACCGAGGTAGATGTTTTATTGGTAAGTGCAACTATAATACCGTTAAAAGTTACATGATCTTGTAAGTTCTCACCGACAGCTAAGTCTGATTTTACTGGAATATATAACTTGGACAGATGTTCTTTGGGACCCACACCGGACAACATGAGCAATTTCGGAGAGTTAATACTACCGCCGCTAACAATAACTTCTCTTTTTGCATACGCTGTGTGGACTTTTCCATTTTTTACATATTTTACGCCATATGCAACCTTGTCTTTATTTATGAGTACTTTGAATACCTCTGAATTTACTTTGACGGTTAAATTCTTCCTTTTATACCTGATGGGTTGGATGAATGCGTTATTTGTGGAAACTCTTTCTCCGCCTTGCGACACAGCTTGGGCCTGCATTGTGGTCATTTGATCGCGTGCGTTGAAGTCCCTTATGGGGAGACCTCTCTCATTAAAAGCATTGGTAATCATGATTGAAGGTCGATCCACGTACGGATATCTGGAAACGGACTGCTCACCGTCGACACCGTGGTATTTGCGATTCAAGCCTTCGACATTAAGATTTTTCTCTGATTTTTTGAAGTACGGCAATACCTATATTGTTATAACCATCTTGAATACAGTTTTTTAAATTTATAGAATACTGGGAGCAGTTATTGCATGCAATATATTTAGTACGTAGTATGTGTCAATTTGCTGGTAAATGGGCTTATCTAATTTGATATTAACATGCAACTACTCAGCCATGCAAATTGTTCAACCAATACTCCAACACCATTGCGACTCCTTTCTCCCCAATCATTATGGACGGTGCATTAGTGTTTCCACGAATTACAAATGGCATTATAGATGAATCGATAACTCTCAAGCCAGATACACCGTATACTCGAAGTTTTGGGTCAACCACAGCTTTCCGGTCCCATTTTGGACCCATTTTGCATGTTCCTACGGGATGATAAGTGGTTGAAGTGTATGCTCGAGCTAAACAAACTATGTATTCGTCAGTGCCCCACACGTAGTCTCGACAAGCTCTTAGAGGTGTTCTGACAAAGTGAGCTCCATTTTCTCTAAACGCTTCTGTATTTTCTAAACTTAATAGGAATCTTACTCCTTTCACTATAGGTATAAGGTCTCTAGGATCTTCGAAATAGTTGGCATACACAAGTGGTTTGCCATTCGGGTTGGCTGGGTTAAGTAACAACTTTCCTCTGCTTTTCGGCACCAAATTCATAGTTCTCGGAAGAAGAGCATTATAGAAAGATGTGGGAAATATTGTAATCTCATCATAGATTTCTGGTTCACGAATGTACTCCTTTAAATTGCCTTGATCTACTTGGAATTGTACATCAGGTGCGGGTAAATTAGGGTCTGTTTTGATAAAAGCAATAGAATTGACTGGGCCATTAGCAGCAAGGGGTCCATCTTTCATTTTCATGTGTTTATATTCGTATGTTTCTTGCATCATTTCTTCGTTACTGACCAAAGTAGACGTTTTATTGGATAGCGCTATTATAATACCGTTAAAAGTTACATGATCGTGAAGATTTTCGCCTACAGCTAAGTCTGACTTTACCGAAATATGTAACTTGGACAGATGTTTTTTCGGACCTACACCTGACAACATGAGCAATTTCGGAGAGTTAATACTACCGCCGCTAACAATTACTTCTCTTTTTGCATACGCTGTGTGGACTGTTCCATCTTTTACATATTTCACGCCGTATGCGACCTTATTTTTATTGATAAGGACTTTGAAAACTTCCGAATTTACTTTGACGGTCAAATTCTTCCTTTTATACCTGATGGGTTGGATGAATGCATTATTTGTGGAAACTCTTTCTCCGTCTTGAGATATAGCTTGGGCCTGCATTGTAGTCATTTGATAGCGTGCATTATAGTCCCCTATGGGAAGACCTCTTTCATTAAACGCATTGGTCATCATGATTGAAGGACGATCGATGTACGGATATCTGGAAACGGACTGTTCACCGTCGACACCGTGGTATTTGCGATTTAAGCCTTCCACATTAAGATTTTTCTCGGATTTTTTGAAGTACGGCAAAACCTGTATTTTTATAACCATCTTGAATACATTTTCTTAAATGCATAGAATACTGGGAGCAGTTTTACATGCAATAGTAATTATAAAGTTAGAATATATGATCCTTAAATGTAGTATGTGTGCCAATTTGCTGGTAAATGGGATAACTTAATTACAAATTAAGGTGCAACTACTCAGCCATGTAAATTGTTCAACCAATACTCCAACACCATTGCAACTCCTTTCTCTCCAATCATCATGGACGGTGCATTTGTGTTTCCACGAATTACAAATGGCATTATAGATGAGTCGATGACTCTCAAGCCAGACACACCATGTACTCGTAATTTAGGGTCTACCACAGCTTTCGGGTCCCAATTGGGTCCCATTTTGCATGTTCCCACTTGATGGTGGGTTGCCGAAGTATATGATCTAGTTAAACAGTAGAAATATTCATCAGTGCCCCAAGTGTAGTTCTTGCAGGCTTTAAGTGGTGTTCTATCATAACGTGCTCCGTTTGATCTGAATGCTTCCGTATTCTCCAGACTTATAGCAAACTTAACCGCCTTTATAACAGGAATAGCATCTGTTGGGTCATCCAAATAATTAGCATATAGTAGTGGCTCACCGAAAGGGTTGGCTGGGTTAAGCAACAGCTTCCCTCTACTCTTCGGTACTAAATTCATAGCTCTTACAAGTAATGTGTCGTAGAAAGGTGTGGGGAATATTACCAGCTCATCAGCGATTTCTGGTTCACGAATGTAGTCATCTAGGTAAAGATGACCTATTTGAAACTGTACATCAGGCGCAGGAAGATCGGGCTCTGTTTTGATAAAAGCAATGTTATTCGCGGGGCCATCAGCTGATAAGGGACCACGTTTCACTTTAATTTTTTTATAACATTTTATTTCTTGTAAAATCTTGTCCTGTTCAATGAGAGTCGCAGTTTTATTAGGAAGAGCGACGATTAGACCATTAAATGTCAGATGATCATGTAAATTTTCTCCTACAGGTAAATCTTGTTTCACTGTTATATTTAAACTCGACAGATGTTCTTTTGGCCCTATACCTGATAACATTAATAATTTAGGAGAGTTTATAGTGCCTCCGCTAACAATGACTTCTTTTTTCGCATAAGAAGTTCGGACTTTTCCATCTTTCAGATACTTTACGCCATAAGCGACCTTATCGTCGTTAATAAGTATTTCAAATGCTTCTGCTTTTACTTTGACAGTTAAGTTTTTCCTTTTGTATCTGATTGGTTGGATGAACGCTTGATTCGTGGACACTCTCTTGCCACCTTTAGAGAACGCTTGTGATGGCATTGCTCCTACTTGAAAAGGTCCATTATAGTCTAGTATGGGCAGCCCTCCTTCGTGGAATGCCTGAGTCATCATGATATTAGGGCGATCGATGTAAGGGTATCTTGAAACTGGCTGCTCGCCACCAACACCGTGATATTTACAGTTTAACCCCTCAAAATCGAGATTATTTTCGGATCTTTTGAAGTACGGCAGCACCTGTGTACAGAACCCATGCAGTGATGGTTTGATTGTTTTTGCTTATGTATCTACAAGTGCTGTGAGCAAGCAGTGGTGCTGAATGCAACAGACACATTGAGCGAGATTTTGGTGCTTTTTCTAGTGCAAATACACGAAGAGGATAAGAGCGCGTGCAATTAGAGTCATCTGCATATATGTGACGGCGGTCTGCTATATTACTTTTTTTTTTTTTTTTTTACTGCAACCAACTGACCCATATTCTCTATTCTATGAAGGCATACATTGGTATTACTGTCAACTACTTGATGAAGACTATATATTTTTTGTACTTAGATACATTTTGTTTACTACTTTTCGTCTCTTTGTTAGGTGTTTTGCAGCAGATTGTTTGGTAATGTGTCGAAGAGGTAAATTTAGCGATTAACCTTCCATTTTAGATGTAATTATTTATTAACAATGATCTTATCCTTTTGTTATTTACGTTGGTGTCGCATAACATGTATTTAAATAAGTAATCATGTTTTTTTCTTGCCAGATCCTTAGAAAAGACATTTTGGAACCGCGCACCAAAAGACTTAAATGATTTGAAAGTGCCTGAAAAGACCTACTTGAAATAAAAATATTTTGACCTTAAAATACTTGCTATGAGGGATATTTTTTTCTTGATTACAGCTAATAAAATTTCTGTAAAGCGAGTCTGAAAGTTTTAACACGAAATAGTACCCAGTTATACCTAAACAAATATCTAAAACAAGGAATAACATACATACTAAGGATTGGAATAAGTGTATATATTGTTTTGTGTGTTTATTTTGTACTAAATAATAACATTGCAACTATTTAACCATGCGACTTATTCAACCAATACTCCAACACCATTGCAACTCCTTTCTCTCCAATCATCATGGACGGTGCATTTGTGTTTCCACGAATTACAAATGGCATTATAGATGAGTCGATGACTCTCAAGCCAGATACACCATGTACTAGTAATTTAGGGTCTACCACAGCTTTCGGGTCCCAATTGGGTCCCATTTTGCATGTTCCCACTTGATGGTGGGTTGCCGAAGTATAGGAACTAGTTAAACAGTAGAAATATTCATCAGTGCCCCAAGTGTAGTTCTTGCAGGCTTTAAGTGGTGTTCTATCATAACGTGCTCCGTTCGATCTGAATGCTTCTGTATTCTCCAGACTAATAGCAAACTTAACCGCCTTTATAACAGGAATAGCATCTGTTGGGTCATCCAAATAATTAGCATATAGTAGTGGCTCACCGAAAGGGTTCGCTGGGTTCAGCAACAGCTTCCCTCTACTCTTCGGTACTAAATTCATAGCTCTTACAAACAACGCGTCATAGAACGGTGTTGGGAATATTGACACCTCATCCCAGATTTCTGGTTCTCGAACGTATTCGTCTAAGTGAGCAAAAGCTATTTGAAACTGTACGTCAGGTGCAGGAAGATCGGGCTCTGTTTTGATAAAAGCAATGTTATTCGCCGGGCCATCAGCTGATAAGGGACCACGTTTCACTTTCATTTTTTTGTAGCATTTTATTTCTTGCTTAATTTGGTCCTGTTCAATGAGAGTCGCAGTTTTATTAGGAAGAGCGACTATTAGACCATTAAATGTCAGATGATCATGTAAATTTTCTCCCACAGCTAAATCTTGTTTCACTGTTATATTTAAACTCGACAGATGTTCTTTTGGTCCTATACCTGATAACATTAATAATTTAGGAGAGTTTATACTGCCTCCACTAACAATTACTTCTTTCTTCGCATAAGCTGTTCGGACTTTTCCATCTTTTAAATACTTTACGCCATAAGCGACCTTATCATCGTTTATAAGTATTTCAAACACTTCTGTGTTTACTTTGACAGTTAAGTTCTTCCTTTTGTACCTGATTGGCTGGATGAAAGCTTGGTTCGTGGACACTCTCTGGCCACCTTTAGAGAACGTTTGTGATGGCATTGCTCCTACTTGGAAAGGTCCATTATAATCGAGTATAGGCAGCCCTCCTTCGTGAAAGGCCTGAGTCATCATGATATTAGGGCGATCGATGTAAGGGTATCTTGAAACTGGCTGCTCGCCACCAACACCGTGATATTTGCAGTTTAACCCCTCCAAGTCGAGATTATTTTCAGATTTTTTGAAGTACGGCAGTACCTGTGTAAAGAAGCCATGCAGTGATGGTTTGGTTGTCTTTTGCTTATGTATCTACAGGTGCAGGAAGCAAGCAGTGGTGCTGAATACTTGAAGATTTTTGTGGTTTTTTTAGTGCATATACAATAATTACTATTTTTTGTTTACGTTATTTTCTTATTAATGCGATTTATCCGCTTATTTAACTAGCTGTTTACATTGAAAAATCGGTGTAGTAACTTTAACACCGATATTGTTTGGTATCGTTATACATGGTGTTTTTGAACATCACCAGCCACCACTAAAGTATAAAAGTGTAAAACTGAAGTGACAGAAACACTGTGCATTGCATACAAATTTCATCTCACTTCTTCGTAACTCCATCCCTCATTGCCCAAAGCTGCCCATCCGTCGTAGTCCACTCTACTGCCGCGGATGTACGCCATAGAGTTGATAGAACTAGATCCACCCATCACTTTGCCTCTAGAACCATTTTCAGAAAATCAAGTCAGTATTAGAAATATTGCTTAGAAATGCCGGACAATAGAAGAGAAATGATCATTGTAACCAACCTGAAACAGTCTCAATGCAGGGAAAATGCCTCTTTGCCAAAGGCGAAATGAATAGTATATCCGCAGGGTAGTTTTTTTTCTGATTGACAATATCGAGGCTTCTATGCGATTTCTATGATTCAATTTACTGTTCAGTCGTGTCTTAGAAAAGTCAGTAATAAATTCATTTATTCAGCGTTGCGATATAAGAAAAATATTTAAGAACTTTTATAGTTGGTCTAAGCTTCCAAACACCCGCACTGAATCTGGATATTTTGAAAAACCAAATATGCAAGCCATAGTCGTTTATAACCCTGATAGTATTTGCACAAAATAGACTTTTGTGAACAGCCAGTAATAATATCTGCAGTATAAGCGAGGGTCATAATATCTAAGGGGCTTGCCTGATAGCCTAAAGTGCATAGGTACTTATGGATGGAAAAAAACTGATTAAACATTACATGGTGAAATATTGCGAAATTTTTTAGATAGTTATCAGTTGCAGATTTAATAAAATTATCTCATTTACTGATTGACATTGTTTATCGAGCAAGCATCTCTTGATAATGTGTCAAGATAGTGTTATTATTGTAACAACAAAAATGTTGCTTCAATGACGTATGAAGTATGTAACTGCGAAGATATGATGTGACCTGAATTGAAGGAATTTTGGAAGGTACAACTAGTACCTAAGGTTTTATTGTATTTGTTCAGATCTATTTTCTAACAGACGCATTTGTGGTTGCTTACTGACCAATGAATTAGTGCGGCGAATATGTGTGAATATGTATAAATTAAAATCAACACTCATAATTATATTACATACTTTTTGTTGTTTTTTAATTGACTTTATATCTTAGAAAACTCTGAATTTTTCATTTAACAAGGAAATATAAAAAAAATGTTTTTTTAAGTAAGATGGAACTAATGAATTAGTGAAAAAAGTCTTACTAAATTAAGGTATTTCGTTATTCTACGGCCAGATAAAATACAAATATCAGAGCAACACTCTTTTAAACTGATTATACGTAGCAAGCAAAGTCATTCCGTTATTGGTAGAATTACTTGATAAGATAATATAAACGTGTGATAACACGAATGCTGATAACGGGCACGGGCCGGTTATCTCTACCAAAATACTAGATATCAGATAAAATAGATTAACTTTATCATCCTAGTAATAATGTAATGGTGTAACTAGAAATTTAATGTGATATGACATAAAGTAACTCCAAGGTATTGATTAATAGGGATAACTGGGGGAATTGGTAGTGCGACGTTTGAGAAACTAACCCCCTGAGTTTGTTTCGAGTTTGTTTCGACATTTCTTCTCAGTTAGGAAATGTCGACTTCATGTAGCTTAGGAAGACATTGTAAAAGTGATTTATATAGTCCTACTTGCAAGACTAAAATATTTCATTTTATTTTTCATTGAGGTGAAATTCTTGAATCAAGACTAACATCACCGAAAGCATTTGCCAAAGGTGTTTTCATCAATCAAGAACAAAAGTTAGAGGTTTGTAGGCGATTAGTTAGTTCTAACAGTAAATTTTTGATTGTGTGTTCTATCTGAAAATGTAACGCAATATGACAAAAAAAATCTTCTGTGTACCCTTTTCCCAAACTACGATGGGGTTGGATTCCAGTTTTAGGTGATTCAGCTGAATACCTCATTTTACATGGAGCGACTGCCTATCTGACCTCTAAAAGCTATTTACTGTATAATACAGTATCCTATGGCAGGTCATATTTTTGTTATGACATACAATACATACATATAATCACGCCTCTTTAAAGTAGGGGTAGGTAGAGACCACTTCTTTCCACCTGCTACGATCCTTACACACTTGTTTCGCTTCGTCCACTTTCATTATTCCCTTCATACATGCTCTGTTACATGTTATGACAATTTGATTTTAATTGAGATTAATGCAAATTGAATCCTGAATAGCCTTAGACGGAGATTTTCGTTTTGCTCCTGAAAGAGGCCTTTGCCATTAAATGGGGCAGATATCGTTGATAATAAGTTAAAAATATGACTGATAAGAAAGTATGACAATACGTTTTATTATCTAGTGATATTAGAATAGTAAGGAGCATCTTCGTCTGTATTTATATTACAACAAGGTCGTATTGGAAAATATATTTTTCATAAGCCGTATAAGATATTCAGGAAAGTTTATGTGTCTGGGGTATGTTAGTTCTCAAGATGGATAAACTAAAATTGATATTTATTCCCCTAGCTGAATTGGGACGAGTATGTTGCTATAATTCAAAGTTTTTTTTTTACGTTTGGATTTAGTAAGGTTTTAAAATTTCAAATATGTTTGATTTTTGTTTCATTTTAAATTTGAGTCAGTTTTGCTTGTGTTCTTCTTATCAATGGCAAAATAATTATTTTCGTTGCGTTTTACTATAATTTTGCTACCAGAACAGTTTTATTATCACTATCGTTCATAAGGTCATCCATTATCTTGAAAATTAAGATATCTAAATGATGTTTTGTAAATAGTGAATTTCACGCATTACAGCAGTGGTAATCGATAACATACTATCTTAGCTTTTAGTGACGTGTAGATAAAGTTATCATTTGTTACATCAATAGTCTTGTTTTAGGATCCTGACTAATAATACGGTTACGTGGATGTTATAAGCTCTGGTTACTCCTAAAATGATTGACGGCTAACATAACGACGATGGGTTTCGTAATGATATTATTGTATTGCGAAAATTTAAGAATGTGTCATTTTCATGTAACCCATTTATTTTTCCGCAGGTATTGCTTTGACACTTTTCAGGTGTACGTTTTAAATGAAATATACCTTTCTAACTAAAATCAGATAGAGAATAGGATAGAAAATAACAACAATTTTAAGTTTTGCTTCTGGCAAATGTAAATCTACAGCAAGAAATAATGCGAATTTTCCGTCTTCAAAACCTGTATCAGATAAACTATTTTAGTTTCAGTAAATACGTCACTTGACACCTACATTATAACTAAAAAGTATAATCGTTTTCTTTATTTGCACAAAACCAGAAAACGTATTAAAATTCGAGCAATAACACCTCAAACTAACATGCACTTGCTAATTAATTATTTAAGGCGCTAAACATAAAACAGTGAACGTCTGTCTCTGTTTTAAAACGAGGAAATAAGTGAATCAGGCGAGAATTTGATAGTAACCAGTTCTTATCATGGTGGTTATGTCCTTTCCCTTGATACTTCATGCTTCACACTTCAACGTCATATTTCAAGAAAAAATCATCTGGAGCATTATAGCTATGAAAAATGTAACTAGATTCAGTTTTCAATAATGTATGTATAGTTTGGTTATTAACATCTATGGCAGCTAGGTATATACATACATTTTTACCTCCTTCAATATGTACAACAAAGTAAGTAAGTACTTAGGCTAGAAGAGCAAAAAATATGAGTATTAAGTAAAATTAACTAAGCTTAAAATCGAATAAATAATCAATCAAATATTAATCTTTAAGTAATTATTTCGATCTTATAACATGGTTTGGCCATGTCGAGATAATGAATGAAGAACGATTGACGAAAAAAGTGTATAAGGCGAGTGTGAATGAAAATAGGCCAGGTCAAGATTACCCTAAACCGAAGAGCATGTATGAAGGAAATAATGAAAGTGGATGAAGCGAGCGAAACAAGTGTGTAAGGATCGTAGCAACTGGAAAGAAGTGGACTCTGCCTACCCCTACAAGGGGAAGAGGCGTGATTATATGTATGTATGTATAACTTACAAAGTATAATAATGTTTAGCAAAGTAGTAAATGCAGTAATTAATTCAAACACGCAAAAAAATAGAAACTTATGTAATGCTAACTTATTAAAACCTGAACGTAACTTCCGTTGAAGGCTAGATAATAGTTTAATCATAGCTAAAGAGTTATTTAGTGAAACACTTTGTACTGAGCAAATATTGTTGAAAATATTGTCTTGAAAAACACAGAGCCGTTGGTACCGACAAATAAAATAAAAATTGTGGTGGTCAGATAGCATTTCTTTCTTCACCTCAGGGAAAGAAGGTGTGCTTGAACTCTTACCCTTGATGTGGCCTTTACTGGTAGACTAAGAACACACGTAATAATGTACTAACTACCGTTATGTTAATCCTCTTTTGTCATTGACTAGGGTTAACATCTAGTATCTAGGCCCGATGCCACTCTGGCATCTCGTTATTCGTTGTCTATGGTCCGCTGAGAGAATGCATTCCTGACACACGTCGGTTGGTCTTGATTTGTATGGGAATATAAAAAAAAAGGATTTTATTATTCATAGTAACCTGGCATAATGAATAGTTTTTAATTATATTATTCGTTTATAGGACAAATACGTGAAAGTAAATTTTGTTTTGTAAATTCTTCGCCACATTAAAGTTATATTTTCCTGATGACCACCACCTGCCAAAGCGCGTTCTCTCAGGGGCCAGACCATTGTGTTTTAAATTACCTGGGCCACCCACACCGCTGCCCTCGTCTAGCCAAGCAGCTCTTCCCGTTGGGCTCCGTTTGGTAAGACCAGTCGATGCTGGACCCGATGAGTGACGTCGATAACCCCGGTACTAGCGTTACGTCTGGTTGCTCTGAACCCGCTTCTAGGAGGAGCACCTAAGGCAGTAGCGAGAAATAAATTATATTTACTAGTGCAAAAGATACTAATGTAAAAAACCTAGGTAAAAAAATAAGAAACAATTGTCAAAAGATCTAATCGATCATCTAATGTATCACGTTAGGATATCATGTTAATTATTATCAGATTAAAACTACACTGCAATAATCACCACGTCAGATGACAATCATTATCTCTTACCTACGTCTAGACATTCTAAATTACTTACCTTCCAATGTTTAACTTCAGACAATCTATTAGCAACCACACAACCCGCTGCCCCAGCTCCAACCACAATAAAATCATACTCTTCTCTATCATTACTTTCTTCTTGTATCTTCAACTTCTGCTGTATTCTTCTATCTTCTGAGTCCCCGAACAGTTGGACCAGTAGAGCTAAGTATATGTAGCCAACGTTGGAGCAAGCTGTTAGCTGTGTGTTGGCCGGACATGCCTCGGTCAAGTTGATGGGTTGCCAAAGCATTTTGACGCTGGAATTGGTGGATATTTTATTACCCGACTGCCAAGAAGGGTTATGTTTTTTAAATACTTATATTAGATGAGTATAAATCGGAAAGTGATAGTAATAGTAGTCTTTATTGTCTTTTGTGACTGTTTCTTTTACGTTTTCTGGTAGAGTAACGGCTGGATATTTGACGACGACGATAGGACTTGAATAATTACAAAGCTTACTTTTAGTCGCATAAAAATAGTTTTAAAGTAAGTGGCGTGTAAAATATTAACATTCATAAAATAAAATGAATAGAATTTCGAGGATTGCAGCTGCGTGTTGAACCTATGACCCCAAGCAAAGCTTCAAAAGGAATGGAATTCTATAGATCTACAAAGCAAAATAAAATACAATATAGAAGAGTAAAAACGATGATTAAAAGCCCAGCTATTCAAGACGGGAAACTTGATAATCATGTAAATGTAAATGTTGTCTGTAGAAAAAGTTGTACCGTAATATGATAGACAAACAGAGCAGGACAACGCTATACCTACGCCATGAGTAAGAAAAAGATAGAATGATAGCCGTCTGTCTGTCACAGTTATGTCATCAGTCTATTATCAGACGGCTGTGAATTCATGAATGAGGAAAATAGACATTGCGCATATGATAATAAGTGCCAAGATTGTATAATACATAAGACAGAATATATGTTTAGAAATTTCGAAGACAATCTCATCGGCCCATTAGCTCAGTTGGTTAGAGCGTCGTGCTAATAACGCGAAGGTCGCGGGTTCGATCCCCTCATGGGCCACAAATTCTTTTTGTTTCTTTTTTTGTTCCTAGTAAAGTAACCTTTCATGTGCGATGAAATAAAAGTAGCAATTTGTGAATTATGTTTTTCACTGAATTTGCAGTTACACATTTTTAGTAGGAATTAGGAAGAATCTAGGACACTAAAATCTATTTTTAACTAATCAGTATACGCTTAACTTAAGAATAAAAAAAAAAACAGACAAAAAAATGAACAAATTATTTATATTTACGCTTTTATGTACCATTTATTTGAATGAAACTATACCCTTCTCTATTTCTTCTTCATAATTGAAAAGTGTAAATTAAATAATACAGAATGCATTTAAATCTAAAATAGGTTAGTAGAGAATACTCAAATCAAAAACACTTGAAAATTAATGTTTAAAAGACCAAAATAACTTACTGTTTTAATTGCCCTAATAAACCATTTATTAATAGATCCAATAAACAAAACACGACTGTTCAAAACGATGCTAATCGTATAATGTTTAAATTTGAGTTACCGCGATGCATTACAAAATTAATTACAGTCGTCCTTGTGTACTAAGTAAGATAATAACACGTTTATAGGTATTTAGGGTTCCTTTGTTATAAAACAAAATTAAAAAAATAAATTATTGTACTTACTCAATGTATCAAGCCTAATAAAACAACCCCCGACCAGTGGCTCAGAAACCAGACAAGGTTTTTTGTTTTCAATTTCAAATCAACATGATCCATGTCTTGGATCATTAAATTTTTAAAGAGTTTCAAAGTTGGGTCCATTTTGTCTCCGCTTAATATATTCTTAATTCTATAACAGCCAGATGAGGGTATTATTAGTTTAAATACGTCTAGTATTTAAATTAATAATACCCTCATCTTGAATTCTAGAAAGCGCCTAAGTAGTTAATTTTTAAGTATCCATTTTTTTGCTTAGAGTTTTGAACTATTCTTAATTATTAAACTTAATGTTAAGAAACCCCTGATAATTATAAAAATACCTTCGTAGGTTTATCTAACGAGATAAACAATTAAAGTAAAATGATGAAAAATGTTTGATTTTGGGTTCTAGGAAGGTTTTCGGTTTTAGTTAAGTTTCTGTGTTTTTCTATTTACATAGTTAAGTTTTTATCTAATTGTATTATTGTAAATGAATGGTTTCTACAAATCAATTTTATATTCAATCCAATATTACCCAAAACAATTTATTATGTATGTGTACAAGTTATAAATAAGGAATTGCAACGATCGTAATTTCAGAATGCACATTCAAAATAAGATAACAATTAATTACGAGGAAAAAACTCGTTTCATTTACATATTTAAATTATTTAGAACCACTAAAGTTTTTCATTGGTACGATAAATTTACTGTTACTTGCCAGATAATAATTACTTTTTGACTTACAAAAAGAAGGACGCCTTTAACTCCCATTATTATAAATTAAAAACCTAACCCTAAATGGTTTTTAAGATCATCATCATCATCATCATCTTCCGAGCCTTTTCCCAACTATGTCGGGGTCGGCTTCCAGTCTTGTTACAATAAATAAAATAAATATTTTCTTAATTCCTTAAAAGGAGGAAAAGATTATTACAGACTAGCTTTTGCCCGCGACTTCGTTCGCGTGGAATAGTGACTTCCGGCAGATTTTTGGTTTTACCCACATAGTTCCCGATCTTGCGGGATCTCTTCAAAAATGAAATGTGGAAGATATTCTAGGGAACTCTTCAAAAATCAACATAATGTAACGAAACCATAGCGCGATCTATTTCGATCCCAACGCCATCTATCGAGCATAGTGACAACTCGGATTATTTATCTATACTCCGTTCGGGCATTTTCTTTGTACTAAAAGTTTTATTATATTGATATTATTTTTTTCATACCTTTTTACTATTTATTTACTTTTTTCCGATGAATTAAAACAATAACATGAACCGAACTCGTGTAACGATCGACACCATTGCGCGATCACCAACTCGACATAATAATATTTACTAATAGAATTATCCATACTCCGTTAGAGCATTTTCTTTGTACTAAAAGTTTTATTATATTATATTTTCATACCTTTTTACTATTTATTTACATTTTTCGATTTTCGATGAATTTTCAGTACTGAATTGATGCCGACGCTTGACCAATAGATGGCGCTGTATGTCCGGAATAAATTTTATTTTTTATTTTATTTTTATAATAAAAACTATCCTATGTCCTTTCTCAAGTTCCAAACTATGTCTGTACCAAATTTCACACAAATCGGTTCAGTAGTTTAGGCGTGAAGCAAAGACAGACAGACAGACAGACAGACAGACAGACAGAGTTACTTTCGCATTTATAATATTAGTTAGGATTCCAGACAACAGATAACAGTAGTAATTAAAGGTTATTTTCAAACAATAATTAAGTTTTAAATAATTATTTATTTTGTCTTGGGAACTAAATGTTCAAGTTCACAATACATAATTATGTATTGTGAACTTGAACATTTATCCAATAATTTTTAAAACCGTTATAATATTATTATAACGGTTTTGAAAATTATTGGATAAAGTGACATCTAGCGACATAAGCATTAACTATTTAGATTTTAGTAGCGCCCTCTGTGATACTTTGAAATTGGGCAAACCCCCGATGAAACTTGATCGGAAGATACACATTAAATTAATAATCATGCACATTAGTATAGCAGGCCTACAAGTAATAAAATAATTCTCAGACATTAAAATCATTTAAGTAACCACCTCAAGTTTTAATTGGTAATTTAGTGGATAATTTATTTCATGCACGCAAGCACATAGTAAATAAACAAGCCTAGATCAAATTCAGACTAATAACAAAACTGATTTCACCAACTTGAAATTATAATAATATATGTACAATGTTTGATTGCCAGATAATAAAAGATTTAACTATCGAATTATTTTGAATTAAAAATCTACAAGAACAAAAAGATCCGCAGCCGGTAGGATTCGAACCTACGCTCCCAGAGGGAATCTGATTTCGAGTCAGACGCCTTAACCACTCGGCCACGACTGCTACATGTGTCTATACGAATTTACTAGTAACTTTCTTTAGGAGTATATTTCCGGAAACCAGGTAGATGGAGGATGGTATAACTTTGATTGTTAAATATTACTTATAATAATACGGACAAATTTTGTAGAATGATAAACAAAGATAACAAGGTTGTTAAAACGGGTATTAAAGGGAATAATAACATTAATCTGAACTTAAAGGACTTGGTTTATGGAATCAGAGGCAACTAAGGAAACAAACAGACGAAACAACAAGACTCGTAACAATACAAACAGGGTTTGTACATTATTGTCTCGACCTGGGATCGAACCCGTAACCTCCGAACTAGCAACACCTTGAAAACAGGCGTGTATAAAACACGAACTCAGCCTTAATTCTAGATTCCTTTTTTTTCGGCTTTGTCCTTTTTAGGCCCCTTCTGTGCGGGTTAAAGTTTCTTTAAGTAGGTATATTTTTATTAAATAGTATCTTAAATAGTTTGTTATTATATCTACTCAACTTGTCAGTAGACAAGTATTATGGATTTTTATTTCTAGTGGAAGACAATCGCTCTTGTAAGATCTGGGTTAGACTAGAAGCCGACCCCAACATACCTACTTTGAAAAATGGTACGCAGAAGGTTAATTGTTGGTAATTATGACCTCTTTTATAAATTAATATAATAATTTATGTACACACAATAGTATAATCATCATCATCTCTCTGTCCTGTTCCCAATTATTTGTGGTCGGCGCAGTGGGTTTTTATCTTCAATTTCTCTCTACTACTCGTCATCACAGCATTCACTCGTTTCTTTCTCACGTCATCTTTCACAAAATTCATCCTATCCACCCCGTATCGCATCCACATAATAGAGGTACAACGCTATGAAAACAAGATGGCGTTGCTAATGTCAAACCAAATAGATCGAACGTCCGTTGCTAGGCAACCGCGCATGCGGTGTTCTCAGTCTCACTATTGCACTAAATGTCACGTATCAGGGCGTAGACGAGCAGAGTGCAGAAGTTTTTTAAATAAAAAATAGGAATTCATTATTAAGAGTTTGGCCCTATGACTCGTAGCTGATAAAATGAGTATTTTTGAAATGTTTGCTGGCTACCTACAAGTACTTATTGGCATCGCTCCTTGGATAATAATATTGTAAACACTTTTGGATTCAATACCTTGAAAAGGTTATTGACATTGTAACACTTGTAACATGAGTATATTATACGGGATTAAAGTACCTAATTAGATTTTCAGCAACCCAATAATATAACATTGAAATATAATTGAGATATAATATGTTGATTATAACAACGAATTGCCTAATTACGTTAAAAAAACACCTATCGAAGGACTTGGCAGGTGAAGTGGCGCGCAACGCGGCGGGTGCAGCAGCACTTGTATTTAATCGAGTATGCTAAAGATACTGAAAAAAAAAATCAAGAAAGTAATAAATATTGATTGTTATTACACGGGATTGGGATTTCTATCTTTTGTATTTTTTTTCCATAAAAACATACAAAATATCCTTAGTTAAGTGGAAATGAAAAGTTCTATATTTCTTTAAAGATATGCAAAAAATGTCGTCAAATAGATTTTTTTTAAATTTTATAGGAGCATGTACGTAAAACGCAAAAAGAGATTTCAAGGGGACACCCGGGTTTGAACCGGGGACCTCTCGATCTGCAGTCGAATGCTCTACCACTGAGCTATATCCCCGATGAAGATGCGACTCAAATAGTTAATCGCAAAGCAAGCAATAGAACTTGTTTTTCCTTGCGCCAGTTGAATTTGATGACGTATGTAGGTCAGCAGCATTAACAACATTGGATACTTCTATTTATGGAACGTTTTCAATTGCGTACATCGTACATAACGCGGTTATTTTTTAATTTACATACATGTAATAAAATAAAAAAATCCTATGTTACTTTGCTACAGACTATTAGAGACTCCGAATTTACAGTTTATTTTACTATAAGTAATTAATTATAATTATTTACTTGCGCGAGACGTGCACGCATAGTATAAAATGTAATTTGAATATGAACATGTTAATGAAATTTGGTATAGCGTATTAATTTTATTTAAAGGTACTTATAAAATAGCTAAATAAGTATTAATAGTTTCTTGGGGTTTTCTATGTATTTAAAAAGATAAGTTTATGTGTTATCTCTATAATAGAGGTAAAACTGAATCGCTGAATGTGTTGCTAAGCGCAAATTTCGAGAGCAGCTGAACCGATTTCACTAATTTTTTTTTATTATTATTTCTTGAAGTGCGAGGATGGTTCTTACGGAGAAAAAACTTAAAAAAATAATAATTAAAGAATTGATTGTTAGGCGGTACGAAGTTAGTTAGTCAGCTAGTTGTAAATGAAACATGTAAATAAAATATTTTATGCAATAAAAGAAAGCAAAACAAGGGCCGCCCCCGGGTGGGCTCGAACCACCAACCTTTCGGTTAACAGCCGAACGCGCTAGCCAATTGCGCCACGGAGGCTATTGGTGGGAGGCGCCAAATAACTGTGTAGAACTAAAACAGGAAAATATACGTATGAACGCTTACCTTTATTGGCGCTTAGTGAGATGATTTCGTTGCTAACTTATTCGTTTTGGTATACAAAGTAAGTTTCACAAGAAAAAAAAGTCCGTTTGACTTAGACCAGAAGTCACACGAAAAACAGGTTTATAGGAAAATTCATAGGAAAGTCTGCTCTGAATCGGAAACCATATAGGATGATGATGATAGAGTAATTGACATTATTTAATTTATTATCATTTATACCCGAACAACCTAATATAAACGAATGATAAATACTGCGCAAGTTGCAATACACAGCTGGGCCGCGCGGGCATGATATGATAAGTGATCGATAGTATTGCAACATGCACGATAGTACAAAAAATTGAATAAAATGCAGTAAAGGATTTCACATCCGCCAAATTACTAATTTAGGTAGAAATCTTTGAGCAATAAGGATATATAAGGTAAATTTTAGACATATACAAGCAAAGCAGGGAAGCCTTGTCAAGCAAATTTTAAAAGCAGAAGTTTCAGAAAGCGAGTAATTAGTCGATATGACACAGAAAAAGCAAAAGTGGTATCAATATTTCGATCATACACGATATGCGAACAGAAGTTATTAGCAAAGAATAAGCTGTACTAATAGTTATACTAAAACGATATAAATGTAAATGGACCGTTTATAACGTAACAAATAAACATTCAAATTTTGTTGTATGAATCACAAACAGATGACGTCTTCGAATATGGTAATCAACCGGTATTTCAAACTAAACAGTATCTCCCGTATGGTCTAGTGGCTAGGATACCTGGCTTTCACCCAGGAGGCTCGGGTTCGATTCCCGGTACGGGAAAAATGCTTTTTGCAATAGTTATGGTACAGTTTTTAGCTTTAACCATTAAAACAAAACAATGAACTGGCTGATATTATTTAGATTATTAACCGACAATTTACAGTAAACAATAATTTTAGAACTCAAGGCAGTAAGGGTACACTATAAGGTCAAAATTGGCCACAATAGTAAACTAAGGTCAACCTGTAGAAAATACTTCTTGGCAATAAGAGGAAAGATGAGCGGACAGATTTTTGAAACATGGCGTCAGTCTGTCCAAGTGCGACAGGGACAAAAGCAGATCCGACCATGTATGTTGTTTCGCTCGGCTCTCGCCTACTTCCTTCAATTTACTCCCAATTTTTAAGATATTTTGTATACTGAATAATTGTATAATATGCCTTTATACCTTACAGAGTTACAATGAAATAAGTATTAAGTATTGCCATACAACGTGGCAATGCTGCCAGCCTTTTGGGCACACTCCCAGTAGTCCCAGTCGACAGTGATGTGGATGAATTTTTTGATGCCTTATTTTAGTTCTTAGTTTTATTTAGTTTATAATTTTTCTAATATATTGTGTAGGCTTAGTTTTTATATTATTGTAAATATTTTAAGTTTAATTTCTGATGTAAAATAAAGAATCTTATTTACAACTAGCTGTGCCTGCGACTTCGTTCGCGTGGATGATGAAACTTATCAATGAGTTTTTAACCGCAAAATTAAGTTTGTTTTTTATTGTTTATACTTTTCCGGGATAAAAACTACCTAGTGTGGTGCCCAGGATAATAAAAAATAATTATACCAAGTTTCATCGTAATCGAACCGGTAGTTTTTGCGTGATACCTGAACAAACAGACAGACAAAAAAATATTTTTTTCACACTTTTGGGTTCGGTGTCGGTCTAGTAACACCCCGCCATTTATTTTTTTGATATTTTCAATGTACAGAATTTTCACTTTTACAGATTTATTATAAGTATAGATAAAAAGTGATCTATAAAAAAAAAGTATTAAATAAATAAAATGTATAAAGTCAACACTATTCAATGGGTGTAATCATTTTAACTATACTAAAGCCAATCTGGAAAGAGAATTAAACGTTATTACTATCTATCTCGTATTTTTATTGCATGCAGAATTAATCTGTTTTTTAATTTTTTTAACGTTATTACTAATTACGCAATTATCAACTTTGACAACATGTGTTTAAGTTCATTTTAGAATTACAAATATTACCGAAAAGGGGTCAGTGGGTCATCTTAGGGGCGGAGTGTAATATGTGATGGAAACTGAACTGTTAGTCATTGAATTAAGGTTTATAATCCCAAAGCACGGTCATTATTAGTTAGAGAGGGAATAGAAATGTTAAGATTAAAAAGCCTGTTCGATATTTACAATAATTTGCCAAAAGTAATAAAAGATCTTCCTGTAGATATAGGATTTAAGAAAAATGTTAAAGATTACCTAATTATTAAATGTTATTATTTAATTATACTATATTAGATTATTTATCAGATAAGCCTTATTTATTATTATTATTTTCTCATAATTGTTTTGTTTCTTTTTTTTGGTTTTTATTTTTACTTTAAAATAATGTTACCTACTTAGTTTGTTATATAAACAGGATGTAAAAGTATTAAATAAATATGAAGGTCTCTTGATTTATGCAATACCTTAAATTTGTATTCATATTTCATGCAAATAAATGATTTTCATTTATAATTAAGAGAAAAAAAACATTGTGTTAAAGCTGTATCAAACACCAAAAAAGTTTGTCAGAAGTGGGATTCGAACCCACGCCCTCAGAGAGGACCAGAACAACTCGCACTCACGTTCAGTGAGCAAGGTAACCTTGAGTCTGGCGCCTTAGACCGCTCGGCCATCCTGACAGATATTAGAAGTGGCGAAATTATCGATCAGGTTCAAAGTCGGATAAAACTTGTCTAAGAAATAGGAATATCAAATTATTTTAGTAAAACATAATGCAATGACTTAATTATACATTAAATTTAACATGTTTATCTTGAAACTAGTTTGTTTTTAAATAGTCTTCATCAAGTGTAAAATTTGATAAAAGCGCCATCTCTCAAAAGTAATTGATAATAACATAATAGTAACTGACCTTACGTCACGTGGTAGGTTGAAGTTTTGCTATTCGACAACAGATGGCAGTACGGTATATAAATACTGGTGTTAAAAGTTTTGATCAATACATACTTGTGACATTATTAAGGTTGAAAAACACCATCATCACTGCACTACACTAAATATAACTTAATTAAGTTATTTAGCACATCAATGTAACATTTTACAATGTTTACAAGTTCAACAATACTTTCTTCACTTCCTGCGATCACTGCATTCGAATTCACTTCATATTGATTATAGGAACTACTAAAGCTAAAAAAGCTCAAAAACTAAAAAGGTAACAAGCAATTTTTGATTTACATGTTGTTATTAAATTAATTCACGAGAAGAATAACATACCTAAGTACTTGCTCGAAAATTTTCAATTTGATTTGAACTTTGTTAATGTTGCCATTTCTTTAATCAAACTGTCATCATAATTTTCGTTAAATAAAAACAAAAAAAGAAAAATATTTTTTTTCGGTTAACATAAATGACACACCTGTCCGATTCGTTTTCATTACCTTATGGAAAATATGTTTGTTTATTTAAAAGTAGCTTTATTTATTGTTAAGGAAAATCATAATATTCCTTTGTGAACTAGTAACACTAAAAGTCGTGGTTTTGCGATTTGAAGTACGGGAGTCGGGACACGGACTGTCACGGACCCGACTATTAAACTACACTCCACTAAAAACAAGAGTCGGTTCTCAATTCAGTATTACTCTTGTTGGTTACCAAACAAAATTGATCAATCACCTGATGGCGCAATTTTTAGGAATTTTCTGAATTTCTTGAATGAACGAATCTTATTTAATTGAAAATCACGAATGATAAATTCAATATAACGATAATTTATAAGGATAAAAATAAAATGCACTTTGTTCACACACAGTATTTATTGGGCATCTACTTACGAATCTAAACGAAAAGCCAAAGCGAAAAGCTTGTATAATCTTCCTTTTCAAATACAGATTAAAATATTATGTACACTTTACAGAATTTAGTTTATGTATCTCGTAAAATAGGAATGTTTAAATGTCAGGATTTTTCATAAATTTTATACATGTTTTTTTTTTTTGTTTATTTCATATTTTAGTTTAATGACTTAAAGCAATCTTTTGATTGCTCCCAGGTAGTTCAACTATACTTGTAGAAGTAAATCTTAATTAGAATCTTAATTACGTTAAAAATAAATGTTTCATGATGTCTTTACCATCTTTCTATACAAAGAGAAGATAAAATTTTACTTCTTTGGGTTCCATATTTTTTTTTGATTGCTCCCAGGTAGTTCAACTATACTTGTAGAACTAAATCTTAATTAGGTTAAAAATACATGTTTCATGATGTCTTTACCATCTTTCTATACAAAGAGAAGATAAAATTTTACTTCTTTGGGTTCCATATTTAGTTTACAGTTTACACATGGTTCTGAATACATTAATTAATAAATAATAATAATATTCCGGGACCTCTCACACACGGTTATCTGATCCCAAGCTAAGCAGAGCTTGTGTTATGGTAACCAGACAAATGATAAACTTATATATTTCTACATACATACATATCATAGATAAATTACACTCAGACCAGAACAAATGATCGTGCTCATCACACAAACATTTGTCCTGGGTGGGAATCAAACCCACGGCCTCCGGTATAGCAGTCAGGGTCACTAACCACTAGACCAACAGGCCCGTCAAATATACCTGATATTTTATACATGGTACCTACTTACTATAAAAGTAGCCAGTTACATAAGTATTTAATAATAAATTATATCTAGCCTAAATTAAAACTCCTATTTATACAACCAAATAAAATAAACATGGTCATTGTAAAAAAAAGATATTCACGGTTTCTACCATCATGTATTTTTTTTCCTAAAGTAGAAGTTTAAAATTTAGAATTATTTATATTATAATAATAATAAATATGGACAACATCACAAACATTGCTCTGAACCCAAAGTAAGTAGCTAAAGCACTTGTGTTATGGAATTCAGAGACAATGAAGGTGCACATGCACCCAGACCCGAGGCAATGTAGAAAAGTGATTTTCAACATTGTCCCGTCCGGGGATCGAACCCAGGACCTCAGGGCAAGCGACACCTTGGAAACCGGTGCATACGCCACTCGACCATGGAGGTCATTATTTCTAAGATACATATAAAATTATCTGGAATACTAAGTTACTTTGTGGAAAATTTATAACTTACGTTTCCTATCTTTATAAATAATATACTTAAACTTGTATTGGTAATATTTTTAGTATTGGTAACTATTTTTTTTACAATTAATTGTTACCACTGAGCACTAGAATAATTTCTATCACATATTATCCATTACTACTTATCTGTTAGAGGCTTCATTGCCTAAGAAGACAGTTATAAATTAGGCTGGTCTTGATAATATACAAACACAAAGTACAATAAATGCATTTCAGATACTTTAAGAGTTAAATTATAGTTATCATAATATGAAGAACAGTATGTTCTTGTCTAAAACACTTATTTATTATCTGGCACTAGGCACTCTTAATTTAATAAAATATAGTTCTAATACACAATACTATCATTTACACCTTAAAGAAAATAATAATAGATGTAAATGTCGAGTTTGATAAACTTTAAAATTTTGGTGCATCATGAGCTTTATAGCATAATCACCAAAAAGTATACATATCAGACCTAAAAGGTCTTGTACAATTCGAGTTCCAATATACTAGTTATAGAACCTTTCAATCTAGAACTTGGCAGTCATCATCGTCAACAACGCCGCCATTTAAAGCATCATTCAAAATCACGTCCCTACTTTTTTTTAATTCATTGTCTATGAAATTCCGTCGTCCTTCCTTCGCGCGTTGCTGTGACACCTTGTCGGGCGGCGGACGTTTTACCATACCTTTCGTGAATGTGTATATCACTGTTGTGAAGTCACCTTCGATGAAAGCCAAGTTAACGGTAGGGCCGGTCTCAACCGTACACAAATTCTCCTGAATTTTATTAACAAAATCGACGCTTATCTGATCGTAGGTCGGTATTGGCACATATATATTGAGTTTATCGTTTCTATTTGGACGAGCGACGATGTAAAGAGTATCTATATCCTTGTTATAACAATATTCGGTATCGTACATCAATTTCTCGTCCACCAAATGGATGTAAAGATAGTAAGCGAGAGATATTTTCAAGTCGCTGTTGCAGCCTAAAGCTTTCATGTCCTCTTTGATTTTTGTTTCGATATCCATATTTAGTTATTTCACTTTAAAAACTTGTTTAATTTGAGGTTTAGGTGAGATTTATAACCTCGCAGACTCAATGCTCATCAAATTAATTTTACTCACGGCTGTCATTGTCAAAATCTTAGGTCAAAATTTAACCACGTTTCGTTACTGCTTTACATGTTTTCAATAATCTTAAATACATACATTCAGAAGGAATCAAAAATAAAACGATTGTATGTATGTAATATTTCTTTTTATACATATTTTTAATCATTTTAGTTGCGTTTAAATAAAGATTGCCGATTTGTCGTTGAGGTTTTAATAGTTGTTAGTAGCGCCATCTAGTTCTTTTTATACATATAGTATGTCGTTCTTAGGTGTTACTGATGTGTACATCAGTAATACCTAAGGGTGCGTCCACATCTGACGAACGAGCATTACAGTAACAGCTCGCGAGCGGCTCGCGAGCATGCCGCGAACGCGCTTGTGTCAATAACGCCGTCCGCCAGATGTGAACGCACCCTAAGAACATATACCTACCTAGTTTCCGTATATCATTCTTATCGTAATAGCCTCATCATGGATAGCTTTAGCTATGTAGTTTTTGTATCTCATCATGGGTTTATTGAAGTTAGGTTGTAATAGCCAAGTGTAAAATATCATATTGATGGTCTACCAACATTTGTCTTGACTTGACATTCGGTATCTAAGTAGTAGCCCTTGATGGTCTCACAGATCCCACTAGCTTAGGATTGTGTTTCTTATTTATTATAAGCTCATGGATGCTAGCAAACTTTGTCGGCATAGTTTAGACTTTTGGAGGATCGTAAAGAAAAATACATTTAATTGGTAATACTTTTTATTTTATTTTAATACAGTTACAATGTCAGTGGTTATTTAACAGATAGGTCATATACAATATCTATCAAATAAGCAAGATTGTTGTTATTTGGGTGGGATTTATACAAGTATTGTCTTTGATTATCCCGTTGTTACGAAAATGTAAACATTTCTCTCGAATGTGGAAAAGAGCTTAAAAAAGATAATTAAACTAAGAAAATAAATAGTAAACAAGAAAATCCTTAAAGTAATGGTTACAAAAACGTTCAGTCATATTTACAAAAAAGTAGAGAATGCAAGTATAAAAATAGCAGAATATTCTTACAATTAAAATTAATTAATAACTACGTAAAAATATATTACATAGTGTAAACTTTTAAAGCATGTGGCCACGGACCTTAAAAGTCGAAAAAGTTAAGTCTAACTCATTAAAGTTAATGATTACTTAGGTGGAACCAAGTAAAGAGCCTCTGGATTTACTATTTACAAGATTTCACCGCACCGAAAACCTAATCCACAAAACTCTAATAAATATTTAATAAAAGATTACGAAACTTCGATGACCCAACTCGGACATAGGTACTCGAGTCATTTATTGTCCATTCACAATTCACTACTTTGAACACAAGTCATTTAGCACCAGTTTAGATCACTTGGATATTATTTATAAAATATCTTTGCTAGTTTTGATACACTTGCCCCTAAAGCATATTTCCGTTTCATGTGACACTTCGGTGGATTTCGAAGTACTGACTACGTTTGCTGGGTTGAATGACGAGACTGATGAAGTTTCTACTTTGACTACAGATATTTCTGTAGTGTCTGTTTTTTCGGTCTTAGTCTCTTCCGTGCTATTTAGCCTTTTGATGTCAGCGAATTGGGCCACCGTCTCTGTGTTTTCATCAGTGGTTGTTGCGGCAGTCATTTCTTCGGGTATAAAAGCGCTTTCCGTTGTAAAAATCTTAGGTTTAGGTTGTTCAGTTGTTATTTGAAAGTCAGCTTCAGTTGGTTTTGTTTCTTTTTCATTGGCATTTTGTTTGTTGCTGTCTTCTGACGTCACTCCGAACAAATAGTCCATGAAACTAAATCCTGCGTCTGACCGGTTGACAGTAACAGCTGTGGTGGTAGTCGTTGCTTCAGTAGGAGTGGTGAGGTACAAATCGTCAATAGTAGGGTCGGGAGAGCCAGTACCTAAGTCGAAATCTCCAGGACTGATAGCAGTCTCAGTTTGCGATTCCTTTTCTAGGTACACAGTTGTTTGTTTGCTCTCTTCAGTAATAAGAGTTTCATCTTTTTCTGTTTCCTTGCTAGTGAGCTTAGGTATGTCGACTGTTGGTATCACATCAATGTTTGCAGCATCATTGTCATTGGTAAATAGGTCTTTGACGAAGTTATAGCTTGGCTTGTACGTTGTCACTTTCGGTTTTTCACTTTTCTCAGACTTCTCATGGACGTTCCTCGTTTGTTTGACTGGTTGTCCAAGGCGGTTGACAGTATGGGTGTAGTATTGTGATTCAGCGAACTCAATGGATTCGGTTGTGACAGGGCGTATATTGACTTTCTTCCAGAAACCACGACGGCGGGCTCGGCGATCTTTGTCATCCTGCAGGAGAAAATATTTAAGTTAGTACCTATCATTACTCAAGTAAATACCAGTAATTCATTTGATTTTGCTCTTAATACTCACCTCAGTATTAAGAGTAGAGTCATCAGCCGTAGGTTCTTCTGTCGTGATTTCTTCTAAAGGTGTTGTAGATTTCTGTACAAAGCTGTCTCCGGAAGATATGATTCTCTCAGGAGGAATTTCACCAATCTCGCCGCCTTTGTGTTTCATAACATTCATCGTGTATTCATCCTGGTCTTGTTCTTCCAAACTCTTCATCACTTCTTCCAACATACTTTCGAAGGTCGACATGGTATCGGTCGAGTCACTTCTCGTCACTTTGCTTTGCTCAACCAAGGCTTCTAGTGTTGGTGGGATTTCAGGAATTTTCTTATTTACTCTGTTGTTACTTGCTGGTGTTACTGTTAGCAGAATATCTTCGAATTCATTTCTAGCTGTAATAATATCTAATTCACTTTCCTTGTCTGATCTGCTTTCAGTAGTAGCAATCTTTTGCTCGTCTACGATATCATTGGGGTTGTAAGGTTTGAAAGAGTCACTTGATATTTTCGGTGACCACTGATCTGTGTCAGGTTCAGTGTACTTGGGCCTGTTGATGGAGAAGTTTGAGTCTTGGTCTTCGGTTTCTTCGATCTCAGTTTTTTTGTTAAATCTTTCTGATAATCTCGGTCTGTGACTGTATCTGGAATGTAGAAGAGGTTTGGTTGTGGAGGCCGGTGCTTCTGTTTGAACAGATTCAGCTTTTTCTGTAGGCTTTTCAGTTGGTCTTCGTCCCCTGAATCTATTTTTCACTTCGTAGACGCGCTTGGTGCTGGAAGATTCAGTTGATGTAGTTGTGTACGAGTATGATGGTCGCCTGCGACGGAAATGACCGCGTTTTGTTGCACTTTCAGTTGTTGATGCTGACGTCACGGAGGGCTCTGTTGAGGGTTCGGGTCTGTATACTGGGTGTCGAACCTCCTGTACTTCAGGCCTGGAGTGCACTTGTTTTGTCTTCAAATCAGCTTCGATCTCGTCAATCCTCATTGTTGTTCGTCGTCTATCAAAAGCTGGTCTGTAAGTAACCGGCTGGGAAGGTCTCCTTCTTTCTTTGGGTTTAGAGGATTCTGTGGAAGCTTGGTGGTATTGTCTGATGACTCCAGGACGAACACGTACTCTGTTGTATGACGGTGTAGTTTGCACAACATTCTCTTCTTCTTCAAGCTCGGTTAGTTCTTGGCTCTCTCTCTCAATTTTTAAGCCTTCACTTTCAGGTGATGTAGTGGTTTCTTCTTGTTTTGCGGGACCGAAATCATTGCTGATTGAAAAACTTACACTTTGTTCGGTAGCTGGATTTGAGGGAGACTCAGAGGCATAAGAACTTATATCAACATATTCAGGCTTTGCGGGTGTAGTTTGCTTGACGTAGATATCTTCCTCCTTTTCAGCATTTGTGTCGTCATAGGCAGATGATTCTACGGGAGCTACACTACTCCTAGACTGGTAATAGTAATCCTGGCGGGTAGATGGTAAGTTAGGTACATAAGATGTTTCCGAATTCAATGTTGTGCTTCTTGCAGTGAACGTCGGTAATTGAGAATCTTCCTTTGATTCGGTATTTAAGAAATCACTTATTGATACTTTCTCGTTTGTGTAAGCGTTTTCAGTATCACTAGTCTCGGTTAAAGTCTCCTGGTTTTGCTCAGAAGATTGTTTAAAGGTTGGTTCAGTCATAGCTTCGATGTCCACAGTACTGGCACGTTCCATTATTGTCACAGGGTAGTTCTGGTGTAAGACGTCTCTTTGGTAGGCAAGGTCTTGTTCTTTGCTGTTATGTGTCTTTATTCTTTTGTCATAGATATCCTCATTTTCGGAAGGTTTGTAATGAATGCGTCCTCTTATCCTTTGCCTTGAAGATTTCGTAGTGCTTTCACTTGAGTCTAGAGGTTTTCTGCTTGGTTTCTCAGTCGTGATCTTGTTGGGTTCATATCTTGGTCTGGACGGGAGTGGTTTCCTTTCTCTTAGTGGGCGTCTAGTCACTGCGACTCTTGTGGTAGACTCGTAAGATTCAGATCTTGGTGTGGTGGTGTATCGTGGACGTCCTCTGTTGCGTGGGGGCGTTCTACGAGTAGTTGTCGTCGTTGTTGTAGAGGAAGAAGTAGGGGCAGGCTCCGCGGCATCGTAGTTAGCTTGGTACGCATTATATTCATCATTGTCGTATTTAGGTGGCGTATCACTTTCGGAAACGGTAGGGAAGTCATTACCGTCAGATGGATTTACTTGTTCTTCAGGCTGTTGTTGTGGCTGTTCTACGTGTTGTTGTTGTTGAGGCTCAATGTTTTGGTTATATTCTGTCTTATAAGTATTAGCAGGAGAGTTGTACTGATTATTATAGTCATTATTATTTACTGGAGCAGCGTTATCGCTGTTGTAATTGCTGGCTGGAGTATTAACATCGGAGTTAACGGGACTGCTTGGTTGTGGTTCAGACGATGTCTCAGTTTTTTCAATGTAGTCATTGTGATTGAAGACGGGATATTTCAGATTAGGATCAGAGTCGTAATGTATTTCAGGTGTGTAGTTTTGTAGGTAGTTCGGCTGTTGTCTGTATTTAGGTTTTTCCGTGATAACTTGTTCCGGCTGAGGTTCAGTTCTTGAAGGGTACGCAGGAGTTGGGGATGGTAATGGTGATGGTGATGGCGAAGGCGTCGGGGACGGCGTTTGTGATGATTGTGGAGGAGGAGATTGCGAATTTCCTTCTGCACCAGGCGTTATATAAGGCTGTTTCACATCATCGAAATAGTTGTGATAATCTAACGGAGTACTGAAGTGGAAAGCTTGATTTATCGAGTAAGGATTATGTGTCTCTAGCAGTTGGCTCGGGTAAGTCGAAGGTGGCTTAGTCGTTGTCGTCGTAGTAGTAGTCGTTCTTAAAGTCGTAGTACGTTCTGGCTTTCTTTGGAAGTTGTACTGATCAATAAGTTCCGAGGATTTGAAACTGTTCGATGGTGGGAAGTTAACGAACTCTTGCGAGTTATATTGAGGTCCCATGTTGCTTAAGAAGTACGATCCAGTCTTGGGAGGAGCTGCAGGTGTTTCAGGCTGTTTTGGTGGTCGTACCGATGAAACTGTCTGAGGTTCAAAAGAGTAATAATTCGATTGATAGTTAGGTACTGGGGGGTGTGGTTTTGGGGAAGCAGTACTGTAGTAAGTGAACGTTGGTTTTTGTGTGACAGGTTTCTCAGTTGTACGGGTCGGAGGTGGCGATGTCACGGTGTAGTAGTTCGAGTTGTAGTTCGGCTGTGAGGGCGTTGGACCATGTGCGGTATCCCGGATTTGAGAGTTGATAACAACGGAACCCACATGAGGAGACGGGAATGGTATCTTTGCAAACCCATTCGGAGTGTTGTAACTGAGTGGAGCTACAAAGAAAGGTAACTGTTTCAGTTTTTTGTCGCTGTTCTCTATATTTGATAGGTAAGGCAGCTCGAATTTAACAAAGTTCTCTGGTGGCGGTAAGGTGGAGGGTCCAATGAACACTTTAGGTGCATTCAAAGGGTTAACTGAATCCAGCACAGCAATAGTATCTGCGTTTTTCAATGATGATAGCACGTCTCCTACTTTTACTTGACTGTTCTTACTGACTTCTTTAGTCATGAAAATAGCTAGAGGTGGTTGATGGGGTTTCAACTTCTTTGGTTTAGGAGTAGTTGCAGATTGCGTTGGGAATGGAGGCGGAATAGTCGAGTATTTTGGTACTTGGTCATCGGGTTTAAGTTGAGCGTTAAAGTCTGAGAAGAAGTTTTGTCCATTGAAGGTGTCCAGTGGCTTGGCAATAGGTCTTTGATAGTCATTGATGTAAGTCTGCTTCAGAGGATTAGGTCTCGGAACTCCTTGGGAATACAGTTCGGTGTTAACCAGCTGAGACGTAGTCAAAGGACTTCTTAAGTTGAATTGGCCTCTATTTAGTGATTCCAATGGCACATAAAGCAGCTGAACTTCTTCCCTTTCCAGTTGAGTTTTATGTGACAGTGGATCTGACTTCAAAGGCTTGTCGATGCTATCAAACTTAATCTTCTGTAAAGACTGTGGCCTTTTCTTCGAGTGGAAAGAGTAGTCATTGCTCACATTCTCCGCGCGGTATCCATCGACCAATCTCGGTACTTCTAATTTAGTTTTTTGTCCTGGATTGTAAAAAGGTTTAGCTTGCGGGGAGGGTAGTCCTTGCGAGAAGCTGACTGGGTTAGGTATCTGTGGAGGACGGGACTTCTGTGGCTGAACGGTATCGAAACCAAATGGAGGGGCAACGAATCCTTGGCTTAAGGGGAAATTGGGTTGAGACAAGCCGAAACGAATGCTTTGTCCGAAACCCTGTTCAGTGAGATAGTTTTGAGGCGCAGATGGGACAGAAGGTACAGATTGTAAGTACAGCTGTCGGTTTAGCGGCGCATTAAAGTAAGGTCTTGCTTGGAAAGACTCCTGGCTGAATCCTGTGGGTCGCGTTAATCCGGGGAACGGTTCTGTGAGTATCCTTGGTTCTGCGACCGCTTGCCTCTTGATTTGCGGCATTACTTCAGGTTCCCTTTCGACTGGGCCGGGCAGGGGCACCCAGTCGCTGATGTCTGATGTGTATGTGCTGATCTGTCGCGACCATCTTGTTTGGTCTTTCTTGGCTGATGACGTCACAGCGAGGAGCGTCACGAGGTAGGCCAGGCGGTGCACAGTGCGGTGCGCCATCTGAAACGGACAAACAAATGATATTAGGCATTGTTTTATCTTGAAGTAGACGTCTGTCATTGTTTACTTTCAATATTATCACTATCATTACTACCGTTTATTGACTAAAAGATAGAACTAGGTTCAACAAACATTACGTTTCTTATTGTATTCCTTTTATTTCTTTTCCCAGACGGTAGTAGGTGTAAACAATTTGTTCAGGTCAAGATAATGTCTGAGATTTTGTGAACAATACGTTTTATGGCACGTATAATTGATGTTGTACAATACACTGAGAAACTTTAGACAAATAATTAGTATTATCTAGTGTAACTTTAATAGTCTCAACATTGACGTAATTTATGGAATAATCTCTTTTTTATAGGTTCCAGAAGCTTATTTGAATTCTGAACGTTAGTGTATAAAATAGAAATCTTACCTAAAGTTTTACTGAATAAAAGTTTAGCATTGAGGGACAATTGAAGTTATAAATTGTAGAATAAGGTATATCCGTTGAAAAGGTGTGATGAAAGAGTGACTTTAATACTAATTGTCTATGTCATTATGTAAACTTATAGTAACTATAAAAACAACCGTTTTTAATGGCAACGTATGTTTATCCAAATTATACAGTACGCAAGTAAGTATATATAATTAATTACATCTATGGACCTTCACCAATCATTAGCATAATTGCTACACCCTATTTGAATTCAAACACGCGAAAACTAAAGGGTGTCAAATGTTTGTCCTTTAACTAATTACGAGGTAAGGTTGTTTGATGCCTTGAATATATTGGTCATTACGAAGGCCAGAGACACGTAACGTTAGGCCATAAGGCATTAAAACCTCCTTGCAACCATAGACATGTAAGAATCTCTGCAGAGGTTGCGTCATTTTGTCTATGTTACATATTCCATGGTGTTTTGTTTATTTTTTTGTAATAGTGTTGCAAGAAGATCATGTTTTTTTTTTATCTTATTGATATAATCTTTTTGTATTTCGTAATGAGATTTGGAGTTTTCTTTTAGTTTGGATTTACTTTTCTGATGAATTTCAGAGCGACACGGTGAATAAGTGAATTGGAATGATTTAAAATAGTTACTGTATTTAATATTTAATTAGTCTAAACGATTTAATTAATATAAATAGTAAAGTAAAATGTAGGCTGGTAATATAATAAAAAAAAAAAATTTAATCATCACCTCAAAATCTAATTACTTCACAGTTTTCGTTCTGTTTCTTTGACCGATTAAATGATATAATTTGTGTAATTGCTGATAATTATCCGATCTATTTATTGCATAATTTCGTGCGTAGATCTTATGTAATGCATTGCATTTTGTACATTTAAGTAATATCAAGAATTTACGTTTGACACAGAATTAAAATAAAAGTATTACGCTTACACTGGTTTTGCAATTGCTTTTAAAAATTTCACCGCAGTGTAGTGGTTTACTGATTGGGTTCGTACGTGAACGGATGTGGGTTCGAATAACTCGTAAAGAAATACTTTTTTTTTAATATTTTTTTACTGAATTTTAGTCACAAAAAAATCTTGTAAAATAGGTAAATAAAAAGCAAAAAAGCTTTAATTTTTTTCACCCTTGATTAGTTACAAAATTAGTAGAATTCTCCTTAAGTTTATGACCTTGAAAATCAACTGAAGTGTGTTTAAATCTGTCCGTGTCTACACAGTAGTAAATTAATTTCGGCCCACTAATTAATGAGGTGATAAGAAAGGAGTTAAAAGCAATGCGATTAAGCAATTTAAAATGCTTTTACACGGTGCACGATACGCTTTTACAAAATTGTTGCCATGAGACTTGCAGCAAGTAACAAGTGTTCAAAATAAAATACCTAATATAACTAGGTATAGACCATGTTGTCCAACTTAATACTATAAATGCAAAATTTACTCTACTAAATATTTATTATTAAAGTGCTTGATCGATTTTGATGAAACTTGGTATGAGGTAAGATTGAATCCTAAGAAGTCATGGGCTACTTTTTGCCGTAACAACCAATACGTGCGCAGGCGGAGCCGCAGTCAACAGCTAGCAAATAATATAGTTAAATAAGGGTAACAATGTGTCAAAAATGTAATAACGAAAACTATCCAATATAATGTTTGCGTTACATTTCCCGCATCGTACAGTAACGTAAAGATCTCGGCTAAAGATAACCAGAAGTGTACATTACATCGGTTTCTATACGGTTTCCAACGCAATTAATTAATCTAATATCTTAGTATAAAGTGGAAAGGCTGACTTGATTGCTGTTGTGGTACAAGTCTTAAGAGTTATTAGTCATTATTTAATTATATTGCTACTTTTAGTGCTAGATGGTTTATCAATAGACCTTATGTGATAATGTGATACAGATACTAGGAGGAGGGAGATTCAACAAAAAAATTAAGTATAATGATACTTAACGTTTTCTTTATAAACATGACTAGTATAATGATATTAGTCATGTTTATAAAAAGTAAGATATTTTCTTCGGTCTCATAAAAAAGAGCAAAATATTATGTGCTTTTGCAATTGCATTTCTATTGCAACCAGTCTTTTATATTACTTCCAAACTAGTTGGGGCAATCACATTTATATGGAACTTAAAGACTTGGCATTCTTGGCAATCTTTTAATTGAATATTCGCACCATAGCCGTGGCCCTATCTCTTAGTTACTAACAGAAATCATAAAAACAAACTTGGAACAAACATTTGTGACAAGCATGGATCAAACACGCCCGCCAAACTTACAACACTTGGACACTCATCTAGGAACCATTTTCTCTTTAAAAGCTCGTAACTTACGCCACACAACTCCCGTAGAAGGTAATTGAACGTGTCTTATTGTATCTAATGTACTTTCCTCGTCTCGATGCTAATTGCTCGAACATTATATGTAATATGTATCTAGAAAGTCCGTCTGTCCGTACGTCCGTCTACCTAAAACACTACACGTTTTTGAGTGGAGAAAGTTTTAAAGGGCTGTGTGTTAGCTTTTGACGATTGGATAGCAAACATGTGTTATTTGGTTGCCACTTACTTTGTTCGTGACTTTGATTTTACTATTTTCTTTTGTTTTTGTAGTATAGAGGAGGAACAAGAAAGGTCTTCGATTACTCTTAAGGTAGCTAGTGTGTTTATGTTCGCAAATAATTTAAAAGTTCAAACATAAAGTAGGAGGGTAGGCGAAGACGCGGACGGCCAGTACACACGTGAAGGAGATCGGTGGACAAGGAGCTCAGGAAGGAAGAACTCAAATGGGAAGACGCTCGAAGAATCGCGCGGGACCGGCCGGCTTGGAGAAAACTTGTTGGGGCCCTCTGCACCAGCGGGGTGCCTTAGGACCACAACAACAACAACCAAACATAAAGTATACTTTTCATTTGAAATTGATATCTAGTTGCCCTGGGTTACGTAGTAACTATTTAGTAATCTGTGCCCTGGGGCCCGATGCCGCTATTTTAAGTTAGTGAGTGGTGGGTTAATAAACGTTCCAGTGTACTTGTTATTTATAGTGCCTAATTTTCGTATTCAATTAATTTTAGTTCAATGACAAATGTACACCTGCTTGCCACTGTTGTCATTGTAGGATTGCAAGTGACTGTTCTTATCTGAAAAGTACACTGGAACGTTTTTTAACCCGCCACTCACTGACTTAAAATAGCGGCATCGGGCCCCTGGCAAGTTTATTTCTTCCGTACCGTCCGTACTTTGACAATTTTACATACGCGTAATGCGATATTTTTGTGTTTTATCAGCTTTAGGCTTTTTACAATCGGACTTGTTTCGAATAAATAGTCTACTGTCATTTACTACTATATTAATTATCCAGCCTTTAAACGTCCCACTGTTGGGCACAGGCCTCTTCCCATATGGAGAAGGCACGAGCATTGATCAGCACGATTGCTCTCTGCGGATTGGCGATTTCAGATCCCAAATTTTGGAATCCAGGTTTCCTCACGATGTTTTCCTTCACCGTTTGTCAGAAGTGTCTTAGAATAATTAAGAAAGTTCATATAACTTTGAAAAAGCGACATTGGTATTTGCCTGGGTTCGAACCTGCAACCTTGTGCATACAAATCCGTTCATTGAACCGCTAGGCCACCACGACAATGTTTATTATATACTATATTGATTATTTACTATTTATACAAAGAAAGTGTCCGTATATTTATTGCAACATTCTGGAGTTATTTCAAAGGTTTTTTTGTTATGTTCAGTACATACAAATACGTATAATGATTTGGACAATTCTATTTTCTATGTATGTATTGAAAATAAATATCAAAATTTATATTGAAAATTTCACTATTAGTTTTTAATTAAATTTTCATTGTATAGTAGTACTTCTTTTTTAAATATAATAATTATGTTTTATCACCGAGCCGAAGAATTGTAAATGTTATGTACGCTATTATTGTCACGTGCATCAGACTACTTTAATTGGAAATTTGAAATTTTAATGTTAAGTGTATGTGATGTGGCCGTAGTTTTATTAATAAATAAATAAATACGTGTGTTATCTTAAAGTACAGGTTTAAAGCCAAAAGCCGCACCTTCTCCACAAACATTGTCACTGATATCCCACCATTAATATATTCTTAAGTGAAAGTCGGCGGTTTCTCATAATCATTTCACCGCATTGGAGAGGAAAAGCCAACTTTTATAGTTTACAAGCAAAACCAATATTATACGGTGAGTTAATGGTAGTGCTTCCAGAGTTTCCATAATATTATAAACATTGCATGCTACTAATGTGGTGTGTCGTGCTCATGTGGAAAGTTTTTAGAAATGTTTTTTTCTTTTTGTTGGAGTTTTCTTTGCCATTTACTGAAAGCTTATGCTATGGGGTTTGGATTGATTGACTAGAAAACACAGGTAAATAATGTAGTTTTTTTTTATAAAATATAGAACGATAAGTGACGCATGTTCGCTTTGAGAGGTTCTCATTTAATTTTGAAATGAAAATGATATGTAATCCTACTTAGCTAATGTATAACAGGCTTTAATTATAAAAAATAAATAAGAGTTCTTATTTATTTTTTATAATGAAAGCCTGTATATGATATATGTAATTAAATCGTATATGTATTTTTGTTGTTGTGACACAGCTGGCGTAGTTCAAAAAGTAAAAAGGGGTTCCCGAAAATCTTATCCCACCAAAAACATTCAATGTAAAAAAACGCCAAGTCTCTCTATGCAATTCTTCCATCGTAAAAAGTTTTGAGATCGCATAGGAGCCAAGTCCTGTTCAACTTAATTTGTAATAATAAATCAATATTTTGTGACTATATCAATAGTTTTGTTTACATTACAATAACAGTGACTCGGCCATGGGCACAAGTTAAAGGTCGTTTGCTTCTTGTAATTACGTGCAAATACCGTTGAATTTATCTATCATATATATTATGGACATGATTTTGTAACTGATTGGAATTTGAGATCACTATGGACTAAACATGCGCCATAGTGCATGTGCAGTTCACTGATCTTGGATGATACCGACTGTCGGTTAAGGTGTCCTGATATTATTTATTGTTTACTTTCAACTCCTCCAAATATGCCGTTTTATATTTGTATCTTATTGTGCTCATGGCCAAGTCACTATTATTGTAATTTAAACAAAACTATTGATATTGCCACAAAATATTGATTTATTATTACAAATTAAGTTGTACAGGACTTGGCTCCTATGCGATCTCAAAACTTTTTACGATGGAAGAATTGCATAGAGAGACTTGGCGTTTTTTTACATTGAATGTTTTTGGTGGGATCTCATTTATTTTTTGTAGGTCTCTTTCTTTTCTTTTTATAAATAAACAAAATTGCTATAAAAAATATTTGCTTTTTGTACATAAACAAAGAACAAAGTTAACAATGCAGTCAAAACTCATATAGGTACCATGTTCTTGTAAAACCGCAAATATAAATTTGTTTCATATTATTTACTAAGGTATATAATTTATTACTGTTTTTATAATTTTCCCTTTACATGTAGCTAAAAACCTATCTTGGTGCCAAATTTGAAGGTTCTAAGTTTGCTAGAAGTACCTTAGATTTTTGATGATCGGTCAGTGAGTGAGTCAGTGAGTGACAAAATGGTGTAACTTTGATCGCTCATAACTCGTAAACTATTGGTTCAAATGTCATGTAATTTTGAGGCTGAGCATGTTTTAATACTTACTCTAGGTCATCGAAAACCTAAACCCCTAGCTTTGTCCGTATCGATGATACAGGGGGGGTGAAATAGCCGCGAAACGCTTCGAGAAAAGAATGGTACGGCCGTGCCCGTTTTGCTCGAGACTTGGCTGGGGCACTGCCGTGCCCCCAGATGAGCTAGCCCCCGGATTCTGAAACGTAAATCAACTTAATCTATCGTGAAATTAACTGATCACGACTTTGATTGGTTAAACAAAAGTCTAACAACCAATCCAACCAAAGAGATTTGGCAGGTGATTAACCAATTTTTGTGTTGATCAACTTATCATTAACCGAAAGAAATTATTTTAAATAGATAAGGTTAAATGAAAGAATTCTCTATCCAATCAATCATTATCGCGAATAAACAAAGACGGTTATGACAGTAACGTCGATATGGATTGCAGTTTCCCATTTGTCAACAGGTCGTTCACTCTGGCGTGCGGCCATATTGGATGTTGCGTTACATTATGCGTTTTCTTGCGAGCTTGCATCCGCTTTGTACACTTGAGGCGCGAAGAAGTGACCAATGATTAAAATAATTATAGTTTTAAATTGTGTTGTTGTTTTAATTATGTTTTATATAGATAAGTATGGAGATTGTTTAGTTTTGTATTGAAACATTGCAATTGATAAAACGAACTTGTAATTAACGTAAGTTATACCCAAAAACTTCCGGGAAGCAGACCTATTTGGTGGCTCACATAGTTACTTCAAATCACTTTGCTATATTTTCAGTAAACTACCGGTGTTTGGCTATAGAAAGTGAATTAAATTTATACAGATTTTAAATATACATTTTTTTTATCTTTTACAGATTTCAACGGCGAAAGATATCGGCAATTTGCTTTCGTCATGGTCCAAGTTAAAATAATTTAAAGTAAAATTATTTGCGGTTGACCACAAAATTTTCAACACATATATAAACATATAAAGTAATCATTTTTAAATACTGTGTCAATGATTGTACAGACTTAACATCTGAAATCAATTACTTTGTGCAAGCGTATCGTCACGATATGATTACAAATTTACAAGTGAGTATAAATAAACACGCAATGTCGGTTACTCTGAAGCTGTTTTATCAAGACAATAAAATTCCAAGACGGATTCTTATTTCATAGACTACATATTTGCATGCACCTGTTAGCATGTAAAATGGGTGATAAATTTTTTTGGCACTATTTGTATTTGTGACTGTTTGACAAATAATCAATCAAATTCAAATCTATGTTTGACTTATTAATACTAAAAGTTTGTGACTTATTGTTTATCATAGATTTGTATAGACAAAAAAAGACTTTCTCTATTAAAGTGTATTAGTAAATAGCTTGAAATAAAAAAACGTATTCATAGAATGTAGTGTTGAACTTAATGATTAATATAAATTAGAAATTATGATTATTTTGAACAAACAACTTAAATTATTCAGTGAGTACTTAAAATTACTTCGTTGAATTCAATTACAAATTAGTTCTGATTACAATCTGTTTTTAAACAACAAAAAGCTGAATAAACAATCATATAATACTTGTACACTGCTGGCCACGTAAATTATATGCACTGTTGCATATGTCGGGCAAACTGCGTTGCGTGGAACGGAACGGGTATCACAGTTTACTAAGTACAGTGCGTTCGGTTTTACGTAAGCCTTATGCTAACTTAAAATCACCAGTTATTTAATTTATTACGCTTTTTTCGCAAATGATGACGTTACGATTATTACTTGTGAGCCCAAATGATTTTAATTGCCGCAACCACCCCATTTACCTACATTCGAGACTTTATGAAATATATTTTATAGTCAGTGTCGACATAATACTGGCCGGAGTGAATTTATTTTCTTCCTGGTTTGATAATGTGATACAAAGTATAGTTAAATGTTACATTGGAGCTTCAGCTTTACGTGATGCTGCCTTTACCAATTTAACCTTTCTCATGACCCTAAAAAAATATTCCGCCATCGATTTTTATTTGCACAAATTTCCAAGAATACACTACCGACCATAATAACGGAGCACTCCTCTGACCCATATTACGCCACCTTCAGCCCAACAATAGCACACACGAACAGACAACACTCTTTGTTTGCCATAATTTGTTTCAGTGAAAGTTAGTCTTAGGCTAGGTACTTTTTTTTGGTCGCCAGTGTACGGTATAGAAAATGGTTTATGCATAGTTTAATTTACTTTTAATGTTCAGTTGCGTAATCGTCGTATAAATTGCATGCGTTTTTGTTTGTTTGTTTTTTTTTTTATGAAGTTGAGAGTTAAAGTAAAAAAAATACTTTTAATTAGTTCCGTGAAGCAATTGCGAGTTTATCTATTTAGTTATGCTTGCTGTTTGCCCCGTTACTAATTTATTAACTGGCCAATACTTTTACTAAAAAAAGGAGTACAGTAAACTTTTACGTCAGACGTCAAGATTACGCTTAAGAGATCTTTAGACCAATAATATGGGTGATGTATAACAAAAAAGTGAGACAGAAATAAGGGTTGATAAACATAGTCTGCCTATGTATCTTAACGAAACGTGTCGAAAGAGGAAAGACAGGGGGCTAAAAAACAATAGAAAACGACGTAAAAATCATGAACTAAGAAATTCATTCAAGAGCACAAATGAACTCAAGTTACGAATGAATCGGTTGGAATCGATTCCTACAGACAGTGTCATTCGATGCGTTTGATAAACAATGGCAAACAACGTATACACACAACGCTACAAAACCAGCCAATTGTGTGATTATGAAGACAGACTAATTGATGGCTTCCGAAGTCTAATCGTCCTTCACTAAAAAATAAAGAAAAATTGCAGGAATAATACGGGGCTCATTTATTATGGCACAATTTGTAAACAAACAAATGCCGCTGCCAAATTGTGCTTGAAAATTGTTTACATATATGTATGTAGAAACAGTTATAATTTATTTCAGCCTAAAAAATTCACAGCAGTTTTTTTTTCTATTGTTGAGTTTCTTTCGTCAATAAACTCAGTCTATCACGGTGCACTCCTAGACATAGGCCTCTCCCCAGTTGCGCCACAAGCCACAACACCCGGTCCTCCGCCTTCCGCATTCAGTCAAACTCTTTTCAGGTTATATGGCCATCCTTTCATATCATGAGTTAAATGAAAATTATGACTGTAAATAAATACATTATATTTCACATATGGGTTACTGGGTATTTAGTGATAGAAAACTATCACTAAATACCCAGTAACCTAGCTTGTTTATATCTTGAATGTAGATTATTTTCCTCACAGCTGTTATAATTGCTTAGCGGTGCTGTAACCATAGTTCCTACCCTATGATTATAACAGTGGCTTGATCTACTAGTCTATTTTAACTGGCTGATTGGCAGTAAAAGCATGTTTAAGTTAAGACTACTGTTACTGTGTTATCAGGGTATGAATAAAGATCCTTTAAAATTTACTAGGTATACCTGTTCTGTCTGGTGCATTCTGATTGATCTAGCCATCTTCAGCATCCTTTTTTTGGATTCAGACGCAAAAGGACCGTGATATAAGTTTTATTTGTCTGTCTGTGTCTGTTGTTGAATTGACAGATTTTGATTCGGATCTTTTTGTTTTAAATTTGTTGTCATCGAGATGGTTTTTACTGTTCTGAACCATAATCAATGAAGCTCTGTTAAGCTGTTTGACAAAAGGTATTTTCTAAAATTGAGTAAATGGTCGCCATTTTTATTTATATCTTCACATCAAATGTTACTATATCTATCATGAAAAGTATGAGATAGAAGGTGAAGCAATGTTATATTATCATGTAGGCACCTACTTATTATATAGCCACTGTTATGTTTATTTATTTTTGTTACGCATCGACTAGATGATCGAATAGTCACAAAAAGTGATCAGTAAACTACAGTAGATAATAAGTTAACCAATTTCAGTTAATGGAATGATGTTAAATAGTCTTGTTGCTTCCGTATGGAGGCTCTTTATAATATTTGTAGAGCGACAGAAGCGACATTACATTTACATACTTGTTCCTATTACACTGCATGTTGCAATATGTATTGAAACTATTTTTTAAAACAATTGGGCACGCCAGGACACCTGTGTCCCCTTTACATACACCTGTATTAATCGATCTAATTATCAACTATTTCGACATATCTCCCCAATATTGGTACAATGGTTGGTCATATCTTGCCCTATGAATATCTCAGTAAATCTAATAGCCAACATCATACAGGTTCACAAATGTCACTTGCCCAATATAAACTAGAGAATGTATCGGTCTCTGTTAAGTACAAGGACTTTGTTAATCGTTTTTGCAATCTACATTTTAATTGGGTGCGTTAGATGCAAAATATTATGTTGTTTGCTCATGACTATGAGTAAATGGGTTAATTTATTTGATTAGCATATTATTGTTTTCTCTATTTGAAGTCCCGTGTAAACAGCTCTATATCTGAACGGTTTAGGAAATATTTCTTGCATTTTGTGGTGTAGTAAAACGAACTAGGTAAATTATTCGTAATTTTTTTTACATATAAATAAGGTTTTAAACTTAGTTGACCGGTGTTACGAGGGTTTGGTTTTCAAAAGATCCGATTGCTTAGAAAGACATGATTTTCGGGTGTCGTTTTGTTCTTCTATTGTATATATACTATGTGACTATACTATGTGACATTGTTACGTAGAGGTAAATGATCATGAGACTATATGTATTTACGCGCAGGAAGTAAATAATAAAAAATAAAGAAGCTACACAGAAAATACATTACTTAACACACCTGTGAGCCTAAATACTGTGAGTATTTAGGCTCTCTATTCCATTCCATTACGCACTTTACAATCTAAACAGAAACTAGGACATCGACGGGTCCCAGATAATCTGCGTCGACGAGAAACTAACTAAACGGCGCGGAAACTAAACTGGTAGCGGTATTAGCAGGACTGTTGCTATTGTGGAAGCAAGACAGCGCACTACACGGGGCATAGCGGCGTCTCGCTCCCACAACGGCAACAATGATGCATTATGAGCCGGGTGAGCGAACTAGTAGCAGTGTTGATTAGCAGAACCGTTGCCAATGTGGAAGCAAGACGGCGCACTACACTGCGCTAACGGCGTCTCGCTCCCACAACGAAAAATCCTGCTTTTCGAGTTCATGTTAAGTGACTTGGTAGCAGTGTCAATGCTACTGGAAACACTGGTCAAATGCCTTCGTGTTGGCTTGGAATGCTGGAGACTGGGAATTGAAATACTGTTCGCAATGCGGATATAGTTTTAGTGCTTGCATCTTTTAAATAGACTACAAAAGGAGTAGGTGCAAAATAATAGGCGTAGTCTTAATGTCGTCCATGGAGTATTTCAGAGGTAGACGCATATAATGCAATACGTCTTATATAAGGACTTTTTACATGGACAAAGAGCAAATAAATTAACAGGCGGAAGTAATGAGGGTTACCGCCACTGCCGCGTCAGATGTCAAAGCCCATCAACAAACCGTGGAATTTAACATTACGGCATCAGTTATGACTGGGCATCATTAGGAGCGTTTCAATGTATTTTGATATGAAAAATGTTACATAATTTCTTCTTGGAATCAACGCGAATGATAGACATTGCCTGTCAACGTATTTTATCGCGGGTTATTTTTTATTTTAATTTCCTGTGTTTTAGAACCTTTCCAGGTGTCATGGTCACGGGCAGACTGAGGTGGTATTCGTCTTTACAGTAGATATTGCTCGTTCTACCTTCATATTTGATTAAATCTTTATGTCCCGACCTACGCAATATGAACTCATTGTTATTATATGTTACATATTGTTATTTACATTACATCAAATAGTTCTTGCGTCCAACGTAACACATTACGCATTTAGTATAATTATAATCAATTGCCCGGTCACTGCACATGCTTTTTTCTGCCCATTGAACACGAAATGCATAACTGGACTAATTAGTTAATTGCTTAGGGTAAAAGCCGGATAGTTGCCTCGGACGGATACATGCCTCAGTTTCAAATGCTCTATGTTAGACATATTGACAGTGTTTCTTTTTGATCATAATTAAAAGCGTCCCCCGCGCAGGCCTCAGTGCCGCATAAGCCGTTGAAGTAGGCGCACGTGTTTTGTCCGTGTGAGAAAACATCTTCCGCGGCGATACTTTGACGAGCGCCAGAATTATATTGGTAAGTAATCTCTGTTAAATATTTTTATAACTGATTGTGATTTCAGTCAAAAAATTATTTCATTGAATGCATTAGTTTAGTTTAAATTGCACTTTTTATTAGGTTTTATTGTTAAATATGTTTTATTTATTTTGTAAATAAAAAGGGCAAGTATCCGTATCAAATCGGATAGTTGCCCTACTGTCTTTTGCGGATTGTTGCCCTGCGGCAACTATCCGTAACTATACATTTTTAACAAGCAAAGACAGATTTTTTCTTAGTTATTTTTTTTATTTGCTTTTACTATTTTTTCTTGGTGATTTTTTATTTGGTTATACTATAGTTTATCTTAAATAAAATAAATACTCAACAGCAAAATGCCTCGCAAGTATAAACGAAAGCCAGGCGTGGTGCCGCGCCACATCAACTGGACAGAAGATAGTTTAACACTTGCGTTCGAAGAACAAAATAAAAAACAAAAAAGTATCAACGATATATACCGGATTTATGGCATATCCTCTCGAACCTTAAGAAGACGGTATGAAAAAAGAAACCAGCTGCTGGTAACCCAAGATATGTCAAGGATTTAAAATTGTATATTTAGCTTATAAATATAATAATCCTATAAAAATAATAATTGTATTTTAACACCTTTAGGAAAATACCCTGCCCTTTACAAAATACACAGATTTTATTGAACTGACTGAAGGAAGGGCTCTAAGGAAAAGGAAAACTCGTATCTACAGTTCTAACAGTGAAAATGAAGAAAATGTTATAAGTTCAAAAATATCTAAAGGAAAAGCAACTAAAGGGCTACTAATCAAAGGCAAAACATCTATTGAAGACACTGAAAATATATAAAGTAAATACTAATATTTAATTAAAAAATTACATGTTCACTAACTTACAATTGAAAACCTTAGTATTTTTAACCTTTTGAACGCCACGGTCGTGTATAGACGACAAACGAAAACGTGCCCAAAACACGCTTCTGTCGCTAAAGACGACAAGAAAACGATTTTTTTTAACAACAAAATAAACTACTACTAAAAAAAATTCGTTTTCTTGTTGTCTATACTCGACCGTGGCGTGTTTTGGGCATGTTTTCTTTTGTCGTCTATACACGACCGTGGCGATCAAAAGGTTAAGTGTTGATTAGGTAATAATTTAAGTTCTCTTAGTACTTAGTACATAATAAAGGATCTCAGTATGTTTTTATTTTGGACACTTATTTACTATTTTGGAGTCTATTATTGTTATAATTTTATAATTATAATTTAACTTTAATTAATACTTAATAAAAGATTGTATTTAATGATAAAAACTGATTATTTAAATTATTTAAGTTCATTTTTATTTGAAAAAAAAAAACAGACGGGCATCTATCCTCACATTGGGCAAGTATCCCCCGAACCATTTTTAACGTTAGGCTACTATCCGCTATAGTAGGCAACTATCCTCTTTTTAAGAGGTCATATTAAACTGGATTTACTCTAAATTTATAATATTTAGAATTTTTTTATAAATAGGGTATGTTAGAAGAATAATGAACTATGTTTGAGAATACACTTTGAATAAAAAATGTATTGGTACACATTTTTTAAAGCAGCTTTTTAAAAAGTGTGGCAACTATCCGGCTTTTACCCTATACAATCGATCGATTTTCAGTGAATTAGGAATTGTGTAATTTATCATCACCTCTATTTTAGACGTAACTTTAGAATTGGTGCGCACGATGAAACAGCCATAATATACTCGTAGATGTTAGATGTCGAGAATGAGGAAGATGAGCATGTTTTTTTTATCATCTAGAAAAATCAAACTAAAAATTAGAAAAACAATGGTGAAAAAATTTTAGCGATATCTCAAAAACTCTATTTTTTACGAATTTTTAAAGTCGGGCATTCTTAAATTTAGTTTTGGTTCGCCCGATCAACGCGTGACGTCACAACGCCCGTCCTCCGCTCCCGTACATACGATCTCGTGCAGTATTTTTATGTTACTCGCATATTTTTCTAGATTTTGCTAAATATGGAAAAAAGAGTAGCGTAAAGTTACTGAATAGGTTTCTTTGTACTAATACAACAGTTAGCACGCCAAAAAATATATCTTTACAAGCTTTTATTTAACATTCAATGTATACGTTTGTACCTACAGCTACGAGTGGAATCTTGCAACTTAATTTTGAAACAGATATCTTTAACTGATTGAGCTGAAATTTTGTATATCTGTTAAGTTTGGATGACAATATAATTTTATAGTACTTTCGAGCTGATCTGATGATGGCGCCAGAAGGTGGCCCGAGGAACTCTCTAACTAAATGACGTAATCGCATCGCGTTTGGGCTTGTTTGATAAGTCTACACTATTGCTGTGAGCTTAGTTAAATTTGAAGCTTGTGTTTAAAATTAATTTATATTAGAAACTGAAAACTGATTTGTGCCCGAAATGACAAAAAAAAGTATGCGCTCGTGTATTATATTGTCGTAAATTAATGAAAAGGAAGAACAAGTCGTCATTCTTGAAAAGATCGTTTCAATGTGAAAAATAATGCTAAAACTTTATTTCTATCCATAGCGGCCCGTCCCGGCTTCGCACGAGTATTTAACAAACATTTTAAAATATATTAATTTTAATAAACACTCACACAAACACGTTTTTGAATGGGGTACAAAAAAGAGTAGGTACATTAAATTTCATTATAAAGAAAATTGGATTGTTATTTCTTTTTTTATTATTGTTTATGAATCTTTCTATTACATTTTATATTTTATTTTAGTTTACTCCCCTCCCGTACTCCAGTGACGTCTACATCGCATAGTTAGCCGAGCGGAGAGAGCGGCCACCATTAACCAAGCGACTTTTTTCTAATATTACACTTTTGAACTCGTGTTATCTTTCGAATGTAATGTCCAAATTGAAAAATTCAAGTTATATAATGGTATTATATAACTTGAATTAATATAATGTATTAATATAATAATAATATATAATATAATGTATTATATTACGAGGACAGATAACAGGACAGATAACAATAGCAGAAAAAAGGGGAGGCCTATACCCAGCAGTAGGTGATTCCGGGCTGATATGATGATGATGATATAATGGTATTAAAGCAGTCTTAAATATAAAGCAAATTATTTTGATAAGGATTACTACCAAGGTCAAACACAAGGTCGCCATTTCCAGCGACGTCATTGTATTTTTTTTTTAATGAAAGAACACTTGTTGCATTATTGGAGTTTTAGTAAGGATCCCTATTATTATTTTAATATAATATAGGCTACTTCACGCAACGATAGTGTAGCTAATCAACAATGAAAGATTTTTTTAAATAGGTATAATAATTTCGTAGCCTATTCAAAATGCAACCAAAGAAACAATCAATCAAATCTTGCCTCTTTCTTATATTATCATAGATATCTTAATATGAAATTACAAACACACTTTAGGTTAACAGCATTACACTAACTACAAATACGGTACATACTTACGTAAAAAAACATGTTTTAATTTTTTTGTTTGGCTCTGAAACGAAATCTCTGAAACGGCTGGACCGATTTTGACAGAACTTTCAGTCACAGATAGATAATGCAATAGGAAGTTTAAATTTTATTTATTTTAAAAGGGGATTTTGTGAAACATTGGGGCACATATACTACTGAATATTTAGCATTCCGCTGCTTTTCATGTTCTCGAACATGAGTAAAATGTTCAACATAGAAATCTACCTATCTATACTGATATTATAAAGCTGAAGAGTATGTTTGTTTGCTTGAACTTGCTAATCTTAGGAACTACTGATTCAGACTTTATAACACTACGCTGCACCCAATAGGGCGAAGCATCAATGGAAAATGTAACAAAAACGGAAAAATATCCCTATTTGTGAACTTCTGTTGCGTGCGCAGCGTAAACGGTTGAAGTTAGGCAAAATTCATGTATGACGAAATTGTTCCTCTTTAAAAGTTCTAAAAAAAGTCAGCGACAACATATGGCTATCTTTCAAGATTTAATACTATAACCGCATTTTTATGGAAATCAACTTTGTTTTAAATTATGAATTATTTGCGAAGGCGTTTTGTCAAAATTATACTAATCCTTATCTAAATAAATGTGATATTAATCACAAGTATTTAATTGTGAACAAAATTGTCTTTGACATTACTTGATTTCCATCAACATCTTAGGAGGTATCATAATTTTAAAATAACCACCGGCCGGCCCGAGCGCCCGTCGCCTGCGGTACTGCGGCGTGACGTCACGACAGGTTCTCGGCCGGCTCAAAAAGTTATCGGGGGATACGAAATTGAAAAATTTATAAAAAATTAACTACTGGAGATATCGACATAATTTTTTCGCAGTTATTTTTTTATTCACCTAAATTTTTTGATAAGCCAATAAAAATGCGTTTTTTTTTTATTTACATCTTCCTCATTGTGCAATTCATCTATCATTATTGGTCGAAATGTCTGACTTTTCAGAAAAGAATAATTCTGATTTTTATGTGAATGTGATAACCTTTTTTTTTGTTAGATAAATCCGTATTATGAAAGAAATTTGGGTTTGAAAGAACATAATTTGCGAAGAAGAACTTTTTCGCAAATTATGTTTGTGCTCTAGACCTATATTTGAGGTTTTTTACTGTTAATAGTTAAGGTACATCTAACACACAAATAACCAATTGCTCTAAAAACATATCAGAAAAGACCTCCTTATTTGATTTATAGGTTTTTCAAAGAAAATCTCATTAGCAAAATGTTCCACAATTTTCACTTCTCATCTGAAATCATTAACAATCAGTAATTGATTATAATTTCTTCCGGTCAAGAGTCCAATCTAAATAGCACTCTGTTTCTTAGACTATAGAATATAGTTTACAATGTATTCTATACCATCTCCCTGGCTTAACCAAGCGTGGTGATTCTTACGGTGAAGTAGAGCGTTATGCTCGTATGTATTGAAGTTCCATTTTATTTTGCCGTTTTTCTTCTGTTTTTGGCATGTTTCGGAACTTTCTAAGAATTTGAGGATATTAGAACATTTAATGTAATGTACATTGCGGTAGGAAATAAATAGCTCCTTTTTGTGAAGTTTTACAATATTTAGAAGAAGTTATGATCTCTATTTTTAATTCAGATGCAAAAAGAATGGTTTGAGGTGTCGGACTGTCTGTGGCATCGTAACTTCAGAATGAATGGACCGATTGTGATGCGATTTTTTTTAATCTTATCTGACCATTGTGATCGTTAGCTATCAGTTCAGTTTTTCAGTTGTTTAGCAGTTTAAAAAAAATAATTGTACAAAGTTATAGGAAGCATAAACTTCTTGTTATAGATCAATGCGTATGCTTATCTTTTACGAAATCATCTATAAAGATAAAAGAAAAACTTTACGCAATAAATTAACTACAGTATGTCAATACATTTTCTAAATGAAAGTCTTATGACGTACATAAGGAAGGTATTATCTACATCCATATAACACGCAAATAAGCTCATAACATCAACATAAAACATTGCTATCGACAAATTTATAGTCCCAACAGCGATTTAAACAATAATAAACCTAATTCCAATAAACATAAAGTTTACTATGACTGCGCGGTTAAGTTTGTTTTCCATAGACACTGACCATAAGTGGTATGTGGCAAGTTTCACAAAAAATAAGTGAAATGACAGGAAGAGTGGACGTTCCAGTTCAAACTGGATTTAACTGGTTTAAACTGACCGAAACCGGTTGTTTACCGTAACTAATTCACCGACTCATGTTTTTGTGATCATGCACTAGTTTTATACTTAGTTTATGTTTGAAGAAGTTTGTGGGCTACGGAATCTTGAATATTTGGAGTAAAAAGTTAGTTTATGGACAAGAAATACATGCATTAGAAATGCCGTTCCTTAAACTGATGTTCTTGCTAGGTAAATGTAAAAACGGTATGGCAGAATCGTATTTGGTCATGTTTTTGACCTGTACTTGAAAGGAATCACTTGATTTGGCTAATTTTGTACGCAAAGATAGGCTACTAAATAAGCAGTAACTGATTAATAAAACCTTATTTAATCAATCAGATCGATTAGAATACCCAAAAATGGGTAAAGATCCATTTCACTTACCACTGGTATAAGCCTAAGGAGTTTCTGCATGTCATTTTTTCGATAATTTCTTCGTAGTATACTTTTCTGGTCTTGTTTTTTTTTCTACACGAGAAAAGCAGGAAATACCGCCTAATACCACTTACGCTATCTAACACGTATGTATCGAATTTAACCATATAGGATATTCCAAGCCACTTGAAGTACCAGGAAGTTATAAACGAAAGAAGTTGTTCTAACTAGAATTTGAGAGGCATAATTCTTGTGAGAAATTACTTGGATGACTTGCTTCACTACTTGGTTAGATATAGAAATTATTAGAAATAGATTGTAATGAATATAGAGTATCTTTGAAACATTGAAGATTTATATAGAGGTATCGCAAATAAGTTCTTCAGAAGTATAGTTAAAAATTATGATTTGAAGGTGTAATACGAAAACAGAGTTGAATAAAAGTCGCTGGTCTCGCATCAGGTCTATCTGTCAATTTCAACCAATTACAGGACAATAGCTTGTCTCTCATTGGTGGAGGTCGACAGATAGATCAGATGAGAGAATATTGATCCTAGCGGAAATTGATTCCCGGTAACCCTCGTCAATTTAAGTTATTGTTTCATGAAATATTAATAACTTTGTTATTAATTGGTATTCAAGTCACTCTGTTGTGATAGAATACCTAATAGACAGTCGTAATGTATGTCCATTTCGAAGAATACAACAGGTAAAATTATAGTGATTGCTTATATAAATATATGGCCGGTTTTCTCGCCGGAAACGAGAGTGGATTGCCTTCTAAATACGTCTCGTCCATTGCACGCCCACTTTCGTCGTCCTGTTTCGCTTTCTCAGGAAACACGCGATGGAAGCTTCCATTTTGTAAATGTTAAAATTTATACGTAGAGATAAATGGATGGCCGGGGTAGGCCAATGGAGAAAAATTATGAGAACAAGCAATAAGCAGAATAAATACGTGGTCTACAGACTTTCATGTCCAAACGCTCAACCAGATTTTTTAGTAACTGAAGAAGTTTGTAGATATTTTTTATTCAGGTATTTTTCTTTATGGGGTGTGTAATTGCGTTTTTACTGTATTTTATTAAAGGTATTATATATAATTGTTTGGTATATAAAATCCTTACAAAAAATACTCACATTATCAAAACAACCAACAGGTATTAAAAATGTAAAATTTTGTTTACATCATTAGTTATAGTTCTTTTTTGAGCCATTACCTCGACAAAAAGCTCTTTTTAAAACAAATCGTTTACTTAACAAAACGAGAATAATTTTAACAAATACTAACAATTAACTAGGTATGACCTAAACCTCATTACCGTCATTATAAATAACAACAAGTTCATATGTCAATGAACTAAGCAAGGTTAGAGGCGGCATTTCTCTACCGACTACATAATGCAGTTACGCAACTGTTACTGGGAACAGGTACGTATATTATAATAAGTAACAGATACTAGTATTCGTTACTGTAACTGTTATTTTTGAAATATCGGAATTGTAATATAGGAAACAATTATTATGTAATAGAAATATTTTTAAATACCTAATCATTATAATAGTAGTTTATTAAACTGTCCAAAAGGATGGCTAAGTTTCATGTCACATTTTATTTGATATGATGAGTAATATAGGTGCTAATTACACAGTGAGAAACAGTCAACATCTCACTACACAAAGTAAGATAGACATAGTGCAGTTTGTTTGTATGCATTATAACAATATTTTGGAATTTGGCGAGATATTGGAATGCTATGCACTATGCACAGCATCTGAGAACATAGTTTACATACACTGTTTTGTAAGAACGCTTCAGTAACTACATTCGGTTGTTATCATTTAAAATTTTACTATATAATCCAGCCTATAAACGTCCCACTGCTGGGCACAGGCCTCTTCCCATATAGAGAAGGCACGAGCAATGATCACCACGCTTGCTCTCTGCGGGTTGGCGATTTCAGATCCCAAATTTTGGAATCCAGGTTTCCTCACGATGTTTTCCTTCACCGTTTGCCAGAAGTGCCTTAGAATAATTAAGAAAGTACATATAACTTTGAAAAGTAACATTGGTACTTGCCCGGGTTCGAACCTGCAACCTCGTGCTTACAAATCCGTTCATTGAACCGCTAGGCCACCACGACATTTCTAACAGCTGACAAAATTTTACTAAAAACAGCAAAAAATTTTACTAACAGCTGACAAAATAGTAAAAATTCAGTTTTTGCTAATTGACATCAAAAACTTCGGTCTAAAAACAATCATAAACCCTTTCATGCCTCGAAAAGTACCTAAAGCTTCAATACCTACTACTACAACACACATAAAACACGCACACATCGACACCACGCGTGTAATGACAGGTGTATGTCAACGCACACATAAATCATGCGACAGGTCGTTCAACGAGTTTGGGCGAAAGTGAAAACGACCGCGTCTCGGAGGCAAGTAAAAAGTGAATTTGATTTACTTATGTTTATCGTCGTTTCTTAAATTTTAAGGCGGTTTGGAATGTTTATGGCGGTATAATGTTGCGGTTTTTTCTTTGAAAATTATTATTAAAAAGATAAACAGTTTTTAGGTTACGTAATAATTTACGTACATTATAGCGATATTTTGCATATTATGTTTTGTGCATTATTTTATGGAAAAGTTACGTAGTCATTTCTTAGTTACATTGCACATTAAAACAAAAGTGAGAAAAATATTATTACGCAAATGTTATATAGAATTATCTCAGCACAATAAAATTTTATTTTTCTTACAAAAAATTCTAGACACGTACTTAAGAAAATGTTAATCCTGTAATAAAACAAGTTGACGTCGAGAAAAATCTCGAAAGTGAAATGAGTAGGGTCAAACCCCAGAAATTCCCAAAACTCGAATATCCATATAGGGTAGAATCCAGCATTAATCAACAGAGAGAGTTATTGAGAAAGTAACATATATCATACACTTGTCAGTTCGCAAAATATTCCTCGAAATTTTTAATGCATAATTATACGAACCAAACGTAATTATAAAGCGTTTTTCGCTTTTATAACGTAAAATGTAGACACACCTTGTTTTGTGGTATTAAATGGTAAATAAAGTTGTTACAAGATATAAGGCACTAGCTGTACCCGCGACGATGTTCGCGTTCATATCAGTCATCTGTGCGAATAAATATAAATTAGACTGTGGTATAGAGGGTCACCATCACGAACTACCTAGACACCGGCTTCAGAATGTTCTTTTTATATATTTAAAAATTTACAAAACACATGAACACTTCAATATTATCTTGTTTCGCTAGATGAATGTTTCTAAGTAGTCTGCTATACGCAAAATGTATCAGATGTGGAACTTAGAGTTTTGTCACAAATATTGCTTGACACGTGCCAAAAAAAACAATTTACCGCTTTTTTTCTTTTGCAATAGTATTTCGTTGGTACAGCAGTCCCTAGTAAGACTACCGAGATCGGGGTTTTGGTTCGAAACCCCGAAATTCGAAATACTGAACTACGCAGTAAAATTGAAAGTAGATATCAATATTATTTACGCTCCGCTCTTCTCATCTCTGGTTTGGTGAAGTCCGGTTTTAAGACTAAGGTAGTGTTCTCATCTTAGTTAATAGCTACCAGATGTCAGTGCGGTGCCTAAGCCTAGAGTATATGTGGAAATAAGTTAAGGAACTTAGCAGCTAGGAACTATGTGGTCTGGTAATGGTGGCTGCTAATGAAAGGCAAAAGAGTGTGCGAGTGTGTTGTTTTTAAAGGGATGAACGACTGAGATAAGCAGGCTCCATTTTAATAAGGTATTTACCTGAGACCCGTGAAACTGAAAGAAAACGTTGACAATAGAGAGGCGCAGGATCAGAACTACCAAAACTGTGGTTAAAATTATTTATGACTGGAAACTAAGTAATAGACCAAGGACAACCGCATTCTACCCTGATCAAAGCCTTGGACTGGGGCTGTATCCTTAACAATAAAGTCGCTTTATGCTGCCCAGACGAAATGATGGCAGGTGGACTAAGACGGTGACAGAATGGTGGCCAAGGCATGGCAAAAGAAGCGTCGGTCGTCCGGGAGCAAGATGGGTCGATGACATAGTTAAAGTCTCGGGTCGAGTCTGAATGAGGCTGGCACAGGACCGTAGAAAATGGCACGAAAAAGGGGAGAACTATGCCCAACAGTGGGAGGAAAAGTTCTGTGGATGATGATGATACTGCCCAGCATAAGGTGCTGAGCTCAAATGATGCAATATTAATTTTAAAATGTAGAGAATGCGATAGAAAGTTTATTTTATAAAAAGTAAATAGGTACACAAACTAAATGAAATTTGTAAACGAAAAAATAGAAGATTTATCTGGATCAACGCATTAAAACCCGTGTAGCAAGCTACCTTAAAATGAATATTAAAGAGTAAGTACTTACTAAAAAATTATATCATAAAAGATCATTGGGTTTTGAGTTAAAACAATAAAAATTTACAAATACAAAAAAAAACTTGTCCATGGAATTCTATAGATGACCAACAGAAAACATTACACATTACTTTGATGAAATAATTTAAAAAAGTTACTCCTGAATTGAAAAATAAGATTCCTCATAGATTACAACTATAAAATGATCTATGAGGAATCTTATTTTTCAATTCAGGAGTAAATGTCGGTGCCATAGATTTATATCTATGGTCAGGGCATTTACGCCAGACGTTCTTTACAGCATATGACATGCTTGATCTGCAATGAGCAACACACTTAAAATTTAAAATACAAACATAATAATTTTGAGCTTATGCATCGGTCTAGTAAAAAATGCACGACATAAAGTTGTTGCTCATTGCGAAAGAAACAACAAAATGATACAAAGATTTAAACTAATAAAAGTTAACCTAATAGAACACAAAAAGTGTTAGCTCGACTGAGACTTGAACTTGAGTAACAAAACATTCAAACGTATGTAACAAAAAGGACTCAAGAACAAAAATACAATCATTAACAACTGGATTTGAACCTGCAGCATGGACATCCATTTCCAATCTACAACCACCAAGCTGTTTACTACGACAGCTAGTTTTCCAAAAAGTATACTTCAATCACAATGAAGAATGGTCGCTATGGCTACCGTAGCCTGCCATAGTTACCTCTTGTTTATATGTCAATAATGCCAATTTACGTGTGCAGATGAGAAAATGAATTTGGAAATTTAAAGCTCCACCCCGTATTACCTAGATATAGTAGCGTGTTTAAAAATAGCTAACAACCGTCTACGATTTACCAAAAACATTCTCTCAATTTTTTACTGCTATCAATTCAGTAGTTCATAATTGATACTGTAACATGAAATCTGACCCGCGGCAAAAGAATGTTGTAATTTACTGTTTTATTAGATGTATAGAAGAAAATGCGCAACTCCATCTATGAATTTTAAAAACAACTATTAACCTCTATTAACCTCGCTAACATGATCAAATTTAAATTATTTATATCCAAAAAGTAGTACTAATAGAATTATCTATACTCCGTTAGAGCATTTTCTTTGTACTAAAAGTTGTATCCAAACTAATATTATAAATGCGAAAGTAACTCTGTCTGTCTGTCTGTCTGTCTGTCTGTCTTTGCTTCACGCCTAAACTACTGAACCGATTTGTGTGAAATTTGGTACAGACATAGTTTGGAACTTGAGAAAGGACATAGGATAGTTTTTATTACAAAAAATAAAATAAAAAATAAAATTTATTCCGGACATACAGCGCCATCTATTGGTCAAGCGTCGGCATCAATTCAGTACTGAAAATTCATCGGAAAAATGTAAATAAATAGTAAAAAGGTATGAAAATATAATATAATACAACTTTTAGTACAAAGAAAATGCTCTAACGGAGTATAGATAATTCTATTAGTACTACTTTTTGGATATAAATAATTTAAATTTGATCATGTTAGCGAGGTTAATAGAGGTTAATAGTTGTTTTTAAAATTCATAGATGGAGTTGCGCATTTTCTTCTATACATCTAATAAAACAGTAAATTACAACATTCTTTTGCCGCGGGTCAGATTTCATGTTACAGTATCAATTATGAACTACTGAATTGATAGCAGTAAAAAATTGAGAGAATGTTTTTGGTAAATCGTAGACGGTTGTTAGCTATTTTTAAACACGCTACTATATCTAGGTAATACGGGGTGGAGCTTTAAATTTCCAAATTCATTTTCTCATCTGCACACGTAAATTGGCATTATTGACATATAAACAAGAGGTAACTATGGCAGGCTACGGTAGCCATAGCGACCATTCTTCATTGTGATTGAAGTATACTTTTTGGAAAACTAGCTGTCGTAGTAAACAGCTTGGTGGTTGTAGATTGGAAATGGATGTCCATGCTGCAGGTTCAAATCCAGTTGTTAATGATTGTATTTTTGTTCTTGAGTCCTTTTTGTTACATACGTTTGAATGTTTTGTTACTCAAGTTCAAGTCTCAGTCGAGCTAACACTTTTTGTGTTCTATTAGGTTAACTTTTATTAGTTTAAATCTTTGTATCATTTTGTTGTTTCTTTCGCAATGAGCAACAACTTTATGTCGTGCATTTTTTACTAGACCGATGCATAAGCTCAAAATTATTATGTTTGTATTTTAAATTTTAAGTGTGTTGCTCATTGCAGATCAAGCATGTCATATGCTGTAAAGAACGTCTGGCGTAAATGCCCTGACCATAGATATAAATCTATGGCACCGACATTTACTCCTGAATTGAAAAATAAGATTCCTCATAGATCATTTTATAGTTGTAATCTATGAGGAATCTTATTTTTCAATTCAGGAGTAACTTTTTTAAATTATTTCATCAAAGTAATGTGTAATGTTTTCTGTTGGTCATCTATAGAATTCCATGGACAAGTTTTTTTTTGTATTTGTAAATTTTTATTGTTTTAACTCAAAACCCAATGATCTTTTATGATATAATTTTTTAGTAAGTACTTACTCTTTAATATTCATTTTAAGGTAGCTTGCTACACGGGTTTTAATGCGTTGATCCAGATAAATCTTCTATTTTTTCGTTTACAAATTTCATTTAGTTTGTGTACCTATTTACTTTTTATAAAATAAACTTTCTATCGCATTCTCTACATTTTAAAATTAATATTGCATCATTTGAGCTCAGCACCTTATGCTGGGCAGTATCATCATCATCCACAGAACTTTTCCTCCCACTGTTGGGCATAGTTCTCCCCTTTTTCGTGCCATTTTCTACGGTCCTGTGCCAGCCTCATTCAGACTCGACCCGAGACTTTAACTATGTCATCGACCCATCTTGCTCCCGGACGACCGACGCTTCTTTTGCCATGCCTTGGCCACCATTCTGTCACCGTCTTAGTCCACCTGCCATCATTTCGTCTGGGCAGCATAAAGCGACTTTATTGTTAAGGATACAGCCCCAGTCCAAGGCTTTGATCAGGGTAGAATGCGGTTGTCCTTGGTCTATTACTTAGTTTCCAGTCATAAATAATTTTAACCACAGTTTTGGTAGTTCTGATCCTGCGCCTCTCTATTGTCAACGTTTTCTTTCAGTTTCACGGGTCTCAGGTAAATACCTTATTAAAATGGAGCCTGCTTATCTCAGTCGTTCATCCCTTTAAAAACAACACACTCGCACACTCTTTTGCCTTTCATTAGCAGCCACCATTACCAGACCACATAGTTCCTAGCTGCTAAGTTCCTTAACTTATTTCCACATATACTCTAGGCTTAGGCACCGCACTGACATCTGGTAGCTATTAACTAAGATGAGAACACTACCTTAGTCTTAAAACCGGACTTCACCAAACCAGAGATGAGAAGAGCGGAGCGTAAATAATATTGATATCTACTTTCAATTTTACTACGTAGTTCAGTATTTCGAATTTCGGGGTTTCGAACCAAAACCCCGATCTCGGTAGTCTTACTAGGGACTGCTGTACCAACGAAATACTATTGCAAAAGAAAAAAAGCGGTAAATTGTTTTTTTTGGCACGTGTCAAGCAATATTTGTGACAAAACTCTAAGTTCCACATCTGATACATTTTGCGTATAGCAGACTACTTAGAAACATTCATCTAGCGAAACAAGATAATATTGAAGTGTTCATGTGTTTTGTAAATTTTTAAATATATAAAAAGAACATTCTGAAGCCGGTGTCTAGGTAGTTCGTGATGGTGACCCTCTATACCACAGTCTAATTTATATTTATTCGCACAGATGACTGATATGAACGCGAACATCGTCGCGGGTACAGCTAGTTATATTATATTTTCATACCTTTTTACTATTTATTTACATTTTTCCGATGAATTTTCAGTACTGAATTGATGCCGACGCTTGACCAATAGATGGCGCTGTATGTCCGGAATAAATTTTATTTTTTATTTTATTTTTTGTAATAAAAACTATCCTATGTCCTTTCTCAAGTTCCAAACTATGTCTGTACCAAATTTCACACAAATCGGTTCAGTAGTTTAGGCGTGAAGCAAAGACAGACAGACAGACAGACAGACAGACAGAGTTACTTTCGCATTTATAATATTAGTTTGGATTGATAATGATAAATTGAATAACTAACCTCAAAAAATCTGAACAGTTCTAAGACAGTATTGGTGCTACTTTAGTGCTATAAGCCTAACTATGGCTTTACTTGTTTTTATTATTGTGTACCTAGTTCTTAATGTTTGGTACTAATACTTCTTATTTTACTTGGAATTTCCAGCTGTGACATTATAAGATTGTTATCCTAGTAACATATCACGCAGCCATAAAAAGTGAAGAAAGAATAACCATAGGTATGACTAGTGAACACACAAGCAATTACAAGATGTACAACATACCAAATTAGGAACCGCATACAAAAATTTCGAAAGACCAAAAACCATTCATCATGCCACCATACAAAACAAACCAGTTAAGAAATCCAATTAGCAAACAGCTGTAACATACAATGAAGAACAAAAAACAATTGGTAGTTAGTTGGCAAACCTTGCGGTAACTTTGAAAGGTTAACAACTGTGGCAAGTGGAGCGATCAATAAATAATTATACTGCCCTTTACCACGACTTAGGATTATCTGATAGATTAGTTTAGTTCGTCACGCCTTCTCACCTCGGTTCAGCTACTCGATGGCTTTAGTTTTAGCTGTTTTGTATTCTGAGGTATGTAATCATATCGAAAGCCTTTGCAGAATGTATTCTTCTAATCGTAATTTTTTATGTTGTAGTTATTACATTGATTTTGTTTTATATAACTTACTGATAAGTATGTAATGTAATATCGTTTTTTTTCCCCAATAAAAAAAAAAAATAAAAAAAAAAAATAAAAAAAAAAAAAGTAATTAATCGCTCTTTATTCATTAAACTTAGTCATCCCTGTTCACTCCTGAGAGGGCACGATATTGTATATGCTGTTAAGTTTTTTTTTGTGGTATATCCGCGGTTTACCGGAGCGCAAGCTTTGACTGCTTCATCGGACTTACAGCGTACATTAACATACAAAAATAGGTCTTTGCTCTAAAACAATTGCAGGCTCGTAATGTAATGCAACTTAAGGGTTTTATAAAACACTAGCTGGCTACCCAGACAACAATGAACGAATATCATTGAGATGACGGATATCACGATAACGTGACATTTTTATAAAGTAAAGCAAAGTAAGCGGTCACAGATACCTTGAGTGTCAAGGATACACGCAATGACCATATCGAATGGAATATTTTTGTAACCATTGCGTTCTGGAATAGCATAAGTTCTGACTCAATAAGGATGCAGCAAGTTATGAATAGCAAAAATTACAAATATACTTGTCATAAGTCTGCTAATCTTGTAGGATCTAATCCAGATTCAAAAGTATATGGCAATAAAACATATTTAAGTCTAGAACAATCTATCGTGTGTTAAAGTAATAAAAACGTGTCTACTATGCCCATGACATGAGTCACAGCAGTAGCACATTTGTTAAAAATATTATGGTCGCGTGTTGCCGTGAAGCAGTTTAAGATATTTATTGGTCAGCTAGTTAAGTTTTATTTATGTAATCAGACCAGTCTCTTAACAGTTGTTAGTGTTTATTGTAGCAAATGTTTTTTTTTATGTTGTTGTAGACACTTCACTAGTCAGTGAGATAGTTTTAAATGATACTAAGATGCATACTTTGTATCGTAAGCAGGAGTGAAAAGTTAGCGGGGCTTTTGTTTTTTCTTACAATAGCGACTGTCACTGGTAATACATTCCAAACATTCTCAGGAGATAGAATGAACAATTCACACTCGGAACTATTTGAGGTGTTAAAACCGGTAATATATTAAGTAATACATGTTTAACAACACCTGCAAATAAAGTGAAAGTGAAAAATAACAAAAAAGCTTAAGAACTTCATTCACAAAGCAAAAACGAATTTATGTAAATCAGATAGAAAGTGATGGCTATTAATTTATCAGATACCATAACAATGAATGGAGGATATCTTATACAGGATGTTAAGAAAACCCTGTCCGATCCGTTAGGGTATTGTTAGGTATCGATAACTGATACCATAAATGTAAAAAAAAATGGAAAATACTTAGAAAAAAAAATATAACCTAATTTTTTTTTTTCTCTCAAATTGTGATTGAGAGCGTTACAGGTGCTGCCAAATGATCAAATAAAAGGCCGCCCATAATACCTACGAAAATGGTGTTTTAATTATTGCTTTAATCTGCAATTTAGGGAATTTCGTGTCAAAAAATCGTTATTTCAAAGTTCATTATTATTGAAACTATTATAAATATTCCAAATTTAATATTTTATTTGGGCATGTGATTGTGGAACCTACATCACCCTTTCGGGTCGGACAGGGTTTTCTTAACACCCTGTAGAAAGATAGTTGTCAAAGAAAGTTACCAATAAGGCATAGTTCTAGTTGATGGGAAACCACCGTGACTCTGACATGGTTTGGTAACCACCATCCGTGAAGTATTGCGATTGGTTAAATTAGATTATTATTTTAGAGCTGTCGTTGTTTTGAACGTCTGAATTATTACGCCTTCCACTTTCTATTAATATGATTGTATTAAGGCTGATGAGAGTTTTGGTTGCATCATAATTGAGGAAAGAGTATAGGATCAAGATTGCTTTATTATTTTTGTTTGTAATCGTACATAGAAAGAAGTGTGCCTAGTCTTCTGGAATGATAGGGAATTTCGAAAATAAAATAATGTTAATTTCAAAGCCATACACTAAGATTAATTAAATAAACTGAATGATAGAGATAAAAAACTGGCCAAGTGCGAGTCGGACTCGCGCACGAAGGGTTCCGTACCACCGTCGTATGAGAGCCCCCCTTAAATATTCATTTTATGTGGTTTTTAGTATTTGTTGTTATAGCGGCAACGGAAATACATAATTTGTGAAAATTTCAGCTTTCTAGCTACCGTGATAGCTAGAGAGATAGCTTTATGAGATACAGCCTGGAGACAGACAGACGGACAGACAGACAGCGGAGTCTTAGTAATAGGGTCCCGTTTTACCCTTTGGGTACGGAACCCTAAAAAGCATGCAGAGCGTATAGTAGTTTTTAACACGGATTTTAAAATGACATCCACATTCATGCGTCGTCGTTGTCTCGTCCAAATATTCCATTTTGTTTAACAATTATTTTGAACTTGACACATAAGTTTGTAAATCGTATTTACAGTTATTTTTCAAGATCACACACACAAGAAACGAGAGGAGAAATCCGTCCATCTTAATTTGTAAAGAAACGGTGTTAGGGTAAACAGCGCATATCAAGGTTTTCATGGATGGGTGACCGAAAGAAAAGATTCTTTAACATCTTCGATCTTAAACACGAAGAAGTTCCTGCTGCTATACACATACTAAATATATAGTTTTTAGTTAACTGTATTTAAATCCTATTCTAGTAAAATAATCTTCGACCGGTACTTATATAATGTACTCGTACGTATAATATACAAATATATAATGCTACTAGCTGTACCCGGCATGCGTTGCAATGCAATTTTTTCTACCTAGCACCTGCCTACTACCTTTTTTTTTTTTTTTTTTTTTTTTTTTGCGGGGTGAAAATCTAATGAGTTCGACCCACGTCGAGGGCACGACGTGGGGATATGTCGGACTTGCACCGACCAAAAACACCCCGGTCCCCTTCTCGCCTTTGCTGGAGCCGCGGGATCGCTAAGCATTCTCAGCGCAGCTCCGGCAGGCGACGGTCCTTTAAGGACTCCTTCTAGAGGGGTGGGTGTAAAGTGCCCACCCCTCATTCCTTCTGAAAACGAACGCGTGGAACATCGCGTCCGTATCCTCCGGGGCCTGTCAGCTGATCGGGTGACGAGGTGCCCTCCCCATCACCCGCAGGCCTTACCTCAGGGTGGTCTGAGGTCTTGAAGCGCCCTGTTGCGGCGCCCTGAGCGCCTACGGCGCGAAGGGAGCACAGCGCTTGCCTCCCTCTGTCGCTCGGCGGCTTCCTTTGCTGCCACCACGAGTTCACTGAAAGTGACCATCGCCCGCCAGGCGCTCTCACTCCGGACCATGGCCAATATCACAGCCGGTAGTGAGGGGTCCTGCCCTCCAATCTCTGCGACCAAGTCGCGTCTTTCGCTGTGCCACGCTGGGCAGGCCTGCAAGGTATGTGCAGCGCTGTCCTCTGGGGCCGTGCAGTGGTGGCACGCCTTCGACTGCTCACGTCCGATTCGACACAGGTACGTCCCGAAACAGCCGTGTCCGGTAAGCACCTGCGTCAGCCGAAAAGTGAGGTCTCCGTGACGCCGTTCCAGCCAGTCCCAAAAGACAGGTCGGATGGCGGCAATGGTGTTATGCCCAGCAGTGGGCTCGCCGAGACGTTCGAGCCAGGTCGCGTGGGCTGCTGCTCGCAGCTCCTCCCTTTTCTCGCTCAGCGAGAGTACGCTGTCCTGGGTTGCCTGCCTGCGCCAAGTATGCAGCTGTTCTAGGATTTGGGCTTCATACTTCCAGGGCAGCGACTGTGCGAGCAAGGTGGCAGCCTCACCGGAGATCGTCCGATACCCCCTGATGACTCTGACAGCCAGCGCTCGTTGTGGTTTTTGCAGCAACGCAGCTTTGCGGGCCGTCAGGTTACCTCCCCAAATTGGGGCGCCATAGAGGGCCATGGACCGGACGATACCGGTATAGAGCCTTCTGCACGAGGCGTTAGGACCTCCGAGATTTGGCAGCAGTTGGGACAATGCCCCGGCAGTCCGTATCAACTTCGGCGTCAACTGCCGAAGGTGGGGCCCGAAGTCCCACCGGCTATCAAGAACCAAACCCAGATACTTGAGTGTTGGTCCGATGCTGATTTGAACACCGCCAACAACGATGTGAGAGTTAGCAGGTGGCGCGTTCCGGGGACCATAAAAACATATGGCTTCGGACTTGTGTAGCGCCACCTCCAGCCCCAGCCTCCGAATGCGCGCAACCACCTGTGCCACACCAGCAGTGGCCAGGACGGAAGCACACCTAAAGTTCTCGGCCCGTGAGGTGACAAGCGTATCATCGGCATAACAAATGCACGAGACACCTCGCAGAAACTCACCGCGTAGGACCCAGTTGTATCCGATGTTCCACAGGACCGGGCCCAGAACCGAGCCCTGCGGAACACCGCGTCCAACTTCGTGGCGTCCCAAGCCCTCCTGGTTCGGGAATACGACGACTCTGTCCGACAGATATGCCGTTAAGAGCCGTCGCAAATAGGTCGGAACCCGGTGGTGCCCGAGTGCCTCTAAAATACAGCTCGTTGGGATGCTGTTGAAGGCGTTGGCGATGTCGAGGGACACCGCCAACACCACTTCGCCGCAAGCTGTGGCCTCCCGCGTCAGTGTCCTCAGGTGAGATATAGCGTCGATCGTAGAGCGCTGTCGCCGAAAACCATATTGACTTTCCGCCAAGTCCGGCCCCACTTGTGTTAGATGGTAGACGAGGCGGTCTGCAATGATTTTTTCAAAGATCTTGCCCACCTCGTCCAGCAACACGATCGGGCGGTATGCTGATGGCGATTCGGCGGGGCGCCCTTCCTTTCTAAGCAAGACCAATTTTCCGGACTTCCAGATCGCCGGAAAACGGCCCTGCTGCACGCACACACTAAGGAGTCTCAAGAGGCGTGGTCCCATCGACTTGAGAGCCAGGACGAGAGCCTTGCCAGGGACCCCGTCCGGCCCTGGAGCCGTATTTCTGACCCTGAGCCGGTCAGTAGCCGCCTGAAGTTCCTCTTCCGTCACCTCTGGAGCGGCGTGGACAGAAACTTGGTGGTCGCGGGATCGTCTTGACATTGATGGTGGGGAAAAGCTAGGATCGCTTTCGGGAAACAAAGCGGCTACTACGTCTCGTAGGAGCTGTGGACGGAGAATTTGAGTCAATGGAGGGGCCCAAGATCGGAGTTTGCCTCTAACTAGCCGGTAGGGCCGGCCCCACGGATCCCTGTCCAACTCAGCCAGCAACTCGCGGCGAGCTTTTTCCTTAGCGGCTTTGACGGCTAGCTGCAGGGTTTGCTTCGCCGATGTGTATCGGCTGTACAGCTCGGTCTCCTGGGCATCTGCATTTTCGGGGCGACGTCGCCTTCGACGAAACCTAGCGTACTGGCGGCGCTCATTTACACACACATGTCGTAAGCGAGCGATGTCTTGCGACCACCAGTACACCTGACGCGTCCTTGGCTTGTTGTTGCGTACGCGAGGCATCGCCGCATCGCAAAGCGTGGTTAGGGCATGCCGAAACTGAACAGCCTCCCTATCTATGTTGATAGGTTCTTCCATCGTCTGTGACTCCCAAGTCAGGATAATGGCTGCCTCCTCGAGGAGCTCTCTGTTCAGCTTTTTTATGGCCCAACGGGGACCCTGAACCTCGTCCGCAATCGCGCCTCCGTCCGTTCGCCCAACAGAGGATTGTATGGAGATGCTGAATCGGATGTAAAGGTGATCCGACAGCGTTTCCACCCCCTCAACTACCCTCCAATCTGTCGTCTGTCTTGCGACGCTTGGACTAGCGAACGAGAGATCAACAATAGAGCCGCCATTGTACCGGACACACGTGTTGACTGTGCCTCGGTTTAAAAGTACCAAGCCTAGTGCTAGTGCCCACTCTTCAACCAGTCTTCCTCGAGCATTTGTCGCCGGGGAGCCCCACGAGGTGGATTTTGCGTTGAAGTCTCCGGCGACTATGATAGGGCATGACCGGTGTTGGACCACGAATAAACCGAGACGGTTCAAAAATTCTTCGAATTCGGCTAGGTGCCGATTCGGTGAAAAATATACACCAACAACAACTAGCTCTCCGATACGTGCGGCAGCAAAACCTCTCGCCCTTGAGGTATCTTCGAGGGTCGGGTACCCAGAAGCCGCAGACGATATTATGGCGACCAAACCGTCCTCGTCCCTTACCCAGTTAGACCTGGGTGGGACGTAGTACGGTTCGGACGCGATGACCACACTGATCGACCACTCCGCCATACTCTGCAAAAGCAGGTCTTGCGCTCTGGCGGAGTGGTTGATGTTAGCTTGGAGTATCCGAAGAGCCATTAATGGGCGTCGGTATCCATTGCTCCTTCCTTGTTCGGACTTGGTACCAGCGGCCGCTTTTTCGGGGGCCCTTTGTTAGCCCCACAAGACCGAGTACCAACGATGTGTTCGTCTGGTTTGCCGAGTGCCTCGCATACCGGGCAATGAGGCAAGGCCGAGCATTCCTGCATCTTGTGGCCAGGTTGACCACAACGGAAGCACCGCTGCGAGCAATCCACTTTTGACGAACATGCTACTCCCACGTGCCCACTCAATTGACAACGGAAGCAACGCATCTGCCTCGCCTGCATAAGTTTAACCTGTGCCGAAGACCATCCAACCTTGAGTCATCGGTCCTGCCCTTGGGCCTCCAGCAGCTTCTTGACAGCTGCAACCGGACAGGAAACAACAACTGTCCCTAGTCCGGTGCGGTCCTTTCTTATCTCTCCCGTGCGAACTTCGCCGGGAGAACAACCGCCCTTCACCTGCCTACTACCTACCTACTACCACTTAGGGGTATGAAAAATAGATAGTAGCCGATTCTCAGACCAACTGAATATGCATATAAAATTTCATAAAAATCGGTCAAGCCGTTTTGGAGGAGTATGGTAACTAACATTGTGACACGATAATTTTAAATATGAGATATATAAATAAGCGCGACAAAATAGTACTTTAAAGTCACAAAAAAAGAAAACTAAAACATAAATTCAAAATATACAAAATGGAAACTAGAAACTTCGAAAAACTACCGATTTCAAATTACATCCTGCGACCCAAATAGTTAATTAATTAAATTAATGCGAGAACATTAATTTACAATAATTTCGCATCTAATTTGTATACAAAACAGATTGACAAGGTTAACGCGAAACTTGTCGAAAGTATTCAACATTGGCAATGAAAGTGGGGTCACTGACCTTTGGATAACCGCAAATAATACAGCGGTTTCTTTTCAATTATAATTTTATAAGGAGATGAGGTGAGACAAGTTTTGTAAAAGTCTTGCCTCTTATTTATAAGAAGTAACAACGCAAGTATTTAAGATATTTTGTACGTAATACAAGTAACAGATATATAATATCAAATACAGATAGTTATATCTGCAATAAAAGTGGAAGAAAAATCTGTATTTTTATAGTCAATTTCATTTAACTTTATATCAAAAATGTCATTCAAAATTTTATTGAATGAAGATCGTAAAATTTTATTTACACTATTTAATAATTTACATCTTTGAAAATCAAATCACTTGATCCAAGGCTTCTTTTATACATTTCTTTACGTAAAAATAACAGACTGTACTGTCTAACGAACGCTTTATTTAAAAATATTTATGTTCTCACATTATAATAACGATGACTACAGAAAGAGAGGAAATTCTCACACAAAGTTCAATAACCTCGAACGTCAATAATTACTCTTCCATTAAAAACAATACACAACCTTGACCCTGCAATGAAAGGCACCATTTCTCACGACTATAATTATAATAAACTTATTCATGTTGATTAAAGTCGTGGTGGCCTAGCGGTTCAATGAATGGATTTGTATGCACAAGGTTGCAGGTTCGAACCCAGGCAAGTACCAATGTGGCTTTTTCAAAGTTATAGGTACTTTCTTAATTATTCTAAGACACTTCTGGAAAACGGTGAAAAGAAACATCGTGAGGAAACCTGGATTCCAAAATTTGGGATCTGAAATCGCCAATCCGCAGAAAGCAAGCGTGGTGATCAATGCTCGTGCCTTCTCTATATGGGAAGAGGCCTGTGCCCAGCAGTGGGACGTTTATAGGCTGGATTATTATTATTATATTCATGTTACGTAGACCCGATTATGAGAAAAGGCTTGTGCCCTGCTGTGAGACAATTACTGGCCAGTGTTTTATGCGCCTTAGGTATGTAGTACAGAAGAAAAAAAATCTAGTAATTAAGGTAGATATCAAAACTCTATAAAAAGACATAATTATTAGGTACGTTAATATTTAATTTTTGTTCTGTATTTAAAAATTATCATGTAAAAATATTATACGCTGGTTTATCACCTTTTAAAAATAATGAAGTTCCTAATTCAAATTCTGATCACAAGTGTTATACAAGCTGTAGTGTTGTAACTTGTAACGTAAGTATCGAACTGTTATTGAATACTGTTAAATAATAGATTAATATAATCAAGAGCAATAAATTATCATTATTTATGCTTTTGATTCTTTTTGACAGTTTTTAGAAAACACGTTTTAAATGTGATTTGGATATTAATTAACTTTCATTAGGTTTTTTAGAAAATCATTCAAATTCAATACTACTCGCTTTAAGTGATAAATATTTATCTTTTTAGTGCATTTCTTTTATTCTTTCTGTATTAAATTTCAGATTGTGTGAATTAATGCTTTACATTATAAATTCGGTTTTAAGACTTTCATTTTGACATTTAATTTTATCCAATTAGCTTAGAATTATAATTAACAACACTAGAAAAAAGAAAAATGAAACTTTAAACTGCACACACATATTCATATTTAAAATTGGAATACTTGACAAAACTATTTATATAGTAACGTCAAACGTCATGTCAAGGCACAGACAATAACCTATTCAGCCTACTCTTCAATACAAACCTAACTCCATACAGTCAACCACACACAAATTTTAATATTTGGACCTTAATGACAAGCAATAGGGTTTATATTCGCAATTCGTTGTTTCTAGTAATGTGTGGTCTAACGTACTAGGAATATTCATGATACATCTGCATACCACCTTCGTGGTAAAGGATAATACTGGCTAATTTATGTACACTTTCTCTTGAAGAACAAAGTGGAAACTAATACACCCTTTAATTCTGCCAGGTTAATGCACCTGTCGTAGGGCTGTCACAAAGGCCAAAAATACACACGCATATACAAAAACGCATAACTTTTAGTCGCTCTTTAGTCTGTCGCTGTCATTGTCATTTTCACTTGTAAAGAGAAAGGTGACTTAAAATTAGTTATAATAATGCCGATTGTAAATGTCCTTCTACTGGGCAAAGGCCTCTTCCCATATAGAAAAGGGACGAGCAATTATTAAATTTAAGTACCTAATAATGGCATTTAAAAATTCGGAGGTAAATTATATGGTATGAAGTGAAGCAATGAGTATTTTTCTTGTAGGTTGGCTTGTAATGAGGTTGCTGATTAAATCGTGGGCGATGGTATAGAGAGATGCAGCCTATTAGTTTGAAGGTCATAGATTTAAGTGAAGGTCGTTCATTGTATGCTGATGGAAGGTAAATTGGATCTACTTATGCCAAAATACTTTGATTCCAATCTTCTAAATATATTTTTTGTTATGTTTTAAGGTTTAAACAAGGTTGGTTGGTTCACTTGAAAACTACAAACAAAGCTAATATATTAAAATCTTTCTGTTTTAATAAAAATATATACCTATTTAAGTCCCCATTTGAACCACATAAAAGATAATTTTCAAACGTATTCCACATATTTTTCGCTCACTTTAACATTACATTAAACTTTTAACTTAGGTGGCAGCCCTACCACCAATTGCTTGACCAGTGAAAGCTCCACAAGGCATGGCAAATATTTTTGAATGTGTTTATTGATTATAATAGTGAAAGTGGTCTGATCTTAGCTTAGTTGAGTAATAGCTTGTAATACGAGCAGATGGTATTCAATATCTTGAGAGCCAGTTCCTATTTGTTTCATAAGACGGTATATTATTATATGGAATGTTGATGACTAAATATAAAAGCCTTTGGTATTAATTAACATTAAACAGAAAATAAAAAGTTTAGTATATAATAATAATAATAATACAGCCTATGAACGTCCCACTGCTGGGCACAGGCCTCTTCCCATATAGAGAAGGCACGAGCATTGATCACCACGCTTGCTCACTGCGGATTGGCGATTCCAGATCCCAAATTTTGGAATCCAGGTTTCCTCACGATGTTTTCCTTCACCGTTTGTCAGAAGTGTCTTAGAATAATTAAGAAAGTACATATAACTTTGAAAAAGCCACATTGGTACTTGCCTGGGTTCGAACCTGCAACCTTGTGCATACAAATCCGTTCATTGAACCGCTAGGCCACCACGACATCAGTTTAGTATATCGACTTGATTTTTTTTTTTTAAATATAATTCACGGGAATAAGCACGTAAAGCATAAATACCTTTTTTGGGGCTTGACGTTTTGACCGGGTTACACCGGCCGTGGTCGCAAGCACTAAGCAGACTAATAAGTCTGGTTGCGACCCGACCCTTTGATTCCCGTGAATTATATTATTATAAACATGCAGCGCGATAGTTTAAAATGTATCATCTTTTTTTGTCTGTCGAATATTATTTGTTGTTATTAAATGATGTTACACTTATCTCGTTTTTATAAACTTTTTTATTTACAATTCAATACTTCAATACTTAAATACTTTTTATAAATACGGCGTTAGCAGATGATTTGATTTTGATGATGATAAAAGATATAATGTAGTTTATTTTTAAACACATTCTTTCGAATTAAGTGAAAAGGTCGTTGGAAAACTGGAGAAGAAAATTATTTTCTCGAATAAATATTTTAATTATTAGTCAAGGTAAAATAATTTAGAAATGTTCTTAGGTAAAGTTTATGAACACATCTTTTGTAGTACCCTTTTGTGTAATGTAATGTATTTAGGCAAGACAAGACAATGAGTCATAATATACCAATTATAATGTAAAGCATAAAGGTCTTTTAATTGATTAGGCCGTAAAATATCATTATCTAACAGTATACAGTAATTACCAGCCTTGTAGGAGGTTAATGTACTAGGGGATCCCCCCAAGCGCTTACGTCCACGATCGTGATCCCTGGAAACGCTGTCCTCTGACACTTCGGTAACGCAGAAGCAGAGGACACGCGGCTAAAGTGCGCTTGAATTTTTGGAATCGAATCTATTATTATTATTATGATACGATATTTGGATGACGGAAAAGGTCCTTCTCAGGGCCAGGGGGAGGGTCCCACCTCCCAGCCCGTTGAGCGGTTAGCTCCGGGTCTGGTAAGGGGGGGCACTCGCCCGGAGGAGATTTGCGATGAGAAGAGGTTGTCCGGCTCCCTTTCGGTTGAGCGTGACGCCTCGAAGGATCGCGGTACTGAGGGTGCGGGTTTCACACCCGGTACAACCCTGGTTGGCATGCGAAGGACTTCGGTTCGCCTTGCGCGTCCAGACGCTGAGGTGTTCAAGCGTCCTTCGAGCCGCAACTCTTGCTCTTCGTTTTCGGGGAGCAAGTTTTTCAACCCGACCCCGGGATGTTTGTCCTCGGACGAGGAGGGTACGCTTACCGATGCGTCGGTAGCGAGCTCGGTGGGAGGCTTGAGCGAGACAGGCAAACTCTTTGTTAAACCGTCGCGCAAGCGCTCCCTCAAATCAGCGGGTGCCGAGGGGTCCAGCTCGGACGCTCCCTCTGTTAAGAGTACCAAATCGGCCTCTAGCAAACGTGGCCGCCCCCGGAAGCCACCACCAACTACGGGCCATTGTGTTGGTTTGGCGGAAGCCCAAAGAGAGGCCAATAGACTGAAGAGAGAGGCGCTCACTCAAGAGCTCGAGGCGAAGATTGCGGCGCAGGAGCGTCAGGCCAATCTCGCACGGGCCAAACATGGCTACGGCGCCTCCCTCTGGTCCGACTACTCGGACAAGACGGTAGCCGAGCTGGAGTCCCTTCATGATGTTGACATGGGCAGCATCGTCGAAATTGCTAGAAAGTCTAGCAACATGAAGGGAACCCTGCAAAAGGCTCTACGAGACCACGCAGAGAACGCCAAGAGGATCTTGGCATCGATGGCAACACGTTCGGCCACAGAGGAGGTGCAGCGACTCCAGGCGACTGTAAACCGCCTGGAAGAGGAGAAGCTGCAACAGAACCGGCGTATTGAGGCCTTAGAGGCCAAGATTGCCGAGCTGGAGGGCGTCACTCCACATAGCCGAGGGGAATTGGTCAATTCGCCGATGGACCTGGCCCCCTTCTTGAACACGGCGGATTCCGCAACTTCTCTTCGCGTTGTATTAGAGGAAATGCTCCTCAAACATGCCGCGGAGACGAAAGTTTTTGTGCGGTCATGTTTCGCGGGAATTGAGGACCGTCTCAATCCTCCCAAGATCGTTCGTCCACCCCTAGCGGCGGACAAACAACAGAAGGTGATTGGCGAGCAACCGGCCCCTAAACTCGTAAAGGGGAAAGGCGTCGGTAAAAAGTCGGCCCCTAAGGTTTCGGCGCCCTCGGCGGATCCCGAGGCCTCAGCGTCTTATGCGTTGGTGGCCTCCACGGCTGCACCTGCCAAGAGAGTAAACTCTGGACCGTCCAAGGCCAAACCGGGCCTAAAAAAGGACTCTCGCTCGAAAGCAACCACATGTAGCCCACATGAGGCCGCAAATTCAGGGCCATCAAGGCTCCCGGCGCCTGGCTGTCTAGCTGACACAGACGGCATGCTTCCCGCAACCACAGCCGCTAACGAGTGGCAGGTCGCCGGGAACAAGAGGAAAAAGGGTCATAAGAAGAAGGTGAAGGCTTCCACTACTACTGCCCCCTCATCGACGCCTAAAATAAAGTCCTCAAAAAAGGGGAAAAGTGGCAAGGCCAAAAAGACCCCTAAACTGGTTCCCCCCAAATCCGCAGCAGTGGTGTTAACCATCACGCCAGAGGCTGTGGAGAAGGGGGTCTCTTACGAGGAGGTACTGACCAAGGCCCGCCGGTCAGTTAAACCGAGAGAAATGGGCATCGAGGAGGTCAAGTGCCGGCAAACGCAGACCGGGGCTCGATTATTCGAGTTTTCGGGAGCGAGCCGTGACACAAACGCTGACCTCTTCGCGACAGCTCTACAGGCTGCAGTCTCTGGTTTGGCAGTGGTGGGCAGGCCAACCAAGTCTACGTCCTTGGTGATCTCCGAGCTTGATGACTCAGTCACCAGGGACGAGGTGGTGGAGGCGATAGCGGCTGTAGGTGGATGCAGTCCCGATGCCATTAAGGCCGGAGAGGTCCGGCCTGGCCGTCGTGGTATCGGCGAGATACGCCTATCATGCCCAGTAGCGGCTGCGGAGGCCCTTATCAAAAAAGGGCATCTGTCGATTGGGTTCAGTTCGGGTGTAGTCCGGGCACTTGAGGACCAGCCTATGCGCTGCTTCAGGTGTTTCTCACTCGGACACACTCGAGCCCGCTGCCCGTCGCCCGAGGACCGGTCGGCTCTTTGTCGCCGTTGTGGCAAAGCGGACCACAAGGCGAACGCCTGCAACAGCAAGCCGCACTGTTCCGTATGTGCGGCAAGCGGCAAGACGGCGAACCATACCATGGGAGGTGCCAAGTGCAACCCCCCTGCAAAACGAGGCATAGCACAGGTCCAGGCCAGGCCTGTCAACGCCACCACCACTAAGCCGGTGGCAGAAGGTACCCTACAAATGGAGGAGTAATGTCAAGACACAATCAGAAAATACTCCTCCAGGGGAATCTCAACCATTGTCGGGCGGCACAAGATCTGGTTGCTCAGACATTGGCCGAATGGGGTGCCGATGCGGGGGTGGTCGCGGAGCCCTACTTCGTGCCCCCGAATTGGCTCGGAGATTTGGATGGTTTGGTGGCCATAATTCCACGACCCTCTATGGACTCCCTTCCCCTGACGTCCTTGGAAAGGGGGTCGGGCTTTGTCGCTGCCGCTTGGGGAGAGAATGCGCTCTTAGGCGTATACTTCTCTCCTAACCGCTCACTGGCGGAGTTCGAGCGATTTTTGGCTGCCCTCTCGGGGGTTTTGGTGCGTTTGGCACCGAGGCAGGTGGTCGTCCTCGGCGACTTTAATGCGAAGTCAGTGGCGTGGGGCAATCCGTCCAACGACGCACGAGGCCGTGCTTTGGAGGCGTGGGCGGTTTCAGCCAACCTCTCCCTCCTCAATAGAGGGACAACGCACACGTGTGTGAGGCAGCACGGAGGGTCCGTGGTGGACTTAACCTTCGCCACCCCTGCACTTGCCGCAACCGTCGCGTCATGGCAGGTCGAGCTCATGGAGACCCTATCCGACCACCGCTACATACGGATAGGGTTCTCTTCCCAGCGAGCACAGGGCACACAAGGGTGCACACCGTTCCCGAGGTGGGCTATTACCCACCTGGATCGCCAGATGGCAGGCGAGGTCGCCTTAGTGCAGGACTGGTTCTGTCCACCAACCAGTTCTGATGTGGACGCAGCGGCCTTTCACATGCGGGACTTGTTGACCGAGGTGTGTGATGCGTCCATGCCTCGCTCTCGCCGGCCCCCGACTAGGAAGGCGGTTTACTGGTGGTCTGCAGAGTTGGCCGATCTGCGACAGGCCTGCACGGCTGCTAGAAGAAGATATCAACGCCTCCGTCGACGTCGCCAGAACCGGGATCTTCAGGGCGAGGCCCGGTACTTCCTGCAATGGCAGGAGGCGAAGAAGGCGCTGAAGGTCGCCATTGGGGCGGCGAAAGACGCCGCGAGGGAAGAGATGTTGGAGGGTCTCAACGCCGATCCTTGGGGAAGACCGTACAAAATGGTACGTGACAAGCTTCGCCCTATTGGTCCCCCACTCACGGAGACCCTCCCGACTGATCTTTTGGGCAGGGTGGTTCAGGCGTTGTTTCCGAGCGCCGCCAACGTCACTCCACCCATAATGAATCCCCCGTACGGGATGGGCCCATCGGAGGCCATTCCCCCGCTGACCTCAGAGGAGTTTGCGGACGCGGTGTCCTGCCTGAGTGGCAAAAAGACTGCCCCTGGCCCTGATGGCGTACCCGCGCGGGTTATGGAGATCGCCACTTCCCGTTTGGAGGAACGGTTTCGGGACCTCTTTAACCGGTGTCTTTCTATTGGACGGTTCCCGAAGCCGTGGAAGGAGGGCTTGTTGGTCCTCCTTCGAAAGGATGGGCGCCCGGCCGATTCCCCGTCGGGATATCGGCCTATCGTCCTTTTGGATGAGGCGGGCAAGACCTTTGAGCGGATAATCGCGGTTCGACTCAAGGATCATCTAGCGGGGACCGGCCCGGACCTATCTGAGGCCCAATTCGGGTTTCGTGAGGGTCGGTCCACCATAGACGCAATCCAGGGCCTAAAAGTCCAGTGCGCAGAGGCAAAAGAGAGAGGGCAGGGAGTGGTGGCGCTATCTTTTGATATCGCTAACGCGTTCAACTCCCTGCCTCACGCAGTAATATTGGAGGCCCTGAGGTACCACAGAGTACCACAGTACCTGGCGGCGCTTCTGGCTGACTACCTACGAGACCGCGAGGTAATGTTTAAAAGTAGGACCGGCAGCATCGAGCGCCACCGGGTGGACACCGGAGTTCCACAAGGGTCGGTCCTTGGGCCACTCCTGTGGAACATAGGTTATAACTGGGTGCTTCGGGGCGCCCTCCTCTCAGACATGGGTATCTTCTGCTATGCAGACGATACCCTAGTCACTGCCCGAGGAAGGACATATGGGGAAGCGGCGCGCCTGGCTTCTGCTGGCGGCACGCTGGTTGCCAACAGAATGGGACGTTTGGGGCTAAAAGTGGCCCTGGAAAAGACAGAGGCCATATATTTTCCGGGGCCTCGTCAGCGCAAGCCTCCTGATGCGCACGTTGTGGTAGCTGGCGTCAGGATCGATGTGAAGGCCAGGATGAAATACCTGGGCCTGATCCTGGACGCCAAGTGGGAGTTTGGCCCCCACTTTCAAGGTCTTGCTACGCGCCTCCTTAAAGCGGCTAACGCCTTTTCGTGGCTCCTTCCTAACTTGAGGGGGCCACGGACTAGTTGCCGCCGCCTCTATGCCGGAGTCTTGCGCTCTATGGCGCTTTATGGAGCGCCAATATGGGCGGACTCCCTTTTTAGAAGGGAAAACGTGGCGTTCCTGCGCAGGCCTCAACGGGCAATCGCGCAACGCATTGGGAGGGCCTACTGCACAGTGGGGCACGCAGCAGCATGCGTCCTTGCCGGTACTCCCCCCTGGGAGCTAGAAGCTAGGGTCCTGGCCGCCGTATACCACCAGACGGCGGCTCGGAAAGCGCTCGGGGAGCGCCTTGCCCCAGAAGAACGTAGTGCCGTGCGGCGCGAGGCCTACGACGAAATGGTCCTCCGTTGGCAGTTGGATCTCGCCAGCGCCCGCTACGGACGCCGCGTCACGGAAGTTGTGGGTCCGCTCTTGGACCCATGGCTGGAGCGACGCCACGGTTTCCTCACGTTCCGTTTGGTGCAGGTGCTGTCCGGGCACGGGTGCTTCGGATCGTACCTGCACCGGATTGGGCGAGAGGAGTCCCCTTCGTGCCACCATTGTGGCGCACTGGAGGACACGGCGCAGCACACACTCGAGGTCTGCACTGGCTTCGAAACTGAGCGCCGTGTCCTACGTGGAGTTGCTGGCCCGGACCTTTCGCTCGCGGGTGTGGTTAATGCCATGCTCGCGGACGATCGCGTCTGGCGGGCAGTGTCTCATTTCTGCGAGATTGTCATTTCGCAGAAAGAGACCTCGGAGCGCGAGCGGGAGGCTGACCCTTCCGCTCCATTGCTCCGCCGACGGCGGGTGGGTAGGGCGCGGACAAGAACCGCTATAGCCAGACCTGCCCTGCGGGGGACGCAGAGGGCGGGGACGGGGGTCCCTCAGCCTTCTTTGCACGCGTCTCCTGCTTTGCTGGGTGGGGGTGGTGTAGTGCCATACACTGCCCCCGCTGTCCTCCCTCCGACATAGGAGGGGGGTCATGTCGGGCCCGCCACTAAGCGGGCAGTCACCGGCGGCGTTATGGTGCAAAGACTTCGGTTGGTCCCGTAACGCCGCCACTAAGGCGAAAGATGGCACCAGGTGTTTTGCCGGAGTAGTCGGAGCCTTTTTCAAGGCTCTGGAAGCCCGGACTCTTGCATCCCCACCCCCCCATGGAGATGCAAGGCTGGCTCTTAAATGAGTTTCACCTGTATAAAAAAAAAAAAAAAAGGTTAATGTACTAGCAGTTGAAGTTAGTTGAATTATATCTAAATTATAGTGTATTAGTATTCAGCTAAATCCGGTAAGACTGGAAGCTGACCCCAATATTATATAGTAGTGGAAAGAAACGAAAAGCCATGCGTTATTCATGTAAGTTCTCAATAAGTATCCAAAACGAATATCGATACTTTTTTCCGATTACGGATAGGAACCGATACTATTATTCGATACTAGTATAAAGTAGAGGTATCGATACCATGAAGGTATCGTTCCATCCCTAGCCGTGCTTCCTACTTTGAAATATGATTTATCAGGATTTATTAGCTTCTTAAAACAAATTTGGAATCAACAAAATTGTATGCAATGAGCCAATGACTACATAATTAAATAAGATGCGCAGTTATTTTAACTCAATGTAACTAGGCAAGTATGTCAAAGTATTACTTTAAAATACACACGATAATTTATATAAAGCGTTGAAAATTAAACACAGTTTCCCCATTAGAAATCTAGGATGTTTGTGCATCCGCTGCGATATTTTCACTGCATGAATAGTACATTACTCTTTGTCAATGCACTGACAACTACATTCTTAGTACATACCCGTTATTGTACGTCGAAATAAATGTTGGTTCACTTCAATCGTAAACGGAAAACGGAACTCTTGTAAAATTTTCTAATGACTGTATTATTTTGTGTTGTTGTTTTAGAACTACCGGATATAGTAAACAAGACATAAAAAAATCTCTTTTCTAGAAATAAAAAACGAATCAAAGAAACCGCCTTTATGTCAAGATAAATAACAAGTACAGCTGAAATCTATCTGTTTGTCTGTGGCATGTTATAGAATTTTAAAATAAAGTGACCAAAAAATTACTTAATTTATTATTTGTGTGCTTTCAAACGCGTTCAAAATAACTTGAGTAAGTAAGTACACATTAAAACAAAACATTGAAGCTATCAAGTTAGAAAAGCCAGCGAGTGAAAACAGTTGGCTCTCCTCCGACAGTTATTTGCCAAAGCAATTACTACACAGATAGATTACTATACATTGTGACTAACATAGAGTATAAAAAGTTAAAACTATAGAGTGCGAGTATCGCTAAAAACCCAACGCCGCGCCGAGCGTAAGCACATTTTTGGCTGTATGAAGTACATTCGTTTACCGATTTAAGCTGTGTACCGTGAAACGACAGAAGTTTATGCAAAACAATCGATGGTTCCTATATTATTAGGATAATATTAGGGTTTGAGATAGGCTATTTAGGATATTCTAAAAAGGCGCGGTCCGTTTAGATTTATCCGCCGTCCGCCGTCATTTTAGCGATGAAACTAGTTCATACTAGTGCTCACGGTTCATACCCTGGTTGCACTCTGTAGTTTCTTATCTATCCTCTATGGTACTAAATATACTCTAGCTAGAGTGTAGACCTACTTACAATATAAATAAATCATGTTCAACCATTCACTCGTTCTTACATTCACATGCTGAACCATTAATTCGATCTTTAGTTTTGTTGTTTGTCATTTGTTTATAAATATTGTTCTGTTAGATCTATGAAGACTTTTAACATCTAGTCACTTTCCATTTTTTCTTTTTTTAACATAAATTAAATGAATGTATTCTACAGAACTGGTAGAAAAAGTAGATAGTGTGACTGAATAGTATTTCATAATTCTTGATTTTGCATACAATTATTTTTGTAATGTTTTGGTAGTGGTTATGCAAGAGGGAGTCAAAGTTAATAATAAATGAGTATCTAGAATTATTTTTGCTACGTAATATACTTTATATATAATATTGTTATTGTATTTTAATCTTGCTTATTTGTATCTGTACTCAAAAAGCGGAGTGTTTTTCAATTCAATTAATTTCATATCAATTGAACAATCTTAAATACAGCGTAATAGAATTTTAGCTTTTTTTAATAAACTTTATTATTTAGTACTTTAAAGCTTTTTACTTCGTTCCATACTGAATAACCCCTATCTATCCACTTGAAAACAGTGTTAAGTCTGCATTGCGCGAAGTATAGCTAAATTATTCATGAGTGCTGTTTGCCTTGCGCCTACTCCTGATTTAAAAGACGACAAATTTACCATAGATTGTACAGTACACCTCAAATTACAGTAACAAGCTAAAGTGAACCATAGTACTCTGACATAAAGGCGTAAATCAATGTTGAAGTGCTTATACGGACGGGTGTACGGTTGGTAGAAAATTGGATTAGGACTTGTAATGTCCTTTTACGGGAGTCACTTTGGTAGTAAAATAAATAAATAGCTCTTTAGTAGAATCAACACAAAGAAAAACTAGATTTTATATCTATAGATATTGTAAACAAAGACCCCCGCCGCGTTTGTCTATCTGAACAAGATAAACTCAAAAACGACTGAATGGATTTTCATAGATCCACGTGAAAAGTTTTAAAGAAAAGTTTGCATATAGACTAGACACACGCACAAAGTATTTTTACTCACAAGAATGTAGAAAATCGTCGGAGTCTGACTGCTAAAAATATGTAAATGTTTTGATGATTACCTGTAAAGAAATAATTTTATTATTAGTTAACATAAGGAAATCATAAGCACGATGCATTCATAACAGATCGTTATAATAAAATAATATTTAAATTATTATCTAACTTGTATACACATCGCTTTAGACTGGGAGTGTGCCTAAAAGGCTGGCAGCATTGCCACATTGTATGGCAATGCTTATTCGTTGACCTAGGTAGAAGCCAGCCTTTGGGTCACGCGAAGTGTCAAAGGCTGGCTGCCTTATTTTAGTTCTTAGTTTTATTTAGTTTATAATTTTTCTTATTTATTGTGTAGGCTTAGTTTTTATATTATTCTAAATATTTTAAGTTTAATTTCTGGTGTAAAATAAAGTATTCTCTAGTCACAAAAAAAAACTTGTATACTCAAACGAAGATATAATATTTATAAATGTGTTAAAATAAAACATAAATAAATAGAAGATATAATGATTATTGGAATTATTTATTACACTTTCGTTTTCTTTAATTTGAAACGAAACTTTATACCTACCTGATATTTTTTTTTTTTAATATTGTTATTTGGTGGTGCAGTTTAGTCTAGGCTTACAGAGTTTTAGAGTAGGTATAGCCAATAAGTAATTCTTTCCTCGGCTTCAAATCTAAATTAGCTATATCTTTTGCACCCCTTATTTTAGCTAAGACATCTATCTGATAAGATAATCTATTAAGATATCTATCTCTCTTTTTTTGGACCTTGAGTTCTTAAATTGTTACCCAATGTACATACGAATTTATAAGGTAATACATATATACATATAATAAAACTGTAGAAAAGTTGTTTTTGTACATAAAAAAAAAAACATTAAAAATAGCCAGTGTTAAAGGACAACCAAAAGAACCCATTTTGAGATTTTTTGTCTGTTTATTTGTTCGGGCATAAATAGTCATTCTTATAACGCTCACTTCAAGATCAATACTATGTCGCAAAAATACATGATAAACATAAAATATAACCTGTCAACATACATTATCGTCACAAATATAATTACAATACAATGCGTTGCACAACACTGGTAATTGACGTGCGTAGCGTGGGTGCCTTACCCAATGGTTCTGTTAGTGGGATGGAAAAGATTAATTGTAGTTGTAATCTTGTTTATGTTGTGTGCAGAAAGAGGTAAGGTCTTGACATGGATAGAGATGATTTGATAGTCGGTAACGTTTAAGGGCTTACAAAAATGTGGCAATGGGCGATACGGTACTAAATTTCGAAATTCTGATGGTTTAATCGGTTGATTTGATAGTAGAGACGAATATCGACATAGCCGGATAGTTGAAATTTGCGATAGAGTATCGTAGTTCAGGGTTTGTTATCTATGAAAAATCTGCAGTCTGTAGTCTTTTTCTTGTTAACAACAACATAACATACCATCACGCCTGTATCCCCGAAGGGTTAGGCGGAGGTGTACCAATGTACACCCACAGTTCGCCGGTATGTTTAGGTCCCATGTAATAGGGGGCGAGCCTATTGCCACTAACCGGGCACAAATCCAAACTCCGACCTGCTACTGAGAATTTCATAGAAAAACCCAATAATACCTTGGTCGAATTGGGAATCGAACCCAAGACCTCTAGCGTAGCAGACGCGCTTAGCAGCACTAGGCCAACGAGGCAGTTCACAGTTTAGTTCACAGTTCACAGTTAACAAGAAGCCAAAAAATATATTATTATTTAGATACGCCGTGTACAGTGTACTGACATATAAACGTAGGTACCTTAAATATAACCTCAAAAGCGCGAAATATAATCTGTTATCCAATCAAAGCTTATTGTGTCTTTTGTTTTATTCAGTCTTATATACTATTCTTCGAGACAAACTGTTTAGTTCGGTATCACGATTTGGTACAAGATAGAGACTTTTCGTGCACCTACCTCACATTTTTTTTTTTTTTTAATAAATGCGGACAACATCACATACATTGCTCTGAACCCAAAGTAAGTAGCTGAAGCACTTGTGTTATGGAATTCAGAAACAACGAATGTACCACAAACATCCAGACCCGGGACGATGTAGAAAAGTTGTTTTCTACATTGACCCGTCCGGGGATCGAACCCGGGACCTCAGAGCTAGCGACACCTTGGAACCGGTGCGTACGCCACTCGACCACGGAGGTCGTCATTACATTAAATTAACATAAATCTGGTCTACATCGGCAACTAACAGGAACTGACTATCAATAAATAATTATGATACATTGGACATATTAACTTAATTAAATTAACTTATTATCCAGTTAAAAGCAGGATGTGTGACCAAATATGTAGTGGACATGAGTTCCGATTCGCATAAAACTAATTATAGCTTATGTGTTAACCTACTTATATAAAACTTGTTTATATCAAAGATTGATTAAACCCTTAAAAATATATATGTTTAGTTTATTCTCTAGATATTTTAAAAATATTTTATAAAACATAACGAGAGTGTTCTTTGTTATAAAACAATTAATTATGTGTTTGAATATTCAGTATTCTGATTTCTTATTCAAATCGATCTGATTTCTAAATCTTTTGAAAATAGGTATGTCTTAGAGAAAAAATTAATTTTAATTCTATTACTTACATAACTTCAAATAAACAAGGATCAAGAACTTTATATTTTGAGTATTCTGCTACGTAGTCTTTCCCCAAATGTTTTTGTTCAGCTTCTAGTCTCACCGGATTCAGCTGAACACTGTATGTTACAAAGCGACTGCCTATCTCACCTCCACAACTCATTTTACTTGTTAATACCGCATTTTGACGGGCCTGTTGGTCTAGTGGTTAGTGACCCTGACTGCTATACCGGAGGTCGTGGGTTCGATTCCCGCCCAGGACAAATGTTGTGGTGTCTGGGTGTAATTTATCTATAATATGTATGTATTTAGAAATATTTAAGTAAGTTTATCAGTTGTCTGGTTACCGTAACACAAGCTCTGCTTAGCTTGGGATCAGATAACCGTGTGTGAGTTGTCCCAGGATATTATTATTATTATTCTTTGGCAAGACTACCTATTTTACAGGATATATCATAATTATTAAGTTGCACTCGTATATCCGATCTAGTCCTTATACTACATAATAATTACATTTCCTTTAATACACAATTTACTTAATAAATCATGAAAATTGTACGTTTGTGTGGATGTTACCAAATGTGTTAGCCAAATTCTATGAACTTTCAGGAAGCTATAATTGAATTATATGAAAGTTCTCGTTACATTTGGTGGTGAAGTTAAGTATAAGTAATATCCGGTTGTGTAATGTGTGAGTTATTGATAATCCAATTAAATAATGTTGGGTCTGTAATTGTTGATTTGCAGGGTAAGGGCTCGTACACATTACTGCGAATTCACAACGCTTCGCAAAATTCAGCGAGCTCGCGTTTCATTTTGAACTTTATTTACTAGAGGTTCCTGCGATGTAGCGTCGAATCGAATCGCATCGCAGTTTTGTGTATGAGCCCTTAAGGATGTTTAGTGCATACTTGGCTATTAAAAAGAGACAAAAATAATTGAGAATTATGGAACTTTGATGTTAACTCAGTAAAACATATTCAAGGCTTTTATTTACCGCATATAATTAGGTATGTATCATATAATATGTCAGTATTATAATTACAGATAAAAATAAAATACGGTTTCCTGTTCTATTTATGTCAACCCATTCATGTGTTGGCGTATTTCAAACATAATCTTTAATCTACTTCCATTACTAATGAACTTGACCTGATTTGGTATGTCTTATAAAAAATATCAATAGCTCCGGTCGCGGACAAAAAATAAAGTTGCCTTTTTGGCAAAAAATAAAGCTGTTCTGACAAATTAAGTTGTTTTTTTTTTTAAATAAAGGTCCGGTTTCCTAAGAGATTTCAAATCACTTTAATTGATCTAAATCATTAAGCTGTACTTCCTTATAGGACTTCCAATTACTAGTATATTTTTGATAAATTTTACCTAAAAATGATACGTTACTACTTCTATACACGTTTTTGAGTTTTTAATACTACATGCCGTATAAGATATAGGAAATATAATTTTAGTTTACTTTAGTTTGTACACACTTTAAATATTTCTTGAATTACCTAGTTCCCTAGCTAGATCAATCATTGGCTAAAATTTAACAAAAGACGAACGCATTTTAACACTGCGAGGGCTAACATGTAACAAAAGACAAACGGATTTTTACACAACGACCGCCGATAAATAACCTAATCTAGATCTCAACGGAGGTTTAAATTCGACTCAAACTGAGACCACATAACAATAGCAAAACCTTCACGGTTGTGGTCTCGGCAAAAGGTGTACACTATCACTCAATTCAAATCTAAGGAAATGGGGCTTTTAATAGATCAATTGTTTGAGAAACTGGTGCTATTTTGGTTTAGGCAAGTTGTGGTAGGAACTTGGATTTTATATACTGAAATTAGACCATTCAGAAACTCAGGTGTTAAGCAGAGGGTGGTCAAATGGTTTGCACGGCAGCAATGATCACGCTTGCCTATTGACTACATGTACCTAAGTTAAATATGCTACATGGAATGATATGGGAAGGTCTTTATTGAAAACAATAAATACAATATGGTTACAAACATAGGCCTTAAAAACCGTATAAACGGTTTGTTTGTAGGTGCGGATACATTTGTAGTTAGATATTATAACTTAGCAGGATGCGGACATCTGCATAATCCACTAATGGTAACCTATTTTCAAAAGTTGCTTAGCGATACTGATCAGTTCGTTTTACTACACCTTGAGGTACTTTGGCACTTTTTATAATCGTAATTTAACATTGTATTGTGTATTTCAATTATTCAATTTATTGCAGGCTGTGGGTGACAGCCTTGTCGAGTGCTCTTGAATAAATTATGCATCATTATCTTTTGTCTAGTTTTATTAAGCTCAGACTTCAGGGTTAAATATTTAAATGCCATAACCTTAAAATAAGAAAGTGTTCCTATGGTGCGATTTTCTCAACATTGATTTCAAAGTTGATCTCACTGTCCATAGTTAAAATCATGCGACACCAAAATACTGTTTCGCAGTTCAAAGATGCATTTGACGCTGAATATAGGAATTAGCATTCATGCTTGATTAAAATCCTACTATTAAGTAGATTAACATAATCTGTAATGCGATGATGAACACAATTTGATGACATTGATTTTAAGATACTATCTGTAACACATACAAGGATCAAATTACATAGAGCGGCGATCGTTAAAAAAAGGACATTTAAATTATGATGAAATTTTGTACTACCTCGACTAACAGACTAAACTTGAATAATAGTAATGTTCCGATCAACAAAGTAATGGAGAGACATCGTGAATGCATAAAACTATTTGATCACATAAATAATGCATCCTGTATAGTAAGACTGTTGTATATTTATAGAGGATATAAAACGACCGCCCTTGATCATAGTCTTTGCCGCTAAAAGCCATGTGCCTGAAAAGGCCTACTTGAAATAAACATAGATTGATATTGATTTTGTTGCAAATAATAATATTATATACCTAATTATAATTCGTAATTCGACATTCATGCTTTCCTTAATCTCATTGATTAGAGAAATAGGTAGATATGGTAATTAGAGAAAACTTCAAGACGTTAATTATTAATTCGTAAATCGTTGCCCGATTAGACTTGTTAATTTGTAGATCAAATGAGATGCAATCGATTAGCGGTTTGTGCGTTTAGATTTTATATACCTATTTGTGTGTAAGTTTTGAGATGAGGGGAAAGAATATTTACTTATTTTTAATTGGATTAAAATCCTTAAGTAATATTTTTTTTTTATTGTCTTCAAAAACAGTGTTCATTACAAACGTTTTGCGTATAAACTAGTAGGCTTATAATAACACAATACAAGATGGAAGCATCAGCAGTGATGACAGAATGGCACTGGTAAGACTATTTTGATGTTTATTTACTTTATGCCTGTGTTACGAATACTTATCTAAAAGCGAATAACGTTTCCTTCAATATGTTACAATTACCTAATAATTGCGGCCAATGGACCGTATGAACAGTGTTGCCACACTTAGGAAAACGGCTATCATCAATTTATGCGCTGGCAACATCCTTCGGTGAAGGAAGTCGAGTTGAAGCACTTTTTATCGATAAATATCGATTTTAATTATCTTTGTCTTTAAAAGGAGCTCTTTTGTCATTGCATGTTGATTTTTGTTTGTCATAAATGGTATTCAGGACGTGATTTTTCCATATAAATATTCGACGTGGGAAATTATTTTGAACCAATTTCTAATATAGTCAGTATTGTTTTGTTTTGTTGGTTTATATAATAATTACCTTATGTGTTGTGGAAGTTCAATACGAAATCGGTGATGACTTTTCACTTTTAGAGGCCCTTAAGTGGGCAATGGTTTGCTAAGCTTATATCAAAATATAAGGCTTGTTTGGAAGGCCTAGACATAAATCAGACAACTTTAATATGATGAGTATTCTGGCAAACACACATATGAAACTACACAGATTTCTTGTTTTTCATATTCAAATCTAAGAAGAAAGTCGCAATAAAACATATTTAACAAACCAAAAACTATAAACTTTATACCTTAAAATAAAACAATCACAATAAACAACTATTACTACAGAGTTTGCGTAATCTTACAATTAGTATGACGGCACAAAACAAAAGGTAACGTAAACGCGTTACGCGAGAAAGTCGGAAACCTTACTCAACGGGTTTTTGGCGAAAGTTGAAAATACAAAGACGAAAAATAAACGAATGTCCGGTATTCCGATGTGATAGGGCTGTCAACTGCAACTGTGTGTTGTCAACTGTGCTGGTAAAGTATTATAATATTATGTTAGTCTCAGAAAAAGCAAATCTTGTAAAATACAAACCACTGTAAAACAAACATTTTAAGATAATATGAAAATAATTTCCTAAGATGTAGTCTTGCGTTTTTATGTTTGGGTTCAATAGGTTTTATATAAATATACAATGGGCCCAGAGTACGATATTTTTTTTTGTACTTTTTGGTGTCTTTTGTCACAGATTACATATTTAAAATTGCAGTGATTTTTTGTTGAAACCGTGATTTAATAAATATTTATCTATGTATTGACTAATAACTGACAACCCTATTTATACTTATAGCGTAGTTAGTAACAGATAGTTGCCTGAGAACTTTACTTTTTGTAGCAATATTAATGAATTTCAGTGTGCTAATGTTTGACAAAAAATTGGTACAAATACCTCGTTAAAGTATTTGTGTATCTCATTGTTTTTATCTTTTTGTTTACAATAGAGTAAGGGAAGTATTTAGAGTAGGTATTGGTAATTTTTTGACCTTTTTCTCACTCAATTAAAAGCATGAATGCAAAGTCAAGGTTATTTCTCATGCGTAAGTAACAATATTGAACGATCTACTTTTTCTTGTAAATTCAAGTTAATGCAGTAGAAGTATTTTTTTCTAAGTTCATTCTTACAAGAACTGTAAATTTAAAAATGAAAAAGTAAATGGTCAGATTAGGATTTGATCTCAATTATTTGTAACGATGTTAACAAGAGTAGAAAAAAGATAAAAAAAGTATGTACGTATTTTATAGCAGATTTAATTATATTCTTCAAAATCATACCAGAAACTTTTTACTGTATAAAACCCCGCTATGTTTGTGAAAATAAAACTTCTTTGCTTTTAATCTCATTTTATAAATGACTGCTGTTAGAGAGTATCTTGTATCTATTACCTATTACTTAAAAATTCTATTTTATAACCAATCTTGCACAGTTTAATTAATTGCAAATTGTTATATTTATTACCCTGTCTAGACTGTTGTATTCATTCGTTGTAGAAAATATTAAAATTTTACGTTATGAATATGCACTTTTAAAAAGATTGTATAGGGTAAATCAGGCATACGTGCCCCAGTCGATAACGTGCCCCACTCGCAAAACTGACAGATGCATTTTGAATTTGGCGCTAATTTGATTCGTACGGGTCATTGACACAAGTATGGTGGCGATGTAAACCACTCAGTGCTGTTTTTTATTCGTTTTAAGTTAGAAAAAGTGATCACAAGGTATGTATGATAGTCTGAATTTATTTTGTATCTTTTATAACATTAAGTAAAAGTGTTTGCTTCATATTTTTTTTCGTTTATAAAGTTTTATTCTAAAGCCTCTTTGAACTTTTGTATGCCTAGAATTGCGTTTCGTTTTTGCTAAACTTTTTGTCGAAATCAAGTGGGGCGCATTACCCCCAATATTGGCTAATGCGCCCCAATTTGTTTCGGGTAATGTGCCCCATGTGTGTATTCTTATTATATTTTTATTTTTAAGTATTTCTGATCATTTATTATATTTCAGGAAATAGGAAAGGAAAAAGCTACAGATCCAAAAAAATAGACAGAAGAAAATATGAAAAAAGCGATAGAGGTTGTCATAAGCAAGAAAATGGGAGTTAATGAGTCTAGTCGGACATATGAAATACCATCACGAACCTTACGAATTAGGATATAGTCTACTAGAATGTCTCGAGTCTTACTTCCATACGAAGAAGAAAAGTGAAAGGAAATAAGAAAATAAAGGGAAAGGAAAAGGAAAAAAGATGAGAAACTTTATTGGGGCACATATGACTGATGTATCCGTGAAATGTGCCCCACCCTAGACTTTACGAAATCGTTGATCTCAGCTGTTTTAATTATTTTTAAGAAGATTTTTTTAATTTTTGTTATGCATATTGAGTCAGAGGTTAAGACTAATTACTTTAATAAACATGTTTTAAATGATACCGTTTGTTATTTCAATTCTTCGAATGGTGGGGCACGATTGCCAGGTTTCCTATAGAGTGAATTATTCAAGTAATCACTTGTATTTTATTGATATTTTAAACAATATTTAGATTAGAAAGCTTTTTATAAATAAAATAAAATACTTTTATATTCTTTATTGTATTTTGTAAAATTAATTAAACAGTATTTAAACTAAAATATAATCTCCGATTTAAAAATACAAGCTACAAAACCTAGTTTATATCTTTTGTCATAAAAGCCAGATCTACAAAAAAACAAAACAACAAAGCCTATTTTAAATTTATGCTTCTAAATCCTAATAAAAATAACGATTCAACTTTAAGAAGTTAAAGGTTCTAATTTCTAAATAATATCGGGAAAAAGCCCGGAACAAAGACGCATAAAATCCCGGATGTAATCCGTAAATAGAAAGAAGATGATAAAGTTATGTTGTCAAGTGAAATGGTTCCGATCGGTCTAGATGCGAGACGCGGTCGCTGTACCCACGGAATTCGCACGTGTCCGCTTACACACGATATACGACACGTGTCTTTTATAATACTCGTTATTTCTCATCATGATTGAGTGAGGTTCTTAATTAGCCATTATAAGGAAATCATGCTTAACCTATTCTCCAAAAGCGAATACGATTTCTTTGATTTTAATGTTTGGAAATTACACAATTTATGTCTAACAATTGACTGATGTTATTATCCTTTCGTGCCAAGCTTTGTCAGGACTTAAATAATAATAAATGCGGACAACATCACATACATTGCACTGAGCCCCAAGTAAGTTGCTTAGGCACTTGTGTTATGGAATTCAGAAACAACGAATATACCACAAACACCCGAACCCGAGGCAATGTAGAAAAGTTGGTTTCTTCAGTGCGTACGCCACTCGACCACGGAGGTCGTCAAAAAAAGTTGCATACAAAAACATTAATGGTCTACTCTTCACATCGCAGTGCATTAATCCGTTTATGTGTTTTTTTTTATGGGATTACCCGCGCAACACAGACGCGTCTTACGTCTGTGTGATATTTAAGTAATTAAGATTCGAATTGTTTATTTATGTGTCATTACAGATTAATTTAACTGATGTAGGAAGTAGCTCTGAATTTCCACGACTGACCAAAGCAAAGAGGGTAATGTGTTTACCTATGTATGTATCTATGTCAATTACATATCTCTAAACCTATAACTAGCGTTGTCATCAGTATCATTCTTTCTTAGTGTCTGTAATTATTGACCTAGATAATTACAATAAAATGGGTCATTATCTTTTGAATCTTTTTTATTACTGAAATTGCAGTAAAATTATTCAAATTTGAATGTAACAAAAATTAGGTATTCATATTGCGAATACGCTACAAATATTCAAATAACATGTTAACGTTAATAAGTATTATGTTAATACAGTGTGCAATGAAAACGTTCGTCCCACTGAGCTATATGTGCGGTACCGCGGCGCACGCGACTCTGCGCCGGCGCAGGTATTTACATTTTTACACTATTACCAACTTAATGAGTAAGTATAGACAGGACTGGGTTATTGGGAAATTAAGCTGTTTATGTACTAAAAGTGCCAGATTTATATAATAACACACTCTTAAGTAAGGCTTAGTGTCATTTTTTTGTTATTAATGTCTTTGTAGGTCTATGTTAGCCGTTATTTTAAATGGTGGTAATAAAAATGTCTATACGGAAGTTTTTATTAGTTATTTTACTGAAATAAGCCTGCCTACAAATACATAACAACAGCCTACGTGTACCATCAAAGGGCTTACTACACTTAATCTACAGGTTAACTTACTAAAAACCATGCAAATGAATCTGAGTGGATAATGGTTTTTCTTAATCAAATTAATTATTTCATAAGCTGCAGTTATCACCGCTCTTTTGAAATAAACCGCTTGATCAGTCATTAATACTCCAAAAAAACCTTTTAATTAAGCGATCATTCACAAGCGTACAATTCAGCTCTAGTTAACTTTTAATCAACACCAAACAATACAGAGTTGCGTAACAATTTTAATTACCTGATCAAATGTATCGGTTAACGATTGAACTCCGATTAAACTCAGCTTAATTAATCTCGGTTCCGGATTTCTCTAGTTATCATATTGGGCGGCTCATTTTGGGTGACAACTTTCTTTAAATAGCGAAAGTTGGGTGGAGTTATCGATAAGCTAGTGTTGTGACGTCCGTATTGTTATGATATCGACATTCTTTGGTTGCGTAACCGAGTGTCGGATGTGCCCTTAAAAGGTAACCGGAGCGATGAATAGATTTGTTTTGGTTTTGTTTGTGATATTGTATTGAATTATTTGATTGAAAGATGCAAACCCATGTTCAGAAGATTGTTCCAGTTCTACTGATAGAGTTCTTTCCAAATTTTTTAGATACAGGTTTAGATTTTAAATGCGTCTATGTATCAATGAGTTTTCCCCCTAATGGAAACCTAAAAACAGTTAGCTTTAGTTTATAACTAGACTTTCGAGACTTATAACAGTTTGTAAACCGAACATTCAAAATTTTTCGTAGTAGCTTATGAAACAATTCTTGAAATTGCAATAGAATTTATATACGCCTTTGCCGTTCAGAGAGGCACAGTTATTTTACTTATTACGCACATAGCTGTAGATGTCTATACAACCTAATGAATGGGAACAAGATAGTTATATAAATTAAAATAACACCAATTCGCATCACTTAAATTTTCCTACGCATTTTCTTGCAATCGTTCCGCTTGTCAACATCGGACTACCGCGGTTCGAAATCCTCATTAATTAATCTTAACAGATAAATACTATCATAGATATTACTAGGCTGAATCCGGCATCGAACTATGAAAGTGGGGCTAGACTGAACTACTATGAAATAGGAAATAGTGATTTGTTAAAGATTAAGCATTGCATTCCCAATACTCTTCCGCGGAGAAAGCTAGAATATTGTTGTAGTATTTATTATTGGAAGCCGTTAAATACACGTAAATATACTTATGTTTTATTGTTATTTTATGTAGTAATATTTTTTTGAATATCTAGGTAAATATAAATAATTTGCCACATGTAAGTGTACTTATGACCGGCTAGACCGATTTGGCAGTCTTTTTGGTGTGTTTGTAATTTATCAAGACAAGGTTTATGATTGAAAAAACCATGAAAAACATTTCAATAGTTTTTTTTCATGACATTGTTAAACACGACTATAGGTTTTGTTAGTACTTTAAATACTTAATTGTTTATTTATTTTCTACCATTCGTTGTTTGACTCTTGAGTAAGCTTATCTCCTACCAGACAAAACGTTATTGCCTAAACATACCTACATGCCAACATGTATGTATACATAGTAATAATATAAGTAGGTTCCGGTATTAATAAATTCCACTTGAAATATGGGTTAAGCAATGTAATCCCATAACTCTAAAACAATGGGTGGAATGTGGCATAAAAAGTAAGACACCATATTTACGAGAAGCTTACTAATTACTGTGAGTAAATCTACTCTATTCATGTTAAGCTATGATATATTCAATATGACTTGGACGTAAAAATTGTGTTTGGAGCTGTTCAGGGGCCCGAGTCCGCTATTTTAAGTCAGTGAGTGGCGGGTTAATAAACGTTCCAGTGTACTTGTTATTGTGTCTAATTTTCGTATTCAGATAAGAACAGTCCCTTGCAATCCTACAATGACAACAGTGGCAAGTAAGTGTATATTTGTCATTAAACTAAAATTATCTGAATACGAAAATTAGGCACAAAAACAAGTACACTGGAAGTACTGGAACGTTTATTAACCCGCCACTCACTGACTTAAAATAGCGGACTCGAGCCCCAGTTGGCAATAGAGTAGGTTCATTGGTTTTTAGGGGATTTCGATTTTTGTTTTTGGGTTTAATCACACTATTTGCTTTTTCGTTACTCTGAAATAATTATGATAGTCTTGATTAGATATCATCTTCTATCATGAAACTAAGGCGGGTTAGTTACATGGAAACGGATGGACCGATTTTCATGATATTTGATTTGTAGCGTCTGTCTCTTTGTTTAAAGAAGAGTAACTCTAAAATCATCGGGAAAAATCTCGAAAAAGATAGAGATATAGGTATCTTGGGTAACGGAGACCACTTACGCGGGTGAAACCGCGGGGCACATCTCACTACGACAAAACTATTGAGGCGGTCAGATCTTCCGATATTTTATTTTATTGAAATGCGTTACGTACGGAACTTTCTTTTTAATTACTTTTAATAAGTTTTTATTATCTATTATTGTAAAGATAATGGGGAGATCGACTCTCATTTTTTTAGTAAAGACACCCATTAAGGAGTCGACATTTTAAAAACGTATTGCGATTGTTATAACGTTATGCGATTTTTATACTTTCAAAGTGGTTTTGAGAAAGTTAAGTTAATTCTGATATTTAGTGGATATTAGAAAAATGTAGAAAGTTTTCGAATATGGTCGGTTGAGGGGAAACTACTGTATTCGCAAGCAGTTAGTTTTTGTATGGACATTTATTTAAATGTTTTTTTTTATTGGTTTTATTGGCTACTGTTGTTTCTGTATTTTGTGTTCTGATTGTTTTCTGTATTTGGGTTTATTGACTCAGATTTGGGAAATAATTGCTACTTATTAGCGTATATGTCTTTATTGGAGCATGTATGGACTACTCAAAATGTTTTTAAGTTAATTTATGTTATTTTCGAAGGAAACTTCCTAATAAGTACCTAAAACTTGAAGTCAATATACCTTATTTAACCAAGTTTAGAAATCAAAGAAAAAAACAAAGAATATATAGCTAAAAAATGTTTTAAAAATAGTCTAAAGCGTTTGTCACATGCGTTTTTCTAGTCGTATACTCCATAGGCAGCCTTATGCCCTTGAACTGACAGAGAAAGTAACCTTCTGAGACAGATGAGTTTATACTGACATTATACCATGGTTTGTGACGTCACGCGGGACGACGGAAGATAGGATAGGGTCTGTTCTATATTTAAAGGAAGTTTGCTCAAGAAATATTTAAGGGGTTTAAGTTTAATCTATGATTTTTTTTTTTGGTAGTTTCAGATTTAAATAGCTGTGTTTAATATTATGCGAATAAAGTTTAATGGAAATGGTAGATAGTATGAAAATATATTTACTTTTGATTTGAAAATTAAAGTAGGTAAATAATTAAACAATGTTTAAAATATATGTTTAGGGATTTAAGATTAAAATAAAGTGTCTTGTATTAGTTTAAAAGAAATTGCTATAAGTATCTACCTAATGGTATTTTTTTATTAAGCACGAATCAATAAAATATATAGCTTTTTAACACATTTTGAATATTTTAATTACGTTTTATGTAAAATCTAAAATATATAATTAATTTTCTAAAGTAATAAAAAAGTACATACCTTATTAAAAAAACGTCACTTCAATTCCAAATAAAACCTTTATAGTTCATTCACTTGAATCCCAAAAAAAAAAATAAAAAAATATTTAAAAACCGAATAGGTTCGTTGACTGAATCACATTTTTCGAAAAACAAAAATGGTTCAACATCACTCCGCTTGCTTAACTTTTGGGAAAAAAATGTTAAGTTAGTTTCAAGTAAGACTAAGTTACGTGTATCCACCTCGGCAGGCGCGCGAACACTGACAGTCAGTCGGAGTAACTTAGGTGCAACTTAACTATCACCAGCCAGGGCCGGATTATAGAACACAATAATAATTAATATGTGAATCAGAGCTTTTAAATTGACTTCTGAAATTTTATGGCTTATAACTGTTAATGGTCGTTGATTTAATTAATTGCTTTAGTGTTTTATCGAATCTAGACTTTGACCAACTTTTACTTGAATTTTGGTAGATCACATATGATAGTATTTTTTTTTATTAAATATTGGTGATTTTATACAGATTTTTGAAAAGTTTGATTTTTAGCATTTTGTAAATTAGCGAAAGTTTGTTAAATTAATATTAAAGTGAAATAATAGAAAATATGCATTGTAATTATTGTTGATAACTGTTTTACTACCAAATTAGGGATAGTTATGTGTATTGTACAATTGCTTGTTTTTCGCAATACTTCTCTACTCATGATCTAAAAAAAACCTTATTAATATTTTTGGCTATCCATCTACAAGCCTCACATAGACTTTAATCCACACCGACTTTTTATAGCCTCCGGACTTTATTTACCTAAGTCCGTCACTGCGTAACGCGCCTACAACGTTACGTGATATTTTTTACCGGCTAATTTATTTGATCTCCAGTTTTTGTGTTTCCTCCGAGGCCCGCTCCCGTACTCAGGTAGAAACGATTAGTTTTAAGGCAATCAATTTACATCTTTAATTGGAGTTATTCTGATTGGTTTGGACTCGATTTGAAGCTGTTGATGTAGAGCTTGACGAAATTTAATCGTGGATGTTTGGAATACAAGATAAATAATAATACGATGCAGTTACTATAATTATTTTTGCAGTATAAACTTATAAAGTCATTTTCAAGGCCGAAATGAGTAGGTACCAACCAGTTAGTTGGATTTATTCTGCAAAATAATATAATTTCAAAATAATAAACGTAATTCAATTTCTCAATAGCTCTAGTTTCAAATTTTGCAATTTATGCTCGAAATTTAAATATAAAGTAAACTATATACTACATAACGATTCTATATAGGAATTTAGAAAAAGGAAAATGGATTGTATTGTTTACCAGACTAACTTTTAGAACAGTAACTAAAATGAAAAAAAAAAAACATGCATGTATTTTACATTTGTCTTTTCTATTTTTTCTATAAATAATGATCTGGTATTTGTGGCCTGACAAATGATATTTGGTATGTCGCAAATCAATCGCCAAGTTTTTAACCACATATACATAGTATCCGGAAACCACAAAACAGCAGCTCTCGTCAAAACAATATTATCCCTTGCAAATTAGAATTAAATCACATAATTATACGTGGGAATATAAAAACATTAAAAAACATCACAAAATTAATATTAACACGTTCACTGCGGCTGCTCTAGATTAAGACTTGCTACCAGTGCTGTACAAGTCACATACTTCCCGTATCAAGATTGCCTGATATGCGTTACGACGTCTATTTTCCCGTAAGTAGTCCTTACTTCAAACCTCCACAGAAACATGGAAAGTCCAGAGCAGGGTTTTTTTGTTGTACCAATCAATAGCTTACATCCTTGTGTATACACAGCTGCCGTCGCACGGGGATCTAAGTAATATCTTAAAAGTTACAGATATTTTTGGAAATGGTTGATTTTACGGGAAAATAGTTGTCGTGGCGCATACAACAGTCATATTGCTAGGGATGGGATGTAATAAGTAAAATATTTTTCTGTTTTAAATTTATTATTGTTTATTCAGGTCGTACAAAATTAACGGAAACTATTTTTAAATAAAATAATAAGTAATTAACTACGCTAATGTCAACTTTTTAACAAAAACAGTAAATTCTTATTTTGTATTATTTACATTTTTAGGTACTTATAAAAGCTAAATTACAAAAAAAAACCCTGATTTACGTTTTAAAATTATTTATTTTATTCGATAATTTAATCAACGTTTAGGATACGGCCAAATAGTTCCCGTATCGCACTGTTGTAAAATAATTACCTTCCTGTGCGTTACGATAAAATAATTCCCGTACATTTTTATTCGTAAATTTCAATACACTTCAAGCAAGGAAACCGGCAATATAGGTGTCTCTTTTTTACTAGTACGAAAACCTAAAAAAATCACCTCCGCACGGAGCGCAAAACAAGGACAACTAGCTGCCGCACAGAGCGAAATTCAATTACAACCAAATACTTCCCGTAACGCAGTGAATGTGTTAATATAAAACATAAGCGGAAGAGAAAGAGCCATCTTTAACATTGACTTTGCTTATAATCTTACGCAAAAATCTCGCAAATTTATTCAAAACTACAATATAAAATCAACATTCCGAACTGTAATGCTCAGTATACACGTCGACACCCTACAGTATACAGGATTTGGTTTATGGTGCTGCTTAACATTCCAGAAAAGTGATAAGCAATATGAATTTCTGTTTTTCCATAGAGTTATTACTTGTAACTGAATAATTCTTTAACACCAGTAATACATTTACAAACTTGTATCTATGCTATAGTACCTACATGTATATATGTATATAGCAAGATATCTTAACAGAGTTATGTTTGAACGTGCACTCTGAAACAACCAAACGGATTTGAAAAAAAAATTTTGGATTTGCTAGTAATTTTTTCTGGGAAGGTATAGGCTATTTAATTTTAAATCAAGTTGCTTGCCTTAGAAGAACGGCAAAAACAAACAACATCTGTTCTGTACAAGTAAGTGTCTCTTAGTGTAAACTTATCTTAAGGTTGAAAGAAAGTTCATATTATTCAACTAAAGAGAAGGACAAACTGGTATCTAATAATAATAAAAAGTAAAAGTGTCAAAATTTCATAACATTGGTCTGACGCGCAAATTGAGTTACCGCGCTTTTAGGCTTGTTAGCGAGTTCTGTTACATGATATTGACGAGAAACAGATGTCTCGTGGTACTCAAGTAACTTTCTTTTAAGGGAAATAATGTGCAAAGAAGTATGTACGATAAGAAGAAAAAGTATGTAAAACGAGCTACTCCCTTTTTCACCGGTTGTAAAATAGCAAAATTTAACCTCGTAAACAAGAGCCTATAGGTGAAAAGATAGTTGTCGTAGTTAGATGGTCAAATAAATACGACAATTTTCAAACATACGTTTCATTAGTAGTTTTTCAACCTGAATTAATACCTAACTAAAACAATGGCTTCATAAATAATAGACAATTCACAATAGTGACTTTAGGTCACAAAGATGTCCGTTGGAGCTGCGCTGAGAATGCTTAGCGATCCCGCGTCTCCAGCAAAGGCGAGGACCGGGGTGTTTTTGGTCGGTGCAAGTCCGACATATCCCCACGTCGCGGCGTCGTGCCTTCGACGTGGGTTGAACTTATTAGAGTTTCACCCGAAAAAAAAAAAAAAAGTTCACAAAGATGTCCAATAATGCAGTAGCTCTCTTAAATAACGAAAACTTGAAGAAATTATAATGTTGATTCTAATCAACATATTTCACATAGCAGGAAGAGATAGTTATAAAACTCAAAATATGAAACGACTGCTCCAATAAAATGATATGAAGCTTAACGACGTAGTTAAATTTCCTAAATAACCTGTATCCATCAAAATTAAGATGTGGTCAGTGACAAACGAAAATAACTTTCTCGGTAAAGTCAAGATGTGAAAATTTTATACATACGTACATATAATCACGCCTCCTTCCCAGGGGTAGGCAGAAACCACTTCTTTCCACCTGCTACGATCCTTACACATTTGTTTCGCTTCGTCATATTTTATATACTTAACTATATTAGATTACTATAGGATTCTTTTTCGAAAGGGTGCCAATGCCAACGTGGTAAGCGTCCGAAATCCGCCCGTCTGACTGAGAGCGGGCTATACCTATTTCATCCCTAGTACCGTAATAGCAAGGTAGAGACTTGAAATTTTTGCAGAGTATTTCTTTACCACTGAAACAATAAATAATAAGAAAGTATGTAGTGTTATCTTAACTCTATGTACTGTTAGCATAACCAATTATTCCCTCTCTAAATAAGCTACTTCTTTTCGATAAGTCACGTTACCATGTTACTTCCATAGGTTTGAGCGTCGCGTCGCGTTGTAGTAACGCCACTTGGATCTCTCATCACATCCTACCATCGTACTTATTTGATTACGGACATTGGGCCCTCGCAAGAGAAATGTCATATTATTATGTGTGTCGTAAGATTATTTACTGCGAGTGACCACTTATGAACAAACACGGCCGATGCCACTTTCTTCGACACGCCCTCGGTTGCGTAAGGTACAAGAAGCTGAGAGTTGAATGGATGTTCCAAATTATGTTTTGGATGAAAATTGTTTGCAGCGCTATCATTTTGATTAAAACTATAAATAATAGCCAGTCGTCTATCATTTACAGGGTAATAAATACTGAATGGAATGAAAAAATACATGTCGGTTGGTACTATTTAGTACTTATTTCATTCTTCGCTGTTTAGTTCCATCGGTTTTCTATCCAGAACTTTCATCTAAGGTATTAGACCTGAGGGTCGATTAAGGCTTGTATGTTAATGAACACCACATTAAGACTATTTAGCAATTTTTTTTTTTATGTAATTTCGATCGGTACAGTTGTCTTCTGCGCAGATTTTAACTGTTTCAGCCCTCAAAGAGACCACGGGAAATTTTCTTTAATAAATTAAAAGAAAGACCTACAACATTTCAATATTTTCGAAGCTCCATGACATCTGTTCAAGGTGCGTGCAAGTGTGTCTGTGTGTGTGTCACGATCACAGATGTCCCTGTACCGTGACGCGCGATGATGTCAAATTGATAATTGTAATCAATAGTCATTTGGAAGACAATCGCCAATTTTATATTTAATTCTTTCGTTTTCTAATAATAGTTTTGCAATGGTCATTTGTTAGTGTTATTTTTATTACGTTGTATTTTATCGTTGTAACCTTTGTTTATGGGAAAGTGTGTAAGTTTGTAAGAAGTTCGTAATCTCAGACTGTTTTGTGAAGTAACATTCGTGGGATATGTTTGTTATTGTAATATTTTGTGTGTAAAGGGTTTACTCAACTGCTTGGTATGCTCTTTTGGTTTAAAAGTCCAAGCAATCGAGTTATAAGTGTAGGAATGTTTCATCCACACTAAAAGTGTATGCAAAAATACATGTTAATCGGTGGCCGGGAACTGGTTTAAATTAAACTTTCAAGATATGTTTACATAGTTTTAGTTACAGATAAAGCTAATAAAATGTTAATTTTTAAACCTAATAATTTAAAATATTTATTGACTTTATCTAGAACTGCTTGACATTGATTTGGTTTTGTTAACGAAGAGAAGAAATACTGTTTTTCGTCAAAATGTATTAACCAATTTTTTACAGGTTGGTACAATCACGAACAATAATGTGTATACACACAGTGAAATTGTAACACATATTTAGCGAGATTTTTGTGTTAAAACTAGAAAACATTAATATTTTTAAAACAAAACTGAGACAATATGTAAGCACGATATGAATCTATACTAATGTTGTAAAGTTGAGGAGTTTGTTTGTTTGTTGGGTTGAACACGATAATCTCCGGAAATAATGTGCATATTATAATATTATTATTGGAATGATGATTACCAGAATGAATTTATAATTAATTTATTATTAGAATTATGATTACTGGAATGAATTTTAAAGGTTAACACTTATTATAAATTACTAATTTGCTATATGTTTTAAATTGTTACTTGTCTAATCATTGTTATTAAATATGTATATAATTATACTAAAATGAATCACAAGTTTATAAGCATGCGTCAGAGGTAAACGAAATCTTATTGTGAAATGTAATAAATTATTTCTTATTGTAAATGAACTAAGTTAAGTTTTTATAAGAAATAAATTTCTTTGAACCGAAAAGAAAAATAAGTGCACGATTAAGGAAACTTTTTAATAATTTCTTCATAACACTTTTTACAATATCAATCTAGAATTGAAGTTTGAAGAATAATTTTAAATTGGAGAGTGTATACATATTTTTGTGCTTTACTATACGGTAGGTACCTATAAATATTGGCTAATTACAGAGAAGTGGTTAAGAAAGAATAATTAAGCAAATACACTTAAATCTCATATTTATCAGTGAGAACGTAATTAAGGTGAAGTGCACAACACTATTTATTGTCATTTACACATACTTCTTAAGTGTGAATGCAATATTTAAACATTTCTATAAGAATTTCATCAGAACATTCACGTTTATAATTCTCTGTACAAATACTTCAAAATCTGCTCATACCTTGATCTTTGACAGTCGTTAAGTTAATTCTGTCAGACAGTTTTTCAATAGATACTGCATTATTTGCCTAGCAAAAGAATTGTAGAGGATACTTGATAGATATATAAAATACTGGTATTAAGTTGCATCTGAGGACATATCTGGAAGCAGATATTAACATAGTTTGGAAAAGCTCAGGAGAAGTAATTGCTCTACATATTGGAAATCAGTAAATGACCTCTTTGGTTAGTTGGTAAAACGACTGGTGCTTTTAACCAGAAGTGGCCGGTTCGATTTCTGTCTATGGTTAAAATGTTGTATTTAATTACAAATATTCTCTACAAATACGTTGATATAAAAAAAAATTAAGACCTTAAGGAACGTATGGTAAAATATTCTATTTGATTTTCCTGTCACAAAAAACGGATGTTAACCTGTCCTACATAAATCAGAAACCTATCATCTTGTAATAAAATCCTCATACTTTTCCTCCGTAAAGAATTTAATAAAAAGTCGGTTAAAAAGTGAGCAACGCCGCGGGGCAAGAAAGTCAACGCACCTGCGTAATAAAGTGATGTAACCTTAACACGATTGTTACACACCTAGGTAGCTGTAATGGATTTTATATATATGTATATGTACCTTATTTATTTATATATTGAATGGTTTTCCCATGGTGTCTTAGGTATCGCATATGGGTTTGAATTCAAATAACTATCTTTGTTAACATTAGTTATAAGTTATAATGGTTGGAACACTGTTGATCCCTCTTTCTGGAGGTGGGCGCTAATGGCTGCGACACAGTTTTCCAGACTAATGCGGCTGTTAACGTGCACATAATAATGTAAAATGAGTTTTTGGTTCCAATAAATATTTGTATTTGTATTTGTAACTCCCGGTTTATAAAATACTGGTAGGTAGCGGGAACTTTTTGAAGGTATTATACAGGTACTAATGCAATGCTCAATGTAGGTACCTGCAATTATGTTAATTCTTCTGCGATAATTTCTTTTCCTTTTTAGCAGAATACAGAAGGTTATATAAAATTGTTATAGCAGAATGGAAGTATAGTTACTACCAATCGTTTCTATAAGTTAAAGTCCAAAATATTAATCATATTGTATGTAGAAGATAAAGATAAAGATCATTTTAATTGTTGTAACATGAGTGTACATACACATAAGCATGCAAGATGTTAAAGTAATTATAATAAGAACAGTCATGTTTTGCCTCTACGGCGTACAAATATGTTTAAAACAAAACAATTAAATAATATAACAATATACAATAGCTCCCACATCTCTTTTAAATAGTAAAATAATAAGTAGGACTTCCACATCAATACTTAAAACGATCTAAAATAACATAATTCCATTTCTATTAGCGTTAAACAACTTTTTCAAAAGTAGTAATTAAGTGGTATAGCAGTTAGTGGTCAATGTTCTCAAGCAGAAAATCCTTAACATTATAATAGGCTTTAATTGCAAGGAAATCATTTAGTTTTTTCTTGAATATAATTATTACTATTCTGTTCTCTCCAGAGTTTGGGTATTTTATTGTATATTTTTGGGCCCATGCAGATTACGCTGTTGTTCATTAGAGCTGTTTTGGACTTATGTAGGCGAAGTTTATTGTTGTCACGTCTATTACGAACGACTGCATCGGACAGACGAGGGAATAAGTTAGGATTGCTCCTAACAAACATTGCGCTTTCAAGGATGTAAAGAGAGGGTAATGTCAATATTTTATATTTTATGAAAAACGGTTTACAGCTCTCCGTTACCTTTAGTTTGAACATGGTCCTTATGCATTGCTTTTGGGCTTTGAATACTAATTCCTTATTAGAAGAGTTGCCCCAAAAGATAATTCCATATCTAAGGTTGGAGGAAACTAAGAAGGCAATAGAATTTGCGTACTTACTTTAAAACGACTCTGTTGCAAGTTTTGATCTCATTGATTCTATTGTTTTTATGAGTTCTTATGTATTTCATATTTACTATAACTTCTTCTTACATACTCGCACGATTCTACCTTTCATCATCAGATTCGGCGTCAAAAACTTAATGGGGCTATCAAACTTCATTACTAGTAATACAGGTGTTACAGTTCCTTACATAATAAACTTAATTATATAGTAGATGTACTTACAGCTAGTAATAGCAGTAGAAAGTAAGAAAAGGCGTATAAACGTTTGCAGAGCGTATCCCATTGCTCGATGGCGATTTAGTGAATAGTTTTAAACCGGTTTGAACCGGTCAGTGAGAGTGTGATTGATCAACGTACTTACACTTCTGCCGTTGTGGGAGCGAGACGCTGGTACATGTAGAGTATAGCGTCATCTCGCTTTTATAATGGCAACAGTCCTGCTTAAAGAGCTGATGATACAGGAACAGTGCGCTTACTACGAGCTGTCGTTGTAGAAAGAGACACCGCTACGTGCAGTGTATAACGCCGTCTCGCTTCCACAACGAAAATTCTACGACTTCAAGTGCTTATGATACAGGTACAGCGTTCTACTAAGAGCTCTGCCGTCGTAGAAAAAGACGCCGCTATGCATGATGTAGCGCCGTCTCGCTTCTACAGTAACATTTCTGATGTAAGAGCTCCCAGTACAGGCATAAAACTCTACAATGTAAATATTTATTGGTAGAATGTTTTATGAGATTAGGATATTCATTGTAAATGTTAACTAACAAGAGAAATTCTGATTGGTTACTGGTATGAAAAGGGGAAAATCTAGTAAGGATTTTCCTTTTTTCTGTATTTCTGTGGGTTCCAAATATAGAGAGAGCAAATGTATTTTGAAGTAGGATTATACCTACTTTTATCATGTTGAAAAAAAATGCGAATAAGACATTTGTAAGTATCTTGTAATTACTTAGTTTATTAATTTTCTTTAGTAATAATTTTACAAATACATGGAATAAAAAAAGAATCTCCAAGAACCATTTAAAAATCTTAACCATACTTAATTCTAGCAGAAGTTCTTTCCCAACATAACTATGTTTACATTCCTATGGTCACATTAGACCACATAAACAGGCAATCTTGTACTAAAATCGAGTTATGACCATATCTAAGCAAACCTTGACATAATGCTAACTATAGTAAGTGCAGTTTCGTAATGTTTTTAAGAAGTTCACTATTTACGCAAAGACCGTGTAATTTTTGTGGGAATTTGGGTCTGTGTATGTTGTTTACTAATTGTAAGTAGGTAGTTTCTGACAGTTCGTATGTATAGTGAAATGGCCACAGATCACCGTATTAAATAGGTATATTGACATACTTTGCTTTTCTCCACTTTGGACTAAATTGAACAAGTATCTAGGCTGATAAAACTAAGCAATGAATGAGCGGGTATTAAGATAGTTGTTTAAAATCGGAGCTTGCAAAAGTGGTAGGCTGTCCTTATATACGGCAGATACATACGAAACCCTTACGAAAGGATTATTGATTACACAAACATGTAAAAAAAACGTAATTAATAAAAAAAAACTTATGTACCAAATCTACCAGCCACAAAAATAGTTTTTGTAATCGATCTACAATTGCCGGTGACCCTTCAACTTTTCTAGTCGTTTAACAACTTACCAATTATTTCCAAGCAACAATTGAAGTAGCCACTACAAAGTTCGTACTCCTTTCTTGCATATTATAATGCAGACCACACATCACATAATTGTCGCGCCATCTGTCGTAATAGTTACGTGAGGTTCACACTGGCGGTATCTGAGGCAATTCGACAATCATTCCGATCACGGAGTGTCAACTAGAACTGTTTATATGGAAATAGACTAATAGAGCTGTCAAGTGATATCTTGCGACATTTGTACCGAGATTGCGAGAATCCCTTAAGAACGCTGTTAGTGGAAAGTTTTGAAAAAACGAACTGTCTTGTGGTTTTACCTGGAGTTACCTTACCAGATCTCCCAAGCTATCTTATACCGGGTAGGACTCATAAATAAACTATTAGTTGGTCTATTTAATTCTAGGTAAACGCTACCGTACTAATGCACAAGTACGGACGGAAAATGACAGTGAAGGTAGGTAATAAATGTGTCATGAGTGGATTTATTCCTATCACGGAATTTGTTTGGATATGTAAATGCGGAAAGTGATGTCTGCTGCTCCACTTATGATGATAGAACGTCGCGATTTTAATCAAACCAACATTGTAAATCAATGTTTCTATCATTTTATTTCAATCTTCTTTCGAGTCCATAGTGAGTTTGTCTACCAAATAGGTAGGTACCTAGTCGGGTCCTAGTAATTTGATTCTTAGTATGGTTCATACCTAATATAGTATTAAATTAATTTAATACATTTAAAGTTCAATCGAAAAGTCGGGACACAACCCACCCGTTGCCGCGTTGGGTTGATGACATCGCCAAAGTGGCAGGAAAGGGCTGGATGCGATTGGCACGGAATCGCAATACTTGGCGTGCTCATGAAGAGGCCTATACCCGACTATGGGTGACTACAGGCTAAAGAAGAAGAATACATTTAAAAAGATATATTTTGTGTTTCAGTAATTCTATTTTTTTATTACAATTTAATGTGCTATAGTAACGCCATCTATGGACTAGTAGTGAATGATTAATTTTAATTGTATCTATAAATATTTCAGCATAGTAATATAGCTATTGGACTGATTACAAAAACCTCTAAATACTCATTTACTTTTCCGGAAATATTTTAAAGGCTTAAATAAGTGACATCTATTGATGAGAAGTTAAACTAACACAATTTCCAAACGTCATGGCACATGTAACTTAACAAATTACAGTAAAAAGACAGATGGCGCTGACATAAGCTTGTTTTTAACAAGATTACTCAAAAGATGGCAGCACTATTGTACCTTACATTTTTATCAAAGCTTTCTTTTCTGCGTTTCTTTGACAGAGATACCAACCGTTACATAGGTAGAAAACTAAAATAAATAATATGTTGACTTATATATTTTGTTGGAGCCTCTTCAAGTAAACCTCAAAATGAAGTGTAGCTTTCTACGGTAACTAAATACATAAATTGAACAACTGACTTAAGAATTATAAAAAAAAAATGGTAAAAAATTAAAAAAACTAACAAAACAATTTACAATTACTAGACTTACTTCAAATTTACTACTTCAATCAATCCCAAGTTTTACTACACGTATTGTAGGTAGGTACCTGTATATTAGTTCCTAGATTTCCTTTGTAGTCAGTCTTGTGAATTTAATAATAAATTACCACTTTTTAGTTTTATTTTCTTAGACATTTTCAGTTAGGTATTGTCAATAAATAGCAAACTTTCGCTTAATGCTGATATAATTCTTTTCTCTTTTCAGGCCTTTACCCAACCTATAAAAAAGAGCATTCACTCCACCCCCGCAGAGTCGTGCACCTATCTCACTGCCTCACCTACTGCACATCACTCGGCGCTCGTGACGTCATAATGGCGGACTCGTGTCCGGCGCGCCGCGTCCCGGCGGACCGCGCCCTACGCGCCGAGACCGTAGGGCTGCTACTGTTCGTATAACAATAAAAATTCAGTACATTTTTTAAGTTTAAAAAATATATGTTGTTGTGAAAAAGTAGGTGACTTGGTAAAGAGAGAGGCCTTGGCTGTGAAGCAGCACATTAGGGTTTTATTTTAAGATTTAATACTTTATTTAGGTATATTTATTTAAGACCGGAGTAATAAAATACCAAGTACAAGAGTTTGTTTTAAAAGAAAAAGGCGGTGTATCGTGTCTCTTTAGTACCTATTCTCTACAAAAATATGGTAATACCTGATCCATGATATCTAAGAGAGACGTCAACGTTAGTTATAAAGTAAACTTTGAAAAATATAATTCTATTATCACTTTTACGCAAACAAAGTCCCTGTGTGATGGTAATATTGTAGTTATTTACATTTAAATATTATTTTAACTCCTCCGTTGCTTAACAACCCTACAGATGATAGAGTAATGAATGCCCCAGAGATTAGAGCGTTTCATTTGCGTCTACTCTGTACACTGCCGTGCAACTTATAGCTACATGGAAATTTCATTAGGCGCTGTGTCGTTTCGGTGATCGGACTTGTAATGCTTCATTGTGTATTTAGAAGATATGTGAAATTCCTAATAGTTTCTCAGTTAAACACCTAGCATAATACAGCTAATAGGAATATATATCCTATTTCCATTCACATAAGGTACAATTTCCTATATACACCCATCAATACACTTACCTACCTATATAGCTTACTAAAGCATATCAATTATCACCATTCTGTCACAAGCCATTGTTTTATCATCTCCCTGTGATGTTTGACTGCTTCCCTATAAGGTGATCAAAAAGAGGACAGTGTCCTATCCGTCTTAATATCACTAAGTAGGAAGATATGAAACTGTCTGTCTGTTTATATAGTAATAGTATAAAATATAGGAAAGTATAATCAAATATAAAATAACATACTTATCGAGTACGAAATCATTATACTTTATTACATACATTAAATAAAACTAACAAATTTTTGTAAGCTTAATTTCATTGTCTTAGGCAAATACACAAGGTCTTCTGCCTAGCCTTGTCCCAAGGTATGTTTGGGTCCAGTCTTACTTTTGAGGTCAAACAGTTGAAACGGATTCAGCTGATTACCGTATTTTCCATGGAGCGACTACCTATCTGACCTCTACGTCTCATTTTACTGGGTAACACAGTATCACATAGTATGGCTGGTTATCAGAATCTGCAAAAGATCAATGTTTGACATTCAGGACTAAAGGCATTAACAGGCTTTTCGAGACACGGAGACAGATACATCAGAGGCCGTACCACGAGCTCGCGGTTGTGGAAGCGAGACGGCGCACTACACTGCGCATAGCGCTGTCCCGCTTACTCAACCGCAACGGTACTGCTTTAAGAGATCATGGTACGGCCCCAGGTATACATACTTTAAATAAGGGTATAATAATAACAATTTGAATGTTTTATTTAACCTATAAATACCTTTAATTTCCTATGGAAAATGTTTAAACCGAGGCTTTATTTGCCGTCTAAATTGACCATGAGTAGACAGGTAGGAAGTGTAGGAACTAATTTAATCTTCCGAAAGATCAAACGTGAAAATGCAATTTCGTTTACTCTCCAGTCCACTTATCCAAATCTAAATCGGTAACAATTCAGTCTCCTAAATCTAAAGTCAATATGATTCGAATTTCCTGCAGTCTACTAAATTCTACTAAATTGAACCTTTGACAACATTCTGTGGTACTCTGTATTTGATCTCACCAAATAGTTTGGTTTTGGTTAATTCTAAATTTGTAATAACTTTTAAACTATCGCGCTGCATGTTTATAGTAATATTATAAAACGGGGATTAGCGCGTACATGCATAAATACCTTTAGGACTTGACGTTTCGACCGGGTTACACAGGCCGTGGTCGCAAGCAGACTGTAACTTCTAAATTTGTAATTTAATGTCACATTGTTTATTTTGAGGTTAGAAACAATATAGTATTTTACTTTTTGACTAGCTCTCAACATATTGTGTTTCTGTATTTCACCGATTTGAAAAAAGATATGATTATTTTAGCCATTTATGTGTTAATAATTGGAATTACACTACAGTATATATAAATATATATAGTAGTTCATCATTTTTAAAATTTCATGTTTTTATGCATGTTTCAAAATAACTTTTTTAACAAATAACGTTTATTGAAATAAAACTTCTTTTTACTGATTTTGTTGCGTTTTATTTTAGATTTTAGGTCCCGACGTTTCGACACCTTTGCAGGTATCATAGTCATGGGCAGACTCAGGGTAACGTTTATATTCATATTGTAAGCATTGTTACCCATGTATATTTAAAGTTATCAAGCAAAGTCGCAGTAAAAAGCTAGTCAAGTGAAACAATGGAAATATAAGTGACAATTGGAGTTTTCCGGTTTATTTAATGTAAAAGTTAGAAATGGCTTTGTCCACATTTTGGGCAATGACTCTACGTTCTTTGGTCAAAATTTCGTGACGACACTATTCATGTTTGTGGTTTAAATTTTCAGGTTTTACGGATATAAACTGAAAGTTGGAAAACCAAAACTATTTTTTTTGTCTTGTTTTATTTTTGAAGTTCGTAAATGTGACAAAAAGGTAATTATGGGATTGTTTGATGCAAACGTTGTTAATTGTCAGTGTTTTTAATTAAATAACTTAATAAAATTGATGCATTTAGGATACAATTAAAAACTTCTCTATCTTTATTTTAGTTTAGAAATATAGTTAAGTATTTTTAAGACCTACAAATATCACGAACTTATTTAGAAAATAAGAAAAAACCTACTTTGATTTGTTACAATTACGAACTAACTTTAAAGTTATACATAATGATATCTGCCTTTATTTTTGTGTTCTTTACTTATTGTTCTACTTAGCGTATCGATATAAGTAAAACCAAAGCCATCGATCAATGGCTTTACCTATCATATATTTATTTAGTATGTTTTTTTTTAATTTAAATAAAATAAGTCCCCTTCTCCAACCCGCCACAAAGGCTCCGCCGCACCAATTTTGTCGTGATCGGTGCCTCCTCTATAGCTCTTAGCACGTCCGCCGCTAAACAGACGGACAAACATACACGTTTGGTAGCGGAGCACTGCACTACATAGATAGCCGAGTTTGAGTGGAAAGGTTTGTGTATTGCAAGCTAGATATAGATATAGGAGAGAAAATGTATATTTGTTTGAAGTAAAATAAAGGGAACTTTAATGATTAGTCGATGTTTGGACTTTTACCGTTTGAATCATTAAGTAATCTGTTTATGTTGACATTTCTGCTGTTCTGTACATAAATGATATCAGGCAATCTTAAGATTAGGGACACAGAAGAACCTTTTACGGAACGGAAAAGTCTAACATTATTTTTTTTTAATTTTCAACTTTCATTTATTATGAATTTATAGCAAAATTTGATCTGTTGCGTTAAGTGAATTTGTGTAAATGCTTTAATGCATTGCAGATTATTCGTTTTGATATGTACCTACCTATATATAGATTTATGGTATTGTATCCTTAGTTTCTAAAATAAAGTATTAAAGTAAATTTATATACATACATACATACATATAATCACGCCTGTTTCCCATAGGGGTAGGCAGAGACCACTTCTTTCCACTTGCTACGATCCTTACATACTAGTTTCGCTTCGTCCACTTTCATTATTCCCTTCATACATGCTCTTCGGTTTAGGTTACTCTTGACCTGGCCTTTTTTCAAGACGTCTCCGATTTGGTCTCGAAACGTCCGCCTAGGTCTACCTCTTCAAACACTTTCATTCACACTCGCCTTAAATACACTTTTTTCGTCAATCGTTCTTCATTCATTCTCTCGACATGGCCAAATTTTTATACTATTTCTTTTACCCACAGATAAATAAAGGTTCTACACTATTTAACTGTAAACAAAACATTTTAAATTATCTTCCTATTTTATTAAGAAAACTTATATTTTTGCGAGTCACAAGTCAGCGGGTAGCGAGTAACAGCAGAAAACCTTAGCATTCCCCCACAGAGCAGGCACACGCAATTTGCCCGTAGATAGCTTACGATAGCTTATTAGCAATAAACAAAAAGTGGGGCCCACACCGCGGGTCGCGTCTTGTTGTGCCACGAGGTATAAGATGTAGCGGAATTAATAGCATCGAACACACAACGGCTGTTTTTATGTAAAAAACACACGCATGTTCTTTTATCAAAGAAGAAAATTGGAAAATGGATGATAGGTAACTATGTAGGGGCGTTTTGATTACCATACTATTTGTTTGCCCATTTTTTTATAGGGATTTAACTTTGGTGAGATAAAAAAAACAACTTATGTTGGGCCCCAGTGTCGTGAACGACTCAGACAAATCTGATCATTCATACCAAAACTATATATCAGCCACTTTAAAGAAATAATGACCGTGCTTTGGGATAATGAACCTTAATTCAATGACTAACAGTTCAGTTTCCATCACATTCAAATTACTTTTAGGCCCTTTTCGGTAATATTTGTCATTCTAAAATGAACTTAAACACATGTCGTCAAAGTTGATAATTGCGTAATTAGTAATAACGTTTAATTCTCTTTCCAGATTGGCTTTAGTATAGTATAATGCAGTGATCAAATAATGCTTAAGTAAATAACGATAACAATAAAAATATGTTTTGTTTGATTTTTGTTACTAAAAAAAAGTCTTTTCAGAATTAAAATCCCTGTATAGTAGACTAACTTCTACTAGCATTCAAATACTACTGAGTATATTTAAAACTGTAGCCATAGTAAAATCGCTGTATCTTATAACCTAGAGCAAACTCAATAAATCACTAAGGTTAAAACATCATTAATATTAAATCACGGGGCTCTGATTTATAAGGCGAGGGGCGGGGGTCGCTAATCTGAGCGTCAACTACTAACTTACTGCGTGGTGTCAACGTATCGTCGCGTCGACGCATTACAATTTGTTGCTTCTTTTGTTTTTTATAGGTTTAATAACTGTAAATAGCTGTAAATATTGGTGGAGGTGTAATGCATATTCCCTCTATGGAATTTACTAGGAGATAACTCAACGTGGATTGGGAAAATAATGTTATTTAACCAGAAGAAGAACCTGTGGGTTTGAAAATTACCATAGAAAGTGTTGTTTAATGAAATCACATTTATTTTTATTTGTTATTAAATGACTATAAAAATATTAAACAAATAAAAAACAAATCACACTAATAACTACTTTAAACCGAAACCCTAAAAGTATAACAAGTTTTTTAATTACAATTCCAATCAGGTATTGTAAGTGGATGTCTTTATTAAGAGAATTTATAAATTAGCTAATTAAGTGCTTTTTTTACTCCTTTACAATTGTTTTATATATTGACTTGTAAGTTTACTTACTATTTAAATACGTATTTAAAAGTTATATTTCAGAATTAAATATATAATCTGACTTGTCATAAATAGTCAACGACTTTTTCTACTATGATTACTATATCACGATTATTTTATTAGCATGAGGTGTTTCGGAATAATACAAAATTGTGACAGACTGGAGAAACTAAGTAAACATGGTTTATGTAAGTTTTATTTTATTTTTGGGCTTAGGGTCGATGCATACTACAGCAGAGTTAAAGCGCTTTGAAGCGTCTCTTTGAAAAAGGTCTAGATAAAGGACGCAGTTAGAGTAGTAGAGATAGAGTTTCACAAAGAAAACCTTCTGAATCAGATTTGTTCATCTCTAAAGAAACTGCCTCGTTGGCCTAGTGGCGCTAAGCGCGACTGCTACGCTAGAGGTCTTGGGGTCGATTCCCAAGTCGACCAAGGTGTTATTGGGTTTTCTATGAAATTCTCAGTAGCAGGTCGGAGTTTGGATTTGTGCCCGGTTAGTGGCAATAGGCTCGCCCCCTATTACATGGGACCTAAACATACCGGCGAACTGTGGGTGTACATTGGTACACTTTTGTCTAACCCTTCGGGGATACAGGCGTGATGGTATGTTATGTTAAAGAAATATAAGCATTGAGCATATTAAGGATGTTCAAGGATGTTGTTGAGTTAAGGATGTATTTTCCATAGTTACTTTTAGATGAACACGCGCTTCGACTATGCTGTATTATGAATTGTTAAAATTAGTACAAGACCGGAGTGAAAGATCACTAAAATTATACAGTAAAACTAGCTGTACCCAGCATGCGTTGCAATGCAATTTTTTCTACCTAGCACCTGCCTACTACCTACCTTCTACCACTTAAGGGTATGAAAAATAGATAGTAGCCGATTCTCAGACCTACTGAATATGCATGTAAAATTTCATAAAAATCGGTCAAGCCGTTTCGGAGGAGTATGGTAACTAACATTGTGACACGAGAATTTTATATATAAGATGATTCAATACATCTAGTCTAGTCTTGTAAATAAGTAAATAAATAAAATTTTAATTTTTCATTTATATTTTTTGTCATGAATGTATTTTGTATGAATGAATGTATGTATATTGGTATGAAGCTTGATACGAATACTAGAAAAGCTAAATTAGTTCAAGTAAGATTCCTAACGGCAACATTTGGTCTACATTTACATTACAGACCTTATTCTAGCCTACATAGTAACTTAGACTCATGCGCAGCTCAGGAAAATATACAGCGTGACGTGTGAACACAGCCGGCGTGTGTTGCTCATTTGTGGAGATACATGCTGCTTTTGGAACATTATTCTGAAGGCGAATAAAACTGGAAATTTGCAGTTTTCTGCTTTATATAATGGAGAAATAACTGGCTTGGGACATAGAGATTATGTTTTAGATATACTTTTAATGTAGACCTATTTATTTACTGAAATTTATGGGATGTAATTAATAATTAACTTTCTAAACTGTTTGTCTAGTCAATCCCTATTTCAGTAATCTTCCCCAATTACTCAACACTCAACAAAGCTCATACACGGGCCATATTTTCAACGATAGAGTAAAAAATTAAAACTTATCTATCAAAAAATACTATGAAAATTATTAATAAAGAAAACATTTGAATCTATACTAAGCTTACAATAATTTAGCAAGGATTTTCAACAATACCTTTATACATTACACCAGCAGTATTCTAATATTAAAACCTCCTTTAGTAGCACCCTATACCACACCGCGTAGTTCACATAGAATTTTGACATTTGCCTGTTAATTGACGTATCTCGCGGCTACCGAGCATGCGCGCGCGCCGCTTCCGGCCCCGCCATGCATAGGGCTGCCTCCAATGTACTGTTATAGGTAAACATAAGGCGGAAATGTAAATAAGGGCTATGAAGTAAAAGTACAATTATGCGATACAATTAAGAAATTATAAACAAATTAAAAAGGAGTAATGAACCATAGGTTTATACTTACTCAGACACATAATTGAAAAATGTGTAAGTGAAATCTAAATATTTCAGTTATTTAACTAAGTTTTACATGGGACACCAAGTACAAACTATCTAAAATAGATTTCAGTGCATCTTATTTGTTAAAACATGAAACTAAATTAATTATACATTTTGGAAAACTTATCAGTTTCAGTTTTTATTTAAAAGCTGTAAACTGACTATGAATAATTTATAATTTGTTTTATCTTTCTTTCAGGTGTGACAACCCTAGCACCACAAGACCGTAGACTATCCAGTGTGTGGGAGGTCATTCATGCAGTAGTCCTTATCACGAAGCAATAAAGTGGAAAATCCTATAACAACATAACTAAACCTATTTCTTTTTGGTTTATGCTTACAAATAGTTTTCGGGAGTTCGTTTTATGATACACGTTCTCACGTTTATTGTCTATGTCCTGAGAGATTGTCTATGAAATATTAATAGTTCATTTTTTAATTAAAATATGGTTCGTATTTTGTCTTTGTCTTGAACAGAGCTGGCTTGGATTATTATTTTAATTTTGCTGATACTTTTCTTAACTACTACTACTACGATTGGACTATGATTGGCTAAATGATGATACTTTTCTTTAGCGGTTATTCTGAATGAAAATGAGTGCATATCTAAGCTACAGGTAAAAATGTAATAGGTGTGGATAGGGTTATAGACAACGTTACCAATTGGAACTGTCTTTGAAGTATGAGAAAAGAAGTTTCAAAAAATCTTAAAACTTCTTTTCTCATACTTCGTATCATATGATGTAAATGAAGCAGTATTATGGCCATCAGGTCTGAAACTAATTTAAATTTAAGAAAGTCTTCATCCCAACTTATATTGATGTATAGTAAACTGTTAATTAAATAAAAGTGTTCATATGAGTTACATTGTTTAAGGATTCGTTGGTCAAAGAAGTCATTTTTTTATAAAGTTTCTATTCCCTGGAAAAAACCTTATTGTCATCCTGCAACAAACAGACAAAGATACAAAGGAAATATTAAATCCAAAATCATCTTTAATTGAATGGCAATTATTCTACGTATAGCTGCAATACCATGTAACTAACGTTTGGACAAGACATATCAATAAGGCATATGTACCTATGTATGTATGTATGTTTGTCCCTGCATGTCTCATTAACATCAATCAATGTTCAGCGTTTGGCATTCGGGTCTTATTCTGTCACGAGCCATTGATTAATAACTGGTAGATATATTGCCCTAAGTATGCTTTGAACTATTCTGTATACCTATAGTTTAAAAGTGTTTGTCAGTTTGTTTTGCTATCAGAAACAATGCAACTAAAAACCAAAGTAAACATACTCTAGGAAAAAGACTTAGTTTGATATTTTATTCATCTTCAAAAATATAAAACTGTGAGGTAAATCTGGGACCCGATGCCGCTATTTTAAATCAGTGAGTGTTGGGTTAATAAACGTTCCAGTGTACTTTTTATTGTGCCTAATTTTAGTATTCAGATAATTTTAGTTCAATGACAAATGTACACCTGCTTGCCACTGTTGTCATTGTAGGATTGCAAGTGGCTGTTCTTATCTGAATACGAAAATTAGGCACAATAAAAAGTACACTGTAACGTTTTTTTACCCACCACTCACTGACTTTAAATAGCGGCATCGGGTCCCTGTAGTTTTGTTATAATAGTTTTGTACATATAAATTTAACTAATTGATTAGGTACACATACATGTAAAAAGAACCGACTTCAGTGTAAAATGGAACCACCTTTGAAGTACCTTATAACAGTAACATATTTAGAAATCGATCCACAGTTGCTAGAGAAATAGAAATAATCTTTTTTGGAAGTCGTTAAAAAGAGAGAGCTTGTCCTGTTACCTAAAAAACATCTTTTTCTTTATTACTATGTATGTGTGACGGAGCTCGAACCTGCTAATGTAAATCAATTAATTCACAATTAGACAGTCTTTGTATAAATACCTTAGTATAATCATAACTGCAGTTAAACACAAAATTGTTTATTCCTCTCGACTGGAGTGTACGTCGAGGGCTCTCAGGTCCTGTACAAGATGAGATGCTGTCGCTATGGTTTCAAGGGGCTGTGTTTAGTGGGGCGAACATACGGGAGTGTTTTGATGGCGAGACCGACTGATAGCAAGTATCTATGATTAATGGGTAAAATAAGTAAACTGATTAAAATGACATAGGAGTATGAGTGCCGGATTAGTGGAAGGCGGAACCAGACAGAAGAAGCCCAGCTGTGGGACACATAAGGTTACCAAGGAAAAGGAGAACCTGTTGTTTTATGTAATATTTAATTGTGACTGTTGAAATTGGGAGCTGTCTTCGACAAGTCTGGAAAAAAGGCTAAAAGAAAGAAAATGGCAAGGAAAGGAAAAAGACAGACTTCTGTGTACACACAAACGCGGAAAGCTTGCAGCTGTTTTGAATTATCGAGCAAATCGTCGTTGTTGAACGCTGACTAACTTTTCAGCAGTCCATTTTTAGACAGCCTTACAGGGAACCAAAGAGACTTTTATGTATCAGTATATCTACGCTTCTCTGATCCTGTACTATCGTACAGTATGTTGATCAAAAGCCTCTAAGCTTTCCATTCTATTTGCCAACATTATAAAATAAAAAAATAAAATAAAAAGACATTTTTTGCTACTAAACAAAATAAACAAAGTAACAGAGAACAGTTTTACAGAAGAATAAAGTATTAACAGTAGCAAAAGGAGATGGCTCAGCTAATGTTGCTCTGAAATCGTCGCAACGCTGATTTTCAGCCATTCCTACTCCCTGAGCTATTGTGCGGGAGTTAGCGTGCTTATGAGGTAGCAGCCACCAATCGCGGGAAAACATTAATGGAAAGAACGTACAAAAACATAAATCTTTCAAACAAAACAAAATTTAAAATAGACAAAAACAAAAAGTAAACTAAAAACATTTTTTTCTTCTCTTCTCATGATTTATTATATGTATGTATGCATGAGTGTAAGCGCGTTTACGTATATGAGTGTGTGTAAGTCCGTTTTTTAACGTATTTTTTTAACATGTTCAGCGTTTACAGTCAAAGAGTATAATCCTTATGTTTTCACATCCGAGGACAGATGAATTAATTTATCTAGCGCGGCCATGTTGTCATCCCGGCATCTCAGCTATGCGCGCCTGAATAAGCTATGGCCACCAGATTGACTGCTATTGATCTAGATGTGATTGTGCTGCTCTATATATTTAGTATGCGTTCATTATTCTGCTGAAGTTGGTAACACTGGAAGTCTACTCCAACAGTCAAAATTTAGATTAGATATAGTACAGAAAAATTTAGATCTATTCTTGTCATTAATTTATTGGTACACAATAATGCAAATAAGTGTGATTCATTACTTCGGGTGACCCAAGTGCTGGCTTCTATCTTGGTCAAAGAATAAGCATTACCATACAACTTTTGGGCATACTTCCAGTCGACAGCAATGTGGATACATTTTTTATGCCATATTTTAGCTTGGGTAAAGACTACGGAGGATACGGAGGATACTAGGGAGGTTGTACAAAGGACTGCTATTGAAATTAATTTAAAAAAGAAACGCAAGAAATATGGCAAACTGTGAGGTAAAATTGTAAGTATTCGCATGTATTATAGTTCTTAATAACATATTATACAATATACAGTTCACCTTCTGCAATGGTTTTTTAAAAGACAAAATAAATAAAACTTAATTAAACAAAACTTAACATATAACATAACAAAAATTGACTGCCACGTCAAACTAAATTAAGACCATCCCACGATCTATTAAACATTAAACTACCCTACAAGTAAAAATTCATAAGGCCGCGTCCACACGGCACGTGGCGCCGCGTTAATCTCCTAATATCTATTTATTATTGTAACGCATGTTGGCAGAACCATTATCGCGGCGGGACGCCCGTGTGGATACGCCCTTATTGTTTGTTTAAGGTACGACTCGCAAGTCATATTAAGCAATAAATGTTTTGTCATAGTGATCGATTTTCTTTAAATAATTTTGGTGGAATTAAAAAGAATTAAACTTTTTTTTTAATATTTAGAGTACATATTAAAAAAAAGTTTATATCTTTTTCGTGAAGCTGTACAAAGAAACCCTACTTTTGATTTTTTTAACGTGGTGCTTAGTTATTATCAAACTTTACCTTTTCTTTCTTTATGTGATAACAGAGCTTGAGGTACTGAAAAATAATTTACAATCATCAAAAGGGTATTTTGTATCCAATTTAGTACCTTTTTAGTTATGTTTAATCTAAAAAACTGGGTAATGTTAAAGAACAACAAAAGTTTAGTCACAAATTGTTAAAAGCCCTGAAATTCAGCGAAGGAAATAGTTTTTACATCATGTAAATTCCTCTCAATATTGTCAATACATTTTTCTACCCTAAATTCTTTTAAGTAATTATTAACATTTCAATTGTTTGCAGTATAGCCTAAGGCTACACTAGCGACGGGACACCTACAGTTTAAATTACGTAGCCTGTCAATAGCAAACTATTATTATGTAATTATTGAAAAATTGACAAATAAGATAGTAGCTGGGAGACTGTTGTAACTATATAGAATTAGTCATAACATAACATACCATCACGCCAGTATCCCCGAAGGGTTAGGCAGAGGTGTACCAATGTGCACCCACATTTCGCCGGTATGTTTAGGTCCCATTTAATAGGGGGCGAGCCTATTGCCACTAACCGGGCACAAATCCAAACTCCGACCTGCTACTAAGAATTTCATAGAAAAACCCAATAACACCTTGGTCGACTTGGGAATCGAACCTAAGACCTCTAGCGTAGCAGTCGCGCTTAGAAACACTAGGCCAAAGAGGCAGTTTTTCAGAATTAGTCATAAACAAGTTAAATTAATTTGAATTGTAACGTTGTATATTTAAAAAAAAGTACATCTTAAAAAAAAATGTGTTTGAATATTCGGAAAGAAAATTTAAAAAGAATCTAACTAATGAATACAACATAATTTATTCAAACATTGTCTACAATTTCAATAATGAAATACTAGTTTTCCAAATCCACATTTAATTAAACCTTTGAAAATAGATTGCCATTTCAATTGGCAATAAATCCAAAAAGGAATATTAAAATTTCAATCAAATCTTCTATTAAACTCAACTGACAGTTGCATTTACCTTCAAATGTCAAAGTGAATGTACAAAGTGAATGTACAATGTAAAGTACAAAGGCGTCCCCGTTACGTTGCAGTGATGAACAAAGCGTGCGTCAAATAAAATTACTTTCGCAGTGATGCGCAGTGATTAAGCGTTCTCATGAGTTGTGCGCGGGGTGGTAACTAGCAGGTTAAAAGCAGAAGTTTAACCCTTAAATGATCAAATGAAACGCAACTTTAATACATCGTAAAAGTTTGTATATCTACACCTTTTTACAGTTTTACAGAGATCCTGACTAGAAATAAATATATATCCAGAACGAACAATATTGAAAGAAAAGTGATGTAGGTAAGTTAAAAATAGCCTTTGTCTACAGATAGTTTCTTTACAGTTGAGATGAATTATTCTATAACATGCGTTATTTACTCATTTATAATTGATGATTATAAATATCTGCGAAAAGAATTGCAACAAATATAGAACTACTGGTTATAACTTTTACTTCTGCAATGACTACACTAACGCACCTACGAATGTTAACCAACTTAAATATGCATTTAAACCGACATCAACCTATCTAAAATCGTCCTTATTGTTATAGACATAAGGGCAATTTTGTGTGTTTATTGATGACCTGTATAAGTTTGTGTAATAGGTCAAATTGTAGCCACCCCTCTCCAATAAACATCAATCAACAGACTATTAAATGCACCTTTGCCGTATGATATTATGATGTGATCCGCTTTGCGCCGAAAAATAATAAAAATAAATAATAATAAAAGGATATGAACTTACTTGGTTGGTAAGTAGTTATTTTCTATGTGAAATTAAAGTTAAAACAAAATAATAGGTATACACTAAAGGACCAATATGTATAGTACTGACTTAGTAGTAGTGCAGCTTAATATTGATGTGTAAATTGATTTAGGTAATTCTGTTAAAAAAAGGTGTTATTGTTTAATCTAATTTACAATTAATAAGTTCGAAATGGTGTCTTATTGGTGTAGTAACTCTGTTGTAAATTGTTTGGTTTTGAGGGTTACCTAGCCTGCAATTTATTCTTCAGGTGTCATTTCAGTACAATAAATAGTGAAAACTGCATATACATACCTACAAAAATATACAAATATGATGTTGTTTTTAGAGGTGCTTAAAATACAATTTAAAAACAAAACCAATGAAAGCTGCTTTCCTTTTTGATTATCGTTCTCACATTTAGCCTTGTTTTTTTATAGTACCATAACTGAACATTAAACTCAAAGTAAAGTAAAGAAATACAAAAAATGGAGCAAAATCAGCAGTCCCAACCTGCACCCACCCTGCGCAAGAGCCGCTGTACCTCACCTGCCCGCCATGCCGCCACGCGCCCCGCACGCGCGCATCAACTATTTAATAACAACGCAACAAACGCATTCTTTGTTCTATTTACTGGCGATGACGTAATCAAATCTGATCCCATGTGAACTGTATTAACTTGGGTTTATATTGGGAACAATATTAGAATGGTATGTGTATCTTTTTAGAGAGATTTTACTTTTGATCGTAGTTAAAATCACGAAAGATAGTGAGGTGTTAGAAGAAGCGTTTGGGAGGACAGACCTTTGCCCAGCTGTGTGATCTGATACTGGCTTATATTTCAATAATACTTTTCTGTATTCCTCATTCATTATTTTCCCCATCTGCTTCAGTAACACACAACTTATGACTTAATTCAGCAGAATCACCATAAAATCATTTATTAAAAGCACCCTCTGTTACTGCACTTTCTGTAGATATGAAATGTAAAGAAGAAACGAGTTTAATGTTATTTTAAAAGGTATAATCGTAGGTATTTTTGGTGCTGTATAGCGTTCACGTAGGCGACGTCGCGGGCAGCAGCTAGTATTTTAATAATTATCTCATAATGGGCTTGTTATTATATCCATACTAGTCATGGTCGTTTACGCATGAACAGAAAGCTTTATTGGTGTAAAAACAAAAGACTAAACTGTTTTCTTAAAATATATAAATACAAAAAAAAACTACTAAAGAAAAAAGAAAAGTACATAACACGATAGAAATCCAAGCTGAAATACTTATAAACTAAGAAATATAACAGTCGTTTGCTGCCAAAGACGGTTCGATCGTTGCCATGCAGTCGCTCAAATAGTCATTATATTTGCTCTTTACTCCTAAACCCAAATTGGTCTCAAACAACACAAAACTACGTCATTCTATGGTCACTAGAGTAGGTCCTAGGACATTTTTTTTTGTTTTTAATGCGGACAACATCACATACATTGCTCTGAACCCAAAGTAAGTTGCTAAAGCACTTGTGTTATGGAATTCAGAAACAACGAAGGTACCACAAACACCCGGACCCGAGGCAATGTAGAAAAGTTTGTTTCTACTTTGACTCGTCCGGGGATTGAACCCGGGACCTCAGAGCTAGCGACACCTTGAAACCGGTGCGTACGCCACTCGACCACGGAGGTCGTCAAAACATTAGGCCCTAACCAGCATCCTAATCCCAAAACCCTAACCTAAACCTTTCATCCCCCATCTATCATCCCAACATCCACTAAACCTACCATTACGCTCATAAAACCCGCGAAAATCTTTTTTCCGCCATTTTCCATAAACCTTTTATAAATCAGAAGTTAATATGGCTTGAAATATGTGTGTTTCGAGCTAGTTAGCGGCAGTTTGTATTCCGGATGTTTTCGGATCGGCTTACAAAGCGGGGTTAGGAAAAATTGTGCTTCAGCGATTTGCGCTATGGTTTTGTAGGTTTTTAAAGATGTTATGGTGCTAGGGACTTTTGTAATCTATGTAAAATATATTAATTTGATTATAATTTGGTTAAAGTTTTTGTAAAGTTGTAATTAGGAAATAATTAATATATTTTTTTTGCAAAAAAAGGAATAATAATAAACTGATAATGATACAGATGTTTTTTTTTTTAAATTTGAATTGGGTATTGTAGTGTTTTCACATAAAAAAATTATTGAGATCCCTGAATTCGACATTTCCTAACTGACTTAGAAAAGAAAATATAAAACAGAACTAAAATATTAACATAAATAGGTACCAACGTAGGGCAAAATGAAATACCTATCTTTTTAATAAGTGAAGAATTTGGACGCCATTTGCTATTTGACTAATCATTTTCCCGTTAAATTCTCTGTCGTTGGAAATACATTTTTATCAGGAATTTATACATTGTAATGGACAAAAAGTACAATACATTATTCATTTGTTTATTATCATTATTTTTATCCGACTTCAAAAAAGGAGGAGGTACTCAATTCAACTGTATTTTTTTTTGTTTGTGATCTTTTGACTGGGTAAACCGATTTTGATGATTCTTTTTTTATTTGAAAGAAGGTGCTTCCCGTGTGGTCCCATTTCATTTTGGTACAGTTTTGACAACAAGATCCATAAGAAATAAATATAAGACTTATTTTGAAGTCGTTTGTTTTTGACAGAATTACTAATGATTCTAAAACGTTAACCCTATACTTTTTAAATATCGTAAGCGCTGCCGAATTTAGTTTCGCCACCCATCCAATTCCGAACCTCAGAACGCCTAAAACTAGTGATGTATCAAGCAGTAAGTATCGAACGTTCAAACGGCTCGCGAATAGCGGCGAGTAACTCACAGCGGGTATCTCAGTTACAAATAACAATATATTAGTTCCCCCGGGAGAACAGGGCTTAGCTCTTACGCCCGCACCGAGTAAGGATGTGAAGCTGCAGTGTGCTATCGATATCGATAAAATATTATTTAATCTTTTCTGATATGACATAGAAAACTTTATACCTACATTCAATATAGTTCTTTACGCGATGATTTATTGAATTATATTTTGTGTGTGGTAATTTGTTTAGTGTGTTGGTTAGATTGTTCGCCTTTCTTCTTACCTATCTATTCGTCAAATTTTGTAGTTTTGTTTTTGTATCAGTGATATGATATAGGTGTTATAATTAAAACTGACTCATTTATTCCTGGCCTAAATAACGGACGTTCCATTACATTCAAGTTTGAATAAAATCGAGACTCGTAAACGCATTTCAAAAACCTACCATATATCCGAAATGTCTGTTGCTTTGGTAATATTTATTAGGCCAGGATATTCACATAATATCTAATGAGCTACTTGTCTGTCTACCGGCTATGTCTTTTTTATTTTTTTTTCATAAAAAAATATTTATCGATACTTTTTGTAACGTTACTGCCCGAACTTAATGCGGGCCGGCGATTTAAGCGGGTGGCAAGAAGTATCCATTTTGAAATGAATTATTTTCTCGTCTACCCACCTTACTTACCTAAAAGTTACATTTTAAATTCATTCTGTTAAGAGTATTATAGCAAGTTTATGAAAAAGAAGCTAAGTTAATGCTGTTTTTTAATAAAGGTTTTGTCAAAACTTGATGCAATTTTAGCTTTTAGGTAGGGTGTGGCGAGTGCTAAACAGCTAACCAAATGGAAAGATAGTAGTCCCACATCCTTAATTATACAGGGTGTTAAGAAACCCCTGTCCGACCCGAAAGGGTGAAATAGGGCTCATAATCACAAGCAAATAAAATATTAAATTTGAAATATTTATGATAGTAACAATAATCTCTCTCGATTTAGAGATTTTTTTTTTTTTAGGTTATAATTTTTTTTTCAATTTTCCATTCTTTTTTGACATAATTGTAATCAGACATCGATACCTAACAACACCTTAACGGATCGGACAGAGGTTTCTTAACACCCTGTATATTTGATTACTCTGTTCCATATATCCTTTGGATATATAAAGCGTTTTTCTTGCTTACTTACCAAACATTGACTATCTACTTAAACATTTTTATATTATCTACTTGTAAACTATCTACAACGTACTAAAAGTAAGGAATAACTGAATTATTTAGTTATTTAAGAAACTATACGATATTTCAACTTTTGACGGGCCTGTTGGTCTAGTGGTTAGCGACCCTGACTGCTATACCTGACGTCGTGGGTTCGATTCCCACCCAGGACAAATGTTTGTGTGATGAGCACGATCATTTGTTCTGGTTGTCTGGGTGTAATTTATCTATAATATGTATGTATTTAGAAATATATAAGTATGTTTATCAGTTGCCTGGTTACCATAACACAAGCTCTGCTTAGCTTGGGATCAGATAACCGTGTGTGAGTTGTCCCGGAATATTATTATATTATTATTATTATATTTTATACATTTTCTTAAGTATAGGGAAAAATCTGATTAGATTCCACTATAAATCTTGCCCTCCTTATAATCTATTGAACTTGCAAAAAAGTCACACCCCAAGCATAACAGTACCTTGCAGCAAAACAAGTGACACGCATTACCATTGCCACCGGGCCATCTGCCGCAGATTGCACAATGCTGGCACCTTAGTACCAACATGTTACAAGTGCCGCCCGAGTTAAAAACCGTGTAACTTTATTACAATGCCACGGTTTGGGGAGCGAGTACACTGCGGGCTAGAGATATTGATACAGTTGAATTGTACGCTTTCATTGCTGTGTATAGTCAATGTAACTCATGGTGCGCACTGAAAAATATTCGATCTATCTAAATTGCCGCTTTGAAACTTTTGTCAAATCTTTATTGTACCTTGTTCATTTTTTCATATTTTCATCTATCAATGAAATTTAGATTTAAATACTTAATGGGTTCATACTCCACATATAAGGATAAACGGAAAAGCCTTGTCTTGGACTAATAAAGAATAAGCAGTAATTAAATATTATTTGTATAAGTTTAATATTATTTTATAATAATACAAATTAATATAATTTATCAAACTGAAACAGATATAACATTAAAATATTCAAGTGTAGTCCGAATGCAGATAATAATTATGCGTGTTTGTCCTGTTTATGTTTGAACAAAGAAGCCATTAATTTTATGAGCACATTTTAGCAGCAACTTGTCATGTTTGCACAATTTTACCACCCATATTAGGCCAGGTAAATCCCTAAAATAGATGCGAAAGTTAAGTAACAGCAATGTTATGAGATTTCTTCTGGCTCCATAATTTTGGTCAGAAGTGTATCATAAGCTATCTGCCGAGTTAAGGCGGGTGCGTATTAACTTATAATAAACTGCGCGGTTTTGGTGTTACCATGCGTTACTCTACACAATTGCATCTATTTGTAACAACTCCATAACCTGCCTAAAAAAACTCAACTTTATTTTCTACGCACTTAGAATCAAATTTCCTTGCCACTGCTGTACAATGACTTGGTTTAGACGTAACGAGCTGAAAGATTGAAACTTGAATTGTATTCCGTTGTCTTAAAGTAGAATTTCGAATGATAGGCAATTGTTTTTAGGATGTTTTGGTTTTTGATAGTACAGATACCCATAGGCATATCCGATATTAAGCCGAGGGTATATTTTTTATTAAAAATCATCGCTTAGCGTCCCCCCCCGTACCCCCGCTTGCCCCGTGTTGCCCCGGCGCCCCAGTAAATGTGTTTTGGTTGCTTTATTGTTTGTTTGCATAAGATTGGTATAATATTTTCATATTGTAACCGATTTCACGCGTTAATTTGTTTTAATTCGCATATTACGAACGATTTGCAGATAATAGCAGTGATATGCTTATGATTTAGACAGTTTTAGGACTATTTATAAGAACCCCATAAAATATATTCTTGTGAGCAAAATGGAGTTTAGTAAAAGGACATAATCGATTTTTTCATTCTTTGGCCAAATGTAAATAGCTACTGGATCCCAATTGTTTTGAATTGAATGTAATAAATAAATGCAAACCAAAAGATGCATGAATGTTTTGTGTAGTATTTTTTTGCAATATTTCTTTAACTATAAGATTAAGGTCTCATTACTCTTTTCCCTTCTTTATTTTCCTTCCAACTTTCTTTTTCGGAACGATATCTCCACCCCTTTCTCTCATATAACTCTATCTCGTTCTCGTTCTTTTGTGGTAATTGCATTAGTTTTAAAGTAAAGACACATTAAACTAATCTGGCCACAGTTAGCAGAGTTAAGTGAAACCCAAAGTGTTTGCTTAATCCGTCAAGATTAGCTTGTTTGAATTAGAATTTTCTTATTGAATGCAAAATGTTTAAATTATATTTTAATTGTCTTAAATGTATTTTGACGCAACTTATTATGTTTCCCTTGTTACCGTACAAGTAAGTAAATAAACGACTCTTGTTATGTTATATCACGTATTTTGCATTCATTTTATTTGGCATATTTTTTCAGGAATATCATAACTTAAAAGCTTTACAAGAAGCGTGAATTATCACCATTTTACATCATGTCTACTATAATAAATTTTGGTTGAAAAGGTTTTTTTTGTGATTCTCTAAATCTTATGGTAAATTGGTCAACCTCATCATCATCAGCCGGAAGACGTCCACTGCTGAACAAAGGCCTCCCCCCTAGAATGGCACAATGAACGACAACTCGCCAATTGCATCCACCTGGTGCCCGCAATAGCCGTGTGGTATCCGGCTTAGAATTGACCAGCCCCATTCCTCCCGTGGGTGTCGTAAGAGGCGACTAAGGGAAAAATCTAGAAGATGGGCAGCAGCGTCTTCTGTAACTTGACCACCAATACTGCGATCAGTGGGGAAATTATGGCAACACCCCCCACCCATAATGGTCAACCAATCAAGTCCTAATAAATATTAAAAACTATTCAAAATTTGTACAAACAGCTTCCCAAATGCTTTTTTCGTATACATATGTAGCAATACACCCCAAAACTACTGGTCCAATAAAACTCGTATTAATCCAAGCTCCCATCGGGCTGTACCGTTTGTAATTTCCATTCGTTTGAGATCAAAGTGTGTCAGGCTCTTCAGCAGATACGGCAGGAGACGAGTGCCGGATGACGGAGATTTTATTGCACCCATTGTTACCTGTGTGTTGGCTGGTACGCGAATTGTGGTACAATAAGAAGCGAAGGAAATAATAACGAATATTAAAAAGATAATTTATGAATGTGTAACAGAGAATCTAGTAGCATTTGTTACTTTTTATGCAATAAACAATTTTGTAATGAAATATTCTAACAAAGTCATTAGACAAATTACAAATGAGATCCTGATCTTGGATGTTCTGAAATAAATAGATATAAGATTTTTCTTAATGCCGATAGAGTAAATGACATTTTCCTAGTATTTCCTCATAGTTTGATACCAGTAACCGTTAAGCAGATACAAAATCCTCTATTGTACATACATCACAAAATCTTTGGCATCATTTAGCATTACCAACTTTCTAGAATCCTTTTATAATTGGAGAATGCAATAGGAAATTTGACGTATGCGCTAAAAAGCATTTTTTTTTACACATTTATTTAAACATAATAATAATATTTATTTATTTATTCACCAACATAACATCTTAACAGTTTACACCAAAGCGATGCCATGAGTACCAATTCTTATGAACTAAATTATATAAAATAAAAAAACAAAAATAGACATCACATACCGTATTTAAAACAGCTAATAAACTAGAATATAAAAAAAATAACACTTAAACAATATAGTAAAATATTTCAAAATTAAAAAAAAAACATTATAATACTTAATAATAACAATCTGTTATAAAGTTTCCAAGCACTTTTGTGAAGACATTCAATCCAGCCTATAAACGTCCCACTGCTGGGCATAGGCCTCTTTCCATATAGAGAAAGCACGAGCATTGATCACCACGCTTGCTCTCTGCGGATTAGCGATTTCAGATCCCAAATTTTTGAATCCAGGTTTCCTCACGATGTTTTCCTTCACCGTTTGTCAGAAGTGTCTTAGAATAATTAAGAAAGTACATATAACTTTGAAAAAGCCACATTGGCACTTGCCAGGGTTCGAACCTGCAACCTCGTGCATACAATTCCGTTCATTGAACCGCTATGCCACCACGACATATTTAAACATAAAGCCCCAAAAATTATTTCCAACTAAAAACTCTTATTAGCTCTACTAACTACTTTCTGGTCGCCTCTACTTTTGTACCGAGTAACATTTAAGTGGTACAGTATTGCAATATGTTGCAATTACACGTCGTGACGTCACGAGTGACGGGCGGCGCGGCGCCGCGTGCCACCAATATAGCGAGTTGCTAAGTCTTGACAGTTCACGCGTTTAGATTTAGATTGGATTTTTTGTGAGCTCTTATTAAGGATTTGATAAGTGGTTGTTATGTCGATTATAGGAGATTTAACTAAGTACATGTAGGTAGCATATTAAATAGGTATTAGGTAAATTAAGACAGTTAAAGCTATAGTTAAAGCCTTATTGAATTTTTACATATGCTTGAAAATTGTTGTGATCATTGAAATATGCAAGTACTTTATTTCACATAGGTATGAAAAAGGTTTTTTTTTTCCTAGCCGTTTCTGTCCCACTGCAGGGCAAAGGCCTCTCTACCCTCCTTCCATTTCCCTCTGGTTAGGGCCGTGGTCATCCACTCCTTATCAACGGACTCCAGTTCGTCCCGCCATCTCCGTCTGGGCCTACCGCGATGTCTCTTGCCATTTAGAGGGACCCATTGCATTATGTCGTTCGTTTGGCCCATTGGTCGTCTGACATGCGGCAGATGTGGCCAACGAAAAAGTTTTAGATGAAAATAATTTTTCATAAATATTTTTTTTAAATAATATTAAAATCGTTGAATATATCCCTGAATTTAATACTAGGTACGAATTCATAAGACCTACTTTTCTGGTTGGTGTCACGGGATTTCTTACGATACACAATACTAATATTAAATTTAATATTATTTATATAATAAAACAATAAAACAATAAAACTATCACAAGACCATTGCTCCCTGAAGTTTTTAATTAACGAGCCTTGGGATGGCGTGCCTCGTCTACGCTTTCGCTACGTCGCTACGCCGTAGCTGTTGCTACGCCGTTGCCACCCTTAATCCTGACTCTGTAGTAAGGTTATATTTTATTTTGTTGATTTCAGAACTTTATCTGTTGATATTAATGTAAAATGAAATTTTTAACGAAGTATTTAAATAGTTCGTTAAAAATAATTTCTACAACAAAATTAAAAAATTAAATAATAATTAAATTAAAAAAATATATTTTGTCAGTAGAATAACTTGTACTATAATTGGGTTTTTGATGATCGGATATAGTATATAAGTCACCACTTACAATAAGTAAAGTGTAGTCATTCAAAAATATGTATTTTACATCAGTGTATGTTACTGCAGTGGTACAACACGGGCTTAATATGTAGATAGACGTTAGTTGTAAATCTAGTCGTTCTTTGTACCTATATCTACTTATGTGAATTGAAAGAGAGTAGATTTTTCAATGAAAAAAAATTTCCTGACATTCTTCTTAGTTCTTATACCTTCATCAATTTCAAGATTCTATATAGTTCTATTTAGTCCCCATTGTCGTGGTGGTCTAGCGGTTCAATGAACCGATTTGTATGCACAAGGTTGCAGGTTCGAACTCAGGCAAGTACCAATGTGGCTTTTTCAAAGTTATATGTACTTTCTCAATTATTCTAAGACACTTCTGACAAACGGTGAAGGAAAACATCGTGAGGAAACCTGGATTCCAAAATTTGGGATCTGAAATCGCCAATCCGCAGAGAGCAAGCGTGGTGATCAATGCTCGTGCCTTCTCCATATGGGAAGACGCCTGTGCCCAGCAGTGGGACGTTTAAAGGCTGGATTATTATATTATATATTATTATTATATATAGTCCTTACCAATATTGTAAACTATAACAAAATGAAACAAACTTTAAACTTTAAATCTACCTAAAAAAATATATAATAAAATAAACGATTTTTATTAAATCCCTAAACGTAATTTAATGAAACCTACAGAAGGGGTGTTTTCTTATACATTATAAAGATATTTCCACGTATTAATATAAACCTTACATTTATATTGGGGCAGCTTCGCATCACTACGAGAGGGAGAAAGCGACGTTGCTAGGCAACGGCCGGAGAGTCGGTGTACAGGCTGTTTGAAATGGTAGCTAAAACAATTTGAGGAATTAAATTAACTCATTATTATTTAAAAGTTTTATTAAATACAATTTTTAATGAAATTAACTAATTATCATTTAAAAGCAGTTTGATTAAAATGTTGCCAATAATTAATTAATTTTGCGTACTAAATCCTTTCTCAATCTTATATTTCATCGGTCTTGTAGTGTGTCTATGATTATAATATGATTATTGCCAGTCGTTTTGGTGTAATACCATAACGAATCTCTATATAGAAGGTAGAAGGTAGTTACGTCACTACGCTACCAATATAATAGGGTACTTAATCAGTAATTAAAACACAACAACATTTATTACAAATTCTTTTATTTAACTAAAATTAAATAAATACAATCTTTAATGTTTGTGATGCAACATAATTTATTTTTTTATCTACTTCTTTATTGTGCACAGGTAAAACACAAAATAACATAAAAATAAAGAAGAAACATGCACAAAAGGCGGCCTTATTGCACCTGGCAATCTCTTCCAGGCAACCTTTTCCTTAACCTACCAAGGAATAGTAAAAAAAAAAAGAAAATATTTTTTTTTATTTTTATTTTAACAGTACCTGTCATTACATCGCCATCTACCAGTATTAATCTTCTTATATATAAAATTCTCGTGTCACAATGTTAGTTACCATACTCCTCCGAAACGGCTTGACCGATTTTTAGGAAATTTTATATGCATATTCAGTAGGTCTGAGAATCGGCTACTATCTATTTTTCATACCCTTAAGTGGTAGTAGGTGGGTAGTAGGCAGGTGCTAGGTAGAAAAAATTGCATTGCAACGCATGCGGGTACATACAGCTAGTTAAAGTATAACAATTTGAACTGAAAACAATATCATTCTAAACGTTCCTGAAAACCATGAAGCCTACATATTTTCTGCATTGTGATTTCGAAAGCAATGTTTTGCTTGAAACTAAATAATCTTCTTTTTAAACACCCTGTATACAGATAGAGCGTTTCAAATATTGTGCGCTGAAAATGCTAAGAATTTTTCAGCAAAGCAAGCCGCTTTTATATTGCAATATTTTATGGAATTCTTTGACTGTTTCATGTACAAAGAATTTTGTGAAAGAACCTTGTTGTACGCAAATGTTGGAAAATACTTTGTGTATTGGTCCTGTATGTTTTTAAAGTTATTCTTTAATACAAAGGAAAATATAAATTAATTAAATGTTTTGCATTTTTCTGTAATAGTTCTTAATTGAAATGGTACGTTTATTTTCAGTTGTAAGCAAATTCGGTGCATAGTTTAAAAACTGCTAAACATGGTGTAGGCTGTCAAAAAAATATTGTATTTTAAATCCCCATCTAAAACCATGATTCATTAATAAACAATAAATAAGAGGTATCCCCGTAAGAGTACCAAAATAAAACGTAACATTTAACAATATATCCGAAAATAAAATAAAAGCATCGATGGAACTACAACGTAAAAGGGAAAATAAAAAGGGCCCGTTTCCATTCCGTCAAGTGTCCATTCCCCCGCATTCCTTATTCAACAACGTCCGAAAATTAAAGGCGCTTTTACAAGAAATCGCACTCAGACTACGACGTTTTCGAACGCAACCCGCCTGAAATATTTCCAACGGATCTCATTCGAGTACTCTTATTTACCTCCGGCAACACAACTATAGCGACTTATATCGCGAGCATACTGCCTGTGTTTGTTTTTTCCATTACAAAAGAACGGAACGCCCTGCGCTCGCTATAGCAATAATATTTCAATATCGCGACGTGGGTGCCAACCCTAGACGCTTCCAAAGTGATTTCTCTGCGCTCCGATTGGTCGACCCCAACCGACGAGGAATGCGTTCGATATCCAAAACACGCGCGCGACAGAGATAGGATCAACATCCCGTCCCACTAAATCTACAAGACGAAACGAGATGAAACTAGTTATGTCGGTATATGAATATTGTATGAATGGGAAAGGTCCGTATCAATAATACGTGTACGAATGAAATAATAGATTATTCGTTTGTTCAAATCGAACGTAAACAAAATGTAAGCATCCATTACTGATGCACGCGTGCAAAACGAGCGAGAAGCTCCGGTGTAGGGCGTGCGTTAGAGCAGGACAGATATATTTCTTGTTGTGGAGCTTTCCGCGGAGCAGGGCCGGCAACAATGTGAACACTATCTGTTTTTGTACCAGTCGTCGGTCGGTTTCCACATTAAACGATCATTTTAAGGGCGAACCAATCAAACTGCAAATTTATACAAATTGATACTAAACGGGTTATATTAATTTTATAACAAAAATTAAGTGTGTAAATAAGTTTGAACGGAGTCGTAATTAAAACTAATTGGGTTTAATATAGCGCTAATTATTTTGTATTAAGGCGGGTTTTCGCTGGAATTTTGTCCTTTTTGACGTTTGACGTGAGTGTTGGATTTTTTTTTGTGTGAAGGGAAAGTGGACTTGTGATGGGTTTGGTATGATGCTGGTTCGTTCGTGTCGGGATTGTCTGGTAGCCGAGTGAGTGGCCGCTGCAGCCATTGGTTTGTGCGGCTGTGTGGCCGACGATGCCGATATAGGGGGCGGCCAGGGTTGGCCCCTAGAGGCCATGCTCAACAACCTCACCGCGACAGCTTTGGGAGGTAAGATATCAGAACTACACCATTAATACTAAGACAGACATAATTCAGTGTGTGTACCATCATTTCTTTGTTATTTAAGTAAAAGCTCTTAACACTAGCTATCTATCAAGCTCCTATCATGTCCAAAACAAAGACTGATTGACTGAGTTGAGTTCACATTTGAGCGCCGAGTCTATCGTGAAGTCAATGTCTATACTGCCAATAATAAATATTATAAGCGCAGGCTAGGTCCAAGTGCTGCAGGTATTTTGTTATGCGTTTGTTTTTAAAATTAAAAAGATATATAATCCAAACATATTCAAATCTATCCATATTATCGTTATCAACTCAACATTAAGGAACAGGTTCACTGCTGGACAAACCCTTCTGCCAAATGGCGCTAGAACTAAACGTTTTCCAACTTTTTAATAGATATGATTATATTATGTACTCATATACCAACATTCAGCGAAACTTTTAGCGGTTCAAACTGCCCGAAATTATAAATACTCTTGAGGCCATCCTTTTGGTTGGAGGCTTGCAAAATCCGTCGCTTATCTTAGCGTGACCCTTCGTCTTCTTTTATTTTTTACCATTCTGATAACAGTTAGAACTCCTAAACGGACACAACTATAATCTGATTCTATTAGAGCTCACACCTAGATACATTATTTAGAAATTGTTGCCGGCATCATGAATCAATCCACCTCAATTTACAATACGGTTTAGTTATTGTTGCATGTAGCAATATAACTGTAAATTTTCTGCATTCGTCACATTTTTTTCTGTTTTTTCGAATGACTAATTGTGACGTCACACTTTTTCCATTTCTTTCAATTATTTTGAGCGGTTTCTTAGCCAGCGTCGCCAGTCTATGCCCAGGTCAGTCAACTTGTTTCCATGACCGACGAGACGTAGGATTAGCGTTAGGTTTACGAGGTAATAAATAAATCATAAATTATTGATGGCATCACTAAAATGTCTAGATGTTTGTAGGTTCAATGTCAGGGTAGGATTAAACGAGGTGAGGTTATGAGCTATGGTTAGAATAATGTTTACTGCTTATGTTTCATGCGTAAAAGTATTAATTCTAGTAGATCCTTAATTACTCTTTACATTCAATAAAGAGCAGATAGATGGATCTGATAGCCAAACTTCACTACTAGTTATAAAGCTTTTATTGTACACATGTATTAAATAGTACAAAAAAAATACCTAAGTGTGAAGTTTCACCGCGCATTTTACTATTCTGGGCAAATTACTCTTACAGTACCTGCAACGGATAATACGCTGAGGCAGTCAATTCATTTTAGGCTTCCATATTTTGAAAATGTCTCTTCAAGGATCACGAAGAAAGTCTTTCTTAGTCTCCCTTAGAAGAATCTATTTTTTTAATCAAATTGTTTATAACTTAACTTAGATTATATCAACTCATATGTTGAAAACCACTTTTATACCTACTTCCTTTAGGTACTGTCCTTTTTAGCTAGGTATTTCTTTGCGAGAACTCATTGTAATGTAAGTGATGGAGGTTTTATCGACTATATCGATATGCAATATTTTTTGGAGCTCGTTGGACTCTGCATTCCCAAAATGACCATTATAAGGAGGAAAGTTGCAACAAACTCTACACTGTATACAAGCATTATAATATATAATAATAATAATATTGCGGGACAACTCACACACGGTTATCTTATCCCAAGCTAAGCAGAGCTTGTGTTATGGTAACCAGACAACTGATAAACATACTATATGCGTTGTAAAGATCAATATATTACCGATATCTATGTAGAATAATTCCACAGTTCCGTACCACCAAGACACCCTGCTTCCCTTACACAATAAAACGCTTTGCCCACAATACCCGCGAACGTCGAACCGTTCTGTTTTACGGGATTCAATTCCATTAAGTCGTGTTTATGAGCCAGCCCTAATCCCGGGATTGAGGCGCTAAGTCCGGGACGCGACTTTTGCCCTCACTTGGGGTGGATGTAATTTAAATTCTGATTCTGTGAAGAAAATTGTTGTTTTTTTAGCCAGTATTGTTAGTTGTGTCGTTTTTTTCTTGGCAATACCTATATTCTTTTTTTTGCAAAGCAGATCCTTAAACTTTTTTTGCGTCGGGTTTCAGCCTCACTTAATTCATATGAATATCTGTAGATATAGTATCTACCAGGATGCTTTGTGTTCTCTGCAACTGTGTTTGAAAGCAGCTCTTAATCGTTTGGATAAAGCATCAGTCTCCAAAGAACGCTTAGATAGATGATCTTTTTGTTCCCGCTCACCCCTATGGCTAGTTCACCATTACCTCCTATATCTAATTCAATTCTTCTTGTATTGTCATAAATGAACTTTGACAATCATAAGTTTTCAATTCGTACAACCATTCTTACTAAAGGGTACCTACCATTTTACATTGTATTTATTAGTTCTGGAGGTCAGATAGGCATAAAAGCAGTATTCAGCTGAAACCGGTGAGACTGGAAGTCGATTCGCACATATAATTTGTAAAAAGGTAGGTAGAAATCAAAGGCAAAGAAATCATTCCATCAATATTTAATTCAATTAACTATTGATACCAGATTGAACGAATGCCAGTATTTATTACGTATATGACTATGTAGTTTATTTTATACCTTTTTTGGGACTATAACTACTTGGCTATTGTCGACAGATACTTGACCAGCTGTAGAACACGATTCTTGTATATGTAAACTATTAAAAAATGATGGTTTCAGAGGATAACGTATTATACCAATTATTTTTAAAAGTTATCGATGAGTTTAGAAACAAAATATATCACATCAAAATACCATTTCACCCTAAGTATTTTTTCCAGTTTATAAATGACACAGTTTCTAGGTTACAAACAAAGATAAAAATACACATAAGCGATTTGAACTTTCACCTTTCATTGAAGTCGGCTAAAAATACTACCTTACCTTTTACCTTCCGTCGGTCATCGAATACCTATTATAAAAATACCATAAATCAATAACTTTTCTATAGTAACATGCACATAGGTTTTATTTTTCTTCTTGTACACTGTGTCTATGTCTCTTTTTTAATATTTCCTGTCGTAGGTCTGCTGGAAGAAATTTCATATGAAATAAGCAGTACCTTTGTACCTTTTTTATCTGTATATATTAATTATTGTTTGTCCATTGTGTGTACCTGTACATAAATAAATAAATAAATATAAAAGGTATGCCAGTAAAATGCACATAGGCTATGAAAGTAACTGTAATGTTGAGCCATGGACGATATAGTAAGTAAAAGCTAAAATTGATAATTATATGTATAATGGATGTTCTATACTATTGTGTCACAAGAAATCTCATAAAATACTTGTAGTTTTAATAATGTTACCGGGAAATCTGAAGGATCTGAAATATACATACCTACTAGAGATGCGCCGAATAGTGGTTTCACCGAATAACCGAATACCGAATACTATTCGGTTTAACCTTTACCGAACCGGATATTCGGCCGAATTATTCGGTTTACCATTTGATTGTTTTGCCGCGTAAACAGGTTCTTACATGAACGCTACGTGTTGCTGCTGGAGCGAGCCGTACCTCACCGCCCGCCACCCGCGCACACCGCGCTGTCACTTTGCTTCAAAACATCGCACGATTAGGTTACAAATAAAAACAGAGGAGCTTATTATTACAAAAATATTGTCAATATTAACTTTATTGTGTTTGCAATATGAGTGGGCGTAAAAGATCACGTGCTTGGGACTTTTTTGACGAAATGGGAGATGACAAAACAAAAGTTAAGTGCACTTTGTGTAGTTGTGTTATTTCTCGAGGTGGAACAGGGCGCAGTGCTTCTACGAGTGGTATGACAAATCATTTGAAGCTGAAGCATAAAAAACAACTGCCAGAAACCACCAACCAAATGTTTAAAAAAAGGTTTGTATTAGTTTAAAAATAAATGTTGATTTGAAATTTATTAGCTTTATTTAACTCATCTTTCATAGTATTTCTTTGACTTATATTATAACATGAATCTTACATAAGAAGTTTTGACTTTCAGTTCTATACCGTGTCATGTAGCCAAGAAATAGAAATACTCGAACCGAATATATTCGGCACCAAAACCGAATAATTCGGCCGAAAACAAATAGTGAAAAATATGCCGAATACACCGAATACCGAATACCAAACGAATATTCGGCGCATCTCTAATACCTACATACATACATATACTTAATCACGCATCTTTCTCGTAGGGGTAGGCAGAGACCACTTCTTTCCACTTGCTACGATCCTTACATACTTGTTTCGCTTCGTCCACAAATCTGAAATATGCCCAAATAATTATTTATACATTATTGTATTATTTGCCAGAGTATTTTGTCACCAAATCTGAATAAATACGACGAAATATAAACGTGAAGCTAAATTCAGCTTGTCATCTTGTAATACTTACATGGTTTTGTGATTGGTTACAACGATTTCTCTACACTTTTTCATTCAACGTCAAATTATTTTGCTTTACTTTCAACCTATTGATACCATCATTCATAGCATCAATAGGTTGAATTTCATATTATCTATAGATTTATAGTTATTTGACAAGGACAAGAAAAGAGATCTTGTAAATGTTAAAGAGGAGGAATTGTTTTATAACAAACATAAAAATTCTAAATTCTTCGGATCTTTGTTGTTATTTTTATAAAATGAACCAACGAACAATGTACCAGGTAGTCCCAAGATCATCAACATCTGATCATAGTACCTATCCCAGAGAAAGATATAGCAAAACTCAATTTTAATAGGCATGTATTACTCGTTTAAAATTTTTCATTGATCACCTTGCAATTTGAAATGATTATTATCATTTACTTTGAAGTCGGTTTTTACATATTTGTGTAATCAATAAATTAGCTCTATATTTTACCTTAGCCTAATAAATTTATATAATTAAAAATAAACGTAACTAATTACAGCAAACACTTACAACTATACTAAAATTAGATCTTATATAAGTAAATAAAACTAACACGCGTCAAAAAATTCATCGTCATCCTTGTCAATGGCAGGAAACGTGCCCAGAAGACTGGCAGCATTGCCACGTTGAATGGCTATGCCGATTCTCTGTGCAAGGAACAAACCAGCTCTCTGATCACTTAATGTAACAAATGCTAAAAAATAATCATATTTATTAGCAGCTCATCATTGCATATCGGTTTATTCCCACGGCTACTCATTTTTGTTATATCAAACTTACTAGCAATCAGACATGCTAGGTTTATTACCTATCCTAGTTGACTAGCCAATATCTGAACCACTGAATGAGAAATATAATTTAAATATAACATTTACGATAGTGAGAATAAAATCTAAGTATCCTTAAGTTTTTGACCAACGAAACTAGAATCTTAAAATTAAATACCTTTACCAAATTATATCTGTATTTTCTACAGTTCGCCCTTGAACATAAAGATTCATCTCAATTAATTAATATTTCATCTAATATCGTTAGAAGTTCGAAACGTTTACACTTAGGCCTGGGTGTTGATAATGTAATACAACAAACAGACAAATAAAAATACTATATCTATACTTATAATAAATCTGTAGAAAGGTCAATTCTGTACATTAAATATATTTTCAAAATAACTATCAGGGGGTGATTAGTGATCGATACTGATGCCAAAAATGCAATCAGTAAAATTTTTGTCTGTCTGTCTGTATGTTCCTTATAGAAACAAAAACTACTCGACGGATTTTAACGAAACTTGGTACAATTATTCTTCATACTCCTGGGCAGGTTATAGTATACTTTTCATCACGCTACAATCAATAGGAGTAGAGCAGTGAAGGGAAATGTTGGGAAAACGGGAGAAGTTACTCAATTTTTTAAGCTTCCGTCGCGTGTGCAGCCTTAATGGTTAAAGACTCATTGATAAGCTTCGTCATCCACGCGAACGAAGTTGCAGGCACAGCTAGTTTAATATATAACTAGTAAATAGACAGATAAAAACTTTCTCTAGATTAATCAATAAAGTATTTGAACAAGAGGTTTATATAAAAGGTACATAATAAAGCAGGCATTGAGTATTCTATCGGGGTTCCTGTTTTTTATGGTATAGAAAAGAATAATATCTAATGCATTGTAGGTACATAGTTACATGTTTTTTTATTTTGTTTAAGATTTTTCTGTAAGCGCTTTTTTAGTGTAGATAGATTGGTATAAGTTTCTTGTTTTCCGTGCCAATAGAAAAACGGAACAAGTAACCCGCAAGGAAACATTTTAATCTCTGCAATTAATACTAAAATACACATGGTAGAATTGAACAATCTTTAATTCCACCTTCGTTTTGGTTTAATCAACCTAACACTGTACATTAAAATGCGATTGAATTAATTCCATTAAATATTGATGCAACGCACATAGCAACGGCCGTGTTCGCAGAGTTTGCTTGTAACCACGGCGTAACCTGCTCAAAACGTCAAGCAACAAAAGTATTTATGAATTTTCGCGCTAATTCCCATTCATAATATTATTATAAACTAGCTGTGCCTGCGACTTCGTTCGCGTGGATGACGAAACTTATCAATGAGTTTTTAACCGCAAAATTCAGTTTGTTTTTTATTGTTTATACTTTTCCGGGATAAAAACTACCCAGTGTGGTGCCCAGGATAATAAAGAATAATTATACTAAGTTACATCGAAATCGAACCGGTAGTTTTTGCGTGATGCCTGAACAAACAGACAGACAGACAAATATTTTTTTTTCACACTTTTCGGATCGGTGTCGGTCTAGTAACAACCCCGGCATTTATTTTTTCGATATTTTCAATGTACAGAATTTTCACTTCTACAGATTTATTATAAGTATAGACATGCAACGCAATAGTTTAAGAGTAAGTAAGTAATAAGTAAGCACATAATAATTTAAGTACACACTAAACCCAAAAACCAATCACACGAAGCGTCGCATCGCCACAAGCCATCGCAATAAGCGATACAGTTTCATAATAATATCCTTAGAGCCCAAGTTTTGTGCTTACTGCTCGGAAATTCTCAATTTCTTCGCAAATAGAAAATCCAAAGTATCGTGGTCGTTACGACGGGACGAAGACCAAACTTTGCCAATTTCACGCGTTAACAATTTGTTCTTATATAAATTGGATTTATTAAATGGACGGAACAATTTTTGTAAGAACGTTTGAAGATTTTTAAATAGTTTGCGAGTTTGTTGATTGTTATTAGATATTTTTATTTAATTATTATTTTAAAAAGGTGGATGGGTGACAATTTATAACATACCGAGACCCCTCCGTGTTTCGGAAAGCACGTTAAACAGTAGGTCCCGGCTGTCATACATAGATCTTTGGCAGTCGTTAAGTCAATTCTGACAACCAGTGTTACAATGGGATACTGTGTTCCCCAGTAAAATGGGTTGTGGAGGTCAGATAGGCAGTCGCTCCATGTAAAATACGGTGTTCAGCTGAATCCGATAAGACAACATAGTTTGGGAAAAAGGCTTTGCAGATGATGATGAGCTTTTATGTAAGAAATAAATGATGGAAAGAATATAGTAAACGGCGAAACATGAAAAAATTATAAGAAGTAATCTGTTTGGTGATAAAATTTATGGACTATGGGCTACTATATTTATGGATTTTAGGATAGCATAATAGGACTACGATGCCATAAACAGTGGAATAGCTTTGGAATATAATTATTTAATAGGTAATATGGATGTTCTGTAATCGGTTATAATCTGCGGGTTACATTTTGGAAATCAATTCAAGCTTATTCGAATATTTAATTTCTCGAAGTCACTAAATAGAACCGTAGCTTTTGAATCACTGTTATTTTGACCTAGGTCTATCACATTATTTACACTAGCGGTTTCAACCGCTTAACTAGTCTCCATTTCTATATGATATTAAATTTATTTTTTAACTTTTCCAGATGTATGTTATACTTATTCGATACTTATTAGATAAAGTAAATTGGTCTATCCGTTCTTGATTTACAAACGTAGTAACTAACTCGACTTTGTTTTATATATAGATTTGTACCTTATACGACATTGTGCACAGCACAGGCGGACTTGATCCCATAAGGCAGGTTCTACCATATTTTCTGTTCCTTGACCTTCGACCCTATATCTTAAGATATATCCAGCAGGTCACAAAGAGTCGTGCTCGGAGGACAGCAAGCCGCACGAGCTCAAGCCGAGCGTGGAGCGGCCGCACCATGCGCTCGGGCCGCGGCTGCACATCGCCCACAACATACGGACTGAACACCTGCAAGGTATGCCATAGCATCAATGTATCTCAACAGGTCACAAAGAGTCGTGCTCGGAGGACTCAGAGGCTCAAGCTCAAGCCCAAGATTTTACTTCTTTGCTCTGCCTACAACAATAGCACCAGCTGCCGAAGTATTTCTTTTCCTCAAATTAAAATTTTTGTCTGTTTAAGTGTTCAGTCACGAGCAAAAACATGTAAACACATAGCGAAATAGTAACATAAAATTAGGGGGATTTATGTGTTGAAACCCAAAAATAAAAATATGTACATGTTAATGAACTGTTTTTAATAATTCCTTTATAATACGTTTTATAATATTAGTCTACAATTGAAGAAAAAATCAATGATAAATTCTGATCATAGGCATTTAAAAGTATTTTACAACACAGCGTCGTTCGCTTTTCACAATGTTTTTTTAAGGTTTACCTTGGATGTAAATGTAATATGTATAGTTTTCTTTTCGAAACGATTTGGTTTTTGCGTTTTATTGGTTGAGTACATACATGGACTAGATGTACTCCATGATCATGGAGAGATAAAATAAAATAGTACTAGTAACCAAATGGAAATTACATTAATTTATTAGGAAGTTACATTATTTTATGAAATACTTAGACTGACGTCAATGTAGCGTATAATAATTGTTAGCATTTGACATACAAATAGTCATTATTCTAAACAAGTGACTGAGTCATACATACAACCGGCGTCAAGAAGCACACTTAAATTATAGGAGTTTTAAACACGGTAGTGTTTAAAGTTCTAAAACTTTGTACCAGAAAGATCATAACTTGGTATTTATAGTAAAAACCTTTTATTGATTTACTTACAATGCAAAAATATGCTCATGAATCATAAGCTACACAATGTGATCATTGTGATATCTAATCGTTTACACAAGTCTTGACCACATCTTGTATTTGAGTTTTTTCTTAGTCACCATTGTATTAAAATCAGTTTTACCGAGACTTGAGTTCCTACCTTCTCTCGCCTTTAAGTTAGGAGTGTTATTGCAATTGAATTTGAACCTAAGATCTATCTGTAATAAGGTTTCCTTTCAGGTGGCATCCATCAGCAACACAGCGGGGGGCACATGGCCACGGTGCCAGTCAGCATGTCGTCATCAGCTTCAGATAGTGACAAGCCTGCCAAGCAGAAAAGGCATCGGACGAGGTATAACTTCTGCTTAAAATCTTATTGATTTTATATCTTGAGAAAACCAAATAAAAACCATACTTCTCAATTCTGCACTGTAAACAATTATATATTTGGGGTAACTTATGAAAGACAGGATACGGGATACGTTTTTTAGCAAAGGGGTGTAGTAAAATGATTACTTGGACATTAGAGTTATATAGTTTTCAGTGTTTAATAAGATAAAATCCCCAAGCGTGGTACATAAACGAAAATTAAATAGCTTATTAAATAGCTAAATGATTAATGAATAGCTTAATATTTATGCTAAAGTTAACTATTGTAACTTACACATACATATTTACATAATAAACACATACCGACACATACACAAAATTAGGTATTATATTCAAATTATCTATCTTATCTATTTACTTTACTAATTAATTTATTGCTTTGTCTAGGTTCACACCGGCACAACTAAACGAGTTGGAGAGATGTTTCTCCAAGACCCACTACCCCGACATCTTCATGCGAGAAGAGATCGCAATGAGGATCGGCCTCACAGAAAGTAGAGTACAGGTTAGTGATAATATTCTAATTAAAATAGTATAACTTTATTCCTATCAAATTAACCTTTTTCAGGTGCTTTAGAAACGTTAAATAAGCTCTTGTTGCGCGGTTCTCAAATGTCACTCCGAAGTTAGTTTGGCGATCCCGTCGGCGCCGTGTCATGACCAACCTAAAGACCGTTTTAAATGGAAACTATAAAATAAATACAAAACTTAGAATTCACAAATAAATTAAAAGGTGATTTTATATAAAAATATACATATACGAAATAACTTTTTGTCCACATTGTAACTGCTGCCACGTAATCTTATTTGAAAAGCGTTACTTTACCATATCTTTATGTCGGCACCTACAAACAGGTGATTTGAAGTAAACAAATCAAATCTTACACTGTTATAACTTTACCAACATCCGCTGAAAACACACAATATAAAAGGTATTGGTCCCAAGCGTTCACCTTGCGAGACTCCTCTTCGCACGTCCAGTTTAAAAGTTGCACTATACCGATACATTTCACGTTAACTTCTACCTGGTCCAACCTTCATGTAGCACGAATAAAAATTAAAGTTCTGAGTTATGCTTCTTTAAGAACCTTGTGAATGGGTGGTCGAGTGTGTCGAAAGCCTTTGTCATAACAACTCCGCAGACATTCGACTATGAAGTTTTTACAAAAGCCAATAAGTCTATATATTGGAGTTTTATGAGTCTTTAAGTTCGTGTCTTAAGTTTTTATGGAGGATCCGACTAGACGGTAGCTGTGTATTTTATTGTTCATGGATGTAACACGTCGTATAAAATACATGACTAATGCATAATATTACATTTGATATTATAATCTTGTGTTATTTTAATCCACCGAATTTGTATATTTGAAGCAAAAAATGGCAATCTTTATTGGCATTACAATTTGAGATTACAAGTTAATGGATGACTCATAATGATTATTAAGTAATCATTGATTTTGTAATTTATTAAGTAATCCTGACACAGTCACTGCACATTATCGAATCGCAATTTTATATGTACGCTCTTTTTTACCACTCTACTATTACAATTTACATTAAGGATGTTTTTTAATGCTAGTAAACTTCAATAATTTAACAGTTAATAAATACTATTGCGTATTTTTTGATGTCAACTCAAAGTGTACTACTCGCGCATTGTAAACGAACTGGTATCAATGGGCTGTAAGTGATCAGCCACTGTCACTTTGTTCAAGCACTTAGTTTCAAGTTAAACTATGCTTTACATTAGACATTAGTCTTAATTTGTGTCGTGTGTTCACTAATATTTGTATTTCGTTAACACCCGTGACATACGGACTATCGGATTATCGAGCTTTTTGAAGATACTGCAAGTTTGAGACCGTTTAGTGTTAAAATCTTTGTGAAAATTTTAACTCAATTTTTGTCTATAACATACATTTTACAGGCATAGTTTACATGCTGCTAAAAATAAAATTAGGTTAATGGAATACATAAAGTCCTTTAAAATAAGACAACTTTATATGTATATGATTATTTTACAAACATTTACTTAAGTTTAAAAATGATTATTTTTATCCATTTTATCTGTTTATAAATTTCATTCGACGACTCTACCAAATCATCTTCAACGATATTATTATTTACTTAAAGAATATTCAGGGAGCTTCTTAGGTGGTGGTATTATTCCAATATTATGAACTAGTCACAATCCACTTCCAACACCGACTTGCTCTCCATCCATCCGATCCGTATGTAAATCTCGAAAACAGTTGTAATCCGTGAAAATTGCCGCTTTATCGTTATAGTTATTAAGGTTTAGAGGCTCGTGAGTATCCATGCTAACTGTTATCGGGTCCGTGTTGGCTGCTACCGTGTTGCTACTGAATGGAATACACTCATTGATTGCTTCTCGTCTCATGAATATTGATGATCATCTATATTCAATGTGACTTCGTTTAGACTTACATTTCTTTGGGAAGATGGTCGTGACTCGTGTTTATCTTATTAGTAAGGTGGTAGCTGATTCTGTTGATAGTTACTTGATGGAATTATATGAAGTAAATATTATGATTGTTATTTGTTATTAAAACGTAAAATTATATTTATTTAAATGTACGACGAATTAAATTCCTAGCTTGAAATTCTTTCTGTTTCGTAAGTAAAAAGCAACGTGAAAAAGCAAGTCAATGTTGATTCATAATGAAGAATAATTATGAATGTGACAATTAGCAGACGTTAATGTGATGAAATTTGCATGACTTTAAACTGTAGTAAATATAAACAGAACTCGTTTACTTACATTAAAAGTATAGGTTGTAATGATCTTTATAGTATGACGAGTATTGAATATATTTTGATAGACGAAGCCTTGTATGGGTAAGTCGTTAGTATGCATAAGTTTGTTCCGCACAATGGCTTATTTTAAAATACGAGATAAAAACGGAAATTCTTATTCATTAAACATATCAATCATAAATGTAAAATCTCAAATCATGACACCTAAATATTTTGGAAGATTACCAAACCTTCGCGAGTATTTAAGAGATGACGTCATCGGAATCAGAATTGTGTGAACGACACAGATTCGGCAGTTTGTACATATTACACCGTGTTTACTTTTATTCAATGATTCTTAGTAGCGATAAAGTGTTGGATAGTTAACAAAACTTTGATTTGCCACAGTCTTAGTATAAGTATTGATTTGCTTTAAGGCACATATATATCAAAAACTTTTGTAAAATTCTGTAATTTAAATAAGTTGACATAAATATCGCATTACAAGTATAAAAAAAACACACATTCATTTCCCTTGGATGTTTTACTTTATCGGTAGGTAACACTAAGAGACTGTCGGTTACCTATAGTAATGACCGAAATGACAGATGCTTTACAATTTCGGTTGCTTTTATTAGGAATTTTGTAGAGTATAAAATATTCCATAGCTATTGGAGTTCCTCTAGGCAACATTGGGCCTTACAACGTAAAAAGTCGTGATATATGAATAAAGCCGTCGGAAAAACAAACACCACTAACCTTTACACCTCGGAGTTTAAAAAAGTAGCGTCGACAAAAAAGTCGATGCTACGCACAATAAATAATAAAGCGCGTACCAAGAATGTCGCAGTATGGCGCGAAGTGGTCCGGGACTACACAAAACGAACAGAAATTGTGTTTGTGTGTTCGTTTGTCCGTCGATGCGTCCGTGTGGCCACGTCTGGCTGGCTACCGTGCATGCATTGTTCAGCTCTTTGTCTATTCATGTATTGAGTTATCGTTTTATTTTGTCTTTATTGGTCATAAAATATCAAGTAGGTATGGGTTTTGAAGTTGAGATAAACGCGTGTGATCGTTCACACGGGGATTCTGTCATCAGTATTAAGCCGGAATAAGGCTTGAAGATAAAACTAGATAAATCAGGACACTTTCAAATCTAAGAATTTGATATCTACAAAGATTATTTTAGAACTAGAGATCAGGTGTTCCAATCAAGACATACCGATAGAAAGTAATAACAATAATTTCATATTTATACAGTTAATGCATAAGATGTTATTGGGTTTTTCTATGAAATTCTCAGTAGCAGGTCGGAGTTTGGATTTGTGCCCGGTTAGTGGCAATAGGCTCGTCCCCTATTACATGGGACCTAAACATACCGGCGAACTGTGGGTGTACATTGGTACACCTCTGACTAACTCTTCGGGGATACAGGCGTGAGTATGTTATGTTATTATGCATAATAAACGAGAAAAGTACCATCCGTTCCATTCTACTCTATTTAAGCTTTATCAGTTTATACTGTGAAATGACAATACTAGAAGCTGGGTCTAGACAGAGTCGTTGGTCTAAAAAGTTTGATAATAAAGAAAAGAAAAATATAGTCATTATGGCCATCTCTCTGTCTGGTTTCTAATTATTTGGGCTCGGCGCAATGCGTATGTAGCGTCCATTTATCTGCTATCGCAGCATTCACTTCTTCATTTCAATCAGCATTCAAAGAAAAATATTTTGAAAAATATTTCCTTAGACCTTACACGCTACTAAGTAAGAACTTGTCTATCTACAGCTTTCAAGAACTGAGTAAGTCGTGTTCGGAGTTCATTGTACAGGCCACACATCCAGGCTTCTCATCGCAAACATAACTCCTTACTATTTGCTCGAGTTGCCCGCTCGGCTCTGTATTATATAAATATGAGCGAATAAACACTACTTCTGAATAGAAACCTGATTTTTTTGACGGCTAGGGCTGTCATCTCACTCATCGATATTTTAAATACTCTGTGAAAGTTTGTGAGGATGAATTAACATGCATTCGGATGAAATGGCATGTTATATAGTTTATTATTTATATAAACAAATATAGGATAGTTTTAAAAGTCCGGTGAAGCAGTCAAAGCCTGCGCTCAGGCTAACTGCAAAGATCTCTAGCAAAAAAAATAGAATAGTTTTAATCCCATTAAATCCCAAATATATATGGGGAATCGGTGCTTCTAGGATGAAACTAAAAGCGTATGGAATTAAAATATTATAATAATTATTACTCTTTGTGCAATAAAATATTAAAATAATAAAGAACATATACCAGACAATTCCATTAATATAATAGTTCTTTTGCTAACCATTCTTTGTAGTACATAATGCACAGAAAGACTCATAAAGTGTTGGAAACCTTAGGTATAAAAATGTAGGTGTGTCGATAAACATTTAAATAAGCTCACAAGTTTACATTTAAAATGTTTTATTTATGTCTGCAGACTTTTCGATATATTATAGCGAAGTAATGTTAACGAATTAAATAAATACATTTAAGAGTTCTTAGAACCTAGTTTTAAGAAATCTTACCTATACCAGTCACCGGTAAGTGGTTTAGTTATAGAATATTGTGAGATAAGTACGATATTTTGGTAATATACTTGCGTATATATTCTTGATATAATACAATGTTCCCAGAATGTTCATGTTGCTCTTAGAAAATTGATTAAAACGTTTATTTTCACGTACCAGCACCAAATTACGTCATTTAAATATCAGAAAGAAAGAGGTAAAATTTCGTATGAGTTTTACATTTCTGTTTTAGTCTGCAAGTCCAGAAAGTAATAATATAATAATAATAATATTCCGGGACAACTCACACACGGTTATCTGATCCCAAGCTAAGCAGAGCTTGTGTTATGGTAACCAGACAACTGATAAACATACTTATATATTTCTAAATACATACATATTTGTAGAAACTTGGTTATCATCATCGTTCATTACGATTGCCGAGCTATCGTGGGTAGGCAGGCGAGGAGAATTAAGAACAGCGACACTCCACCGAACACGTTTTGCTTCAATGCGGAGCCACCAGATTCCTCTTCATCCGACGGCCGCGAGCAAAAGAGCCCGGAGTTGCGTCAGTGTCAAGAAACGTCAACTCGCTTGTCATGTTTCAGCAGTTCCTTTTCACGTTTCTTAACACTAGAAATAGCGAAGCGCCTACACGGCCAGACTGACATTCGCACGTCCTCGTGCGACTGCTCTCGCTTCGAGTTATCTGCAACCAAATACAAGTCTGTAGTACCCGTCTGGGCATGCTCGTCCATCCCTGACTAGCTACCCATTTATGACACCATGGACTTCTATCTTTACCCCTCACATCTAAATGAAACACACTGGGCGGACTACTGACCAGGCGTCCCTTCGACTACCCACCAACTCGCATGGTGCGATAGACCGGACTACCTGTCAGCGTCCCTTCCACCAGTCTTTACCCCTCACATCAGAATGAAACACACTGGGCGGACTACTGACCAGGCGTCCCTTCGACTACCCACCAACTCGCATGGTGCGATAGACCGGACTACCTGTCAGCGTCCCTTCCACCAGTCTTTACCCCTCACATCAGAATGAAACACACTGGGCGGACTACTGACCAGGCGTCCCTTCGACTACCCACCAACTCGCATGGTGCGATAGACCGGACTACCTGTCAGCGTCCCTTCCACCAGTCACACACAGCTGTTGCAATCAACCGGTTGGAACGACGACCCACATAGGCCGTTTCCATACCAATCTATAGCCACCCAGCTCACACCGAAGAACTCGCAGTTTGACCGTGGGCGTCGACCCGGTTCAGGCCAGCCCAAGCGATCAACTACGCTACAAACCCCATGGGAAAACGTGATCTGATCAGAGGCATCGACCCAGTTAAGGCCAGCCCCATTTTTCAACCACACTACTCTCAACTACTTAAAACAAAAGAAACTAGATCACCGGATGATGTAGTCAAGTTGCTCCTTGATGAATGACGATGAGCTCACGGCGAATCCCGTCGTAACATCTTCAGGCATTTCCATCCGCGGAATGCGTTCGATGATGTTCCAAAAGCGCATGGCCGCCTCACTCGGGTATCTTTAACACCAACTTGAAAGCGTAGAATGTCATTGACGTAATCTTGTGGCAGCATAGGTTTAGAAAACTTCGCAAGCAATACTTCTTTTATTTTGGGCCACGTCAGTTGCAATGCCTCGCCATCTGGATCGGACTCAATCAGCTACCAGACGTGCGGCGCATAAGATCTCGTACGGCTATTCTCCTATAAAACAAGCCCTCTTTATCCCACTTCTGATGTAGAAACTTGGTTATCATCATCGTTCATTGCGATTGCCGAGCTATCGTGGGTAGGCAGGCGAGGAGAATTAAGAACAGCGACACTCCACCGAACACGTTTTGCTTCAATGCGGAGCCACCAGATTCCTCTTCATCCGACGGCCGCGAGCAAAAGAGCCCGGAGTTGCGTCAGTGTCAAGAAACGTCAACTCGCTTGTCATGTTTCAGCAGTTCCTTTTCACGTTTCTTAACACTAGAAATAGCGAAGCGCCTACATATTATAGATAAATTACACCCAGACCAGAACAAATGATCGTGCTCATCACACAAACATTTGTCCTGGGTGGGAATCGAACCCACGACCTCCGGTATAGCAGTCAGGGTCACTAACCACTAGACCAACAGGCCCGTCAAAAGTAGATTATTTTGCTTTAATCGATATTATATCTACCGCTTTAGAGTAAACTGTAAACTTACCTACAGATATTTTACACATACATATATCTCTCTCGGCCGCAATTTTCCCAAGCTATGTTGGAGTTGGCTTGCAGTCTTATCAGATAACAATAATAATCCAGCCTATAAATGTCCCACTGCTGGGCACAGGCCTCTTCCCATATAGAGAAGGCACGAGCATTGATCACCACGCTTGCTCGCAAATTTTAGAATCCAGGTTTCCTCACGATGTTTTCCTTCACCGTTTATCAGAAGTGTCTTAGAATAATCAAAACAGTACATCAGAAGCTATTAAAGCTTAAAACCGTATTTTACATGTGGCCTAATTAATACTATATCTTTATTAAGACAGTAGTAGGTAAACTATACTGATAATAACAAACAATACATACCGCCACTTCTTTACACAGAAGGCTCCCGCTATTCTTATGTTTTATACCTTTATAACAAAAGAAGGTCGGTTATCCCTCGACCGGTTTTAGCACAGCCATAAAAATATCATAAGATAGAACCTTGCTCGGTTTTATCGATATGGGGAAAGATGTAGCAAATGATACGGTATGGTTTTGTTTTTGTTATATTTTAATTGTAGTTTTTTGGTAAGGGTGGAAGCTTTCTGTGTTGAATATATATATTTAAGGTTTCTCATTGTAGAGTAGAAAGATACAATATAGTTCATTATAAACTTACATTGTATTTTATTTTGAAAATATTTTAGTGAATATAAGACAAATACCTTTGCTAAAAAGTCTTTTGAAAATTTGTTATTTCGACACATACGGAATATTTTCTATTAAGCTAAGACGTATGACTGAATTGGCATCAAATAAATAATCAAACTAAACCGTTAAAATCCTTATTCGAGCTACAAAAATAGGAAGTACATATTGCAAAATTCGTAAATCCATTGAATTTTACAGAGCACATCGCTCCACTACGAAAAGGAATAAAAATAAATAAAACCTGTCGCCAACCCGGCTGTGTCGAATTTTGTTTACCAAATCCCTTCATTATTAAAAAGATGTATAGCCGTAGTGTTGTGACACTATACCCGGTACCGACATCGATAAAAATAAATGGCACGCGTTCCCCTCATTCGATATTCTCGACGATTAGACAGTTAAATGGTCGCCGGGTCCGTTACATGGGAAATCTTTTTCTATCATTAATTATTCCGAACGCTTTTTTGTGATAAACTTTTTTTAGTTTTCGAATGCAATGCTTTAATTGTATAATGGATGTAAGTGATTGACGTAAACGAATTTAAATTTTGAATATTTATTTGTTTATTTTCAGACTGTTTTATTTGGCATTTGATTTCAATTTAAGCTTGAATGATTTACAGAATATTCGATTTCCTTTTTAATTTTTTAAAACGTAACTTACTGTTTACTATTTTAATATAGCATTTGATCTACTTTAACACGTTTCAGCAACTTATCTAAATGCAAGAACACGAAGCTCAACTTAACAAATTTTTATTACAAAAATCTTCACTTAATTCTAGCGAAAGCTGTACATTTTACCCCTTACAAAAATATAATGATATTGGGCAACGTGTGGCCGCCCCTGCTACATTAAGCAGCATTAGCATGCCGTCCGCGGCCGCTATATTAAGATTTATTAACCCAATAACTTAGGGCCCAGTCCCGCGACGCTTAGCCCACCAGGACGTGTAATGTTTGATTATTTGCCTATTATATTATTATATTGCTGTTTGCTTTAACGTTACGAATCATTCTACCGAAAAAATAAAGTAAAAAAAACTTTTTTAAGTCACCTCGTACGTCCTTTATAAATAAATTAAGTTAGGTACATGATTTAGGATAATGTCTTTTATTTCAGCATTACATGAATTTTTAAAGTTAAAAAAACATATCACATCAAATTTGTGATAGTAGATCGCAGTAATAAATCTATTATTATAATAAATGTTAAAAAAAATACTTTTTGGGTTTGTCAGTACCTAATACCAACATAAAAAAAAAACAATATCATAATTATTACGCTGCATGCTGAGCATACCATCATTTTACATTTATCTATCGGATCAACAAATTCACTTTATTATTATAATATTAAACGATGAATCACAACAAATGAGGGGGCATTAGTTAAACACGCGGCGATCATAATAAAATATATTAACACCTGGATCACGCAACTATCGATCGACAGGTGACGCTTTTATCGATATTATCGATACTTTTTATGAATGGTTTAAGTTAATCACTAATTTGCATTTTATGTTTTTATGATAGTGTTAATACTTTTGTGCTTCTTTATTTAAAAATCATGTAGCTATATTTTTGTTAAATAATCTGTGATAATTCACGGATGAAATTTAATTTTAAAGTTTACCACAATGTTTTTTAAAATCATTAATATGTGTTTTAAAAATATTATTTTTCAGCCATTTAAGCTGGTTTTAAACCGCTATCTACATGTTTTTAAAAACCATAACACCCAATTATTTTCGCAACCCATTAACATTATTCATATTGAAACAAAAATTGCATCGCATAATCAGTTATCACAATAAAACATAATGTCCTACCATTATCTTTATCCCGAAAAAATGTACCCGAAATCAAGCCGAACCCCATATTATGGGGCTTTAGATGTGATTTAGCATTATTTGAGGCTATTCGCAATAAAATTGTATTGAGGATCAACGAGCGAGTTAATTTTGCTGGCAACACTGGGGTTTAAGTAAGGGTCAGTGTTGCCATTCCCAGGTGGCTCGTGGTGTAATAAGAAATGAGTGATCATTTGTTTCTTGGTTTGCTAATGGTTTTTGGGGAAGAAGTGAATTATTGTTCTGTTGGTAGCACTGATTACCGCAGTAGCTATCTGTGGTAGTATGAAATCAAGATGAAATCCGAACACTTTTACAAAATAAACGAATCCGCGTTGAAATGTTAAAAACTGTTTGAGTTTCGACATGCTTTTGATGTTATGGTAGCGATGCATTCGACGTCAAACTTTTAGAGAGAAAAACTGCAGTGCTTTTTATATTTACTAAAAACAATCTCGACTGCAATGTAAGCTTATAATATATTTTTAATTAATTGTAGTCATCTCACTTATGATTAAAACACGGTCCAAGATAGTTTAACCAACACAACTCGTTTAAATTTGTTGTTTCCTTAGCATCAAAGTCCCGGTTTTGCTCGGATGTTCAACTTAATTGTTGAAAAATGGTCGAAATCATTCCAGTTTTTACTTTTTTCGTTACAGTTTTTTGTTTTCTCTTTATAATATTAAGTAAAGATATAGACAATCAGCTGTTTATTAATCCATTAAATTCACAAACCATTCTTAAAACAAGCAACAATACTGCCACCTAATTATTCGTCCCCTCGCAAGCTGTATAATCCCCGCTAGGATATTGACTTCTAAATCTGTGCCATCACGCCAGGGGTCGCATTATTAATACGGATTTACACTCAATTAAATACAGTCATGTTTGTTACTAATATTTAGTTTTGTATGCAGATTATGAATTATAGAAGATTTTTTGTGGTTCTTTGTTCTAGTGGGGTTGTTTGACTGTGTTTTTGGTTTTCGTGGTGTCATTTATAGGTTGATTATAATTAAAGTGGCTAATATAAAGAAAACAATACTTAGATACATAAATATGTTTTAGTTATATTCATGAATTTTTGGACATCGATTGGTAACCACATTTTGTTCTTTACTTTTGAGTTCTATCCTTGGAAAAAGACCCTTTTACAAGTTTACAAATCACCTGCCCCAGTGTCTGCAATAAAGTCTTGAAAGCCAACCTTTGTTTTAACCATAAAGAGTTATAAAACAAACAAGACCCACAAATGAATTCTTTGATGCAAAACTTTATAACCAAGAGATTCAAAAGCATTAACTTAAATTTCATTAAACAAACAAACTCGTGATAATTTTATTCATTTATGATCTTGAGCCACCAAATACCCCAACAGTAAAGAAAGCATTAGTGGATGGTGTTGCGTTTTGTCGCAGTCAGTCAGTCGCAGCGTCTGACAGTACACGCGAAGTATATTAAACCTCCCGAGGGATCCTCTTTGTTATGATACCCTGGTACACCACAGCTGTCTCTGTTTGGGGTAGGCTAAGTTTTTAGATATTTAATGTATTGTTGCTTGATTTTTATGGTTATGTTTTAAATAGGAAAAAAATATAAGAATACAAATTGTGAGGAAAGTCGTTTGTTAAACCGGACTAATGTAACCATAGTCCCTAGAAATTTATTGGCCATTATGTTTCAAAATTTCTTGTATGTATTATTCAACGTACAAGCGTAATGTTAATCTATATGCATCAAAATAGTAGACCTTAAAACACCAATAGTGACCAGTGAGATGATTATCCAAAATTTAACCGAGGGCTTAATACAAAATTGAGTTGCAGCAATTTACTAAAATATAAATAATAATAATAAATAAATAAATGCGGACAACATCACATACATTGCTCTGAACCCAAAGTAAGTAGCTGAAGCACTTGTGTTATGGAATTCAGAAACAACGAAGGTACCACAAACACCCAGACCCGGGACAATATAGAAAAGTTGGTTTCTACATTGACCCGTCCGGGGATCGAACCCGAGACCTCAGAGCTAGCGACACCTTGAAACCGGTGCGTACGCCACTCGACCACGGAGGTCGTCAAAATATAAAAATCGTCAAAATATGGATTCATTTGATTGTACCAAGGATCGTGGGTTAAATATTTTGCATTTGTTAGTGAAGCTTTCAATTTAGAGATTTCTTGAAAGTCTGAAATCAGAATACTCGTTATAAGAAACGAAATATTTCCACCAAAAATTATGCAAAACTCCACAAAACCTGTCTGAGAAGAACTAAAGTAATATAAGGCGCTTCCACCATCCAGCATCTCATTCAATTTGCGGCGAACTCCAAAGCCGACGGATTATGACTTCCACGGCTGACGTCGGCAAATAATTAACCTTTCATAAACGGCCGCTTTAAGATTTGATCTTAGTTTGAAATTATTTATTTATATTAAGTTTGTATGTAAAGAGTTCTGCTTCTGAAATATTGGATCTTTGTTTGATTATTGCTTTTTAACGTAATATCTGTCACCTGTCAAGTCATATAAGCAGAAAGTTATGACTCATGTCGATGAGGGAAAATGTCGGTTAAACGTAATTATCGAGTAAATTAATATAAAAAAATTCTTTCACACCACTAGTTTTTGATACAAGGTGTAGAAATTTGGCTGGTGTGACTATGTGGAAAAAAAATCCACATAGTCACACCAGTGTGTCTAGCTGGTGTGACTATATGGAAGTCGTCCTATTGTTAGGCTTGTTGTATTTGCTCATTATTATTTTTTAATGATATTAAGGTATTTGAATTTACCATAAAAAATTACATCTTTACTCATAGTACAATTATCGTCAAGGGGTTTGTTATTTAGTGTAAAAGTCTAAATTAGAATATAACATTTAAAACAACTTATTTACTTAAATAATTTCGTCGAGCGAGCAAGAAAAACTTGGAAGCAACTCAGAAAGTACCGTAACAAGAAAAAATCTAAAGCAAACATTTCAGAAAACTTAACAATTTCCTAGAATTATTCAGTAATCTAGTCTTGTTCAGAATTAAGTGATTGATTTGGTTATATTACCTACTTTCTTCTTTATTCTGCCTTGTTTTCTTCGTGTCAATGGTAGAGTATGTTACGACATAAATGGCTTAGTTAATTAATTAAAACATTAATCATCTAAAGTTGTATTAGATTACACGTTTTCTGTTACATGTGTTTTACTGTTTAGCTTTGTCGTCTAATTACTCTATAGGTACTAGTTATTTTTCTGCATTTCAAACCAAATCAACGATCGTATTAAAAGAACATCTTAAAAACTCAGTGTTTTAACATCGCTTGTATTTACACCAAATAAGACGCCAATTAAATAACAAAGGACACAAAGGGTAGAGAAATATGCGTCACATCTGAGCAAAACGGCCAACACTCAGTATATAATAATAATAATATTCCGGGACAACTTACACACGGTTGTCTGATCCCAAGCTGGTAACCAGACAACTGATAAACATACTTATATATTTCTAAATACATACATATCACTACATAGTATAAAACAAAGTCGCTTCCCGCTGTCTGTCCCTATGTATGCTTAGATCTTTAAAACTAGGCAACGGATTTTGATGCGGTTTTCTTTAATAGATAGAGTGATTCAAGAGGAAGGTTTATATGTATAATACATGCATAATATAGTAGAGAAACACTGATATATCTTAGAGTTTTTTATGTAAGGTCGTGTATAAACACACTTTTTTGCGCTTACATTGCAAACGCTGGCTGAACCCTACGAGATAGATCAAAGTAATGTACTACAGTATTGTACACCTTAAAAAGGTCTAAAAAAAAGTCCGTGATGGTATGGTATGGTCTATCTCTTGAGGATAACCCACAATAACCATTTTTATCCTTTATTTATTACTTATTAACGAAAAAGCGATTTTAAGCAATATAGCATTAATCCTTATCCAATTAAGTACCTTAAATACATTGTGCATGTAATAAAGATTAATATGGCCCTTTACAGCATGTAATTTAAATGAATATTTTCGAAGATATTACAGATTTAAAATGCAGGGACATAGCGGTTGCGGCGGTACCGGCCGGGGGGGCGGGGAGCGCGTGCCTATCTATACCAAATAGTGCGTCGAAGGCCGCGCTTCGCCCTACAACACTTTATGATTATGTAGTATATTTAGTATCAGCAATGCACCCGTGCAAAGCCGGGGCGGGTCGCTAGTTATAGATAAATTACACCCAGACAACCAGAACAAATGATCGTGCTCATCACACAAACATTTGTCCTGGTTGGGAATCGAACCCACGACCTCCGGTACAGCAGTCAGGGTCACTAACCACTAGACCAACAGGCCCGTCAAACTGCTGTATTACTGCTGTATTTCATGCTAGAAGCAAAGCGTCGGCGTTTGTTTTGAGCGACGGCCGGCGTTAAAGTGAAGTCATGGACCGGATAGAAGGTAGAAATAATAATAAAATAAAATAAATAAACGCCCCATTGCTGGGCACAGGCATCTTCCTAGTATATAGAGAACGAATGAGAATCGCGTCGCTCGCTCATTGCGGATTGTATATTTCAGACTCCAACTTTTGGAAACCAGGTTTCCTCACGATGTTTTTCTTTACTGTTTGTCGGAAGTGTAAAATAAATATACTAAATGAATAAATGTATATGGCATAAACTATTTGTAAAAGTACACGCGTATGCTTCTACGTGGTAAATGTGGTGAAGTATTAATAATACTGATTGAGCTTTCATTACCAGTGAAGTTGGAATACTCAGTCAGTTGTATTAAATGTAACAAAGCATATTTCACATACCTGTAGCGTTATAGCGCGGGTATCTATGATATGTAGATATATTATTATGAGAGCTAGTAGTGTAGTAATAAGGCTAGACACTCAAATATACATTATATGATCGAGAATCGAGCATACAAATATTTTCCTATTTTAATTTACTAACTGCAATTCTATGAGCACATACTTTGCCGTCGCTCCACAAATATCTGTCGATTCGATAAAATGATGAAATAAACTAATTATGTAGGTTTCTATTGTTTCTTATAATATTAGGAAGCATATGTAATATTTAAAGATATCAAAAAATAATATCCAGAAAAAAAATGGGTTAAAGTAATACATTTACAGATTTGTTAAATAAAACACAGTTTACGCTATAAAAAAGGTTCCTACATGACCTTTCTTTTTTGGTCATTATAAAAATCACCATAGTTTCTCGTTTATCGATAAGCATCGTCCCACCACTACACCCGACGGAGCGTTTACGCGTGCGCGCGTATGTATCGAGCGAGCGACCATGTACTATACGATATACAAGTATATATACAAGTATATACAACTACACGCGGGTGGAACGCTTAAGATATACAATTATACATATACGTGTACACTTATAATATAAATTAAGGCTTTGAGGAATTAATAGATTGTCTGATGTGCTTGAGCTGTTTCTACGAGACTTGAAGTAAAACAATGAATGATCTGAATATCTGATATAAGTTAGTCAATTGTATTATTTAGGTCTCCGAGACTTTTGATCATAGAAGAGCTTTTCTGCTGAAAAATTTGTGTCCTTTGTAAACGGAGGAGAAACTATATAAAATGTTTTGGTTTTTTTTTAGTTTAAAAACTAGTTAGCTTACATTTAAAAAAAATAATAGTGATATTGTCATTGTATGTATTTAAATATAACACATTTTGACCGCAATCATAGTTTCCCACTTGTAACTATGATTCTTTAAACAAACTGTCAGGAAATATCTCAACTCTCTTTCTCTACTTTTATCTACATGTCCTATAGAACAGTGATATAACTTTTACATCCAAATAACGGGTAATGGTGAAAGGATAAACGTTTTGCCCCCATTCTCAGCGATCGACGTCGTCTTGCAAATTGATATATACTGTTGAAACGCCAGCCGAATACACACCCTATGTGTAGAAGGCAAGAAAATAGGTATAGTAAAAAGTACAAAACCATTGCCTTGTATTCAGCTAAATTATCGATTCGTTACATAAACAGTAACTAGTAATTTCCGGAACTTAAATCAATGAACAGTATTTAGTTCTTGTGTCTGTTATGCAAAATATTAACAAAAATTGCTTCAATTTACGCAAAACTTATCCTTCGTTTCTTTGCTAGTTTTGTTGATCTAATCTATACTTATAACAAATCTGTAGAGAGGTCAATTTTGTACATGAAATATATTTTCAAAATAACTATCAGGGGGTGATTAGTGATCGATACTGATGCCAAAAATGCAATCAGTAAAATTTTTGTCTGTCTGTCTGTCTGACTGTCTGTATGTCCCTTATAGAAACAAAAACTACTTTACGGATTTTAAGGAAACTTGGTACAATTATTCTTCATACTCCTGGGCAGGTTATAGTATACTTTTCATCACGCCACAATCAATAGTAATAAGTTCGTCATTCATTGATAAGTTTCGTCATCCACGCGAACGAAGTCGCTGGCACAGCTAGTATCGAAATAATATTCTTTGGAACTAGCTAAACATTGAGCTCAGTGACGTGTTATGGAAAGGGCCTGTGTCTAGCAATGGACTACTACGAGTTGATGACGCTAGTTTTAAATAATTTCATAAAACAATTTAGGCAAAACTATAGTCAAAATATTGTAAGTATATTACTTATAACAAAGAGCTGCCTTTACCATATTCTAGCTAGAACCTGGTAGCAACAGACCAACAGCTAGCTACCGTGACGGTATGTTTGTTCATCTCGTTAGGAAGGAAGGCGCAATGTATAGGCGCCACGCTGTGCGTGCTGCGCTCATTATAGTCTCAGTGACTCATCGTCTGAGAGTAGTGGAAAAATAAGGCGAGTTTTTGGAGATTTTTTTTTGGAAATCGATGTATTGGCTAGTTAACGAATACCTTGTTAATAAAATTAAGAAATATCTACGAGACGGCAATCGTTTAGAGATAGTTTCCGCTAAAACGATAGACATGAAACAACACTAACTATAAATAATAATAATAATATATAAATATCCTGGGACAACTCCTGATCCCTTTTACTGATCCCAAACTAAGCAGAGCTTGTACTATGGTGACCAGACGACTGATAAACATACTTATATATTTCAAAATACATACATATTATAGATAAATGACACCCAGACAGGAGAACAAAATAATGATCATGCTCATCACACAAACATTTGTCCTGGGTGGGAATCGAACCCCTTCTGGTATAGCAGTCAGGGTCACTAACCACTAGACCAACAGGCCAGTCAATATACTATAATTTCATAATATATTTCACAATCTAATATAAATGGTATTTTAAAATTCATAGCGGTCGAAAGATAGAGAAAGATGTTGGTTTTAGTATAAACAAAAATTATACAAAAAAAAAATCATATATCTAGGAAAAGTTATTCATAGTACCTATTCAAAATGGATTTTGTGTATTAGGTATCTACGTTGTAACAGAAGCCTCTTTTCATGTGCTGATGGTCACCAACGGGGTGGTTTTAGTGCGGTAAAAATCCCACACTCCCCGGTCTTATAAATCGCCATAAGACCGGGTGCCTATTGAAGGTTTCCCCCGCAAGAAAAAAAAAAAGGTGTCTACCTTGAGTAACTAAAATCAAATAACAGTAAACTTTAGAAAACATGATAATAAATTGAAAACTGTATTTTTATCCAGTTCTTGTCAGTTTTTTTTCAAAATGCAGACATGTTAATTACTCTGGTTTCTTTTTTGGTGACAAAAACCTGGTTTTATTTTCAGTAATAATTTGTCAATTCGGAAAGAAGTGTTAACATCGCCAGACAAGTTTGTGAATGCATGTGAGTGCATTGCAGCTAAATAGCATATTAACACCAAATTCGTAACTAGTTCGTAGTAAGTTTGAACCAAACCTAGTTGTGAGTGGAACTAGAAAATCGATATACATTATACACACTAGCAGTTTCTTGATAAATGAGACCCTTAAAGATACAATTATGTATAATTATTGCTTTCTTTTGTTACATAACTATCAAGGTTTTTGAAGAAATATTGTGAATGCCTGTCATCATCTCCCTGCCCTGTCTCGAGTTGTAGGAATGGAACGCGACGGATGCATGAGATGTGTGATAAAGACAGAAGCATAAGTGTAAGTGAGACAAGTGATGTATGCTTGAGATGACGTGAATGTTGATGTAGAAGAAGGAACGCAAGAAAAACAAGAGAAGAGAACGACGTGATGAAGTAGGACGTATCGAAGCAGTTGTCTACATCTACACTAATATTATAAAGAGGAAAACTTTGTTTGTTTGTAATGAATAGGCTCAAAAACTACTGGACCGATTTTAAAAATTCTTTCACCATTCGAAAGCTACATTATCCACAAGTAACATAGGCTAAATTTTATTTTGGAAAAATACCGTGTCTTTCCTGGGTAGGCTTTTTGCAGCGGTAACCGACACCCATGCGGGCGGAGCCGCGGGCGACCGCTAGTATAAAATAAATCAAATTACGCTAATATTTTGTTTGACTAATGAACCTGATCCCACAATTTTTGCCTGTGATGGTTTAAATTTATTTTACATACTGTATTTGTTTTTAATACCAAAAATTAACTGGATTAATGAAGTCTGCAATATGTTAAATAGGGAAGGGATATCAAAGTCTTGGTGCAAGACCAATATACACCTACATATTTTTATGTAAACTATTACTGTCTCACTACAGGAAAAGGTCTCTTCAACAGTCGAATACATCCAAAATACAAATTACCTTGTATTACTTCAATGTAGCTTGGTATATGCATGGTATTTGACCAAAAGTTTTAATTTTTTATAGAGTTGTCATCTGACTGTCCCATTCCATTTTAAACAAGCCGTGTTTTTGAATAGCGTATTTCTGTATTTTACCAGCCTTAACGGTAGCTATCTACACCCAACGCTGAACAAAACCTGCGTCCAGACACGACACACAAACACCTCGCTAACTACACACTCACGATCGAACATGTTTATGAAACTGTATTCCTTCAATTAGAGTTTATGAAAATATTCGTTGCACAAGACGTTGCGTTACTGTTAGAAATCTTGATTTTGTTTGTTGTGATGAAATAGGGCCATGAAATAACTTGTTTGAATTTAGGTGGTTCTTGAAATAGTTGGTTGTGTATAAATATTTGGTTATGATATTTTGAATGTTTTTTTGTAAGACCTATTTAGGGACTTAGCTCGTGCTTGGTTACACTTTGACTTGCAAAGACTTCAATTGTCATAGGTACATTTAGCGTGTCAACTTTTGTAAAATTTGTAGGAGGGTATTAAACTTATGATTTTGCTAAACATAAATCAAGTAAATAAGTTACATAAAGATGTTTATGTGGATTGTGTGGAAGTTAATTCTAAGTATAGTTAAGAAGAAAAGTAAAGCAAAAGTTTGTGGATATATGAGAATGACAGGTCAATATAAGCATATTTAAGTAGCAAATTAAAAGAAAGAGCGTTTATAAATGATACATTTTGTTCGTCGGTTAAACGATTCTTCTCATGTTGTGCGAGTGCCATAGCAAACCAAAGCAAAAATATTTTTTGACATTTTCTGTTTGAAACTGGATATATCTGGCATTCCAATTCGATCTGACATAAAAAAATCGCCTATCCTCAATCCAGGATTACCAACCGACCGTCGGTCATTACTCGAACCGGGCTCTGCCATCAGCCCAAGACTTGGCCCTAAGGAGTCAACTATACCAAATGTAAAACTTGTAAATTCTGTAAAATTTTGCCTACTTATTAAAAGTAATGATTGCGCTATGCACTAATCATTAATCTCATAAGTTTATATAAATATCTTTATGTTTGTAAAGATGGCTTGCAGGTTCGTTCTAAGTATATACACTGACGTAAAAAATATCAAAAAGATGTTAATTTAAATGTATTGTGTGTCAAATTGAAGCAAAAAATCCTTTTACTGTGAAGTTTACATATTACCTATTTATAACTAGGTGTGAGCCATTTCAAACCAATCTGACATCAAAAAAAATCGACTATCCTCAATCCAGGATTACCGGCGACCGTCGGTCATTACTCTAACCGGGGTCGACCATCAGCCCAGGACTCGGCCCAAGGGAGTCAACTATACCGAATGTTTAGCAAGATTAATGAAAGTTCACAATATTGTGATTTGTGAGTTAGGTTTCTTAGGTTTGCGACCTTATTGTTTTGTGTAGAAAGCTGATGTGTTGTGTGTTAATGTGTCGCAAAGATTTGTTTTGAATTAATAATAATAATATAACATTCCGGGACAACTCTCACACGGTTATCTGATTCCAAGCTAAGCAGAGCTTGTGTTATGGTAACCAGACAACTGATAAACATACTTATATATTTCTAAATACATACATATTATAGATAAATTACACCCAGACAACCAGAACAAATGATCGTGCTCATCACACAAACATTTGTCCTGGGTGGGAATCGAACCCAAGACCTCCGGTATAGCAGTCAGGGTCACTAACCACTAGACCAACAGGCCCGTCAAATATAATTCATAATAACTGGTGATATTATACTTGACTGAAAGAAGAAATATATAGGTACTAAAGAAAAAAGCAAAACAACAATTCCTCTTAATTCTTATTAGATCATGATACGCTCTATGGTTGTTCACTAAAAGGCTTTACAAAGCCATATTATACAAATGCAAAAAACTATTTTTAAGGCGCGATCATTGGAGATACATTTTCTGTAGGTAGCTATCTAAGTTACTCAAATTTTAACAGTTGCAATGGCAAAAAACACGGTAAATTAACATAGGGCTAGTTAATTGATGATAATTGTAATTAATTAGGTAATGATTACAAAACACTCGTAACTTTTAATCAAATTATCGCAATTTTAACAAAGGCTTATGTTGTTAGTTCTATTGTGTCAGTTTATTTTTCGATAATATATTGGACGCCAATCAAAGAACCTATCTAATAATAAATAATAATAAGCCGGCCTATAAACGTCCCACTGCTGGGCACAGGTCTATTCCCATATAGAGATGGCACGAGCATTGATCACCACGCTAGCTTACTGCAGATTGGCGATTTCAGATCCCAAATTTTGGAATCCAGGTTTCCTCACGATGTTTTCCTTTAGAAACTACCTACTAACTAGATTATTATTTAGTTGTCAAATCTTAAATCTTACACATAACACAAACTGAATACATTTCTGTCTCTCAGCAAATACCTTTAACTTGCCACAGGTTTCACACCCTATTTGTTTACTGAAGGCCAGAACAAACAAAAACGAAGGAGATTCCAAACGCTCGCAGATCCCAAACGAAACCATAAATAATAGAGTTCTGCCAGTGACAGTTGCCAAATGAGTATGCCTGTCCCTTTCGCGGGGTTTTTCTCCCTCGCACGCGTGGATTAGGTAGCGGTGGGTGATAAGCGGAAGAGGGTAAAGAGGTATTGTTTTAGAGCGATTGAATTCACGAGTTAAATACTTTGTTTTTGGATACATATAGGTTACGTAACGTATATTAAGTAACGTCACATAAATAAGTAGGTATGCCAGGAAGCTATGCCGACCAAAACCAAATTACAAAAAAGTCTATCAGAAAAAAATAATATGTCCTCATATATCAATAGGCACTAAAACATGCATTTCAATCGATTTTGTTTCCATAGTTTCTCTATCATTTTGGCGTTCTCTTAAGCCACACCCTTTGTACCTGTGCAATGTGAACAATAAGAAATTCCGTTTTACATGCGATTTCATATACCTAATGTATGTATATTTTTAGCAACTGGGACTTTAAATATTTTTTTATGCCATAATACTTTTCCTAAGCTTGGTTCGTTTCACTATATATCAACCTAACATAATAGGCGTGCGGCAAAATAACATACATATTTCAAACGAATAGCGTTTAAAAATCGCTTCCGCTCATCAATAACTTACCACTTTTACATAAATTTTTAATGTCCTGTTGCCACGTGGCGAGGGCTCTTTTGTATTGTTTTAATGTTGTTTGTTGGATGTAATGCCAACACTATGACAATCCGACTTGTCTCTCGCATAAACTGGTTCACGGTAGTATTGCAATAAAAATGAAATTTTTATGAGGTCGAAATTGAATGAGTTTGATATTATTGCTCATATGAATATTACAGTTTAGTTTTTATGATGGCAATTTTTCTGATTGTGTACTTTTTTTGTGAATGAGAAAAAAAAGATTGTTTTTAATTATTTATTTATGTAGGAATAGTAGTTTACATTAGTTTTTCATTAAACTGAAGAAAAGCAGTTATAAAGTACTTGATTTATGTTTCTAAATAAACAATAACCAGCCTTCCCACTTAGGGATATGGACAAAATAATTAACAATTATTCAGGATACAATTCTGCGCACTACCTCATTTAAAACACGTACTACCACTAAACTAAACACACTAAACTGTGATAAATAACATCAGATCATTCGGATTATCTGAATCAATAAAAAATGGCTGACAAATGACGTGCGATTTACACTAAACCCCTGTACAATCGACCATATAGCAGCACCACCTAGCACCTTTGTTCGAATATCGTTTTTATTCAAAATCTCGTAAGGTCGATATTTGCTTGTCATGAATGCAGTGTCTGTGTGGTGCACTGTACACCGATTTCTATGGGACCAGTTTGATAAATGATAGGAGAAGAAAGGGTTGGTTAAAGGTATGGGGTTTCTTACTAGTTGTGATGGCAAGGTTTTAGGAAAGATTCCGAATTAGATTTTCTTTTTAAAACTAGAATTTTTATGTGTAAACGAAGTGACTTAAAATTTTATTTATTAATTCTCAAAATATGACCTACATGGGAACATTGCTGAACAAAGCATATACCTACATATAGGTACACTCCACGGAGCAAATACAAAGCTTCCAAGTAAATTACATGTAAATATTTTAAAAATGTGCTTTATAGTATATGTTTATACGCTGTTTTTTTTTGTAGATAGGTATATACAGGGTGTTAAGAAAACCCTGTCCGATCCGTGAAGGTGTTGTTAGGTATCGATATCTGATAACAAATATGTGAAAAAAAAAATTACCTAAAAATTGTTTTTCTCAAAATTCGAGAGAGAGTGTCGGCGTCGTCACAGATGCTACGTAATTACCAAATAAAAGGTCCCCTAAAATACTGACGAAATTATGGTTGTAATTTTTGTTTTAATCTCAAAGGAGATTGCCCGATTTGTAAGGCAAGCTGGGTCCCAGTGGAAAATCGTTGTGCCCTGAAGATTTTTATTTTACATAATAGTAAAAACATAGTATTTTCATAATCAGAAACCATTTTTCATTTATTCATCCTGGTTCAAGAGATATCATCGTTTTTCTGTTGTAAAAATCTAGGTTATAATTAGAAATTGACATTGACATTTCCTCCTTACTCTATGGTTAAGTATGCATACTACCTACCTAACCTATCCTGTACATCATTATGGAGATGAGAATATGTATACTTTATGTAATTAAATAGAAGTACAGTAAAAAGACTCATAGATGGTGTAGAATTGATGTTTAAATATGATAAAAAATGTATAATTACTTAACAGCAGTTCATGTATAAGTACCTCCAAAATAAATAAAACAAAGCAAAACTTGAATAAACCATTTTATTCTTCATAAAATATAGCATACAAGAATTGAGCTGGAGCACTTACATAGTTGAAGCGGCCCCAGCTCAGATACCACAATACAGCGAACAATCGAACAGTTAATACAGCGGCAGCGTCGGGAACGCAGACGCGGTGTCCGACGGAGTCCGGACGGTCTAGCTGGAGTAGACATGGCTCTGACAATAATGGTTCGGGAGTCCAATATCTCACCAAGAATAGCACTAAGAGTCAAATATCTCACAAAGAACAGCACTAAAAAGAGTCAAATATCTCACTTATCGTAATGCACTCGAGGAACTTATTAGCTCAACTCGGTGGTAGCAGAAAAAGCACGTATCGTAACAATAACTAAGTAAAAGATTACGGAATTCAAAACTCAACTTATGTAAACAAAGCAATTACGCCGAAAGTCTGTGACATGTGGAAGTAAATGTTGCCAGATCAATATTTTATAATCTATTAATAAATCGTTATCGATCAATCAATAAAAATATTTTTTTATTAAGGCGTTTTATAAATAAATATGGCTATTATGTTTTTGTCTATTGCTTTTGTGAACATCTATTATTTATCATTATAGGCTTATTATGAATTTAAGCAACCTATTCTTGTAATTGTTTCCATCGGTTTTACTCGCATCGACTATGAGCTCTGTTTATCCAATAGTTTTCGTCATCAAGAATACTTTACATAAACTCATATTTGGCATACTAATGATAATTACATGGTACAATAATATGTATAAAAAGGACAGGGATAACCATCATTCTACCTCATCGACATGAAAACAAAATGCCTAACACAGTAGCGTGGAAGTTGTCAAATGTTTAGATCCTTATCTTAATGTTGAGATTTAAACTGCCAATAGGATATATAATATAAATAAAAATAATGTTTTTTTTTTATTGTTTCATTTATCGTTTTAAATTGATATCGATTTCTCAATTGATTAAAAGACGTCATTAGTTATTTAATTCTTTGATACCTGGCAACTTTTTTTGTATAACAATCAAACCACAGACTACATTGAATCAAACGGATGTCGACGTAATGTTTAACTATTAATTAACTTTAACTTTATTCCCAGGGTGAAAGAAATTGTATAAAAACTACCCTGTACACAAAAAAATAAATAATATTTTTAGGTTATTATTCCAATCAGGCTCATGATACCACAAAAGGGACCTGCTCCGTGTCAATCTCCTTTAGGGAATTTCAAAATTAATTATTATTTTTTCTATCGTGAATTTTCCAAAGGAGAATGACCAAGTGACTATGGCACTTAGTATCCTTATTAAATATATTGTGCCAAAATGTAATATATCTTAATATAAAGTATGATTAAGGTACTTTTAAATACAGCAAATCTTTTTTTAATAATTCTCCGGATTTTGCTGTAGTTTTGAATTGAATTAGTTGTAAAAAGCGATTCGTTTTACGAAACATTTCCACAGATTTCATCTTGTTAGAATGAAAAAAATCAAACTAGCTATTTTTATTGAGTTTTGACCACGGAGCAAATACAAAGAGGAGACGGCCTAAGCAACCGTGCACTGTACCTCAACCAAGCACTGACGTCATCATGTGGGCGTGGCCTAACTCAGTGTATCGTTGACATTCATCGTGTGCACAACTGTGTTAAAATTCTAATTTTATTGCAAAGTTGAGCTAAAAGAAAAAAAAACATGAGGTGTCGTGTTTTAAATTGTAACAACTATTCGGATAGACGTTTAGATGCTAAGGAGGGCATCTCATTTCATCTGTAAGCAATTTTATGCGTAATTTTCATAAAATTATTCTAGAAAAGTCTCTTAGTTTGGCGTTTCCAAACATAATTCTATCAAACACTAGATGGCGACACTTGAGAAAATAGAAACTAAACACATTTACGTACGTAGAGCTCACTACTAACATTTTTTAATAATCATATGTACTGAAATTTGATAAACATTCATTCTTAAAGGTATGTAAGTATGGCCAAAATATTATTTTTGTAGTTTTTATATTATTTTTAAACAAGCCGCCATCTATGGACAAAAAGTATAAACAACGAAATACAGGGCCGTAATTAGAATCCAATTATTTTACCGAAGGTACCGCGACTATATCTTACATGGAAAGTACTTGAAAAATTTGATACACTGGACATATAAATACAATATCCTATAAGCTAAATAATTTATCTATAATAATTTATTTAAAGTGCTTTCCCTCCGTGAGACAACGTAATAGTATGGTAGTGGTTGTTTAATAATTTAAAGTATTTAAAGCTCACCTACTTTATTAAGTTCAATAAACTTATAAATAAATAAACAACAAAACTCAAGCATTATTGTCTGCCAGTAAGAACCTCAATGTAATAAGGTTTTATATTTTGAATGAATATTTGTTTATTCCAACATTGGTAATAGAGGTTTTTTTTTTAATAATTTGTCTTTTATTTATTCTGCCGCTGAAATCAGTATTACCTACCGACATTAATGGTTTCGAAAGGATTGTCACGTAAACGGAATAAGGTGTGTGTTTGTGTTTTTTTTTCCTAAAAGAACTTGATTTGCTATCTTCTTAAGTATTTTTAGCCAAATCAAGTCATTTAAATATTATAGAAAATCTAATAATCTTCATTTATCAAAAACCCATTAAGATTGTTCAAAAATTTAATTAAATATATTGCTCTCTGATACGACAATTCTGAGTACGACCATGACATCTTGCATTTCGCGACATCTAATGGCAGATAGTTGCGTAATTTCAAAATTAAATCAAGAGAACGAGCGAATACTTTTGCTATTGACCCATAGATGGAAAATTTAAAAGTGGGCGGGATCTAACTCCCCCCTCACCCCGCAAATTGTCACGCGTTGTTTCATAGGAAAATCTTATTACGACATCTCCTCTTTGTATTTGCTCCGTGGTTTTGACAAAGGCCAGGTAATCTGTAAGTTGTGCTAGCAGTAGGGGGAGTCTTTTCCACCTACTTTATGCTGCTAGAACAGTGACTACTTTTTGTTATCTCATCATCAACATATTAGCAATTCTAATGGTATTCGAAATGTCCATAGACGACGGTGACCACTTAGGTACTTCTTTCTTAGCTAGATCTTTCCGTTTGTCAGTCTACTGATATAAAAAAACAACTAGAAATGCGAATCACATAGGCATTTTAAATAAATACTGTAGATACTCAAAACATAAGTTTATTAAATAAAAGTGTGGTAGGTACACAACGACACATCAAGTTCTACATTTTCATACACATATTCGTCAAAAATATCAACTAAAATTAGAGCTGGGACTTGAAATTCATTATGTCGTATTATTATGAAGAACTGCTTGTAGGTACTCCAGTAATCTCGTTCGGTGGTACAAGCGTGCCCCAATCTTAATAACGTAATGATTATTAACCCTTTTTAAAGTACTCTCTGATGATTCTCTCGGTGACAAACGCATTCCACGTGGCCTATGATATGACATTATTTAACACAGGTAATATAATTATTACTTCTTAAAAGTAAATCGTAATGAAACACAAAAACACTCGCTTCGCGTGACTATTTATGGTATCGTTTTGAATGAGTGTAGAGTGTAGGTAGGAATGTACGAAGTTGTTATAAGTACCTACATACAAAACAAAAACTTTTATTTTTATCACTTTTTGTCCGGGGAAGTTATGATTATCTACTATTAGATACGGGCTTTTAAATAAAAAAGAAATTATTGTTATCACCAACTTATGGCACAATTTGGATTGAAGCGATACTGGAAATGGTCATTCTCCTTTGCGATTTTATTTGGGCATGTGATTGTGAACCCTATATCACCCTTTCGGGTCTTCTTAACACCCTGTATATGTCCCAGTATAAAGAGCAAGCGCAAAGGCGCTTGCTCTCAATCCTCTCTTTTATTTTTGTTTATTTGACTAAATTGCCAATCCACACATATTTACGGAAATCTTCTCCCTCAGGTATGGTTCCAGAACCGTCGAGCGAAGTGGAAGAAGCGCAAGAAGAGCACCAACGTTTTCCGCTCCCCTGGCGCGCTGCTCCCCTCCCACGGTCTGCCGCCATTCGGCGCTGGTGACGTCTGCGGGCCCGGCGTGTTCGCCGACAGACCCTGGTCGATGCCTGCCGGTGAGTGAAAAATGACCTGTTCAGTTCCTCTGTTGCCTTCTGGACTACCAATGGTCAGAGTTAGTGATGTTTTGGGCTGGAAGTGTACGCTAATATGAGTTCTGTTTCCCTGGCGCTCTCATGTCGCGATGTGGTCTGCCATCGTTCGACGTTAGTCACCTCGGCACGACGTTCATAGATATATAGTTATAGCAATATTTACTTCAGACCTAAAATATCGAAATCTGTTAACTCACACAAATTATCAGTCAAGTTATTTTCATCAATAAGATTAGTTTAAAGTAGGTCGCGATCCCTTTTCGCGTGTAATGTAGCGACATCTATGTTCTGTTAAGGAAAATGCTGTAACTAATAGTTCATTCACGACAAGGTAGATGGCAGTGTCGGCTGACTTGTTTAGTACAATCAAAATATTTTTTCACATGCCGTGTTTGTACAAAATATATGATGTTATTTTCGGCACTTATTTCAGGAGGCGTCAGCTCTACAATTTTATCAGCTGCCAGCTACCTGTCCTGGCTTTGCATGTAGTGTTAGATTTTCAATTCATTTGCATACGATTTTCTACTTTCTTTGTTCATGTCCAAAAACCTTGTTGAATGACTGAGGGAATTCGGAATTCATATTTATGACTTATACATGAAGATTTAACTTAACCCACTTTCCTTCGCAGGTCTAGGCCAGCTCTCGCAAGGCGGCGTCTCGATGGGTGGGTTTGGCGCGGGCGGGCTGCCGCAGCTGGCCGCCGACCTCAACCCCTCGCTGCCGATCAGCTCCGTCGCCTCCGGACAGCCCTACCAGGGACATTACCCGCTCAACTCTCTTGGTAAGTGATGTTTGCATATAATAATTAATATAATAATAATCATAACTCTTTATTAATTAATAAGTACTGTGGACTTAGAGATACTTGAAGGTACTTGGTCAATTAAAGGTAACAGTAATGTCCATGTAATGTCATAATTTGTAATAACTTACATGATCATGATCAGTGTCTTCCTGCGGTAACTTTTCTGTTTTATTCTCTACTGACACAATTCTAACAGACTAAATCTTAATTTTGCAGGTGACACGATGATGTCATACTGCAACAACATAAGCCAACAACAGCAGCAGTCTGGCGCGCTCGAGGGCTCGCCCACGCCGCCGCACATGCACTGCGCCAACAACAACGCCTCACCCACTGCCTCCGGTTAGTTACCACTACTTTATACAGAGCAACAGCAGTCACAGTATCAGTAACCCATTGTCACTGAGTAATTTATAAACTATACTAACCAACCATCTCTTCCTTAGGAAATGGCGGAGAACCTCCAGAAGAAGAGGTATGGCGCGGTCACAGCATCGCAGCGCTCCGGCGACGCGCGTCCGAGCTGTCGGCCGCCATCCCGCCGTACTTGCAGCTCAACTACGACGCTCATAGTCCGGTCTACTGACCGCAGAACCCTGTCTACAGACCCTTCGGCCCCATTTGATCACGTTGCTCAGTTTTGTTCAATGCGCCGTTTTGATCGATGCGCCGTTTTGAGCTATACTCCGTTTTTTTGCTGCCTTGTCCATTGATTTCTACGACTTTTCGTCTCGAGATAGCACGGTCTGTAAAGCTTATTTATTTACGGAACTTAGTCTTCAGACTGCCAAAATTAAATGATGTTATATAAAAACTCTAATATTGGGAATATGAGCTTTCTAAATACGAGTATACGAGAAGAGATACGTGAAGTCCGTGGGGAATAAATAAAGATCGGTGCAAACCGAGAAAAAAATCTGTTTCTTTCTGCATTTTGCCATTGCATGAAATTAACCTTGCACTCTGGTGTGGAAAACATAAAATATATTTCAGAAAACCAATTTATAATCAGGCAAAGGCGTGACAGGGATAATATGGCCACAAAAACTGACTCTACATATAAAAAAACTTTGAAAGTCCTCTGTTCGAGAGTGACATTTATAAATAACAATTTTTTCCGAAATATTATTCTTACGATAAAATTGTGAGCTGTATTCGAGAAAATACATGTATACGCATTCGTACAATAATAAATTATAGTTTAATTGTAAGCTATTTATTGTTTAAGTAACAAGTATAAAGTATTAAATAGTGTTTAAATAGCAGTTAATATTATTGTATTTACGCAAATTTGTCGTAATCAAGGTTATAGTTGTAGTTACAAGGATTCAAGCATTCCAAATTCAAATAGATTATTCTACCGTTGAAATATTTTCTTTTTTTAATCGGACTCTGGCATAAAATAATTTCGTTTTTTTTATCGTTGAACAGTAGACATCTTTTTTTAACATTCGAATATTCTGAGTGACCGTTATCAGTGTTGCCAGCATTAAAATTATTATTTAAGCCAGTGTCCATATAAAATTGATATTATTAGTAAATTTACCACATACCTAGTGCAGCCAATATACAATATTTTATGCAATAGGGAATGTGATAGTAATTTTAATGTGTCCCACATAAGTAATTTTCAGAAAATGTTAGGAAAAGTCTGTGTATCTCAAATGTTTTTAATAGTCTACTTACATAGTTTACGACAAAGGAGGGTAATTTAAAACAGTTCGTAACATTAAATAATAATCCTGGCAGGTTTTCAAACTGCTTGGGATTTAAAATAAATAATTATGCAGTATTTTAATTAATGAAATGTATTCTATTTCAATAGACAAATTACCTGATGGTGATTGAAAAAAAAATATTTTAATAAGTTGCTTAATTTTGTATAAAAATTATACGGTAGTTATTAGAAAAATGATACAGTATGATTTTTTATTTCATTTTCCATTTTCGAACTCCGATTTTCTAAAATTATATGACTCTTACTTAAACTTATGCAGTGTCATAATCACACTGTTTTTTAATGATGTTATTGTGAAGATGTCATTAATTAAATACTGTATAATATAAAGTAATCCAGACCTTAAAAAGTATACGGCATTTCGATCCAAAGTATGTTTTATGTGTGTAAATGTATAGTTAGGTATATTCAATATAGATAAACAAAATCAGTAACTCGCGGCCACTTTATTTTTAAACATTGTTCTATTATTTAAAAGTGGTTGACAGTTCCTATTACGTTTCGAGCTCCGAATTTTTGAAGTTTGTTCTATTTTTTTTTTTATGTTTTTTATTTCTTTAAAGGTTTTCCGTCCGTTGTTTTGTGTGTAAGTCTCGCTTTTGTATTAATGTATTATTTTCGGAGCCGATTTATTTAGAATCTCTTAATTTTAAGTATTTTTGCTAATAGTCTGGAGATTTTTGTTTGTCAAAAATGTAAACTAAGAACGGTAAAAGCAAAACAAAAATCAGGACATTTTAGCCTGGTATTATTTTTATTTGTAAACTATTCAGGTCCCCGTTCAGTTCGCGTACATTATCAAAAACACTACTCTATCCATCATGAAAATAAATTGTTTACATTTTTTATAAACAAATTTTTGTCGGACTAAAATTATTTTTAATTACTATCACCAAAGGGAACCTATCTCATTTTGGATTAATACGTAAAAGATTCCTGTAAACGTGAGATTTTAATAAAAGTTATTTTAATTTGTATAGTAACTTTCCTGAGGCAAATTCTTATTTATGTGTCTAACGTTTTACTTCGCGCATTTTTCGGAGTTGCCCGTCAAGTTTCGGACTCAAAAAGGAGTCTTTGATCATTACCTACACTGGACACAAGGGTAGGACCCCAGTTTAGTCCGAAATTATTCGGGCGATGCCTATTAATGGTGGGAGTAAACCGTTAGATCTATAAATATATGAACATTACATTAAAAATTAATCATAATAATGTTACTATATTAATTTCTTAAACAATTTTCTATAAGTAAAGAACTGAAAAACGTTTAAAACAAAATAATATTTTATATGGATACGTTAGTTTGCTGGCCCCGTGTATGTATGTATAGCCTACATTTTAGTATTAGTATACTAGTTTATAAGTATTATTATATATACATACAATAAAAATAGACAATGTTCATTTGTGTGTTTTATTTATTTGCTACAAATTAGGCCTTTCTAAGTGTGCAATGTATAAGGATTAAAACGTAGACATCAACTGCTGTTCAACCGATGATCTCATCCTACTATATACGAAAATTAGGCACAAAAACAAGTACACTGGAACGTTTATAAACCCGCCACTCACTGACTTAAAATAGCGGAGTCGGGCCCCTGTACTCAGCCACGCGGACAGCATTATCAGTGGCGTTGTACAGGTCCTCGCGTGTACAGGTGGTGGGACACGCTGGGCAGCTCAGCAAGTGAGCCATGGTCTGGGGAGAGGTACCACACTCACAAGGCTCGTGTGTGCTGTAACCCTACCGATACATATTTTCTTTACACCGGCCCACTTGGGTCCGGAGTCTATTCATAGATTTCCACGTCGGTCAAGGTAATTTTTTACCGGGGGGTAGTTTCTCAGATGGTGGAATGGTGGATGGTGGCAGTGTGGTTAGGTATCTCTCCTCCCAGAGTCGGAGTCTGGTTTCCGGGTCATCGTCAGCGAGAGGCTCTACATTTTTTATAAAACTATGGCGACTTTCTAGTCTCTGCTGTACCGAGACAACAGACGACGGAGCTAGCCACCTGTCTTCGGACCGCTGGCGGAACGATGCCAGCTAGTGGATACAGCACGTACGCTCCCTAGTGTGAGGCCGTTCTTTTGAGGTCTCCATCTACTCTTTTCATCCAAGAGATGAACCTGAAAGCGCCGGTTGTGAAGCAGTTCGCTAAGTATCCTGGTGAAATGGTGGTCTTGTGTTAACTCTGTTACCTTCCACAATAATCTTTTTAAGTTAACTGTGTCATACGCAGCCATCAGGTCAACAAATAACATAACATCTAATCAGCACTTTCATGTAGGTAATATACTCTTTAACTTAAATAATAAATTATTTCGAATTTCAAATATCTATTCGTATTAAGAAGCAAGCAATAAAAGCATTAATGAATAAAACAAAAGAAAGCACAAAAACAAGACAGAATGACAAAATGGCGAAGTTATTTCCACATTTCGACAACAGATGGCGTTACTAGTTACTAAACACACTCTTCAGTTACCGCGAAACTATTGATAAAACTATGAAAACCAAACAAAGCAACGCGACGGTAACAGTACACAGTTATGAGTTATTTAGTTTATATGTTTTAATAAAAATGTCTATTAAATCCCAAAAATCATTGCATGATGAGCTTTCTGAAATATTTGAGAAGAGCTATTCTGTTAAGAGTGCGTCGGATGAGAGCATAGGATCATGGTATGTATACAAGTATTACGTACGTGATGGTAACTATAATTATCAGCATATTATATTTCTAAGTATTGACTGTGTACTATGAAAATATTAATGTAGATATTCCAATTCAAAAAAAGGAGGTTCTTATTCATTTGCATGTATGCTACGCGATATCTACTATTTGACAATAAAAACCCCAATGGATAGCAGCCTTTTGCAGGAAGACCTGAATAGATTATCCGATTTTTGTAACGAAAATAAACTTACACTAAGTATCCCTAAGTGTAAATACATTAATTTTACTAAAAATAAAAATGTAATAACATACGCTTACTCGCTCTGTAATGAGACTTTAGTTAAAGAAATATATATTTGTGACTTGGGCGTCCTTTTTGATTGCAAACTGCACTTAAATTTACATATAGATAAAATTACTTCCAAATCATTTCAAATGTATAATTTTGTCATGAGAACAGCGTTAGATTTTAAACGACCATCAACATATATGTATTTATTCAATTCATTAGTTCGCCCTCAAGTTGAATATGCCTGTATGATCTGGGATCCCTACTATATTAAATATGAGACCGCAATAGAGCGAGTTCAACGTAAGTTCCTAAGATCAATGCAGTACAAATGTCGTATAAAACGGTTATCTTATAAAGACGCACTGAACAAGTTTAAAGTACTAACTTTACGCTCTAGACGCTTGGTGCTCCAAGGAATGATGCTCCACGGACTTATCCATAATAAGTTTGATTGCTCAGAATTGATAAGTAAAATTTGTTACATTGTGCCTAGAACGGTATGGAGACGAGAGGCGCGCTCTTATCCACTGTTTGCTACAACTCCCTGTCGAACAAATGCGGGAGAGAGAGCGCCGCTCCTGAGATTGGTTAAAGCTTACAATAATAATTTTAACGATATTGACATATTTTCCCTGTCTAAACATAAATTTAAAAAACAAATGGTCGAGCGCCTTACTGAAAATATTTAATTTTTATGTATAATTTAAATACCAATGTATTAGGTATTAGATTTAAGAAAGCTAAAAAAAAAAAAAAAAAATGTATATTGTCATTATATGTATAGCCACTGGTTCTAATAATTTTATCAAAACTGTATCAAATTAAAACTAGTAATATGTGGAAACGTAGTGGATTGTACATTAACTTATAGCATTATGTATATTTAGATATATTATACAATGTACGATTGTTTGTTTTCCCAAATAAAATAAAATAAAAAATAAAAATCTACGTCAGTTGTGGACCGACAGCAATTTTTTTTTCTTAGGTACGTTATACCTACCTCATAAGTGGTCCCATATTTATTACATCAAAAAAGATCTAGTCGTTTCTGTTTTTTTATTTTTTTTATGCAATCAATTATATATGTTTAGGGTATAACTCGATATAAAGATTATTTAAGCTATTATAATCTGTATTTAATTTAACAAGATTAATTAAAAATGGACTACTTAAATTGCTTTAAACTTTCCTTTTTCCAATCTTATGTCACGATTAAGTTCCATGTTCACTTTGTGACTTTACGGCGTAGTATAATTTAAGGAGTTTAGACGTCTGAGTGTCCTCTTCCAGTGACGATGAGGACGAATCTCTCGCTCGTGAGCTGATGAATAAGATGAACCCAGCCGTGCTCAGCAAGTTAAGACGATGCTTCAAGAAGAATAAAGAAAGAAGTAAAAAAGCACACGACATTGATAAGTATGTGTTGTGTATTAATTACAAAATTTCGTAATAGGGGTCCATTTGAATTTCCTTTTCATTCCTAATAAAAAAAACTTTATCGAAAGTGGTTGGGAGGAACTGATAGACAGAAAAACCATTATAATAAAATAAATAAATAAATGCGGACAACATCACATACATTGCTCTGAACCCAAAGTAAGTACTTAGCTGAAGCACTTGTGTTATGGAATTCAGAAACAACGAAGGTACCACAAACACCCAGACCCGGGACAATGTAGAAAAGTTGGTTTCTACATTGACCCGTCCGGGGATCGAACCCGGGACCTCAGAGCTAGCGACACCTTGTAACCGGTGCGTACGCCACTCGACCACGGAGGTCGTCAAATTCTTTTGCTTATGAAACACTTGCTCACATCCTTTGCATTAAATGCACTATTATTATACAGTATCCACCTGTATTTATTTTGTTTAAAGTTTTATCCTTGTCCCTAGATTTGGATTAACATAAGTAACAAAAAAATATGGCCATGTGAGACAACGGCGTTTTCTACCACTACTGTTAATACAAAGGTTATCTCCAAATATAGTTTTATTGAAAATACATCGGCCTTCTTAACTTAAAGAAAACCCTCCCTTTAAGTTAGGTAAAAACTTTTTTACCTAAGTTAAAGGTCTCAGATTTTTTCTTGCGAATGAAATTCCATGCAAGATATCTTGAAATTCTAGGCGAGTGGAGGAGGTGATGCGAGCAGCTGCAGCAGAGGAAGGCATAGAGTTCGCGGTGTCGGCGCCGCCGCCGCAAGACACGCTGTGGCTCGACGAACATGGGTTCGTGTCCGCGCTCGATAACATCTTCGGTACATTTTAATTTAAATACCTTTTTAAATCGTACATATAAAACCATCAAAATGTATTTCAGGACAGTCTCAAAATATCTTAAGTTTTCTTCCTGGAACAACAAAACAATTACATAAAAAGTATACATAAAAATATGTAAATAAATAAATTAATAAATGTAAGTAGCAAATATGTCAAATTACATTCTTATGTTGCGCCATGAAAATCAGTCCTCCATCTCCCACATCCAATGCAATCTAGCTGGAGATTTTAGATCGTAGGTTTTTTTATGTCATCTAAAGCTATGTAAACTTCCAATCACTTTTTGCGAACTCTTTCTATAAAATTTATATACTTCTCACAGGTCACCACAAATACACGACCCACGCACACAAACTCTTCCAACTCCTGGACTGCTTCAGCAGCGGCAAGGTCTGGTGGCGGCAACTGGTGACCAGGCTGGTGGCGGTGGGCGCTCGGAAGACCAGGACCAGGGCGGAAGCCTGGGAGCCCGTCACCGAGGAGGGGATGAAGAGACTGGACCATTGTAAGGTAGGGGTACCTCTTTGTTTGAGGGTTAAAATTCATATGTCTCAAGTCAGGAACAGACTGCTGCTAACGTAACATGCTATTTAACTCGCAAGGAGCATTTTGTAAGCGTACGAACCAGCATGTACCTACTCGCATCTGTATCCGGCAAGCGCGCTGACTTGTTAAATTGCATGATACGTATCTGTACCCGGATTTAAACCCACGACGCCGACGTGGGGTTATGTCTTGGACATGCACCGACCGAGATAAAAGTATTTTTGTTACCTAATAATAATAATAATAATAATAAACCCCTCGGGGCAAGTCGTTACCTCATCATGAGAATAACGCAATACCTGAGGGCATATTAACTTGCTTTTTCCAACCTTGAGATATAAATAAAAACTGTATCTGAAGGTATATGTAGGAGCATACATCCGCAGGGCAGCTTGTGGCGAGCTATTTGTGAGTAGCGACACAACGGACCTGATTGCCTCAGGGGACCACTCCTTAGGAGGGCTCCCAGCTCTTTCGCCTTAACTGGCTGGCTAGAGAGGGGCCGCTAGAGCTATATGCTCGGGGGTGGAAGTGTCTAATGGCATAATAGCGAGGAAACCCGCTCCGGGCCGCTTCTGTGACCCGTGATGGCGAAATCGGCGCCGCACCGCTCGACACCCCTAGCCGCTTGCACTGGTGTTGCCCCTCGCTGCCTATCGTGGCGGCTGTTTCGGGGGGCCCATCTGGTGAGCTGGCGAGTCACCACCTGCCTATTTAATTGCATATACATGTATTGAAAGGCAGGGGCCATAGTATCCGATTTTATTTAAATATCCAATCCACTGAACATGCACCTACCCATAACCATATTAGTTTTATCAGCACAATTCACAATAGTTATGTAGCTACCTTGGGCCGTTCATGTCTGTTCTCCCATAGGGCAGGGCTGAATGGCCTCTGGTAGATGCCCCATCCCATATTAGAGTAAAGTTCTTAACAAGGCCGCTGCGTGTTGGATCTGTATCCCCACGTAAGCCTTTCAAAGGACCGGGTCTCTTCTTCTGAAGATATCCCGTGAATATAAAGAGATACATAATAATAATAATAATATTCAAGGACAACTCAAACACGGTTATCTGATCCCAAACTAAGCAGAGCTTGTGGTATAGTAACCAGGCAACTGATAAACATACTTATATATTTCTAAATACATACATATTATAGATAAATTACACCCAGACAACCAGAACAAATGATCGTGCTCATTACACAAACATTTGTCCTGGGTGGGAATCGAACCCACGACCTCCGGTATAGCAGTCAGGGTCACTAACTACTAGACCAACAGGCCCGTCACTGAACCGTTATTTCAATTATTCATTCTCCAACTACAAAACGCTAATACCTTCTTCTTTGCACAGTAATTAGTACTGAACCTACTCTACTTAGTCTTGAATAAGTCGCACAATATTGACTGCCAATATTTACCAAGCGGATCTGCTGGCACATGTTTTTTTAAGAATTAATTTAAAACACCTTTGTTCATACGTTTTATCAGGTTATTTTAATACTATTTGACATATTTAAATTTATTATTATATATTATTATTATTATTATTTAAATTTTTTAATAGATGGGTAAAGATTATGTTATTGTATTTCCAGAGAGAAACTCTAGTAAAGCTGGTCTGCATAGAAAGAGAAGACTCCTTCTGTTACGCAGCAGTCTCTCGCGGCGGTAGAGTTGGTATCTACAGCGGAGAGATGCGGTTACTGCATTCTTATGAGGTATTTTATTTATCGTCAAAAACGTCAATAATTTTATTAACAATACTAATTCCAGCAGCCAGTCTTACAAAGGCAAAAATCTGTAACCAAAATAACTGAATTTTAGAATTTAAATAAGCAGTTGCTCCATGTAACATACATAGGATTATATGGTACTGTACTGTACCTGTATTATAAAATGTTTTCCGTAAAAAAATGATTTTCAACTCTAAGAGTTTACCTTAATTTCGTATTACAGATGTTCTACCATAGATCTGGTGTCAGGAGTCGCGTCAAAAATCGGTGGATAACTGACGCAATATATTTATCTGTAAGTTTTTAATGATTAGTACCAGATTAGTTATATACTATCCTATTTTATAATGCAGTGTAGTTAAAAAAATAACCTAGCATTACCTTAATTTTTCAGGATGTTCAGTTTTTAATGATGTCTGCATCAGATCGTAGCTTAACCATTTACGATGCAACTACATTATCGCACACACCACTCTACTGCATCACTGGACTACCTAATATACCTACGGTAAGGGGCATAATTATAAGATATTTAATAATGTCGTGGTGGACTGGCGGTTCAATGAACGTATTTGAATTCACTAGATTTCAGGTTCGATCCCACGTTGTGGCTTTTTAGTATTGGTTTCTTAATTATTCTGAGACACTACTGTCGACAAACGGTGAAGGAAAACATCGCGAGGAAACCTGAATTCCAAAATTAGGAGTTTGATCAATGCTCCTGCCTTCTCTATATGGGAAGAGGCCTGTGCCCGGCTGTGGGACGTTTGTAGGCCAGTTTATTTAGTTATTTATTAACCTTTTGAACGCCACGGTCGTGTATAGACGACAAACGAAAACGTGCCCAAAACACGCCACGTTCGCCATAGACGACAAGAAAACGAAATTTTCTAAGTACAAAATAAATAATATACTTTCTTTTGTCCTCTATACACGACCGTGGCGTTCAAAAGGTTAAGGAACTTAAAAATGTTCATATAGACATAAGATTGGACAGAATAAATACAATTTAGAATTAACCTAACAAGGTTGGATTATCTTTTTATCCATCTCGTGCAAATATCGTTTTATTTAATAAGTGCTCCTGAACTGCTTTATACTCGTTGCTGACGTCATGGTTAGTCATACGTAAGTATAATGTTCCACAAAAACCTTTTTTGTACTTTTCTTACTATTGTATTTTGGAACAACTGCAACAAATACAATAAAATTCATCTGACATCTTACTCAACTTTATTTATTAATGTACAATTAAATACTTAACTACGATAGAACGACAAAACTTACAACTATATATCTTATATATAAAATTCTCGTGTCACAATGTTAGTTACCATACTCCTCCGAAACGGCTTGACCGATTTTTATGAAATTTTATATGCATATTCAGTAGGTCTGAGAATCGGCTACTATCTAGTTTTCATACCCCTAAGTGGTAGTAGGTAGGTAGTAGGCAGGTGCTAGGTAGAAAAAATTGCATTGCAACGCATGCCGGGTACAGCTAGTCTTATATATAAAATCCTCGTGTCACAATGTTAGTTACCATACTCCTCCGAAACGACCTGACTGATTTTTATGAAATTTTATATGCATATTCAGTAGGTCTGAGAATCGGCTACTATCTATTTTTCATACCCCTAAGTGGTAGTAGGTAGGTAGTAGGCAGGTGCTAGGTAGAAAAAAATGCATTGCAACGCATGCATGCCGGGTACAGCTAGTTTTATATAAATGAGTAAAACTAACAGGCGTCAAAAAGTTCATCGTCATCCTTATAGTAGAGATAGTTTGGCTATGTCGAGAGAATGATTGACAAAAAAAAGTATAAGGCGAGTGTGAATGAAAAAAGGCCAGGTCAAGAGCACCATAAACCGAACAGCATGTATGAAGGGAATAGTGAAAGTGGACAAAGCGAAACTAGTGTGATTATATAAATAAATCTATACATATAATAAATCTGTAGAAAAGTAATTTTTGTACATTGAAGAAATAGAAAAAAAAAAATAGCCAGCGTGTTAAAGTATAACTAACAGAACCCATTTCCATCATTTTTGAAATTTTTGTCTGTTTGTTTGTGCACGCATCACGCAAAATCTACGAATTCAATGCAGACAATGTTTATATACAAAAATTATACGCAACTTGAGGTATAATTTAGTTTTTGTTTCATCGAAATCGGTTCACTCTATCAAAAGATATGATTAATTTAGTGAGTTCAAGATGTAAAATATTACAACACGCAATTCAGTATAGTATACTTGCAATGACATCTATTTAAATATCTATAAAAGTCAGATTTCATGTTACAGTATCAAACATAAACTACTTAATCGAATGGTGTAAAAAATTGAGAGGTTGTTATTAAGAAATCGTAGATGGTTGTTAGCTTTGTTGAAACATGCTATTGAATCTAGCTGATAAGGGGTGGAGCTTTAAATTTCCAAAATCATTTTCTCAACTGCACACATAAATTGGCATTATTGACAGATAAACAAGAGAGACAATTTGATTAGTACCTATATTTTATCGAAGTAAACAGCTTGGCGGTTGAACGATTGGAAAAGAGTGATCTTGCTGCAAGTTCAAATCCGGTTGTTAATATTTGCATTTTTTTTTTTCATGCGTCCATTTTCTTATATAAGTTTGAATTTTTTGGTACTCAAGTTCAAATCTCAGTAGAGCTAACTCTTTTTGTGATTTACTAACGTATCTTTTTTAAGTAAAAACATATTTGTAACATTTTGTTGTACTTTTAGTCGCAATAAACGACATCTTTAAGTCGTGAATTTTTTCTCAACCGATATATAAACTTACAATTATTTAGTGTTTGTATTTACTAATCTCCGTAAATAAGTTTGTTCCTCATTGCTGATCATGGAGGAACAAACGTGCATGGCATATACCGTAAAGTGATTCAGGCGTAAATGTCCTGGCCATTTGCTTGAAAATTTACGCATTCGCTTCTGACTTGAAAACGTAAGCTTCCCCATAGATCACTTTATAGTTGGTTAAAAACTTTAATCCACTTTTAAACTATTTTTCCAACATAATGTGTAATGTTTTCTCTTGGTCATCTATATTATATTCCATGGACAAGATCTTTTTGTATTTGGTATTTATTTTCTTTTACCCAAAAACCCAATGACGACCTCCGTGGTCGAGTGGCGCACGCACCGGTTTTCAAAGTGTCGCTAGCTCTGAGGTCCCGGGTTCGATCCCCGGACGGGTCAATGTAGAAACTCACTTTTCTACATTGCCTCGGGTCTGGGTGTTTGTGGTACCTTCGTTGTTTCTGAATTCCATAACACAAGTGCTAAATAGCTACTTACTTTGGGTTCACAGTAATGTATGTGATGTTGTCCGCAAAAAAAAAAAAAAGTATGTACTACCTCTTTAATATTCATTAAAAGGTAGCTTGCTTCTCATGTAGGTTTTTATGCGTACATGTTATTTTATTTATGTGTTTAAATTTTATAAAGTTTTTGTACCCTATTACCGGAACCCGGCCGGCCCAAAACCCTAAATAAAATAAACTTTCTATCGCATTCTTTACATTTTAAAATATATACGTACGGTATTTAAGCCTATCACCTTATGCTAGGCAGAATAAAGCGAATTGTACAGGATACAGCTTCTGACTTTGATCAGGGTAGAATGAGATTGTCCTTGGACAGCTATTACTAAATCTTTCCAAACAAATAATTTTAAACACAGTTTTGGTAATTCTGCCACTGCGCCTCTCAAACCGTACGTCAACTTTTTGTAACTACCTCCTCTTTCAGTTTCATGGGTCTCATATCAGTCACTGCCTATCTGATATCCACTCTCAATTTAACTGCGTAGTTCAATTTCGAGGTTTCGCACCAAAACCTCGCGCCTGTAGTCTCACTAGGGACTACGGTACCAACGAGAACTATAGCATAAAAAATGGACTAATTTGTTTTTATGGATTCGGTTTTTGGGTGCCCTTTGCCATTTACTGCCTAGAGCGACAGCTGCTTTCACTTAAACTCAGAGTTGGCGCTGCCAGTAGACTCAATACAAAAACATTGACCTTCAATTATTGTAACCAACTGGGTAAAGCACAAAAGATAAAACATACTACATATATAAAAAAGAAGATAAAAGAGTCAGTTAAAAACTGCCCAAGGTAGACATATTTTGGACATTGACATCGAAAGCCACCATGAAAATTATAATTTTTTCTCACGGTTCTGGACTTGGAAGATAAATGTAAAATTTTTAAACAAAGTAGCATCAAAACCTTAGAGAAATTAAGATCAAAACCAATCCTTAAAAGTTTTAGAGGTAAGCTAATTATATTATTATGACGATGGTACTTTTTTATTTATACTAACAGCAACATTTGTGACAAAATTTACTCGGCAGTAGGCAGTTCGTGTTGGTGGCCCTCTATATCACAGTCAAATATTTATTCATAAAGATGAATGATAGGTATATAAGCGAACAACGTCGCGGGTACAGCTAGTAAATAATAAATGCGGACAACATCACATACATTGCTGAAGCTGAAGCACTTGTGTTATGGAATTCAGAAACAACGAAGGTACCACAAACACCCAGACCCGGGACAATGTAGAAAAGTTGGTTTCTACATTGACCCGTCCGGGGATCGAACCCGGGACCTCAGAGCTAGCGACACCTTGAAACCGGTGCGTACGCCACTCGACCACGGAGGTCGTCGAAAATATATGTATGTATGTATGTAAATAAACAGCCTTTAGGTATGTAAACGTAAAATTAATAATTACATCGAAGACAAAAGTAATACAATAATATTTTTTGCTGCAACAGACATTCATAAATTACTAAATTATATGCATACATCAATTGCATTGTTAGCACCTAAAGAACAATGACTCCAACCATCAAGGATTACAATCATCCATGCCCATTTCAGATAATAACATGATTATTATCTGAAATGGGCATAATATATGAATGTAATCACGAGTCATTTTTCTTTAAATGTTTCATTTCTTTATTGTGTAAAATTAAGTAGGTAATGTAGGCTTCCATGTAGTTATGAAAAAGGAAATATAAGGCTGAGGGTAGACTGTTCAGGCTTGATTTAATATAAACTAGAATTTTTCCTATGATTAAATTCATATTCATATTTTCCATTGCAAAGCAGTGGAAAAAAGTAACGAACTAAAACATGAAAGCGGGTTCTCAATTCGTCAGAATATTTAAATTTTATCATTGTTCCTTGGTAGGGAAATAGAAGATTTATTTCAGAAATTCTATTTCGTGTCTATATGCCTCAAAGGTACCATATATAAATTTCATTAAAGTCAGTTCCTTTTAAATTAATATGTAACCAATTATTTAAACAATATTCTTTCATCTCTGCAGTGCATGGCCTATTGTCCATCAAGCTCAACTCGCATGACGTCAGAACTAGCTCTAGGCTCGGAGCGCGGAGACGTCACTCGCGTTCTCTTTCTACAGCCAAAGGTCCAGCTGCTGCACACCAATACTCCTGATGCAATTAATTATTACTTCTGGATGGTAAATATGATGTGACTGTCACTTGGCTATAAAGTCCTGTTGTTAACAACACTAAACAGCCAAGCTGTATACGTACGTGTGCAGTCTCTCTGCCCAAATTCTTTGGTAAGACAGGTTTGGTCTTCGCATGGAGGAAGTAACGGTTTTTGTTAAAGGGGAAAAGTCACAGAACACCCGGTTCTTTGTGTAAGGTAAATAAATAATTGTGATCTTGGGACGAGAAGGCTGGCTCTTCCAAAAAAAAAAATTATTTAAGAGTTCTTGTTGTACCATAAAAATCTAACATCCTTTATTAGCAGTTCTTTTTTATTTCCCAGCATATGAGCAGTTTGCAGCTTGCTTTATTGTTCCGTCTTGAATTAATAATTTCTAAAAGTAAATAAACTCAGGATTATGTACAGCAGTGGACAGCGATAGGCTGATAAAAAAGATACACTCAGAATGTACGAAAGACGAAAATCAAGAAACCGTCTGAACAACACGTTTTCCCAGGAGCTGTCGTCAGAACCCCACACATCCCACTGTTCCATAATCGTGTGGCGTCGAGTGCACGCTCGCACAGTGCGACGCGTGGCCTACTCCCGTGGTGGAGACATACTGGTCACGTGCTCGCACGACCACACCGCCAGTCTGCGCATCAGACACGTGCCGGGGAATATGGATGACTATGTCTTTAAGGTTCTTAGGGTAAGCCAGTATATTCTTGCGTGAGACGACTGAACAGAGCCAAGTCAAAAAAACTGTGATTATTAATTAATTCATCATCCTAAAAAATCATGTACATAATTAGTGTCATATGCACAGCTACAATAAATAAGGCCTTCTAGAAGTTTTCTAGTCTCCAGATCTTAGAAATTTCTAGACAGTTATTTCAAAATTGACAATCTACGCTCGGAGCATCCGATTCGATTCTGAACAGTATTGTAGATTTTACACGACAGTAAGACATGCCAATAGGCTAAAATAAATTAAATATTGTCGTTTTGACAAGAAAACTGTAAGACCCTTTATCTACCTATTCACTTTACTTTTAACTATGACTTCCACCCTGATCTTATAATATCATTAAATCAGCGAATTTTGGTGTCCTCCTTGTAAACTTGAAAGGTTACTGAAATAATCAGTAATTTAACGCCTTTTTCATCTTCAGGGTGTGACCTGCTTCCACATGGTGTCGGCTCTGCAGCTGGTGGCGACGGGCGGGTGCGCGGGCACGGTGCAGCTGTGGCAGTCGTGCGCGCGCAGCTCCTTCGCCACCCTCGTCGCGCCCGCCGGGCCCGCCATACTGGATCTCGCTGTTATAGCAGCTCAACAGATTGTTATTGCTTTTTGTAATAATTGTGTAAGTTCTCTTAGGTTTTTCTTGGTTTTAGTTAACTCGCTGAAAGGGTAATTTATTTAACCTAACAACACTGAAAGCGCAGCCAGTCAATATGTCGAATTTCACCAGCTAACACCCTGGTATTGATATTTTGTATTACTGGAGCCAGAGGACCTACCACAGGCTTGTGACAAATTTTAAAATAAACGGAAACTATATACATACGGTCGACTATGACGTAATCCGATATCTATTTACCTTAGGTGTACACATAAAACAATTATATTTATATATTGTTACCGACGACCTCCGTGGTCGAGTGGCGTACGCACCGGTTTCAAGGTGTCGCTAGCTCTGAGGTCCCGGGTTCGATCCCCGGACGGGTCAATGTAGAAACCAACTTTTCTACATTGTCCCGGGTTTGGGTGTTTGTGGTACCTTCGTTGTTTCTGAATTCCATAACACAAGTGCTTCAGCTACTTACTTTGGGTTCAGAGCAATGTATGTGACGTTGTCCGCAAAAAAAGAAAAAAAAAAAAAAAAAATAGTTTCACATCTATTTGCTTAACTTATATGTACTTCGACTTATTGTTCTTCCAGACGGTGCATATTTGGGACTTGTATGAGGAATGCCTTTTGCAGAGCCTTAAGTTACGATTTCCGTTTCTTGGCGTGCTCGGAAAGAAGGTTGAGTTTGGCCCCTATTGTATCCATCCTGGTAAGTTTTATTTAACTGAGGGTTCTCAACAGCATATACTTCCTTACTTACTTACTTACTTACATTAGTAGCTAGTTATAAAGATGAAATGAAAACACTGTATTGGATTTTTGGCTGGGCAAAATATTTGGGTTTTATCGGTTTTATACAGTTTATTTGGCAATGTTCTGCTCTTTATGACTGAGGTGCTTTATACTATATTGTTACTGAAAAGTCTATTTAACTTTCTGTTAAGGACCTGTCCGACGTGAAAAGGAGGAAGAAGAGGAATCAGAATCAGAAATGCCGGTAGTAATGTCGCGGCGAGGGTCAAGTGTTTACCAGGGGTCCACAGGAGGGCTCATGCTGCAGCTTGATGACAAAGACGACTGGGATAAAGGCTTGGAGGATGAACCGTCAGTTGTTACATTAATAATGATTCATTTAAGGGTTCTATGAATACTGACATTAAGTAAAGGGTTTAAGAAGTAAATATGCATGTATCTAAAATAGATAGATTTATATCCACGGCTTTCTTGCTACGCCTATTAGCAATAGAAGATCAGTCCTGTCCGATCTTTTTCATACAGATCTGTTCATCTATTGTAGTAGGTATGTCTGTAATTGTAGTATAGCTTAACCTATATCACACAAGACTAGATTAGAATATTGGTTAACATGTTGAAAACATCATCTACTACATACATAACACTCTTAGTCTTCATATTGATCGTGATCATTAGACAATTCAAAAAATAAATTGCGATGACTTATGTCGTCCTACGTGTATCCATCACGTAGTACGACATTTTGGTTATCTTCTTCCATTATCCAGGGAATACAAGCGCTTCAACCGCTGCTCTGTGGTGGTGTCGTGCTGCGACTTCGTGTGCTACGTGCGGCTGCGGCCTGCCCGCGGCGCGCTGGTGTCCGCGCCCGCCGACACGCTGCGCGCGCGCCGCCCCTCCGCCTGGGACCTGCCCGACTATCCCACTACTAGTGGTACTATGTGTATGTTATTTGATGGATTAGTTAGCTTGGACACAAATATACGGGACTAAAATATTTTGATTTCATTTGTGATCAAATGTTAGATGTAACCTTTAGACGATAAATATTTTTTGATATCGATACGGAATTGCTGGAGATAGCTCGTAATTAACAGAAAAAAAAAATAGAATGAAATCTAGAACCACTCCTGCTTTTTAATTCGGTCAGAAAGCTCTAAATTGTTACATCCAATCTTTTACATGAAGATAGAGGTCATGTTTAGATACAAGGTTCTTCGCTTAGTTAATTTATATAATAGATACTTAGATAAGTTATCCAGAAAATAGTCCTTACCTAGTAATTTAATTTTTAGCATCATCCACTACGCCTCGTCAACGATCTTCAATAATACCAACTCCCCGACTGCTGTCACCATCTACAGCTGAATTCCCACTTACTGACCTCGATACACTTCTGGAAAATGCTGGTAAATTGATCAATCTTATATAATCCTAATAATATAATCCTACATTGTCGTGGTGGCCTAGCGGTTCAATGAACGGATTTGTATGCACAAGGTTGCAGGTTCGAACCCAGGCAAGTACCAATGTCGCTTTTTCAAAGTTATATGAACTTTCTTAATTATTCTTAAACACTTCTGACAAACGGTGAAGGAAAACATCGTGAGGAAACCTGGATTCCAAAATATGGGATCTGAAATCGCCAATCCGCAGAGAGCAAGCGTGGTGATCAATGCTCGTGCCTTCTCTATATAAATAAATAATAAATAAATAATAAATGCGGACAACATCACATACATTGTTCTGAACCCAAAGTAAGTTGCTAAAGCACTTGTGTTATGGAATTCAGATACAACGAAGGTACCACAAACACCCAGACCCGAGACAATGTAGAAATGTGATTTTCTACATTGACCCGTCCGGGGATCGAACCCGGGACCTCAGAGCTAGCGACACCTTGAAACCGGTGCGTACGCCACTCGACCACGGAGGTCGTCAAGATATATGGGAAGGATGGGGGAAGGATCTAAGGAAGGGGATATATGGGAAGAGGCCTGTGCCCAGCAGTGGGACGTTTAAAGGCTGGACTATTATATATAATCCTAATTTATTTGTTAGGACACTGGTACTTTTCTCTATATAAAACACAGTCGGGTTAGTTACACCTAACCATCAAAAATATCAAACTATTAGAAAATACGGAAACGGGAACGAATAACGCGGGTAAACTTATGAAACTTTTCTGATGCAGGTCTTCAAGGGATACTGGAAAAAGATTTTGTTCTCATGAAAGGGCTAAAAAATGATCTGAACCGAAAATTAACAGAAATGGAAGCACAAAAACATGTGGTAAGGGATATCTGTTCTGTGCTTTATCAAGTGATTAGTTCTCAAGCTTGGTTAAAAGATGATCCACAAAAACGTTTGACTCCATGAACATCTTGTATCGTTCCTCTTTTCATTTAGTGTTCAATAATTCTCTGGTAATGTGACGTCACACTGGAAATGTTGTTTTTTCACAGATGATAAATGCAGTAACAGCAGGTGCTCCGTACTTGGCACTGAAGACTCACGATCCATGCCAAATGGAGCCTGTCGATGAAATGACGGACAAATACAAACGTGTTATGAGGTATACAGTACCAACTAAACCGAGTCATTTATAAAAAAAAAAACGTATTTTAACTACCTACCTATAATCAGGTACAGTGCTCACTTAAGTGTACCTAATGGAATGGTCACTTTATAAGTGGAAAATAAAAAAAAGGTTTAGTTGATCATAAAATGGTCTTTACTTAATTTAGTTGTGACTTCAGCTCTTGGTGCAAAAAATGTTTAATGTACTTGTATATTTTTTGCCAACACTCCACGACTTCTCCTCTTACCAGTTGTTAAAAGCTTGAAAATTTTCTCGTTACCAGGTCCTTATTTAGACAGTAGTGAAATGACAACGACTGTACAAATCATTGTGATGAAGTATTGATTTTTTTTATTTCTAGATTATTTCCTGGAGGGAGTGTTACTGCCACGCCAACGTGTAGTGAGAAATCAACCCCAAGAAACAGCAAAGGCCAAAGATCTTGAGACTGTAGCATAAAGCTTTATTTATATGATATAAAACTACCACTTGCAATATGTTCTTATTTTTATAAGGGTGAACTAAAAGAACCCAAATCATTGATTCAATAAAAGGAGCATTGAGGCAGAAAACCCAGCTCGAAAAAATAAGCGAAATTAGTTTCGATATTCAATTAAACTGTGTTTTTTTCATTTTTAATCACTATTTCAATGTACCTATGCATATTTTTATATCTGGTGCCAGTTTAAATATACAACGACTGACTAAAAATTCTTAAGTTATGTACACCAGCTTTAAATGCAGTATGCAACTGCAAAAAATACTGTGCAAATTAACGAAACAACGAACTCCTGTCAGCATGTTAACCAGACCATATTTTAACGTTCAACAATTAATGAGACATTTAAGTTATGCTAACGAAACCCACATGCATAGGAATTATCAGTAAATAATATTAGAATTCATAAATATTTAGGTCTGAACGTACCACTTGCTATATTAGCACAGTATGCAGTAAACGGTGCATTTAATCGAACAGAAAAAAATCAATATCTGCACGCGTAATTGAATGGTTCAAAGAAAAATCAATCATTCAAGTGAAACTACACATAAAGTAACTACTCAAATTTTTGGTCACCTTATGCACCATAATGATGGTAAGATATTATAGTCATTCAATATTACGTCATTAGGTTATAATTAAATAAACAATTAAATTTGAATTATATATATTTTGACGGGCCTCTTGGTCTAGTGGTTAGTGACCCTGACTGCTATAGCGGAGGTCGTGGGTTCGATTTCCACCCAGGACAAATCTTTGTATGATGAGCACGATTATTAGTTCTGCGTCTGGGTGTAATTTATCTATCATATTATTATGTATATATTTAGAAATATATAAGTAGTTGCTTGGTTACCATAACACAAGTTCTGCTTAGCTTGGGATCAGATAACCGTGTGTGAGTTGTCTCGGAATATTATTATTATTTTAATATAAGATAACAAATTAAGATTTAAATACATACAAACTCTAGTGCGATCGTGGCCTTAAGGCTATTAATAGCATTTACATTGATTTTCAATAAAAACTAAATTAACCTTATAAGCCAATAATACGGTTATTGTACTTAAACAATGGTAAATAGCATAAAAGTAATTCACAAGTACTGGAAAAACAATTTAAATAGTCGACTAAGTAGCGTGGTCTACTTCAGAAGTTTTTTTTCTGCGTCCACTACCTAATAAAATTCTGACCACTTTTTAATTTTATAGGACACTATCGTATACCTACTTATTATTATCTCCTATTGCCTTATCATCACACAATCTTAAGAGTTTAATTACGGTACACTGATTTTTTTTTTCATTTTATCACTGGCGCCGCTTCCAACAACAGTGACGCTAAATAAAAAGAAGAAAAAGACACTCGAAATTTAAATTTGAAATAGGAAATTCGAAAAATGATCGTTACAAATAAATTTGGGAGGGTGAATGTAGAAATGGTGCGAAGACTGTTCGATATTCGATCAGTTTCTTTAATTTCACAGAAGCAGTTTAATAGTTCCCAAAGAGATGTGAATCCTGAAGAGTTTTTTAAGTTTTATAGTGAAAACAGTTTTCATGATGATCGGTATAAACCTCTGACTGAGTCTGACTATGAGAGGTTTTTCAGTAAGAGATCGTTGTTGAGGGAGCCTGCGGTCACCAGACAAATCAGTAAGTTAATTATTAATCTTTTTTCTTTTATGGTTATATCCTATATTATTTCCTGAAAGCCCATTCACTTCTTAACAACCGGCCATCTAATACCTTTTCGAGTATTCGAAATGACCATAATCATAACAGTATTTTGCACTTACGACTTAAATAAATACTTTATGAACAAAATATTTTAAAAGTAAAAGCCAAACAAAATAGGCAGTTTACTTATTTCTAAAGAAGATCTATAAACACTGTATGTAAAATTATTTAGTCTATGGGTTATGGATTTCGGTCATTGTGGCAAAAAGTATGCAATGTATTTTCTCGTGATTCAAGCCCAAATCGGTTTTAGTGGTTAAGCCGTGTGTGACAGACAGACTTTTGCATTTTATATATAAGTATGAATAAGTAAATCTTATTTATTACTACTAACAAAAGCATTAAATTATTATCTAGAAAAATAACACCAGATTGATTATAATCAATCGTTTATTTACGTCATAGATAAGGTGCTGTGATTATGTTTGGAATGCACATTCATTTATTATTTCCTCAATATTTGACATTCACAAAAACTCAATTTTAAAATACTAATAAAATACGATAAACAAATGAAAAATATTAGTGGTCCTAAGAGTCTTCCCTGAGGAACTCCATATGAGTTCTTCTTAGCGTCCATAGTATTCAGATATAAATACCATTAAAAGTCTTCAGTATGGATGAAAATAAATTCCATTATTTAATACACTTCTCATCAAAAAAATCGAAACACCTCGCAGTTTATGATTTGATAAGGATTATCAGAAAAATGTGTATATTTAGGAATAAATGTAAAATGTAATTTAATAGTGAGTAGTATGAGGTTTTTAAATCCTAATGTTAATGTTCTAAATTCAAATTAAGTCATCATAGGTTTCGTATTTTGTATAATGAGTAATTTTTACCCTGTAATACCTGAATATGAAGGAAATGGGTAAAACAACACACGTAAATAAAAAAAAATGTAAGAAACGTTTATTTAATAACTTGTATTCCCTCCGCGAGCTCTTATTACTGCTTCCATACGGTTCTTCATCGATCGGATGAGAGTCACGATCACATGTTGTGGTATATTATCCCATTCCTCTTGGATTGCATTTTGCAGCTGGTTAAGTGTTTCTGGGGCTGGATCTCTTGCTCGAATTGCTTGCTTTTTTGCTCTTTAATTCATCCCATAGATGTTCAATGGGATTCATGTCCGAGCTTCTTGCTGGCCATACCATAATGGAGATACCGACTTCAGTAAGATAATCTCGTACCACGCCCGCGGTGTGAGCTCTAGCATAGTCGTGCATGAATATGAAGTCGTTGCCAATAAAATGTGCATAGGGCATCCGGGAGGTTCAAGACACTGTTCGATGTACCGATGAGAGTTTAGTGCAGGCAGCCGTGGCCCAGACACAAAGGCAAGTTCTGTCTTACCGTCGGCGCTGATTCCTCCCCAAACCGTCCACGAACCGCCACCATAGCTGACCTTTTCTTCAATGCAGCATTGTGCAAAGCGTTCTCCATCTCTTCTGTAGACCTTGTTCCTTCCGTCGTTACCATACAGCATAATTTTACACTCATCAGAAAACAGTACTTTGCTCCACTGAAGGTATGACCAAGTTAGGTGCTCGCGTGCAAAGTTAAGGCGCGCTCTTCGATGGTCTGCAGTTAATTTCGGCCCATTTGATGAATTTATACTTATGCGGTGCCAATCCGCGTTCCTTCAACCTTCTTCTTATTGTAGAGTCACTTACAGCTACTCTTCGTACAACGCGAAGCTGCTGCTGCAGTTGAAAAGCGTTAAGGCGTCGATTTCGTAAAGAAGTTGTTACAATAAATCGATCATCTCGCTCAGAAGTGACCCGATTCCTGCCAGATCCTGAACGGCGCGTGAACGAACCAGTCTCCCGATAGCGTTTGTAGACTCTATGAACAGATGATAAGCTTAGATGCAATCTTGCAGCCACAACACGCTGACTAAGTCCAGAATCCAGCAATGCCACCACTTGGGCGGCTTCTGCGGGCGAAGTATCCATATGTTTTAGAAAAAAAAGTTTTTTCAGACGTCCCAAAGTAAATATAAATAACAGAGGTTAAAAATTAAGCAATAGTTTGACACATAAACTGTACGCCATGTCTACACAATTGTTTGGAAACAATTATGTATGTTTTTTTGATAAAAAGGGGTTTATATCTATACTTATAATAAATCTGTAGAAGTGAAAATTCTGTACATTGAAATTATCGAAAAAATAAATGGCGGGGGGTGTTACTAGACCGACATCGAACCGAAAAGTGTAAAAAAAAAATTTTTGTCTGTCTGTTTGTTCAGGTATCACGCAAAAACTACCGGTTCGATTACGATGAAACTTGGTATAATTATTCTTTATCATCCTGGGCACCACACTGGGTAGTTTTTATCTCGGAAAACAATAAAAAACAAACTTAATTTTGCGGTTAAAAACTCATTGATAAGTTTCGTCATACACGCGAACGAAGTCGCAGGCACAGCTAGTATCGAAATAAAAATGAAAAGATCATAGAATAATGAATGAGACAGATATCATAAAACATTTGAGTACAGCAAAAAGTTAAAAAAAACTTAGACCTGGTAAAAGAACAAAGCAAGGTCTAGCTATAATTAAAGATCGGTGATTTTACACCGAAAAAACAAACGATTGGTCCATTCGCTATAACTCTGAAAAAAGAAGGTTTTTTGTTACTACAAACAAAATGCTACCAACACGAGTAAGCCCTACATTTTGTTATCATACCTAAACAATAGATATCAAGGGCCTTGTCCTAAAGATAAAATTAGATACGAACAAATATTTTGTTTCCTATTTCCTATTATTTAGGGCTGCATCAAATCATTTAATTAAAGATACAATCGCACGTCTATTATGCTTTCGACTTTACTATAAACAGAAATAAATAATACTCGTATGCTGTTATATTTTTGATTTGTATTTTTTTTTTTTTTTTTTTTTTTTTAATTTATAATGAAGAACTTTGTCGCTTAGCGACAACATCGTTCTATAAAAACAACAAATATATATACAACACAAAGAAAAAACTTAAACGTAACATAAAAACAAAACTAACTACCTACAGCAATAACAACTAACTTATACAAAAACAATAATAAATAAAATAAATAAATTTTATTATAAACGCCCCCTAAAATAAATTGCTGTTATATGTTTTATTTGTATTTAATTTTACATTTATTTTAAACTATTATAATAAATAAAATAAATAAATCTTAATATAAACACCTCACTGCTGGGCACAGACCTCTTGCCATATAGAGAAGGACTCATTGCGCATTGGCTATTTCTGACTCATTTGTAATCCAGCTATCCTCACGATGGTCAGTAGTGTCTTGGAATAATTAAGAAAGTGTATCTAGCTTTGAAAAAGACATTGCTACTTGCCTGGCTTCGCGCTTGTTAGTTAACAATGTGTTCACGCTTTTCGAAATATTTAAAAACATTTTAATTAACAATTGCTACTTAATGAATGATTAAGCTAATTGATGAATTGATAATTTCAATGTCACACGTTTTTTCCGATTTCATTTGTTTATGCTGGCGAATGTTTATCATAAATGTGATCTCAATTAATTGTTATCTCTCGAGTAACGCTATCGGTTTGATATGAGGAGTTCAGTATACTCAGCTTGCCTTTGCATTGACCGTGGTGGACCTTGGACGGTCATAACAAAGAGTCCGGTGTGGTTAATATAAAATTCGAAAATCAACAAAGGCGTGTTAAGGACATGATTTTTAGAAATAAAGGTCAAGAAAAGGAGAAAAAAAACACGGAGAGCAAACGGAATAACAGAGAAAGGTTAAAAGAAAAACCGATATGATATGATCATGGAAGCTATTTACCAAAAGTACGCCCAAACTAGAATACTTAAGAAGAACCCGGTCGAAATAATAAGCGCGACTGCTACGCTAGAGGTCTTGGGTTCGATTCCCAAGTCGACCAAGGTGTTATTGGGTTTTTCTATGAAATTCTCAGTAGCAGGTCGGAGTTTGGATTTGTGCCCGGTTAGTGGCAATAGGCTCGCCCCCTATTACATGGGACCTAAACATACCGGCGAACTGTGGGTGTACATTGGTACACCTCTGCCTAACCCTTCGGGGAAACAGGAATGATGGTATGTTATGTTTGGTTATGTTATGTAATCGCTTTTACATAATAAAAAGACAATAAACTTTCGTCTTAATACTAGGAAAGAATGACTTTGAGAAATCAACGCGCGTGCAATCGCTAGTCAAATGTTTGCTAGTATTGTATACATAGCATTATCTTATGATGGATAGGTAGGTGTGTACTTTGCTTTGCCTTCGGTGCAAACAAATATATTCTCTGTACAAACTTGTCTGTTTTGATCTATAATAATATTGTCATCAGTTGCGTCATTACATGCGCAGATAAAATTAAGAAGGAAATTAAAAAATGTTGTGGCATTTATGTAATGAGTTTTTGAAATGGGTGTGTTTAAATTGTAAACATTAAAAGCATAACGATAAATATTATAAAGCTGGCTGCATAAAAGGAATATCTAAGATTAGAATAATTTTACCTAACCTATTCCCTTTTTCGCGGTGATGACAATTTTCTAGAAACATTTAAGCTTTCGTATTTATGATAATTATTTTAACAACATCACGCATCTACGTGTTCAGACACGCGACTTCTGTATCTATGACTTCTAAATAAAATATTGATTTAATCAAAATTCTATTTTAAATGTTAGGCTATGTAAGCATTAAAATACAGCATTATATCAATGTACCCCAGGCATTTTTTAATAGAAAATCTTCAATTGGTATAAAATAAACAGGATAAATTCAAGCTATTAATAAATTATTTTTTCCTTTTCAGCATCACTATCATACAAAGTGGGGAAAGAGATGATTTCACTGGCTGAAGGCATGCCGAATGAGCAAGTGTTCCCCTTCACACGTCTGACGTTAGATACCCGACACTCCAGCATCACTTTAGAAGGGAAGGAACTGGCTGCAGCATTGCAATATATTCCTTCACAAGGGTAAGTTATAAAGCATGCAGGTTTTTTTACTGTTTACAATAATCCTTACTAATATTATAAATGCGAAAATTTGTTTGGATGTATGGATGTTTGTTACTCTTTCACGCAATAACTACAGAATGGATTTTAATGAAACTTTACAATAATGTAGCTTATACAACAGAATAACACATAGGCTATAATTTATAAAGATAGTGTATGAATTGTCATTCACGCGGGTGAAACCGCGGGGCACAGCTAGTAGGGTATATGATTAAAAAAGGTCAAAAAAAAAAAATGTTATAATACTGTTAAAATGATGTTTTTACTTAAGCAAAAACTAACAACGATAAATTGATTTAAAATATCGTATAACGTCACAATTTTGTATATTTTGTACGATTACATGTCGTCAGTAACTGCAGTAGTTCCTGAAATTTGATTCGCTTTATCAACTTAGTGTTTTCATATTTTGAAAAAAGCATTGATATCTGTTTTTATATATATACTAGCTGTGCCTGCAACTTCGTTCGCGTGGATGACGAAGCTTATCAATGAGTCTTTAACCATTAAGGTAGCACACGCGACGGAAGCTTAAAAAATTGAGTAACTTCTCCCGTTTTCCCAACACTTCCCTTCACTGCTCTGCTCCTATTGATTGTAGCTTTATGAAAAGTATACTATAACTTGCCCAAGAGTATGAAGAATAATTGTACCAAGTTTCGTTAAAATCCGTCGAGTAGTTTTTGTTTCTATAAGGAACATACAGACAGTAAGACAGACGGACAAAAATTTTACTGATTGCATTTTTGGCATCAGTATCGATCGCTAATCACCCCCTGATAGTTATTTTGAAAATATATTTCATGTACAGAATTGACCTTTCTACAGATTTATTATAAGTATAGATTTGTTTATGAACCTGTCGGCTTGAATAGTTTTTTTTATGTACCCAGTCGTTTACCCTACTTCTTGCTTTGCATGGATGAATGAAAATGTTTGTTTTTGTTAACCTTGGGTTTCTTTTACTTGACTGTTTATGTGTGTGGGGCATTGTTTAATATGTTTTGTGATATGTTTTTAAATGATGTGTTTATGTTGTGTTGTGCATGTGCATGTGTTGTCATTATGTCTTGTCCATAGGAAAGGTAAAACTTGTAACTTAGAACTTTCTCACAGCCTGCCAGCCTTGATAACCGAGCTGAAGGCCTTCCAAACCGAGGCTCATCGTCCCCCGGAGCTGGCCCGTGACATCCTGGTGACCAATGGAGGCCAGCATGGGATATACCAGTGTGTGGATCTGCTGGTCGATGTTGGGGATCCTGTCATTACCGCGGAGTATGCTTACACTGGGATTCATAGTGCCGTGAGTAGATTTAGTTCTGTTTCAATTGATATCACTAATGCTTTAGGTACTTCATAGTGATCAGATAGCATTGTTTGATTTCTGACTCCTAAAATAAATAAGTATCTGATTATACATATTTCACGGTGTGTTTAACAAAAACTTTTTCTTACTTTTTCTATCATAGAACATAGACTATTTTTACTGTTTTGGTACAGAAATATTGGTAAGAGTAATAGTAATATTTTAATATTATGCTAAAGCTGTAATTTTCAAATAAATGAGAAATACTAACTTTTTAATTACACAAATAGGTACATAAACTACCGAAATAAAGAGTATATTACATTAAGAACTATTTCTTTTCCAGCTAAAACCATACAAACCAGAAATAATCGGTATCTCAGAAGACAGAGACGGCATGATCCCTGAGACATTAGACTCGGTTCTCGGGGAGAGATTACGGCGAGGTTTGAAGATGCCGAAAATGATGTACATTATTCCAACTGGTAGCAATCCCACTGGGACCGTCCTTACTGAGGAAAGGAGAAGGCAGATATATGAGTTGGCTTGCAGATATGACTTCCTGATTGTGGAAGATGATCCTTATATGTTCTTGAATTATACAGAGGTGAGTAGAATATTTTGTCTTTTGTGTTTATTAAAAACATGGATTGTAAGCGTGGTATTTAACGCCTTACTTTTTTTAAATAGAACTTATTTTCTGTGAAAAACTTAAAATTAGTAATATCTCATTTATCCAAATTAGATAAAGAAATTATGAGATATGAATAAATATTTCAATCGATTTGGCCGCCTATCCTAAAATGGAACTTTAATAAGGCAAACCCATATCTCAAATAGAAAAAAGACATTTATTTAACTAAGGATACAAAGTAGCACTTATTAAACGTCCAAGATTCCAAATTGGGCAGCATCCTAAGGGTTGGTTCATATCCGGCTTATCTAATTACTTAAAACATTAAAAATAGTTAACTTACTTAAGATTATTCTTTATTTAACTCTTCTAGCGGCCCACACCTTCATTCCTCTCCCTGGACACATGCGGCCGCGTGCTCCGCCTGGACTCCATGTCGAAGGTCGTCAGCTCGGGACTGCGCGGCGCTTGGATTACAGCACCCTCACCGTTGCTGTACCGGCTCCAACTCCACACGCAGGCAGAACTACTCCACTCTTGTACCCTGGCACAGGTATGACACTGGTCTTTGGCTTTTAAGTAACATCTTTAGCCGTGTTTTCCATTTCCCGAGGTATAATGGAATCCGTGGAACTGGTTGGGGAAAGGCGACGTGAAGCGCTACCTACCGCGTTAGACTTTAACACTATTTCATCATCAACTAGCTGTGTCCCGCGGTTTCACCCGCATAAGTAGATAGATCTCGCGGTTTTTTTATTTACCCTCTTCTGGAGTAATGATTTGATAGTTATTCTGCTATTCGGAGCGTAGTCGTAATACATCAAAGATCATAAAATTTAAATGGAATGGACATAGTATAACTAACCCAACTTTATTTCATATATCACTTTTATTTATAACACTTTTCTATCATCTTCAGGCAATCCTACTCCACCTGGTGTCGTGTCGCAAATCTCTGGCTACCCACCTCACAGCGGCGCGCTCATTCTACAGCAAGCGCCGCGACGCGCTCCACACGGCTCTGGCGCCGCTCGCTTCCACAATCCCGTACCATCTGCCTGATGCTGGCCTGTTCTTCTGGCTCCGAGTGCCTGGTGTTGATGACGTATACAATATGGTGAGTTCAAGAGCCCGTGCATTCTACAGCCGCCGAAGAGATCCACACCGCTCGAGCACCTCTCGCTTCCACGATCCCGTACCATCTGCCAGATGCCTCATGCCGTTCTTCTGGCTCAGAGTGCCTGGTGTCGATGACGTACAATATGTTGAGTTTTTTGGTTTTTGATTAATAAGAAATAATAGGTACCTACCACCTATTCACCTTCCTGTTGTAAGGTAAGGCTAGGCTTGATTAGTAACGTATTTGCTAATTCATGTGTTCAATACTTTATTGCATTCCACAATTCTCTTCGTGTCAATGGTAGATTTAAATTAAAGTATCTACATGGGCCCAGTTATTTATGTTGCGACGTTAATCTATAGTAAAACTAAAATCTACGATTAATAGAAGTAATATAACAAAAACTAGCTAACACTCCGTAGCACATTCTAAGTCGAACAAAACTGGAAATGCAATCTTAAAAACGTGATCAAGATAATTAATTCGAAAGAATTTATTGTTTATAGTTATTGTTTGTCATCATTTTATTATTAAAATTTCCTTGATCTTGATCATAACATCGAAAAACACTTAGGTCGGTACGTACTCTTTTAATCTGTAAATCGAAATAAACCTAGTATCTTCCTAATCATAATGATGACTTACAAATTTTCAATAGTAGAACAAAATCGAGATTATATACAATGTAAATAAAAATTTCCTTTTCCAGGTCTTTCACACAGCGTTAGAACGAGGTCTTATGTTGATACCCGGCCACGCTTTCCTCCACGACAGCGCCCCCTGTCAATATTTAAGGTTAACGTTTAGTAAGATAAAGTACGAAGACATGGACTCCGCGGTGCACACTCTAGCGGAAATTATCCGAGACGAGCAACAACGAACGCTGGAGAAACCAAAGAGGTTGGCCACTGAAGGATAGATGGCGTTGTTTTAAGTTTAGTACTTTAAAGATATTTACGCGTATGATCAGTATAAATATTATATTATGATGTTGAATATGTTAATTAAGTTAAGATGAAGATAATATTAATATTTATATGAAATTAAGTAAGATTTATATTAGGCCAGTAGCTTTTTGCTTTATTAAATAAACAAGTGGCGCACAATATTATAAAGCTTTGGAATCAAATAAATTAGGTAGTGAGATAACTAATTATTATAGTGATTAACTTTAAGATGTATACATATGTAATATGTGTTTTTTTTATTTTGTTGGACGTTCTTAATCTTGAGCCGAATGTGAAGAAAAAACAATTCAAGAAAATTCTTTTAAATATTATGTGAAATAGTTTTTACCAAAATAGTTAAAATTAATTACAAAAATGTAGTTTTTGTATCATTTAGTAATATAGTAAAGTTTTTTTTCTAAATCATACGATTATTTATGTACAATACATAAGTTTAGCTACTCGACGCTAGATGGCGTTCTCTGTTCTGAACCACAAAGATTTATTTTCACTGCTATAAATTTTATTTTTCATATTATCTATGTTTTTTAATAAAATACAATTTTTCTAGTTTGTATTTTTTTTATTAATTTTCAGATTTCTACACTTTTATTCATATTTATCGTTGAGAATCTTTTACCCATTTAGGTATGTTTTTTTTCCAGATTGCAGGAACTGGTTAATTAAAGACAGAACCTTATCTAATAATTTATTCAACCAATTTCACACAATACATTGGTATATAATAAGCAGGTATCATTTTTAACCGAGTTTAAAAAAGGAGGAGGTTTTCAATTCGGATGTTTGTGTTTTTTTTTTACCTATGCGTCTAAGAAATGCCTACTTACGTGGTAAACATATTATATAACATGACTATATCTCAAATGAAAAAGAAATAATTTATTTTGAAGAGCTTTAATTACTTATTTTGTGACTAGATTCACAAAATAAGTAATTAATTGCTTAAGTCAAAATAGGATTGAGGAAAAATATACTAAATAAAAAAAATAGAAAAATATAAACCTACACGAATTTCTTTAAATATAAGCCTCACCAAACTAACTCAAAATCTAATTTAAAAGTTGCATATTTTGTTTATTTATTTAAACTACCTACCTAACTATAATATTTATTATGATCTAAACCGGCACCCACTAGCACTGCACCTAAAATTAGTCTGTACCTGTAAACATCGCCTGCTTTGGTTGGCAAAAGAAACAAATCCTACTCCTAAACTAATTTTAAACTGTTAATTTTCTTGTTTACATAAGTATATTTTGATTCATACCCAAATAGGTACCCAACCCAATAGTGATGCACCAAACATTAGTCTACGCATGTAAACATCGCATGCATCGGTTCGCAAAAGAAACAAGAAAGCAATTCTTGTGCTGAGTGCACATCCTTAATAGTTAATGTTCGACGTTTGAATCTGCGATCTGTGGCACAGAGTAGTGTATGGTTACAGAGAGTACCGGATATGTAACAGACAGTCAAAGAATTTCTATAGATCTGAAAAACGTCACTTATTTTGAAAAGTTAAATATCTTTTACTCAGTAGAAATAATTTTCAAGGGGTTAAGGTACAGTGACCATGATACCTGCAAAGGTTTTGAAACGTCGGGACCTAAAATCTAATAATAAACCGCGACAAAATCCGTAAAATCTAGTTCAATGAACACTAAATTCTATACGAAGCTGATCTTTTTCAGCTTTGATTCTATAATTTTTCAGACAAATAAAGCTTGCAAAACCTAAAGTTCGTCACATGTTTACGTCTTATCTCCAACTCGGTACATTACAATATAGAAGATCGTTCACAATAAACGTTGAGAAGGTATCATCATGGTAATACTTTATATTTTATTTTCCTACGTTTGCGTAGCCTTTTGCATAATGAGGTTCAATAAGCATTATATTATCTGAGTTTTAATAAAATCATTTCAATAATTCGTTGCAAGTTGACTTATGAACTTCCTATTGCTTAAGTTTTAATGAATTTTGACACTAAACTTGTAAAGTACACAGTTCAGTCCCTACACTACACTGTACATTCTTTCTCATTATTAGCGCAAAGAGTTGTTTTATTCCGACGGCGGAGAGTTAGCGCACAATTTCCCATTTACCTCGCCTCATCATCTTTACTCAAGGGAAAATCAACCCTAATTACGACCCCTAAAGTACATTTTTCTTTACAAAACATTGATAGGAAAATCATCTATTTTAAGTATGCCGTTATGTGTTTTATGTTAAGGGGTGAAGGTTGAGTTTTGTGTGGAGGTTTAAGAAAGGCTCTTTAAACGTCCGATTGCCGTGAATTAAGGAAATAAGCAGTTTTAATTGCTGAGCGATTATTCGAGAGCGATTTTGCGTTAGTCGTGTTGCCGTGTCGCTAAATTAGTCGTCTGGCTGTAGGAATGTTCTTTTGCGAAATTGTGTCCTGTTCTTAATAAGGCTTATAATGAGAATATTACAAATGTAGGTAGGTAGGCACCTATATAATGTATACATTTATTTTTCATAGCGTTTTTTAATCTTTTGTTATTCTCTATTTAAATTCACCCAAATTTGAATAGTGTTAGCTCATAATTGTTCGTTATTGCTTGATTGTTAACATTAAGCTCATAAATAATATTTAAATTATAAGGATAAATCTAGTGGTATCGAATATTATTTGACGAATGAAATAAAGGAAAGGGAGGACTTTGTCCTGTGTTGCTTAAACATTTAAGTGTCTTTTTGTTAGTCGACCCATCTTAAACCTTTATATTTTAATCATCCGGTCAGATCAGCCAATAACTTAGGTACACGTTTTCAAAACAAGGTATCTATAATTGCAGATGTGTGTGCTAAAACCAACGCGTGCACCACAAACTAAGTAATCCTGATATTTATTTGACAACCTCCGTGGTCGAGTGGCGTACGCACCGGTTTCAAGGTGTCGCTAGCTCTGAGGTCCCGGGTTCGATCCCCGGACGGGTCAATGTAGAAACCAACTTTTGTACATGGCCTTGGGTCTGGGTGTTTGTGGTACCTTCGTTGTTTCTGAATTCCATAACACAAGTGCTTTAGCTACTTACTTTGGGTTCAGAGCAATGTATGTGATGTTGTCCGCATTTATTTATTTATTTCTTAAAGATAAGTAACGTCCTTCACTATTCTTTATCACCTTATTTTCATCCTAACAATCTCCTCCGCATTTCTATCAGAAAGATTACAGATTACCAACAAACAACTATATAATACACTAATAGTGCACTTCAAAGGATTTTTTTCCAATATTTTGACACAAAAAACATAATCTTTACACCCGACACACGCTCACAATTCCTATCAAACAATAGACACTCGAGTTTTGCGCAAAATACTCTAAAATATAACAAAAAATAGTTTTGTGTCAAAACTAACGCCTTTTAACAAAAGCGAAAAGAAAACAAACTTGTATTTGCGGTTGTGAAACTTAAATCCTGAAGAAATTTAAACAACGAACTCAAAAATCGATTGCAAATGTAAAAATGTAATTATGACGCGGTTTGCACAAACACAAATTCTGTTCACGGATTAAAGAAACAAAGTTACTTTTGCGGTTTGATGTCCTTATTCCGTTTATATAAGGTTGAAATTTGTATGTCAGGTAATTATTTTTTTTTAGTATTATATGTATAGTGTGAAGTGTTATGCAACATTGTTAAGTCTTAAAACATGATCGCGTGTTTGAAATACAAGGAAACGGATATATTACACAAAGAGGTTTTGATCAAACCGCATTATTAGAAAGAAGAAAAAAATGGCGGCAGATGTGAATAGAACGCTGAGAGTGTAAACAAAACTGGATTACCTTCAGATAAGAGGCAATAGAAACGAAGGTATCTAATGTGGGTATTTCAGGTAGTAATTAATAATACCTACCTACCTAAGTAGAAATCGTTTTCATAGAAAATACGAAGATAAATTGTGTTAGTTACTGGACGACGAACGAATTTGGATTTGTCTGATGAAGCTTAATTTCGAAATTACAAGGATGAAACTTTGGTTAAAATACATTTAGTTTCTAGAATTAGTTATTTTATAGACCTAAATCAAGACAAGTAGGTATACATTACAAGTAAACATTATAGTAACATTCAATGAATTTTATAGCTTGTGATATAAATAAATAGCCATTCAAACTAGCTAGCTGACAATAACTGCAAAATTATGTATGTCCACGCGAGTTACCTGACAATGAAACAAAATAGTTAAAAATAATGTTTGACTATTTCAGACATCCTCAATTTCCTTCCAAACCGAATTCCAAATGCATTTGAATTAAAATATAATAACTAAGCGGTAAACAGGTGCATCAGGTAATTATAAGTCGAATGGAAGGGAAAGCGCCGAAGACAGATGGAAATGGAAATCATAACGCGATTAACGATACTCATTCATTGTGAGGGAGTGTGGTACCTACAAGTGATGAGATTACAGCGGGTAGAAAATGAATTTAATTATATTATTTACCTGGTTTTATTTGCTATTCAATACTTAAATCTAATACATGAACAAACACACAACTACACTAAAATTTAATCTTATATAAATAAATAAAACTAACACGCGTCAAAAAACTCATCGCCATCCTTGTCAATGGCGAAAAACGTGCCCAGAAGGCTGGCAGCATTGCCACGTTGAATGGCTATGCCGATTCTCTGTGCAAGAAACAAACCAGCTCTCTGATCACGAGTAGAGTCTACCAAACGTAACCAATAGTGTTTTTATTTGTATTAAAATTTGAATAAATAAATATATTTATTTTGTGCGTGCTCTGTAATACAGGGATCCTTGTCCGAATACCTAAGCTTTTTAATTGAATGTAGCGATTTTTGCAGTAAAATAATATTTTGTAAAGAAATATAATCTGTTTCATTTTTACTAAGCTCTGCTTGAGAGCTATTTAATGGTGAGATAAGAAAAGGCTTTTAGTTCGATGCTGTCTATTTTACTTGAATTGCTATAAAATATTTTTATTAATTAATTTTAATAATACCTACTTGATAATTTTATTTTCAATTTTATGCATCTAGCGACAAATACAGCAGTACCTACCTTTTTTTTTTGCGGGTTTAAAATCTAATGAATTCGACCCACGTCGAGGGCACGACGTGGGGATATGTCGGACTTGCTCCGACCAAAAACACCCCGGTCCCCTTCTCGCCTTTGCTGGAGCTACGGGATCGCTAAGCATTCTCAGCGCAGCTCCGGCGGGCAGGCGTCAGCAGTACCTACTACGTCTAGCAGTCCTTCGGCAGAGACGACGATGAAGACCAATATTCTCATGACTTGTACCACAACCAAACTGCATAAGAGGTGAATGCATTTTCTCTACAATTTCCGCGTAAATTATCAACGTCCTATTTTACTTATAATTATGTTATGTCAAAGTATTTATCTTTCTAGTCTCTTGATTGGATTGTAAATTTAGAATTTATAGAAATATACAAGATTCTTGTAACCTGTCGATTTGTAGATACTCTAAGATATACTTTGATCAAGCTATATAGAGATCTTTTTGTGGAAAAGTTTAGTCTTTTCCCACTAGCTTTAAAAGATTGAATATTTTGAAATGACACGTTCCAAAAAATGTTTTAAACTAGAAAATGTATCCATCTTTACTATTGTCTAAAATAAATAGCAAAAAGTATACCTAGTGTAAAATAAATAGCCAGGTACCGTAATAGTTTTTGCTTTGATAGAAATTTTAAACTATTATTTTATTTTGTAACTCTTTTAAGGCACTATGCATTCAGTTACCTATAAGGAATATATCCCGAGACTTATTTAATCGAATATTCACGATAAAATCTAACAACCATCCAAAAATTCAAATCCCCTTATTCTAAAAAGTGTGATTAAACCAAACTTACCCACAAATATTACCAAAAAATATTCGGATTAGAATTGATAATCCTACTACATAATGCCGACCTCCCGTTGTTTGCACTCGCGGGATCATATAAACCGTTAAATATGTTCAATGAACGAGTGAGTGAGTGAATGAACGATGAATGAATGAGCGGATTATATTAAAGGTGCTAATGTTATAGTTATTATTATGTTCACGGTTAGATGAGTGTAATGTGTGTGTAATTATCGGATGTTAGTGTGGTTTTTTGTATACAGGATGGTGTTAAAAAGATATAGTGACCGTGAGTAGACCGTACTACTCTGACTATTACAGTTACAGAGAAGAAATGAATAAGTCATTGGTTCGAATAGAAAGGGTTTTATTCAGCTCAAATTGATTCCTGAAACATTAAAAAAAATGTAGCTAAGAATAAGAACCAAGTATTAAACTGTGAAATTAATTTGAAATAAAGCAAAAAAGCGTTAACACATCAAAAGCTAATGTAAATATGCAGTAACACCATGTTTTTTTTTACCTAAAGATAGGCATACAAAGTACATTAATTATCACTATGTAATTAACACCAAGTACAACATAACATTTTTATTTTTATTATAAAAACAATGAATATTCAGCCCGTCACAAAATTCAAACTAAACACCCTGTACACACAAACAAGCTACAATAGCCGGATGATGAGTAGGGGCAGGCTTGTAATTGGCGAGACGCCGCGGTCCGCCACCTCGTGTGTATGGGCTCTAAGGATTACCTCACATTAACACCTTTACACTTTAGTTAGTTACGATTTCTTTAGGTGTTTATTGAGGAGCCGGTTTTTGGTTTTTTAAATGGAGTTTGTGGCAGAATGTAAGTTATTTTGGTGTCGAGCAAAAGAAAAAAAGGAGGTAGTATATTTAAATAATACAAAATAATGATGTGGCTGTTATTTACTTATTTTCATCATTTACTCTTAGGAAGTGAAGTAAAATATTTACTCTCGATTTTTGTTTTAATTAAAAGCGTTTAAGTGATAGCCAATAGAGAGTGCACTTAAACTTTCACGAATAAATAATAATATAATAATATAAAATAATTATGTAATCTATGAATATTATTATTTAAAGTTTAATTCTAATTTTGTTTTCTTCTTTCTGGTCGTTCCCTCAATGCTGAGGATCGTGACTGTATGTCAATCTTCTCCACTCGGTCCGGTTCTGCGCCATATGTACCGCTCACCATATCTGGCCTCCAGTCACCTCCTTGAGTTGGTCCACCCATCTAGCTGGCGCTCTTCCTCTAGCGCGCTTCCACTCCAATTTTGTTTTAATTTATTTTTAATTTTGGTTTTATTTTGTGTATTAGTGTACTTTGTTGTTTTCATGGGTTAATACCTGTAAATAAACGGATTTGAATTTGCATTAATGTAACAGTATCTAAGCATAAAAGTAAATGACATTTTGACAGCCCAATTGGTCGCTATAAAATACCTCTTCAAATCCGTACCAAGTTAAATGATTAATAATTAACTGAAGCGAACCAATTTAAAAGAAATCACGAGTTTCCGTGAAAAACGGAGAGGTTTTTCACAACGGAACTAAATTATTTCGGAGTCCGATAAATAAGTAACTTTGTAATTGCTCTGTAAAAGGTTTCGAACAAAACAAATTATAGCGAAAGGAGTTTTTATTTAAAGTGTTATTTTTATTTATTTTGTGAATACCTGACCTCTTTTGTCTCTTCTGTGCTGGCCAGTGTATAGAATTTAAAAAATAATGATAGTTTATTTTGATTAATGAAGTACCTACTTAACTGCCCTAAATGTAATCGAATTATGACTTTCATAGTACACTCATAGTCTCGTGTGCTATTTGTCTGTATATGTATACAGGGTGTTAAGAAACCCCTGTCCGACCTGAAAGGGTCATAGAGGGTTCACAATCACATGCCCAAATAAAATATCAAATTTGGAAAATTCAGGACAGAAACAATAATAATAGATTTTGAAATAACCATTTTTGCCCCGAAATTCCCTAAATATGAGAATAAAACAAAAACTACAACACCAATTTCGTCGGTATTTTTGGGGGCCTTTTGTTTGGTAATTAGGTATCATCTGTGACAACGCCGACACGCTCTCACGACAACAGAAAAAAAATAAATTTTTTTTAGTTTGTATTTTTTTTTTCTTTTTTTTCCTTTTTTTCCACATTTTTGTAATCAGATATCGATATCTAACAACACCTTAACGGATCGGACAGGGGTTTCTTAACACCCTGTATATAGCTTCATCCATAATATGACTAGCACTAAAATAAATATATAACGTAATACCATGTCCTCTACCGTTAGGCTACGATAAAAAATAATTAAATTTTAAATTATAATATTTTTCGTTATTATTTATTTTATTGAGGTTCGTGGCCAACGTTTCAGACTGTTTCAGTCTGCCTGAACTCGAACAGGCTCTATTTTAGCATGACATCAGCAGATGTTTATACTTTGCATTGATGAAGTTCAAATAACACTAATTGCCATCCATCTTTAGTTATGTAAGGATTACTAAAGAAGCAACATAAGCAGCCACAAGCATTGCAGAAATCTTTGATCAATGAAAATACACATACAAATGAGCACCTCTTTGTACTAGGTTTATTAAATAAGTAACTCCAATTGAAAAACAAATCCGTTGGGTTGTTATTGTAAGATGATCCTATCAAATTTAGTGGGTCACTTAATAAGGAAGCGTCGGTGTAAACGTTCCGCGATTGAATTTGGTCGCGTAATAACAGAGAAATGATCGCTTGATACGTCCGCGTCTCTCGAGAAATACTTTAATGTTTAAACTGTAGTGATGTGCGGATACTTTATCGATAATAATATAATTTTATCTAAATCTTTATAGCCATCTTTATAACTTTACATCTTTGTGGTTTTATTTTCAAAATAGTATAATTTTGAGGAGTAATCCGATCTTAATATCTACATGTGTATTTTTTTTACCCTACTGTTCACTTTATTATGTACATAGTATCAAATTGTACTAGTAGGTATGATCTTTCTAAGTAAATCATCATCATTATCATTTCAGCCGTAGGACGTCCACTACTGGACATAGGCCTCCCCTCTAAGTATATACACATATCGTTCGCTATGCTCAAAACAAAAATAATTGTTAATTTACCAAAGCAAATAATAGAATAATTCAGAACCCATAATACCCATAATGTAAATGTAGAGAGATTCGGTAAAACACATAAAAATTAAGGGTACCTTAATTTTTATGTGTTTAACCGAATCTGTATTGGCTGAAGATTCAATTAGCTGAAAATGCAAATCCTTTTTATCGAACGCCGATAAACGTTTAACGATACTTTGTGCATTCATTGTACAACACTAAAAGGGCGGGGGCGAGAGCGCGAAATTGGAGGAAAACTTTCGTAAGGGGAAATGAAATGGGATTGATAAAAATTGGAACCAAGCCGCCCGTGCAGGCCCGGATTCGGGTGACAAGTAATTGTTTTAGTAAAGCCAATGTGGGCTTTTCAACTTGTGTGATAAGTATTTTTCATGTTGTAGTATTAAATATTCTGATGCTAAGCGAATCAAATGTAATCTCTACCAGTATTTGATACTGAAAAGTCGACAGCCACCTTTGAGAAATTTGAAAGTTGCCTTACATAAATTGATAATTATAAATGGCTTAGATATTAGTAACCTACTGAAACGTAACTATTTAAGCAGTAAGACTATATCGTATGAGACTCTGTATGTAGACAGTAAAATAAATATAAATTGATTCCGTCAAAATGCTAAGCGTCAATAACTGTCATTAAAGTATAAGATAGAATAAATAATATTATGCCTGATAAACTTATGTTATTACCGTGCTTTCGGCCTTTTAGTGAAGAAAAAAGTAGTTAAAGGTAAGTATGCAGATACTTACATCAATAACCTACTCTAGTAAAATACAATAAAGAACTGCGTTATACCAGAACAATCAACCAATTGTTTTGCAAACAACTACTACTTTCTATTTCTTTTTCCGCCTCCAAATCCGTATCTGCCTTTTCCGAGGGCTCGAAATTCACTTAGCTTCGTTTGTCGAAGCTTTTCGCCTCTTGAAACTTTTCAATAGCCGGGAATCGAATTCAGGCACCCCTCCCCCTACCTCTGGCTCTCCTTTGAACACCTGGAAGTATGGGACATGTATGTACGACATATAAGTGGAAAGCCTGGAATATGGGCGGAGTTGTGAGTTTATGCGTAATGTAATCAGGATAATGGATTTTGCGATAACTAAATAGTTTTTTTTTTCTAATATTTCTTATCATCGATTATGAATAACAAAATCATAGCTCTATAAAAAATAAAACTCTTCTTTGTTCGAAACTGTTTAAATTACTTATGATGCTGTATAATAGTAATTTTATTTGTATTGAAAATTGTAGGGAATTATACAGTTGTTATTTCTTATTGTAGCTCTTCTTCCTTTTTCTAATATTGCTGTTTATTTTTCTTTCTCCATCCACATATGTATATTGTAGGTACTGACTTTTTCTTTTTTCTTTATTAAGTAATTACCATAAAATGAGACAGAATAAGTGGACAGAGTTCATTCAGTCCCATTTCACGGAAAACCTTGTAATTTTTCTCGACATGCAGTGCACTCCAAATCTTTACTGTAGCGACAAGCCAGTAGCCGACACGTTGTCTGTCTTTCATCGACATCGGCTACAAACCTTTGAAGCATAAAATACCATAAACCATACAATCTTAGAATCAACACAAAAAAAAAAACAAACATCAACAATGTGCTACTTTACGCATAATCCAAGCTATGGTCATTTTAAAGTTTTTTTTACGTACGTACACTTTTATCCCATTGTGCGATAGTAACTAGAGACGCTTGAAATCCTATACAAAACCGCACACAGTTTTGTGTGTTTGCACAGTGGTCAGTTGCCGATAAATCTGGAAAAAAGTTTCTGGGAAATTTTGCGGTTTATTAGTGGTATTACGTTTTGTTGGGTCTCGTTCATATTATTAGGTTGTTGAGTTTGTTTGGAGGTGTATTTAGAGTTCGAGTGTTAGATTAAATCGTCTTTTAAGGTTCTTGATAGATGTTGTAATATGGATGTAAAGTTATATGGAAATATATTTTTTTTGGTTCGAATTGCTAATTTTGAGATTTCGTTGAAAATTGTAGTCTATGCTATGGACGTGAAAAAGGGCAAATGCCAACTAAAATCTTACACATTAAACAATTCTGTGTTAATAATAACCAAGCAAGTAATAGGATTTATTTTGTTTACTTATTAAAAAAAATAAGTACCTAAATAAATACTTTTTAGCAACTTTCAATCTGCAAAATTAACCACACGATCACAATTACTGTACACAGTTGGTAAATAACTATATTCACGTTAAAATGCGGTGAGTTTTGTCACATAATCACTAGTTCTGCATCCGTTTCTTTCAACACTATAACAGAACTATCGATGTTCGATCTAAAACAGATTGTATTTCAAAAAGGTTGCCGATTTATGCTATTAATATGTCTTGCTGTCCAAAGGTGGGCTTGATAGAAATGCAATCGAGTTTTGCTACTGTTTAAAGACAAAATCATGTGAATGTTTATATTTTGTGTAAACGCCTTACCTACTGTTATAAGTATACAATTATCCGTCGGAAAAGGGATTGCAGTCTGAAAGCTACAGTATTTCTCTACTTTCTGTATTTACCTTGGTCATATGTATGCTAGGTACTTCTGTTCAAATAAACTTTTGTCCAATAATCTTTCAAACTCAAACTCAAAACTTTAATTTGCTTTCCACAATGGTATTAATAGGTGGTAAGTAAAGAATATATAGTACATCGTAGACCCTGTTGAGCACGCAAAATTTAGTGTATGAAGGTCTTTAGTGTATGAAGAATGACATGTCAATAATTTAAGAGTTATTTTTCATGTAAGTATGATAAATTAACAGTTTTACTTGCGAAACTAAATAAGAGGGGCTCGTGGCTAAGTGTAAGCCGATAATACAGGTTAAGCAGCGCTGGCCGCGGTTGGTCCGTGGATGGGTGACCGTCTCTAAATATACCGAGACCCCTCCGTGCCTCGGATAGCATGTTAAGTCGTAGGTCCCAAATGTCATAAGATGATTTGTGACAGTCGTTAAGTCAATTCTGACAACCAGTCTTACTATGGGATACTGAATTACCCTGTAAAATGGATTGTGGAGGTCAGATAGGCAGTCGCTCCATCTAAAATACTGTATTCAGCTGAATCCGGTAAGACTGGTAGCCGACCCCAACATAGTTGGGACAAGGCTCAGGAGATGATGATGAACTTTCAGAAACAAGAAGTAGGTGGAGATTTTCAGTATCTCTATTTATTTATTACAAAAAAGAGATTGAAAACTTCATAGAGGTAAATATTTCCAAAAACAGTTTTACGTAATACGATTGGACTTTCAATTTAGTGAAAAATGTTATTTGAACCATTTCAAAGCAATTTTATATAGGTAAGTGAGTTTTTTTTTTTTTCGGTATAGATCTTTGCAATTAGCCTGAGCGCAGGCTTTGACTGCTTCACCGGACTTTTAGGTAAGTGAGATGAATGACATGTTCTACATCTGTTACTAAATCACATTAGTCAAGTTTATAAGAAAACATATCACATTTTGTACACAATTTAAATATTATATTTATAATATATTTTATATTATATTTTAAATATTAAAATAGTTTTCTGAAAGCAATTGAGCGCAAAATAATAGAAAACGCCCAAAAGTATCTAGTTAAAAAATAATTTGTTCTCTTATTCACCGCCATTCATAAACGAAAATTCGCGCCAATTAAAAATAGAAAAATACAATTTATTTCTCTCTCGCACCATATTGGGTGAACGCCTCAAACAAATGTCACTCTTAGTACACAAAAACAAACATAAAAAACAACCAATTCACGCAAAAATATACCTTATCACAAAGACATAGGGCTTTGGGGATCGCATGTAGAATTTTGTAACAAGTATTTTTTACACTATTTTCTGTTTTATTGTATTACAAGGTTTATTCGTCGCTAACGAGTCAACGGGGAGCCTGTGCGAGCGAGAGGTCCGGTGTTAGAGTGAGAGAGCGATGTGTAATATGATTTGTTTTGTTGCATTGTGGTTTTTGAATGTTCACGATTGTCAAAGTTTTTGCCGTTCATCTTTTAGATTTGTAGCACTGTGCTTTAAAACTGTAGTTGACCCATATAGGTTTAGAAGTTCACAAGTTCTACAATGTTTTACGAGATGCGAGGTAGATGCTTAAAAAAATTAATTATAATTGGCTTCAAAATTGAAAAAATTAAAGACAGTAAAAGAGCACTGATTGAAATCTGACTGAAATGCCTATTAGAATAATTAAAATTTTATTTTTATTCTATTTAGGTACACTTTTTTTTATTGATAATCATTTCTTAATTAAATACAAATAAAATTGTATTTAAAAAATAACATTTATTTTTAATGCATAAAAAAATATTAAATTAATTATTATTTTAAAGTTACAGAACCACTGACGTCATTATGTAGGGTAAACTCCACATTTGTCATCCCTATACATTTAAATGTATTATTTGGCGGGCGATTAGCAATAATAGTTGTTATGTATTATTGTTATTTTACAAATTGTTGTTACATTTACAATGTTACTGTGGTAGAATAATTTATGCTAAAATATTTCATTTTAACGAGTGGAGTGCCTAATAGGATCTTTTGTGTTCTGACCTCAATTCATATTTTGTAAGATTGTTATGGCTTGGTGGTTTTTATTTTAAGATATGTCTCAAAACACCTAATTTAGGTATTATGAGAAACTTTAAATCAGTAGTTAATTTAACTATTTATAGAGGCATTCTTACTTTTTAATTTTGTACGCTTTTGCATACTTTTTTTGTTCAATTTGGTTATCTTTGGTAATTAATACTGACAAGCAACACAATCTATAGGCCTACTTTAATTTAACCTTAAAATAGTCACAAAAATAGTCCACAATGACATTACAGCTGTCGTCTATTCGCAAAAAAAAACGAACAATATCTACTAACGTTATTAAGACGGTATCACACGATCAAATTGTTAAGATTCGAGCAATTTGCCGCGAACAATCGACGGGTCGCGAGCTAATCGGTACGATACGATCTCGACATAGAGTAAGTACGCTACAGAGGTAACGCTCCATACAAGCTCTACGCGATATTAGTAGCTCCTTTTAACACAGTTTTAGCTTCACATGAACTATTTCGTCTTAGAAGTTCAATTTGACTTATATTTAAGTTTGTTCTGATGATACTTCTAAGCTAAATTAGTATCTCTTCTTGACATCTCTTTGTGCTATATTGACACTCTTAAATTGAGTGAAAATTCTAATATTCTAATACTAATTCTAATATTCCGGGACAACTCACACACGGGTATCTGATCCCAAGCTAAGCAGAGCTTGTGTTATGGTAACCAGGCAACTGATAAACATACTTATATATTTCTAAATACATACATATTATAGATAAATTACACCCAGACACAGAACAAATGATCGTGCTTATCACACAAAGATTTATCCTGAGTGGTAATCGAACCCACGATCTCCGGTATAGCAGTCAGGGTCACTAACCACTAGACCAACAGGCCTGTCAGAAAATGCAACATTATGCTTTGTTTAACGGGCTCAATGTAGCCAAAAGGTTAATTTCTTACAGCTCATATTATTATAGCCATATGCACTGCAACGAAATGACGCAATCCTATCGTTTTTGTACTTGCTTAATTTGTTTTCACTGGTTCTGTAATCTTAGATATGTCCTTTCTAAAAGCGGAAATGACAAGTCAATTCTATTTTTAACTTAAATATAGTAAGTTAGTGCTTCTTATAAACGCAACACCAGGTACAATCACCGTTGCGGTTCTTTGTAGGTTCTGTATGTTGCTTACTCTGTGACCTGAAAGCCCCTTTGTATGTCTAATGTAATAACGAACATATCATCGAGAACGTTTAGACTGAGAGAAACTGTTTGATAGCTGTTTAATGCGATTTGTTCAGTTGGATTGTGTGATAGGGTACTAAGAGTTAGGCTGAGGAGTGTTCAAATAATTATGGTAAGACTATTTAAGGAACAACAGTGTGATGGTTAGACTAAACGCCATATATAAAACATCTTGTGTTTTATTTATTATAATCACCAGCACATGCTGTCCTACTGCTGGGCAACGGCCTTCCTTCTTTCCACCATTTTCTATTAGGAGCAAACGTAGTCCTTCATGTAGAAATCCTGCTCATCTCGCAATCTCTGCCTGGGTCTACCACGTGGTAGTCTGAGGCAGTGGGGTCCATTGGGATGTCATCTTATTTATACTGCTAATACATTTTTTAAAGTAATGCCACAGGTAGTGTCCTGTGTCAAGAGACTAATTAAGTGTGTAGAGAAAGACAAATAAACGTTACACGTTACGTATGTATTATGATTCAATTTTATTCCTGTTAGTTTGTTACTATCTGACCACAAATACAGGATAAAAATATAAAAAGAGTTTTTGATAAAGTTTGGATAAATAATGAAAATTAATAGTGTAGCATTTTTCGTAGGCAAAACTGCTACAGCTACACGCTACGCTGCTTCTACAAGCTACGATCAAACACTGGTTAAATAAAAGTTTTTTTGTTAGTTTATTATTTCCGCCTATACAGTAACATGCCGTTTTAATTGAAAACCTACCCTTAAATTTCTCTATCAGTTAATTTAAATTTAAAATCTAATTCCCCTTCAGTCATATTATGGAGTTGATTTGAACAGTTTGCTAGCCCCGGGATATGATCCTAGTAACTTTGTCCCGCCCGGGGATCGAACCCGGGACAAAATACCACCCGCTGGCGACATCCCGTCTAATATTGTTACTTTAAAGTTTTGCATGTAAAGGTTCCGTAGGTCGATATTGTTTAGTGTAGTTCATGTAATATTGGGATTATTCGCAGAAATATGTTATTATATTTTATGATAAATTCCTAGTCTTTCTTTAGTATTATGAGGCCTATGGTTTATGCTCATTCTAACGTTGGTTAAATTTATTTCTTATTTTTTTCCACGTACATGCTTTTGACGTCAGTCAAAATAAAACAACATAATCTGCTTAAACTGCATTTGAAACGTATACGGAACAGAATTAAAATCACAAACAAGAAAGTGTATCATAAAAAGCACCTAAATCACTACTCCCACTTATACTAAGTTTTTTTAAACAACTTACACATTAAAACGTTTTCTCCTAACATTAACGGAACCCAAATAAAAAGGAAACACACAAAGAATAGATGGAGATTGTCGCCGGTCTCCCGCGGGGTAAACTACACGTTTGTTCGTAATAACATGTTTCATGAACGATACATACTATACTGTATAATGTTCGCATCTTGTTGCAGATTTGGTAGAGAATATTATGGCGAATTATTAAAAGTAGTCGTTAGTATAGTATACATATTATAAGTACAATTTAAGTAAATGTTGAAAATAGGGTAAGCTACACGTTTGTAAGTTATAACATGTTCCAAGTACGATATTTACTGTTATGCTCTGCGATAATGTTCGCATCTTGTTGCTGATTAAATAGCATGAAGCATTATTGATGATAACCGTTGGTATATTAGACGTAAATAGTTGGATTATTTGGAAAGTAATACGAAGAAGGTGTAAACTACACGCTTGTTTGTAATAACATGTTCCATATAGGTATATACATACTATACTGTGTACGATAATGTAACTTGTAGGTGTAATAAGGAATATGGCGAATAATTAAAAATAATCGATAGAAGTTATAGCGTGTATGTAGGAAGGTTATAAAATCATGCTAACGTTTTAAATTTAACGTTGTTGAATAAAGAAGGAATGAGTTTAGAGTACCTACTTGGTTTTGGTTTACTGGAACTGACATGATTAGTTTTATTTTTCAACTTAGACAGCTTTAGGCTCATAATATCATCATCATCATCTCCCGAGCCTTTTCCCAACTATTTTGGGGTCGGCTACCAGTCTTACCGGATTTAGCTGAATACCGTATTTTACACGAAGCGACTGCCTATCTGACCTCCACAAGCCATTTTACTGGGTAATCCAGTATCCCATAGAAAGACTGGTTGTCAGAATTGACTTAACGACTGTCAAAGATCTATGTATGACTGCCGGGACCTACTGTTTAACGTGCTTTCCGAAACACGGAGGGGACTCGGTATGTTATAAAGGGTCACCCATCCACGGACCAACCGCGACGAGCGCGGCTTAACCTGTATTATCGGTCAAACCGTACGTCTTACACTTAGCCACGAGCCCCTCTTAGCTTTAGGCTCATATATCATTCGAAAAATGTTATCGCTATATTATGTCCACACTAATAAAGAAAAATTGCATCACAACGTTTACTATGCTATAGCTACGGGCTACGGCATTCAGTTATGATGCACATCATATGAAATCTTTCTGCCAATTTTAACCTTATCATAATTTACTAATACTATTTCTCTTAAATTAAATTGTTATGTGGTCTTATATTATTATTTAAGTATAACGCCATCGATCGGTCAGCAAACAAATAAAACATCACTCAAATGTTATTGTTTTCGCGGCGCAGGGTGAGAGCACCCGTTGTCGGCTCGCGCGCGTTCATTCGATTATATCGGAAAAACTCGGGCCAAGCGTGTGGACAGCGGTGGCTGCAGAGGAGATTCTTGAAGTTAGTTCTAAAGGTTTCTGATTTTTTGTTGGTAGAAATTATTTGGTATATTGGTAGTTAGATTTTAAAGAAGTACCTCAAAACAAAAGCTCTCTATACAAAAAACGTTTTTTTGCAAATGAATATTGTTTGAACTATAGTCAATACAATTTTTTTAACATTTTCAAACGAGCATAAATTTTATTTAATTGTTTTTTTTTTCATTTTTTCTGAGATTATAAATTATACTCTATCGATCGGTCAGCAAACAAATAAAACATCAGTGAAATGTTATTGTTTTCGCGGCGCAGGGTGAGAGCACCCGTTGTCGGCTCGCGCGCGCTCATTCGATTATATCGGAAAAACTCGGGCCCAGCGTGTGGACAGCGGTGGCTACAGAGGAGATTCTTGAGGTTAGGTAAATGGTTATTGTATTTTTTTGTTACTAAAAAAATATATTGGTAGTTGTGTTTTTATGAACTTCCTTTTTTTTTACTTGATGCGTTTTTTAAAGTTAATAAATAAAGTTCCACAAACAATTTAATAAAACATTTTTGTCAAACTAAAGCTTTATTACTATAAACACGAAATAAATATTGTTTAAATAAGCTTGAAAAAACAAAAATTAAATTAATAAATATTTCAATGACATAAATCTCCTCTCATATGTTTAAATAAACCACTTTTATTACCGACTTTCAAAGCAACTTATAAACCAATAGGCCCGGCGCGGCCGGTTAGTGCCCATCCGTTTACAAAAAACCCAACTCCACAGTTTTTTGTATCCAACGTTAAGTGATGTAAAATGGCAAAAATTGCTCGCCAAATCACTGGCGTTTTTTAATAATTGTTTTATGCTCTAACAAATGAGTTTGAAATTGGATCGGGCTCGCAGCGCTTACAAAAATGGATGCTTAATACAATTAGAGTAAGCGGGACAGCGATATCCCGAGCGAAAGGGACGCCGCACGCCCGTAGTGTTTGAGAGGCTTTTGTTCCCTTTGATAACATTTTGTTATTTAGATGCATTATTCGGTTTTTTAGTTGTTACGATTCAATTTGGCATTCATTTAGGGACTCAAATTATTTTGTGACAAATTGCCGTATTTTGTTTATTCAATATTTTTGTTATTTAAATATCTCTTGGATTAGATTTTTTATTATATTATTTGAGTAACGACTATGCTTTATTTCACAAAATGATTTTATAATGTAACTTTGATGCCTTTGTACTTTGCTCTTAAATATTTACAGTAAGGACTTATTTAATTTAATTAAGTTTTTATTTATAAGTTTAAGTTTGAGGTAAAAATAAATGGTAAATGCTGCGGCGCCTAGTAGATAATGTAATTTCACAAAATAACTTTTCGTATATCTCTTTATAATCTTATTTTGGTCCACAACTGGGTCTAAAACCCGAAAAAAAACTATTAATTTTAACCACTTACCAAAAAGTCACAATAATTACACAAAAATAATGTCTTCCAACAAATTGTAAAGGTGCTAAACAACTAGTGTCTTCCCAAGGCGTTGGTAATTACCGCTGGACGAGAGTGCTCCGGAGGTGAGGTAGGCGGGGAGGGAGGGGCGGGGGGAAGGAAGATTATATTGTTCCAACTTAATAGGCTTTTTATTGTTTTATATTGTGCTCGAACAAAAAGGTGTGCTGGTTCGGTAGTGAGTGTATTTGGGAACATTTGATAGTTGTTTTTTCTAATTGTTTTGGTTCAATTCTGATAACCAGATAGTAACCTGATAGTAAGACACTATAGAATAATATGTTACCCAGTATAATTGCTTGTGACATCAGATATGGAGTCACTCCATGTATTCACACGGCATTTAGCTAAATCCGGTAATATAGCTTCGGAATAAATAAAAAAGATTTAAAATAATATTATAAATTTTAGAATAAACGATTGTTGTCCTACATATCGCCAATATTTTCAAGAAGGTTATAGTTTTTTTGCATTTTTATGGTGACTGCATGTAATTATCAAGTTCACGTTTTTTACCTTGTCAATAATGGACACAATAATACCGAACGACCAAAATAATAGAAATATTGTAATGTAAAATAATTTATATTTTTTTTAATTTTATTTATATAAAAATACAAGAAAGTGTCCCCAACAAGAATGAAGCCAAACTAGAAGCAATCCCCAAGCTCCTTAACTCTGCAATTGTCTACAAATTAGTCCGTGCTTTTATAAGATTAGAGCGAGATGTTCGTTGTTCACAATAAACAAGATTATTTCACGTTTCGCTCGCTCTGTTTACACTCAATTTATTTCTGTGAAATCATTTTGATTGGACGCCAACTGCTTAATGAAGATGCTTCTTAATCAAGCTCTCGTTTACTGTAACGGTGTAATTATGAGTTTTATATTTATCAGCTTTCTCGTAATAAGTAACGAGTTTTTTTATGGTGTGACTTTATATACTTTTATTGTCTGGTAATGTTGTTCAATGGTGAATTTTTAAATAACCAGGAATTTAGTCTTGTTAAGTATCTAGCTGTGTCTTGTGTGTAACTAGTCTTACTTATGATTATCATATACTTATTTCTAAAAACATAATTAAATTAGGCTGTAACCAAATACATAGATATTAGGGCAGGAAAATAATGCGTCATAGTATAGGCCAAATTTTCAACGATGCTTTAATGAAAACATCTAAATAAAAACATGTTTTTATGCTGCCTAGGTAAATGTGAGTTTATTTACGAACCTCAATATATCATTTGTCATTGATATCACTCAAGTGCCTCTATATGAATACTCTACAAGTATAATTCACTGTTCAATAATATTGAACAAGGCACCAAACAGTCTGCACCCTTTACAAATACTGTAACTCCAACAATCACCAACAAAAGTATCTAATCTTTTAATAACCCAAAAATGTTTGTATCAACCGTAATCCTTTCCAAAATTCTCTATTGGTAACAATATCAACAAAATATTCCTCAAACATCTAAAATGGATTATAACAAGTATTCAAGTGGCCATCGTGAATGAATGACCATTTTGCGAGACCATTTGTGTGAATGAATGGTTTGGTTTAGAATCATTCCTCGAATTTTGATAGTGTTGCTGGCGTTAGAGAATATTATTGTATTTTAATGTATTTGGAATTTGCTATTCTTACTCTTTTTACTTGAAGTATCTTGTTACTTGGAAGTGTTTATGACAACGCAATAGGTATAAGAGTTAACATAACAGTTTGTAAAGTTTGTTAAATAAAACATAGTCATGTCCAGATTGTTAACGTATAGTAAATTATAATGTAAATCAGTACAGCTATGATACATCATACCTGATTATTAGCAAAATATGTTTTATTATTATCTTCAAGTTAAATCAAACACACATACAATCTATAAGTAACTAGAACACTAATAAATCTGGCATCGCTACATTATTTTACACTACGAACAAATCACAACTAACTTATTACTTATTACAATCATTATATATCTATTAAAAAACTAACATCAACTACTTTACATTAAATATATCTCACAAAATACGTGTACCACAAAATAGTGGGCAATCTACACATTTTTATAGTTTTTTTTTTAGTAATTGACGGGCACTTCCAATGGCCGACAACTGGGCGCTTCACCTGAGTGCTGTTTGATTCGATTTTAGAACCATTTTTGTTTTATTATCATTTTTATTTGTTTTTTTTTTTTGTAAGTGATTAGCTGTTGTCAATTGTTTTTGGACGGTGTTCGTCAGGTAAGCATATCAAAAGTTTAGTTAAATGACAAATACTTAAAAGTAGCCAAAATATAAATTATTTTCATATTTCTTGTAAAGATATGTCATGTATTTGTCTACACAGGCATTGAATACTTGGATACTCCAAACAAATAGTTCCTATATCATTATTTTATAATTCCATTACTTTGAAAAAATACTTCTAAAACATGACCCAGAACAGCCCAGAACTAAGACCCAGAATAAAAAAAAACTCCCTATATTTCTATTTATAACAGTCTTTTAACAATTGCATCACGTCACCACAAAAATATGCTAACAACCTCAACGTAGGTATCAATTTAAACGTCAAACCTACGCACAAAGTAGCCAAATGATAATAATTTGTATAACAAAACGAAGAGTTTACTCATAAATATATCGATGGCGATTCCGAAAGCACTCTAAATGCCATTCGGGGGCTTTTTTCTCGAAACAACCCAAAAATTAACATCACTAATAAGGTAGAAATAAGATATGACCAATTTGTAAAGACCCGTCAAAGCTCACTTAAACTAACTCAACTTTAAGCCATCGTTAAAAATCATGCTTTCTCTTTCACATCAAAGGGGAAAGAAAGGGACAGATAGATACTTAACAACATCTTAAAGTTATATGGCTTTTGAGTATTCGGGGTGGAGACTCCTTGGTAAAAATTCGACAGGTCTTATAATACTGGCCGTTAATTTTTCAATTCTATTTTTGAGTGGGCAGGTATTAATTTGAGTGAGTGTTATTACGATCCGTGGTGATGGATTGGATGAGTAAGCGAATATTCGGATTTCGAACGATTTGGGCTAATGTTGGTACAACTGTTTGGAATATAGCATTAAGTTTTGATTGTTGGTGATTTTCAATTGTTATTTGACGAACTTTTGAATTGTGGGTAATTCGGCGGTAAAAAGTATCTACAAATAAATGAAGAATTACATAAATTATAATCATTGGTAGATTTAATATATCACCAGTCAGTGCAGCCTTTTATGGACAAATTTTGTTCTAAGTTTGGACCTACACAGAACATAAGAGTCTATTCGATTGACTCTTCACAGGGAATCAAGTTATTATTATGTAAATACTACACTTATAATACCTAAAGAAAGAATTGTAATCGTAATAAAACTTAGTGTAATTTCAATTACAAGAAAATATTACTTTTATAACAAAATAAAACAAGTTCTTTTATGTAAGTTAGTTATGCAAAACTAAAAAAATAGGCGAGACAGCCGACCTAATAATCAGATATAATCTTGCTAATATCTCTATACAAATTGCATAAAATAATAACCTATTTAGGAAAGCAAAAACCAAAACGCTGTGTCATCACTTCAGCTAATTTGTCCAAATGTTAAGTGAGAGTGGTCTTATCTTAAATTATAAGGATTAAAAGATTTTTTGTCACTTTCAGTTATTGCTGTTTCATTGCTTAAAGAAACGGCACGAGCGAAGACTACAATTAAGATAGCCTTATCTATACTTATAATAAATCTGTAGAAGTGAAAATTCTGTACATTGAAAATATCAAAAAAATAAATAAATGGCGGGGGGTGTTACTAGACCGACACCGAACCCAAAAGTGTGAAAAAAAAAATTTTTGTCTGTCTGTTTGTTCAGGTATCACGCAAAAACTACCGGTTCGATTACGATGAAACTTGGTATAATTATTCTTTATTATCCTGGGCACCACACTGGGTAGTTTTTATCCCGGCAAAAAACAAACTTAATTTTGCGGTTAAAAACTCATTGATAAGTTTCGTCATCCACGCGAACGAAGTCGCAGGCACAGCTAGTAATTAATAAGACTAGATATTTTCAAATCTGAAAAATAAAGAAAATAACCTACCAACATAGAAATACTTAAAGGAGGGAATTAAATTAGTGTTTATTTTCACCACATGATACTCATGAAATATAATTATGCATTAATACACTTAAAATAAATAAACAACATATTGAGAATGAAAAGATTCGGAAAACTATGCGTTTCAATCATTCAAAATGGCCATCGCTAACGACAACACGCAATGTAAGATTATTGCCAGCAGCAGACCCAGGTTTTAAGCATGTCGGGTGACGGGCCTGTTGGTCTAGTGGTTAGTGACCCTGACTGCTATACCGGAGGTCGTGGGTTCGATTCCCACCCAGGACAAATGTTTGTGTGATGAGCACGATCATATGTTCTGGTTGTCTGGGTGTAATTTATCTATAATATGTATGTATTTAGAAATATATAAGTATGTTTATCAGTTGTCTGGTTACCATAACACAAGCTCTGCTTAGCTTGGGATCAGATAACCCTGTGTGAGTGGTCCCGGAATATTATATTATTATTATTATGTGTTTGTGACCATACAATGCATTAAAGGTATAATAGGCATTTGCCCTGCAGTGGGACAAGACCGGCTTAATGTATAATTCGGTCAATTGAGAAGATCTATATATCCATATTGACAAGAAATATACCAGAATAATAAACAATCTCCATACTCCTCGTCAAGTATCGTGAATGCAATAAGTTTAGGAGACAATACTCCAATCAGGAGGCAGTGGTCAGTGCGACAGAGCGAGCCATCTCAGCGGGCAATCGAGTTACCACGCTGTTACGCGTTACGTGGACTATACCTTAGAGTAGGTTAGGTACAGAGGTTGCTAATATATTGTCGTTTGCTTATTATTACGCCATTATAACCACAAGTCTAGCCGATGATTAATAAGGATTACCTTTAAGTCGATTGGCAGATGTTGTACTCGTATTCTGCCATTATACATCCACTTATGTCCATTTTACATTTACATTAAATGAATAAATAACCTGAAAACCTTCCATTTAAGTTGGTTTGGGCCTTATAATCTGCCAAAAATACCCTACGCACTTGCCTCGTTTGGGCCAATTCAGATCGTGGCCTGACAAATCAGTATGGCTCTACCACGTTATTTTTTTTCTACTTGAGGAATCCAGGGTCAGCCCATAAATAGTTACATTGTTTTTAAGTTTCAATTTTGTAGAGCTTGGAGTCAGAAAGTTTGGCGGTATTTGCATCTGGTTTGTGAAGCAGCAGATAGCAGTTACTCCATATAAAAAAAAGTTTTCATGTGTCGAGGACCCAATCTTACATAGCTTGACAAAACCTTAGGCATAAGGTCTGTCTGCACCACTACTCTATGTGCACCTCAGCGTGCAATCACAAGACGTGGAACAAGCAACTAACTGACCACTGCACTGCAACGGGCGGACACTATCAACTTGTTTAACTCACTTTACTGTTCCAGTTAAACAAACGTGCATAAGGTAGCTGTAATACTTCATTACTGCAATACGTTGGCTTATAGTTAAAATACCTAAAAGTGAAGATTAAAGATGATTAAAATTAGGAACCTTAGGAACGAAATAATAGATATATCTTTTATTTTACTCGTCTAACCGCTTGTTTCGATAAAATATCTAGAGATCGTTTTCTCGATTTGAGATTGGGACTTTTCGTAACTTGTATGGCATTTAAGTCAAAATTCTAGCATTAGTAGGGAAAACTGTCTAGCGATATCATCATCTCCCGAGCCTTTTCCCAACTATGTTGGGGTCGGCTACCAGTCTTACCGGATTCAGCTGAATACCGTATTTTACATGGAGCGACTGCCTATCTGACCTCCACAACCCATTTTACTGGGAAACAGTATCCCATAGTAAGACTGGTTGTCAGAATTGACTTAACGACTGCCAAAGATGACAGCCGGACTGTTTAACGTGCTTTCCGAAACACGTAGGGGTCTCGGTATGTTATTAATGGTCACCCATCCACGGACCAACCGCGGCGAGCGCGGCTTAACTTGTGGCTTACACTTAGCTATATCGTATTTTAATTGGCCGTAACTAAATAACGAAGAAAGAAAGCAATTTATAACCAGGAAAGTCAAAAATTAGATTAGATAGTACTACTCCTTATTTTTGTGTCGATGGTTTTCTTAAGACTGGACCAGCCCAAAACATAGCTTAATCGATTGCTTTTTTGTTTTTCTTTTAAGTATTCTTCTATACAGCAGGTGGAATAATATTATTTACTTAATTTACAATTACAGAGGGGCTCGTGTCTAAGTGCAAGCCGTACGGTTTGACCGATAATACAGGTTAAGCCGCGCTCGCCGCGGTTGGTCCGTGGATGGGTGACCATTTCCGAACATATCGAGACCCCTCCGTGCCTCGGATAGCACGTTAAGCCGTAGGTCCCGACTGTTATACTATGATCTTTGGCAGTCGTTAAGTCAATTCTGACAACCAGTCTTACCATGGGATACTGTGTTAATACCAGTAAAATGGGTTGTGAAGGTCAGATAAGCAGTCGCTCCATTTAAAATACGGTATTCAGCTGAATCCGGTAAGACTAGAAGCCGACCCCAACATAGTTGGGAAAAGGCTCGGGAGATGATGACTTAATTAACAATTACAGATTATACATAATCGCTTTGCAATACGTATAATTATGTATCATTTGAAAAACAAAGTTATACTTCATCAAAATACAGCAAAGGATAATTAAAACGAGGTTAATACATTTACAACCCTTTGAATTTAATTTGTAATTAGCTAAAGTTAATGAGAACGGCAACAATCATGTTTGAACCGGGCAGAGTAATGAAATGATTTGTTCTGGGGACAGCGAATAGATAAAGGATACCTAATTCACGAGATCAAAGGATGACAACTACAGGTGCGCTAGGGTGACCATCGGGTGTCGACATTGTAGGTATATAAATGAAAGCAGAGAATATCAAATACATTGGTTTGAACACAAAGTAAGCTAAATCACTTGTGTTATGAAAGTGTGTGTATGCCACTAGACGGTCGACCACGAAGGCGCCAATTTTCTCAAGGCTGTTTTTTTTTTAATCATACCTATTATTTGGATTTTGGATCTTATTGCATTAACAGATTTTTAAGCAGTCATCAGTATACAAAAGTCATATTTATCGAATTAGACACAAAGTTGATGATGAGCAAGTAACTCATTTGTTCTTTTTCGGTTTTAGGCCACAACTCATCAAATTCGGGTTCAACAAATGAAACAAAAGCAATAAGACATTAAAAAAAATATACCTAATTCAATCGTAGTTACTTCTCTACTTAGGATATATTTCCTTTATTTTGGGTTATTTTGTTCTACGATGTTTATTTCAGTGTGTCCCAGTTATAACGCAAACCATGGTTGTAGCCCTCCGCACCGCCCGCTGCGTCAATCGTTAATAGATCACAACCAGCCCGTTATTAATTAACTCAAGGGTACCTGCACGCTGGACACTTTTGTGGCTAAACTGTGCTGGAACAATGAGGTTTTATGCTGGTTTAAAACTGTAGGGGAAGGCTTTTTACGTAGGTTAGATACAAAGTTTTAAATTAAGCAAAATGGTATAAAACGGTGCATACAAATTTTTGATTTATGAGGCTTTTTGGTAGCGCTTTTATCTTTCTAATTTATATGTGAAATTGTGAATTTAGTAACTTATTTTTTGGTTTCCGTTCTGTGTAGATGAGTATTTGTAACTCTAACTTCTACTTATCTCCGGACGAGTAGTTGCACTAAAATCCTTGAAGTACTATATACTTACTGGGTTTGTGCATTACATCAATTACTAAGATGGACACCCATCCAAATCCAAACCTCAGCGAAGGTTGCTTAACTACAACTTTAAAATACCCCGAAGCACATAATACATCTATCTTTCACGTATATTAAGTCATCCCAGTTATAAGTCCATGTTAGCCCTTTAATACAGTATTAAGGACCGCAGCGGGTCGCAGGGCGGGCGAGAGAGGGGGGCAGGGGGGGGGGGGTTGTTCAAAACCAATCAATGTTGGTTAATTGGCGCTTTAATGCTGGCTCATTCAACAATTACGTGTAGCTCGTTTGTGTAGGGATGTGGTGATGTCGATGATAAAAGGATGTGTTATGTATTATGTTTTTTCACATAATTTCTGTAAACGTAAAGTACATATAGGTAGGTAATATAGAGAAAAGAAATCCAACATATTATTTTAGCTGTCCAGAATCTGGAATGCATGAGACTATTTTGATAGATCAAAGGGACAAGACTATCGTTTAGAATAAAAAAAAAGTTTATGTTTTGTAAATGTTACTACTTTTGAAATTAAAAGATATGGTAAGTATCTCATACTGTCACATATTCGGACAGATTATTAGAATAATACCTAAATTAAAAATGTATATTTCATGGACGGACTTTGTTAGAATTTTACCAGGCGATCGATTAAACAGTGAATGTAACACATAATAATATATTAAATTATCAAAAAACATTTTTATTTTTTTATGCAAATACAACCAATACACTCTACAGAAAGCACACAACACGTGTAAAACCCACTCCACTGACGCCAAAACACATTAAACTCGAATCCCAAATACTAGCAACCTTATCCCCACCCCCACTTATCCCAATCAATCCCCACACAATCCCGCTTAATTTAACCATCAATCTACCATTAGCCTTCGTTATTATATTTGGTCTCGTTCACTTCAATCACTATAACTTGGTGACTTTTAATTGGTTTTTAGAGTGACGTAATTTTATGTTAATTAGTTTGTCTTGGTGGTCTTGTGGTTTGGTGTTCGGATTGACAGGAAATGTTTGTAGGTTCGAGTCCAGGTGTAGGACCAATATTTTTTATGTACCTATATATACATATAATGTCGCGGTGGCCTAGCGGTTCAATGAACGGAATTGTATGCACAAGGTTGCAGGTTCGAACCCAGGCAAGTACCAATGTGGCTTTTTCAAAGTTATATGTACTTTCTTAATTATTCTAAGACACTTCTGACAAACGGTGAAAGAAAACATCGTGAGGAAACCTGGATTCCAAAATTTGGGATCTGAAATCGCCAATCCGCAGAGAGCAAGCTTGGTGATCAATGCTCGTGCCTTCTCTTTATGGGAAGAGGCCTGTGCCCATTAGTGGGATGTTTATAGGCAGGATTATTATACATACATATACGTAGGAAGGTACATCCTTGGTTAGGTATGCTAAGGTGAAGGTAAATGAAAACATCATTAGGAATTCTTATTTCCGATTTGGAACTATAAATGGACAACTCAACGCAATTGGGAAAGCGTAGCGATCAATGCTAATTTCTTCTCAATATGGGCTTTTGCTTTTAAATTACGAGGGGTAAAACATAAAACATAGTACAGACCTACTCTATTATTCACTGGTTAGATCTAAGATATTGGTCCTTTATTCAATTTATCATAGTATCTTTCTCTGCAGTGAGACAGAAACGGCCAGACAAAATAACTATTGTAAATATTTATTTACATGGGACCTAAACATACCGGCGAACTGTGGGTGTACATTGGTACACCTCTGCCTAACCCTTCGGGGATACAGGCGTGATGGTATGTTATTATTATGTTTAAATATTTAATACACAGAAGAAAAAACTGCATTAATTTAATCATTCAATAACCAGCACAGCAATAAACATTTTCCAGAACACTCGATCAGATCAAAATCAGAATCATTCCACAAATTGATTGATACCAAGAACTTGATTAATCAATCCATTAGCCAACATAACAAAATTGAAACTTTACGACATAATGGCCACTTGCAGTGTAGACAACATAAGTGTTTAAAAAAAGGTTGGTAGCAAAAAGTATGCAATTAAAAGTCATTCATGTTGCGTGCATTCAATCAAGGGAAGAGTGTGCCGTTAAATATTCAGCGTCAATCATTATAATGCATTGTAGTACAGTTGTGTAAAAAAATATGGTTTTCTTGAAAACAAATATTTTAAACATATAGCTAGAGTAGCGAGCAGGTTGTATAGGGCATTTTATGTTATCTATTTATGAATGTTGCAAATACCCAGGTCGTCCCGTCTTAAGAAAACTATCATCTCATTCAATAGAAATAAACAATAAAAGAAAAACGTTTTGCACCAACCCCAAATAATATGAGACAAGGTTAGGAACAGAGGTTTTTGAAAAGAGCTTAAAAATCTCCGGAAATAGTATTATAAAGCATTCTACTACTCATTCTTATTTGCTACATTTCTTTTAATCTTATTTATTAAGCGTAGTGTCTACGAAACATGTTGCATTAAATAAAAAAAGACAAATAAAAAACTAAAACAACCTCAGTTTACTCCATAAAAATATAGATAACGTATTTATCTCCATCAAAAAGCCGGTAGCTTGTTATTCCTAAAGTTAACCCTGTAACTGCCGCCCGCGAACAATCACTGAACGTCGGACAAAAGAAACGCATCGACAATACAAGACGAGTCAAGAAAAAAACAAAATCTGACACACGATTGGTCGATCGACGTGTGACGTCACCGCGCGCCCCGCCCCCTAACAACCGTCGCTACACCTGAGATGAGAGCGAGCGAGGTCTTTGTAAGTGTGAAGAAGACAAAATTATATTGACGGCTCCTTTTCTGAATTCAAAACGACGTACACACACCATCAAACCAATGCATTAAGAAACTTATGTGACTGAGTTAAGGTTGAATTTTGTTTGTGTGTTTTCAGATTATATGTCTTATGAAATCATAGATCTGGTCAGTTGGAAAAGCTGTTATTGTTTGGTTACGGGTTAACCGATTTGGTTAAATTTGTGTGTTAACAGGCAGATGTCCAGCGGTTCTCTCGCTCGCTCTCTCGCGATCTGCTGAGACAGGTAGCGCCTGATTGGTCCCGTATTGATTAGTGTGATTAATTAGAATTGAGTTCATTAGCATTTGCGTAATTGGAAGTTTGGACTACTATAACGTGCTTAGTTTTTATAACTACAGCCGGTAATGTATGCAAAAACGTTAAGTAGTTTTAACTTAATTTGATTGGTGAAAGTGGTTTGAGATGAGCTTTCAATACTTATGTAATATGTTAATTACTTAAATTACTAACTAAGTAAAACCTTTTAAATGGATCTTCTAGATCAGATTTTTGAGAGAGGCTTATAACTACTTAGAAACGGAACTACAAACTTTTAACATCTTTGGGACGATGCAAAGAAGCAACAAGCTTGTAACAAAGCTCAAGCGCAAAGAACCCTCAAAGAAATCGCTAACAAACTCCCGGCAACGCTCTAACACCTAGCACAATCGACCCAATCAAACAGAAAAAAAAACTATTCAACCATCACCAACTCTCAATACCGTTCAAAGAAACTCCGAGGGGAAAATGCTAATACGCCGCTTCTTGCTTCTTACCAAACAAAATCACTTCGCGACCCCAAATTTCGCACTTTCAATGGGCAATTTCGCTCGCCCCCCTTTGATAGGCGCCGCCCCTTTCTTCCCCGCCGGCTGTAGTAGTGTCGGAGCGCCAGTGACGATCGCGCACCCAAGCGAGATGGACGCGCCCGACGACCGCTATTACGGCAGCCAGACGCCGGACCGCTCCGACACGAACAGTCCGCGCTCGCAGATGAGCAGTCCAAACTCAAACTCCTCAATCAACGTGACAGATCAATCCATAACTCTTTCGCAACACCAACAAAATTTAGAAACTCTAAATAGGATGGGAATGTTTTTCCACGCGCAACAAATGCATTTGAATCAGAGTTTTGACGCGGTGAAGTCTAGGTTAGGGCTGACACAAGTGCCTACGAGTGTTAATCAGGGCCCGCGGCATACGATAGACGCTATCTTAGGACTTAACGGCCAGAGGCAAGTTACGAGAGTGCAGAGTGAGTTTGAGCAGAGGAGAGAGGAGAGGGAGTGTGAGGCTGTGCCGGTGTCGCCCGGAGCCGTCGAGAGTGCTGGTACGTATTCTTGATCTACGTTTAGTGTTATCCAAAGTTCGGGTTTTTTGGGGAAGGGAATGCAGTTAGCTTGAGTGTAGGGTAGTGTAGTGTAGTTTGACTGCTTCAACGGACTTTTGGCGAGAACATAAAGGCCTCCAGCCAGAGCTATAATGTTTGGTATAGGCATATTTATTTACGGAAGATGAGCTACAGTGTATTCATCTCATAGAGAGAGAAAAAAGGGTAAAACAAGAGTTATTGACCTGACTATAGTGCATGGTTTGCTGTCATTACCTAGTCACCAGTAAACAATATTAGAATACTTGTTTATAAGTTATTTTTACTATTTCTGAAAACGAACGAACGAAGCCACAAATACTAATTTGTGGCTCTATTTTATTTTATATAGTATCGCATCTAACCTAATGGATAGATGAATAACTAAATGAGAACACGACAGGGACATGATGATGATGATAACCAAACCTATTGATTATTTTAAAATTTGATTATGTGATATTATGACCATTACATTTTTTTTATAAAGCACAATAGCAAAATAAGTAAAAAAAAAAAATTTTGTAAATAATCGAATCTAGAATTATACGTAAAGAAGACAACTTTATTAGGATAACCCAGTGTACTTCTGACATTAGTTACTAGTTTTATTTCATTTCTACTTAGAAAAATAATACACCTTTATAAAGTATTAGCTTTTTTCTACAACAACTAAAACCTACTCATGAATAGCTAAGGGAAGGTTCATATCTGACGGAAAACTCAACCGATGATACGTTAGTCCGATGAGTGTGAACGGTCAAGCGTTTTTCTATACATTTGTCTGTTCTGCCGTCACGCGACCGATAATACGGGACGCATTTTCCGTCAGATATGAACCTTCCCTAAGACTTGAGCAATTGAGTCATGTTTCTGCAAAAAATGACTTGCAAAATAATATTCAATTAATAAACCACAATTAAATTTAAACAAAACCATTATTAAAAATAATAAAAACCAAATAAATAAAGTTGCATAGGTGTGTTCAGTGCATAGTGCGAAGGCGGTGCGATGCAAGCACCGCCCGTGCGAATCCCGCCCGCCGACCGCCGCCGACGGGTTACCTTTGTCTTTTTGTGAAGATAACTTTTGTGTTATCTTTTATGGATATTTTAGGGTTTATTTTGAAATGGTTTTGTAATTAGGTGTGATATTATTGTGTAGAAAATAATGTTTACTGTAAAAAGTATTTTTTTTTGCAATATTCTCTCTTTTTTACAAATCTCTTGATGACTATTAGCTATCAATGCAAATATTTTTCGATTTTTTATTTGTATAATGACTGTCAAAATTGTCAACCATTTTTATTTCGTACTGTTACGTTTATTTAAAATATTGGTTCATTCTAATCATCAGTTATGTCATGAATTATTAGGTACACTCATAAGGGTGCAACGGATATTATTGTTAACATGCTAAAACACACGAATATTTTGTATGCTTTTTTTTAAATCCAATCCAAGTAGAATTGAAATCTTCAAAACCTTTTATTACCAATTATTTCCCAAATTAGCTCACCAAAGTTGAATGACTTTTGCATAGCAATGTCATATCATACACTCTTCATACATACTGTATGAAGTCTCATACAAGCACGTTACATGACAAAAGTAAATACTAGCCTATATTTGTGCGCGTAACGTAAAATATTCATTAACGCGTCTTTTTTAGGGTTAGTTCTATTTGCGTACATGTTACGCGAACATGAAAATGTCTGAACCAATTATTATCATGCGGAAAAGAAAGACATCTTTATGAATTCAGGACTACTTCATTTTATTTAAAAAAAAATCTTTATTTTATTAACGTAGTTTATATTGCGTTGTTGACGCATATATTTAACCAATAATGTACAAATAATTGTAACAATTTAATTTTGAAAAGAGTAGATAACCTATGGAGTTTCTTGCCGGCTCTTTTCCATAGGAAGGACACTTTGGAACCGAGCACCTAGAGTCAGTAGATTTTAACGTAACGTTTCTTGGCGCCTTTTTTTGGTTTATAAGAAATAAAAACATTTGGTTTTAATTTTGATTTCCGTTTTATTTAAAAGACAAAATGTTACTTAGTTCTGTAATATGTATGTATTAAAAAGTAAAAGATTTTTCGGTAGGCATTTAACATTCGTTTTTTAGGTGTTGACTTCGTTTTACTGTATTAAATTAGGTATTCACTGCATTAGTATAGTTCAAGATCAATTAATTTTAGGAAAAACTTATATCTACTTTCTATTAACAGTTTGACTAAAATATTATGCCCTAATGTAGGTTTATATTCAAAATAATGTAGCAGTAGAAATATAATAAAAGAGAATAATTATCTAATTAATAAAGAAACAAGAAGCTAAAAGTACAGTCGAAAGGCCGTATTAAAAAAAAAAACACTAAATCTTAAATATACCTAACAGCATTGCAAAATAAATGTCCGGCTACTGTTTAAGTAGTCATCCATTTTAATGGACTGATCTAATTAACACAAATATTGCAATGTATCATATCTTAACATCAAGGCTTACTACCTAATAGTTATGAGTAATATTCAATGTAATTGAATTGATTGAAATAACCAATTTAATTGCATTGAACAATTTAATTGAACTGGTTAGCCGTCGTGACTGTTTGCGCAAACTTGCGGGTTAGATCTACAGGATGTTGTTTTGGTCTAGACGTTTCTAATTAAATCTTAATAGAGTATGCAATCCAAAAAACTCTTTTTACTATAATTCAAGACAATAATTACGTTCGCGTTTCATTTTCTTTTCTGGTAGAGTTATAATATATTATATTTTATATTAGAAAGACACATTTTTCGCGCATAATAAAGTAGTCACTATTAATGTTGATGTTATTCAGCTATATATTGGTGAGTATCCGTGTTATTAAATAACTATTACAAAAAATAAAATGACATGTAGTGTTCATAATAGGGAGACTAAAGAAGATGGTTAATGAAAAGTTATATATTAACTACCGATAGTTTATTAATTCTAGTTAGGAGGGGCTCGTGGCTAAGTGTACGGTTTGACCGATAATACAGGTTAAGCCGCGCTCACCGCGGTTGATCCGTGGATGGGTGAACATTTATAACATACCGAGAACCCTCCATGTTTCGGAAAGCACGTTAGACAGTAGGTCCCGGCTGTCATACATAGATCTTTGGCAGTCGTTCAGTCAATTCTGACAACCAGTCTTACTATGGGATACTGTGTTTCCCAGTAAAATGGGTTGTGAAGGTCAGATTGGCAGTCGCTCCATGTAAAATACGGTATTCAGCTGAATCCGGTAAGACTGGTAGCCGACCCCAACATAGTTGGGAAAAAAGGCTCGGGAGATGAGTTTATTAATTCTAGTTAGGCCTATGTCCAACACTAAACCAAAATCAAGAGTAAACGATCAACTAAAATAAAATAAGACCATCTTTACATCTGCTCCTATAGATCCAACGTAGGTACCTATATACAAAGTAACCACAAAAACTCTAATTGCCCAAACAACTTAATCACTCTTCAATACATTTCACAAGCGGATACGCGGGCGAAACTTATAGATTTATCTACCGATCAGTTAATGCGTTGATCGAGACTTGAGTTTACAAACATGTATTTCATAATTATAAGTAAACCGTTGACATGGCGTTTCCGGTGCATTAGTAGATTATAAACTAATTTGTGCATTAGTATTTAATTGGAAACATATTTTTTGGTTGTTCCTTTTGCGTTGCTACTTGTAGAAGCAGTAACTAAAAAGCTCAATTATAGGATGTTCTCAATTTTTATAGCATAGCCGCTTGGTTGCCTTATATGAGTTACAAATAAGTATTTAATGTGTCTAGTCTAAATACATTATAATCATTAATTTGATCTAACCGCCTGCAGTAAATATATTTTGAAATCGCTGTATAAACTTTCATAAATTTCAAGTTTAAGAGCTTCTGAAAAAAAGGCAATTATGCGCAGTTACTCTGCCTACTTAAAAATAGGCCTATTTACTGTTCATAGCACCTTAGTATGTTCCTACATTAGGTATATCTCCTTACTATGTTAGGTACATAGGGAAAGGTATGTTGTTTCGTAACGGTAGCTAAATTGAAGAATTTTAATATGAATGTTATGTAACATCTGTCTTCAGAGCTAAATTAACTTCTACTACTGTATGACGTTATCCGTGAATCTTTTAATGGATCAACTTAAAGGAGTTATAACTTATAATATTCTATAAAAATAAACAACTTCTGACATTAATAAAGTGTTTGCATATCTGAGATATCATGATATTAATGATATATAAAATGTAGCATCCCATCCTGCAGGAACGCAATGGACAATCATAAACATAATTTAATTCGCTTCGCTACGTTGAATGTAAGAGGAGGAATGGATGGTAAGGTGGATAAAGTATGTCAGATGATGGATGTTGAGACAAAAATTAAGAAAGGTATGCAGAGATGGTTTGGCTATGTCAAGAGAATGAATGAACGAAACGATTGACGAAAAAAGTGTATAAGGCGAGTGTGAATGAAGAGAGGCCTGGTCAAGAGTACCATAAACCGAACAGCATGTATGAAGGGAATAATGAAAGTTGACAAAGCGAAACAAGTGTGTAAGGATCGTAGCAAGTGGAAAGAAGTGATCTCTGCCTACCCCTACAAGGGAAAGGGCGTGATTATATGTATGTATGTATGTATGTACACAAAGAATATACCAATCTTTTTAGATTAAAACTAGCTGTACCCGGCATGCGTTGCAATGCAATTTTTTCTACCTAGCACCTGCCTACTACCTCCCTGCCTACTACCTACCTACTACCACTTAGGGGTATGAAAAATAGATAGTAGCCGTTTCGAAGGAGTATGGTAACTAACATTGTGACACGAGAATTTTATATATAAGATAGTAAAAGTACCATAAACCAACAAAACTATTTAAAACGATCCCACATACAAGCGCGTCACCGGTAGCTGCTCGCTAATGCACATCATCCCGTGACGTATTGATCATTATCTTATATCCAACACTTTGTTAAGGAAACCTGCTTGTCTTGTTATACAAAGTTGTTTGTTACACTTGAGTTATCATAATACATCATATTTGAATTTATTTATATTTCATTAATGTGATAGTATCAGGCTGTAACTGTACGGCTTTGCAGAAGCCTTTTTATAAACAAAGCAAACGTACCTAGAAACATTAAAAATAAATGTGGGCAACATCACATACATTGCGCTGAACCCTTTATAGATTTCCTTGTGGGTTCTTTTCCATAGGAATTATCTACATTTTTGTAACCGCGCAAGTCAGCCACTCATATAGGACTATATTGCTCATAGGTTCATTGACCATCACTGTGGGTTTCCTAACAAAGCAATATATACGTATACCGAAAACCTAATGATAATTATGAAAAAAATTAAATTCGCAGTGGTGTTTTCAGAAAATTGTGTGTTGTCAGAAATAAGTTATAAGTAATGTAAAATATAACTAAAAAAAAATTTGACTTATTTTAAAATATATAGTCATATATCACACAAACCCTAATGTTAGTGTTTGAAGTAAAAATACATGGCTCAGTCGCAAAACGTCTCTTTTGCATTCTGTCTACTGGTTTTTTTGTATTAACGCAGAATGAGTCTTGCCCAAAATGTCGCTTTCTCATAATTTAGCAAAATGTTTGATGTCTCTTTAACAAAATGTCGCGTTACAAACTTAGACTATTTATTATTATAAATGACATCACCAACCAAAATAATGAACAAAACAAACTTTCCTTCACAATCAAACCTTTTCTTCACTAAGGTCACACCACAATAATAATTCAATACAAAAATGTTTAGTATCAAATAAAATCCGTATATAAACTAACGAGGTCACGAATACCTCGAAAGTATAATTTGTGTGAAATTATTAATTAGCTAATCGAGTTAGTTTTATCGGTATAATCAGTTAGCGTGCAACCCTATAGGCAGGCTTTCTTACTTTACTGGCAATATTTTGTTTTACGACAAAAGAATGAGTGAATGAAAGATTGATTGGAAGTAGGAACGTAGTGAACGACATTTTTGACATTGTTGTGAATCATTTTTGGATGAGCTGATTTATGTAGATTGCAATTGTTTTCTGTATAGATTGATTTATCAAAAATAAAGTAAGAGCCGTTAGTTTATAGAAAAATAGTAAACAAAATACAGCGTGTATATTCTGTTAGCACTATTTAAAACCGAATTCCATTTTGACGGCCCTGCATTATCTATTTTTATATCTATCTACGTTTCAATAAATATATTTTTATCGAACCTATAATAGAAACGGTTCATATTAATTACTTAGCGTATGATTTTTTTCATGTCGTGTGCTTACGGCCTAACATTCTAAATGAACAAAAAAAAAATAACAGAAATTCATAACAACATTAATTATAAACCTTTGATAATTCAACGAAAAACGTATTACAGGAATAGGAAATTGGAATACATATATACATATATGGATAAACGAGCTATGCCTAGGAGCCATTAATAGTGATCGAATGAACGTTTAACGTTGCGGTCAGCACCACAGGGGGACATAATCGAATATTGGCTCGTAATAGCGATTGCAAATCGATTGTAAGCCGCACAATCCAGTTGCCGTAATCGAGCGGTCGTGATGAAGCTTTCATTGGTCCGTAACTAAGCTCGTTTTGTTTGATGTGTGTGTTTGTGTATCTGTGTTTGTGTGTTTGTGTGCGTGACGAGATAATGGGTTTGCAATATAAGCAAACAGAATGACGTATGTATGATATGAACTTAAAATATAGATCTGTTTACCACATGATATGCAGTTAGATTTATACGTTATTGTTTTATATTCTTCAAAGAGTACATAGATTTCAAGCCAATATTATTTAAAATAATTATACTTAGGAAAAGGCCTATTAAAGTCGTATTTAGTCTTAAAGCGCATAAGTAAATGTTATTCAATTAAAACTACTGTTGACTAACGCTGCCCGCCCACGTCAGACTTCTTGTAGGTCAGATTATCGGGCCGATTTTTCCGCCGATTCTTAGTACCGAATTCTGACCGACTTTTGTAGGACGTGTGCGTTGCACTATTGCTTTTAGTGTGTTCTATTTCTCTCCTACAAAAAATCGGTCACCGATTATCGGACGTAGGCAGGCAGCCTTACACTTATAAAATACATTTTCATAGACTTGTTAATCCGCGATAAAAGCCATTGCACAATTAAAGACACATAAAAAGTAACTTTAACTCACGGATTAATTAATTATTAAAATCAGACAATTATAATAATCAAGTCCCATCAAAACTTGTATATAAAACCGATTGAATATATACGCAAAAACAAAATTAGCTTAATCATCATCAATTAGTTTTAACGAACGAGAACGAATGAGTGAGTGAACAGTTTGTCAAGAGTTCCGCACGTATCAATACAATGTGAAATTCAATTTAATTAAATGAAACTGATTTCAATTAAATTGAATTGAATTGTTTGGTTACTGTAGGTGGTGGTTTGTTAATTTTGTTTATACATTTTAAAGCGTTCGTTTGGGTACACTTTGAAGTTTTTTGTATTGCATAGTTATGTAATAATGAACTTTATGCGTTTATATTTATGTGTATAGTTATTATTAATGGCCTGAAAAAAACAATAATAATACCTTTGTATATCTTATGATATGATAACGTTTTTAAATAAATGTTTTATGTAATTCTTCTTTCGTCTAGCTTTTGTTGTTGGGGTCAGCTTTGAATCTTATTAATTTATTTAAATTTTAAATTTAAGTACACTATTTAAATACACAGTGCCACAGTGCAAAAAATCTTCGATTAATAAATTCCATCTATGTATTACATACGTGGTCACAATCTACCTGCTTTTAAACAACATTTAGCTTCTTAGGTCATAACTTTAAACTCACAAGTTATTCAAAATCACGCTAAATCTCTATCTAGCGCGATCGAATAGAGAGAGGAAATCTACTAAATATCAACGAAGGTACCAGTGATTAACAATCTATTTCTCCCAATCTAAAGGCCCCTAAATACAAATAATTCAATAATGAATCCATTTTGAAAAAATCATTAAAGCCGCGAAGACTTTTAATATTCGAACAGCAAATCTGACACGTGATTAGGGTTACCATATTGAAAAAAACAACGAGACAACCCATTATAGACGATAAAGCTCGCAAGTGTTGCCAGATTATCGATAATTATTACAAAAAAAGAAATAAGGCAACTGATCGTATCATGATAAGTGTAAAATGTCTTAATGCGTTGCCCATAATATTTTTATTTGTTTTGTATACCGGTTGTAATCTGGTTTAATAATCTAAATGTGACACAACGCTCTCTTTCATTTGTCGTAGGAGTAAGGGAGATGGAGTGATGTGTCTGATCGCTCAATCTAGTTGTGTAGGGATGGTTTGTCAGTCTTTTACACTTGATTTCTTAATCGTCGAAGCTGACACATGACGTTTCAAATATTTGTGGCGCTATGCTTTTATAGAGGAAAGTATAAAATAAAATGAGTATACAGTAGTCATGTTGTACGTATTTAATAATGCATCTTCGTCAATATTGAAGTACCTAAGTAATTATTCACAATACATACCAGTTTCTGATTGCTGTTTTGATGGCATAGTTCAAAAAGTACACTGGTTTAGCATACAGAATCTTTAGACTGAGATAAAACTATATTCATATTTTAAATTAGTGCTTGTTTGATTGACATATTTTATTCACAAATATCAGATAATTTTGCATAACACACCCTAAAAAAAATATTTTCTACATTAAATAAAGAAATTCCATTGATTGATTGATATTAAATATGGATATGTAGTTAAAAATTAAAGTACGTTAATGCATTTTTTATTTAGGCAGTTAAAATTATGTTTACCATACATTTCGTCCAAAACACCCGCCCAGTGCGCCACTCCATCACCCGGCGCGGACAAAATAATGGAAGTGATAAATGCGGAGTTTCCGCAAACAATTACTACGGTAGTTCCCTCTTCGAAACATGATTTCTACCACTTTGTACCGTATGAATATTTTAGCAACAATCTGATAACACGATAACTTTGCTATATTTATTCAAGATTGATGTTGGATTAAAGTTAAGTGCATTTGAAGATGCATCTGGTTACGTTATTTTGGGCTTTTTATTGATACGTGTAGGAATAAATAAATAAAGCTCTCTGTGTGTATATTATTATGTATGCTTAGTCAGTAAATATATTGCTTTGCTCTAATTGAGTAATAAATCAATGAGTAAACAGTGAACTGTTCATGGCTTCATTTTATGTAAACTTTTGAAGAGGTTTTTGTCCTGAATTAAGACAAAATCCGATAATTATTTATAATTAAACAATTAATGATTCAGGACAGTCAGATTAAAGCCAAATTTTCAAATCTTTAAAGATCATGTCAGTCACCAGTTACCAATTCAGTTCAAAGTAGGATTTTTGATTCAATAAATTTACAAGACTCGAAAGCAAAATATGTAAATAGCTAAAACGCATTAAATGATCAACAAACAAGTCAAAAATAATAACGGCGCGGAAAACCTCGGTTATACAAACAGATCGGGCGATAGGCAATGATATATGATACAAGTTTGTGAAGGTTTATAGTCTAGGAAGGATCGCTTTTAGCGCACTGTGCGATCCTATCGGACTGGGTGAATGTTGATTTGATTTCAAATGTGTAGAAGTTTAAGTGCATAATTTTTAACGACAATTTAACTAAAGATATAAACTATGATAAATATTTTTTTTACTAGCCATTTCTGTCCCACTGCAGGGTAAAGGCCTTTCTACCCTCCTTCTATGTATTTCCAAACTATAATAATTAATAGTAAAAAAAAAGATTAATATTCAACTTCAATGTAATAATGAAAATCGGATAGGTATATAGGTACTTATAACTTATTAACTATAACACTGTAGTTTTAACCAAAAAGCTAAATAAAAACTGTAGCTATTTACACTGTTTTTTTTTTATATATTTTAGAGAATCTACCTCATCTACTTCCTCACACCAAAATAATATAAGCTAAAACTAGTAATAAATATTTTACTTTACCTACCTTGAAATGTTAAAGGTTTTTTACATTTTTCGACAACTTTGTCTACCAGCTCCACATTTGGCGCACAGTGCGTAAATTTGAATATAATTGCATTATCAAGACACGGCATCCAGCATTAGCATACGCAAACTCAAATCGTTCTGTTTGATTTGTTGGTTCGCTGCGTAATTGCGGCCGACTCTACTCGATACATGGAATGGATGTTTGTTTGTTTGGATAGTCATATACACAGTTTTAACGATGCGTTTACTGTGTAACTGGAATTCGTGTTTTAGTTCAAAAGTCATTTTCTCTAAAAGTCTATTTTTTATGTGAATTCTTTTTGTGAGCAAAAATGTCATAAACTTATATGATACATTTCCTGAAAAAGTTAGGAGATAATAATAATAATAATAATAATAGCCTGGGACAACTCACACACGGTTATCTGATCCCAAGCTAAGCAGAGCTTGTGTTATGGTAACCAGACAACTGATAAACTTACTTATATATTTCTAAATACATACATATTATAGATAAATTACACCTAGAACCCGGAACAAATGATCATGCTCATCACACAACATTTGTCCTAGGCGGGAATCGAACCCACGACCTCCGGTATAGCAGTCAGGGTCACTAACCACTAGACCAACAGGCCCGTCAAAAAGATATAGATAAGTAGATCAAAAGTAACGTTAACTTATACTGTTTTTTGCTTAGTAAAAATCATCATCATCATATCAGCCTGTTGCAGTCCACTGCTGGACATAGGCCTCCCCCAAGGAGCGCCACAGCGCACGCAGCACGATCTCCCGCCCTTTGCATCCAGTCACTGCCAGCTGCCTTCTTCAGGTCATCGGTCCATCTAGCCGGGGGGCGTCCTACACTACGTTTGCCTAAGCGTGGTCTCCATTCGAGAAACTTCCTGCTCCACCTCTCGTCGGTTCTGCAACTGCCACTTCAGCTGGCTACAATAGCCCTCACAAATAAATATAAAATAGACTGCTTTGCCAAAATGAACTAATTTGTTTTTGGGTCAGATACAAGCAAATATTACTCTTGCTTAGGCTATGTATATTAACCTAACCTTCAGCGAGGAAAACTGGCACATAAACAAATCAGAATCACAACACAAAACTTATTTTTCTTCTCCATCCAATCTATCCTTATTCTTTCCGCATACAACACAAATTCCTCAATCCAAAATCTTTTTATTTTCAGGCGAAGGTTCCTGCAACAGCAATGACGGCTACAGCCAGCGAACGCCCACCGACGACAAGTCACCGCCCGGCAGTGACGACGAGTCCACCCGGCCCGGTTCCGCGGCCGACAACAAGAAGAAGCATAGACGGAACAGGACCACCTTCACGACGTACCAGCTGCATGAGCTGGAGAGAGCGTTTGAGAAGAGTCACTATCCTGATGTTTATTCACGCGAGGAACTGGCGATGAAGGTTAATCTGCCTGAAGTTAGGGTGCAGGTTAGTGGAATGTTGAATTCTTTTATTCTTTATTTAGGTCTAAATGTAAGGGTTTTAATCGGAAAGATAGATTGAAAAGTGTTAGATACATTGATTTTGAATGTAGCATGACGTTAAATTTTCGTGTATTTTGTGCCAAACTATGACGTCATCTAAACCTTATTCACTTGATGATTTATAAGTTTCATAAAATTAATAACAATTAGCTATCTTTTGAATACAGAGGACTTCAATTAAACATTGTTTTTTGCGTGGTGCTGAATTTGAATTCAAGGTGAAATTTTGGACATAATAGAAGTGTATTTGAAATTCTCAGTAGAAGATGTAGAAGCCAAAATTTTTGAAAAAATATTATCACATTTAGAATGTGAGACAATTGACTTGTAAACAATGCTTAACCAAAACATGACATCATATAAGTATTTAGCAGGCATTTAAAAAGTCAAACAATTTAAACTAGACATCTTAAACGATTTTTAACAAACCCAAATCGTCTAAATGAAATTTTCCCTTGTATTAAGTGAAATAAGTACTCTTTACAAACATTGAGTGAAGGGCCCTAAGGGAAAGGGTAAAGGGGCAATAATGAACCCAAGGGGCTTATGCCACTCAATCCCCTTTGGCTTTGCAGGCCTAACATATGTCAGAAGTATTGAAGCTCCACCAATTCGAAAGACCCTCCCCGCCCTTATAATCGAGCAAAAACTAATGCATTACAGAAAACGCTACCAATTTCAGAGATCTTCTTAAACTGGTCTCATCTTAATTGCTTTCTTATGGCTTCAGCAGTATAATTTTTGGTCAAGGCATTGTAAGTCTTTTGCCGTTGCAATAAAGTCTTTCCAGCTGCAGAAATAAGTTGGTGTAGGTTTATTTGCCAAATAATGTGGTTGTCTACTAATCTGACACTTGGTTTTCAATATAGGATAAGCTGATTTTAATAGTTTGCTATTAAATGGCATGATAATAAAGAGCATCACAATTTCTTGTACTATAAAACTACTTGCAGTCTAGGTCAGATGTCAGTGACTTTTAAATTCTATCTATGCAGAAAATTATAACAAATGATTTTTGCAGGCAAAGCTTTTATAGATCTCGTCTTGATGAAACGTTGAGCCTTATTTGATTTGAAATACAGCTAATTTAATAATTATTTTACTTCATCATTGAGCTACTGGTAAAGTCAAAACAAATAAAACCTACAGCTTCAAATAATCTTCAAGCATATTTCTGCATGCTTGAATCTCAAATCCATCAAAACTAGATAGTAAAACTGTATGTATAGGATCGAGCAGGCGTCTAGAGCGGAAGCGGCCGGTAATTCGCTTAAACTAGAGCCCAGACACCGACACCTTACTTACATGTACACGTGTAAAGTACGGGATTTTAAACGTGTATCTAGAACTATGTGTTTGGTCTAATGTACGTGCAGGTATCTTTTAAGAGTTTAAAGGGGATAAAGAGCTTCTGAATGGCTGTGATTGTGCGTCATTGATATTTGGGACCTTAGATAAGAGGTATTTAAAACTCCAGAAATCAAACTAACTGTAAATGGTTTCCTTAACTGTCTGTCTCAAAAAAACAAAGTTATAACAGTAACTACTTACAACTAAGATGCCAGTATTACCCCCGCACTTTTATCCATTGCTAAAAAGCTGTCTTTAGCAATAGATTTGGCAGGAAATTCATGAAAATATTAGTATCCAATTTTATCGGGATACATAACAATACCTTTAACGTTTGCATTTACAAAAGCCCGTATATTCATTAAAATCATACATATTATTTGAAATCAAATCTAAGCACATTGTTCCGCACAATTCAACAGTTCCTAACCTTTTCCCTTATTTTGATGGTATACCCAAAAATACGCGTCTATACAAAAGGGTGTCTAATTGAAACGTCCACGGGTGAAGCAGCATCGTTAATTACTGTGTTTTTGACAAACAATCCACATTGTATACAGGATGCGACTTAATGGGTTTGGGTATCCTATTTAAGTTCTCTTCATGGAACTATTTTAAGCAGATAAATTAGACTTAAGATTGAAAGTTGTTGGGTTTCCTAATGTTGTTATTGCAAAATCTATGGCCAATACTGTTGTTTGAAATTTTCTGTTCTTAACATGGCTCTGAACCAAAAGTAAGTAGCTATAAAGCACTTGTGTTATGGAATTCAGAAACAACGAAGGTACCACAAACACCCAGACCCGAGACAATGTAGAAAAGTGAGTTTCTGCATTGACCCGTCCGGGGATCGAACCCGGGACCTCAGAGCTAGCGACACCTTGAAAACCGGTGCGTACGCCACTCGACCACGGAGGTCGTCAAACCTCCATATTTGGACCACTTTATATCATGTGATAGTTACAATTGTATCTACTTAACACTTTTACTACAGACTCACCTTTACAGCACACACCATAATTAAATAGGGTTACACAATAACCTTTTTGTACCCCTATAATTTATAAAATTACAAAAGAGATTTGCAGAAACACATTAAAGTAACTACTAACAATAGCCTTATCATAATCTTATCTATCTCACGAACAAATCAATTGAGTTCTTTAAAGAGTCAGTCACACATAAACACTTCTATTCTATATAACTATTATAATAAGACCTCTTCAAACCAACAATCAATTTGGAAGTAGGGCTCTATTTTCGCTGGCCGTTTCAATTGACCTGTAGTTAGTGACAGAATTAGGCTGGTCTCTCGTACAGTTGAAGTAGTTTGGAATGAGGGTTCAAGTTTAAATGGGTGGTTCACAATGGAGAGTGCATTAAGCGCCAAATAGACAACAATGAGAAAGCGATGGTAATCGAATTCGCTGCGTCGATCTTGTTATGGGGACCATCATTTGGGACAATTTTAAATGACATTTTTTTTTATTAATGTTTTTTAATTTGTTTTTCTTTTTAAGAATAAATAACCTTAAAATACTTACGTGATTAACAAATAAAAAAAAAACTTGATTTTTTATTACATGAACTTTAAGAACTAACTGTAAAGGTACTGAACTGCATTCCCTTTCTAGAGGGGAAGAATCCTGTGCCTAGCAGTTGAACGTTTATAGGCTGCTATTATTATATGTACTGCATACTTATATATACAGTATGTTTTAGTAAATAAACAATTGACGGGCCTGTTGGTCTAGTGGTTAGTGACCCTGACTGCTATACCGGAGGTCGTGGGTTCGATTCCCACCCAGGACAAATGTTTGTGTGATGAGCACGATCATTTGTTCTGGTTGTCTGGGTGTAATTTATCTATAATATGTATGTATTTAGAAATATATAAGTATGTCTATCAGTTGTCTGGTTACCATAACACAAGCTCTGCTTAGCTTGGGATCAGATAACCGTGTGTGAGTTGTCCCGGAATATTATTATTATTATTATTAATGATTTACTTGAATCAATTAATTACTATTTGAAAACTTCTCGAATTAAAATAAAAAGCAGTCATAATTGTCATCATAAATAACCCCTACAATCAGCTACATCATACTGAGAATAGAATAGATCTAATACCTATTTTAACAGTTTTCGCAACACATTGCCCGACGTGCAGTCATTACATGTTCACCCCAAACATCTCAATGGCTTGTCACTTATCGTTGTCACGCTTGACTTGCGACAAAATGTGCTAATAAACGTTTTTGTACCCAACACCCTTGATATACCCCTTAAAATCAACCCCACACGAAAATAAACTCTGTCTTTAGTATTATAGGGTTCTATTTTGGATGGTGCTATCTTTTTTTGCACGAAGGGTCTTGGAAAATGAGTTTTGTAATGTTTGTTTAGTGTAGCGATATTGTTTTGTACGAATTTGTAAGTGCTATTTATGTAAAATAGTAACCACTTACGCTTTTTTAACTTGCACTTTTGAAATCTAATGAAAGTGTTTCAGCATTTATTTTAAGCAATTTTTAAGTTTTAGAATAACGGCACAGTACCTATTTATTATTATTCTAATACTAAGATAACATGTTATTTACTTCCTTTTAAGTTTTTTAAACTGCTTGACGAGAGATATAATTTGGAAATCAATTATATAAGCCATTTTAAATTAACTTTACTTAGGAAACATCCTTTATCATACCAGACCAAATAAAAATATTCGATAAAAACATTTCTACATTTAAAAAAAAACGTACTTACCCACCATTTTGATATAACTCACCATGCTCTGTATCATGACTATTCATGACTCTATCGTTTTTTAGTCTGCCACACAAAAACCGTCGCAACAATATCCATTACAAAAATCACTTTAGCTAAAACATAATTTTACTACTCGAGTAGGTGTTAATTATTGCAAGTTGTTAAGAAAACCCGTAATTTTCCGCCACTGAGGCGATAATTGTTTCTTACAAGAAAGGGTTCTAAGGCCATTAGAAGTTTTTGTTTCGTCACCCTGTAAGTAGTGTCGAGCTTTTAGCTCCCACTAATTATTATTGCTATGGTAATTTACTAAGTGTTTTGTCAGGTTTCATTGAAATCTGACTATAGGTATATTTGATCTAAAGTTACATAATTATCTCTGATATAGTCATGTTCAATAACATTTTAGATAAAGTGTTAGGCCGCACGCACACAAATCGACGCTGAAAAGCAAGAGGGCGGTAGGCAAAGATGACGAAAGCGGTCCGGGTACTTTGATCACTGACTAACTGAAAAACAGTCCGTGTATGTGGTGCCTTAGAGATGTTTATGGGTAGAAGTATTATTTTACACACTTGTGAATTGCTTGCCGCTTGCAGCTATATGGAATGAAAAAGATTACTTAGCAGCCTTTATTAAACAAATTGCTGACTGCCAAAACTGCAATAATTATTCACAGTAAATAAATAAAAATACATCACTTCAATAAAACTACCACAAAGACATTAAGTAAAATGATACACAAAAAGCTTAATCAATATCTATTATATTATTATTAATAGCTATAACAATGAATATAGCGAAATAAACGCAATTTACACGGTCATAATCTAGAGTAGTGATAATCCCGTGACCAATCCCGGAAAAGATCTTGTAATGCGGGATCATGGCCGCCCTACGCGTGTAAACGTATGCAGCTGTGCTGAAGCTAAAGTATACACCTCTGTTTATTGTATACTTATACAATGCGTTTAGTATGGAGTCTAGAGGAAGTAAATACATAAAAAAAAAAACAAATAATTGACAATCTCATGTTTAATTTAGTACATTACATTAAGTACCTATACAGAAACAATATTATAGTCAATGGAAAGGTTGGTATGATTAGCAGCGCAAGATTTTATAGAGGAAAATTAAAATCTGTAATAATTTTATAATAATCCAGCCTATAAACGTCCCACTGCTGGGCTCAGGCCTCTTCCCATATAGAGAAGGCACGAGCATTGATCACCACGCATGCTCTCTGCGGATTGGCGATTTCAGATCCCAAATTTTGGAATCCAGGTTTCCTCACGATGTTTTCCTTCACCGTTTGTCAGAAGTGTCTTAGAATAATTAAGAAAGTACATATAACTTTGAAAAAGCCACATTGGTACTTGCCTGGGTTCGAACCTGCAACCTCGTGCATACAATTCCGTTCATTGAACCGCTAGGCCACCACGACATTTAATGTCATTAAGTGTAATAATTTTACTGCTATTTATATCCTTTGTTTATGGTTATTTAATTCCATTCTGTGTAGACCGTTAAAATATAAAAAAAAAACAACCGCCTGTTTGCTTGCTATTCATTAACCAAATAAGCTCGCTACAGATTATTTTTATTCAAATAAAAATTATTTTAGTGATATTAAACAATAAGTATATTTAAAAAAAATAATAACACAAAATAAATAATTAAATTCAAATATTCTCCAAAAACGTCGAACAAGTTCGTCGAGTAACAATAATGAGTTAACTGCAGAGTATTGGATTAGCGCTGAGCGAGACGTCGCCTATCGAGTTAGTTCGCAATTAATAACTATTATAACTTAATCTCACACGAGCCAGAAACGTGTACCTGGCTTAGAAACGAATAGACGGGCTACTCAAATATAAATAATTATTTGTTAAATAAATTTAAAATTTAGGAAGTTTTTATTTTCGAGGATTTTTGATAAAGCATCCGACTCTTACATAGCATTACTTACTTTGGATATATTGCAAACACATTTTGATTAGTTCACCGCAAAAAAATGGAGTGTACAAAACGCCAGTTTGTACAAATTTTTTTTCGCACAGTGGTCATTACAGTCATATTAGGCTTCACGTGTATGTGTCATAGGTACACGCGAAGACTATAAAATGCGCTTTCAAGTCGATATCACGCAGGCACTATGCACTATGACCAATTTTGGCACAAACTGTTTGCACATGCAAAATAGAGTGCCTACCTGCTCTTCGGTAAACTTCTCAATTTCTCGTTTTTCACCTGCATCTCAGCTTATTAACAAAACCCAGCTAGATACCTTATTTAAAAGTCAAGGTCTGCGTCTAAATTCTCTCTTGTAATTCTATTTTATTCTCGAAGACGCGTCTATTCATTTCTGTTCTGTGCCGCGTCAGCCAGTATAATTCAGTTATCGCGCCGACGCGGTGTTAACTTAAGCTGAACATGGCGAACACTCAATAATTTACTGAATATACGCATACACAAGTTATATTGTCCAAGATCTGTTTCGACATGCTTACAATTTGGTTATGGAGGCTGGAAATGCATGGAGGGAAAATTTTATAGATGGAGATGAAGTAGAATGAGTGCAATAGTGGCTTTAAGCTGATAAAGATATAATTATTTAAATAAACATTAACACGGATGGAAAATATATAATTAAATAAACCACTGTTTAGGTACTTAAACAAAACTTAACTTTAAGAGAATCTCAATATGCCGCACTATGTAAGGCTGCGTCCAGATCTGGCGAACGCGCACCGAGTGAGCATTACACAAACAGCTTAGTTCTGAAACTACGTAACGGCGAAAAGATTTGATTAGGACTTTTTTAGTACCTAATTTTTTGTTGTTACGTGAGCCAACAACAATCTTCTTCTACCCCTAGTTCCTTCCTAATTTAGGGTCGGCTCCTAGCCTTATACTTATTTCGGGGAGCACAGATTCTATAAGTCAGACTGGTTGTCATTATTGTAATGATGTTTTCTGAAAACGATTTCAATTAGGTACTTTGTCAGGAGTGTAATTAATTTCCTAAACAAACAAGAAAGATATTCAAATTCAATAGGTACAAGTATCTAGGTAGAGGTACCAGGAGCACATAAGTCGCGTGGGAGCGGCGGCGTGCCGGCAATTTGTTCAGCAGTACGGGAAATTGTGTTTATTGCGATCACATCATTTACTCCCGTTTCTTTTCATTTGATCCCTTGCGTTACCCCTCGCTTGCCTACATCGTCTTGCCCTTGCCTTGCACCTCTCGATTTCGTAATGTCGTTTACTTGCGATATTTTTTTCGGGTGATGCTGTTGTATGAAAGTTTTGGGAAAGTAGCGCTATCAAATATATTGAGCAACTCCAATGTAATAATCAACTCAGTATATTGTACCGTTGCATAGCTAGGTATAGACCTTTCCAATGTTACGCCATAATATTCGATGCTCTGTCTTTATCATACAATCCAACCCACCTATGCATATATGTATGTTTGTATTGACTTCTAATACAAGTTACATTTGTCTGAATTTAAATTGTTTACCGTCAAAAAAGGACGTTCTCAATAAAACTTAGGATTATTTTATTTGACAATTGGCTAAGATGTTTTATCGAAAATCATCAGTGAAAAATTATAAGCAGTTGTAGCCAAAAAGTTAGCACATTATGTACCTAATACCTATACCTAGCTATTTTATCTGATGTGCCATTTTAATGATCACGATAACCAAACTATTATTCAAACGTCTACAGCTAATCAGACAGGTTGTAATTACCACGAAGTAATTATACCGGCAAGCCGTACCGTTATGAATGATTGGCCTTTAACATTACTCAAAAAAACTTCAATAGACCTTATTAGTAAATTAATACTTGGTCATGAACAACTAATAAAATAGTTGGGACCGGTTCAATAGAAGGTAATCATAACTCTTAAACTATTGTTCCATAATAATTTGATTAAAATTTGACAGCTCCATCCTGTTGAAATAAACCATTAAAAAACAGGAAAGAACTAAATAAGGGTAATTCAATTACAGCATACAACGACAAGTATACTAAGAACTCTGAAGGTATGATTTGAGTATGAAGTCGCGGGTCAAGTAGTGCTGGATGTGGGACAAAGAAATATGAAAGAATAAGGTATTGAATGGATAATAGTAGGTTCCGTACGTATCATGTCGGTGTAGATTACGAGAGCCGGCGGAACTCCAAACTTGATATTTCCGTTCGCTTCGCGAGCTTTTATTTAGCATCTGCCCTTGGAACTACATTGACTCTAGTTTTTACTGCCGTAGGTATCAGTAAGTCTCTTGGTAATGGTATATAGTGAATTCTTTGCCATAAATATAGGTACATATTATCTAAGTATGAGTATGTAAATATTTATGGAATTGTGAACGCAAAATGTAAGAAATGTAAATAGGCATCAATATCAATATCAAGCAGAAAGTTATTAAGATAAGATTTATTTGTTAGCAGTTGACATTAAAATATAATAATTGATACCTGTGTATCAATCAAAGCAAATGAAGCTAAAAATCACTCACTTAACCTAATAATATAAAAAATATCTAAACTACTTTCAAACATCATAATTAGCAGAACACAATACATCCATCTGCGTTGATACCAACAATGAAAGTGTCTTATTTTCGCGCCATTAGCGATCTGACGCCATTTTGTTGTTGTCAACAATGGCGGCTTGCGCAAGCGCACAGACGGATTATCCGTCCAATTTGCCAAACAATTCAATACAAATAGAACGTTCATTTCAATTGAAAACTTTACAATTCGGCTTCGAGTGGCGGTCCGTTGAAAGATTCATCTACCATTATATTATCAACTTTTTATTTTTCAAAAAACGTATCTATCTCTTTAAGTATAAGGTCTGAATCGGTTTGTGCGATAAGTTTGCTTTGCGCAAGTGATATTTGAGAACGTCAGTGAGACTTGGGATTTCTTTACAAACTCCAATGTATTAAGTTCTCGGGTCCTTTACGGATCAGGATTACAGCATCGGCTAATTTTCTGTGAGATGCTCCTGCGGTGCTTTTGACATTACCTTACTAAGAATTTGTAATCTGTAGGCGTTAAGAGTTTGATCTCAGAGATAATGGGTGTCGTATCTTTCGTTCGTTAATATTGAATGGATTGTATTTAATCGTTTTTGAAAAGACAGAAATTCCTCTTAAAACTCATTCAAAGCGTATTCAAAAATTTCGTCAACTTGAAAAGCATCCAAATCCTCAATTTTTACATCATTGACTTTGATCTATAATTAAATAATACTAATTAAGTCGGTTTAGTATATTTTACTTTATTTAATTTTAAAAGCAATAACCTAATTAATAAAATAGAAGACCCACCTAAAAATAAAATACAAAACAGCCAAGAAGTAAACTTCTCATAATTTTTAATTTACCGCCACGCCTCCACCAGTACATAGTGAATAAACGACACAAATCATCTCTTAATTACATAATTACTTCAATTAAGACAAAGCTCGAGAATTAATTACAATTCGCCACTCAGGCGGGCCCATTAATGGAGCCTAATAAGAATAAGTCAACGAGAGATTCTGCAAACTTGACGTACCCACCGCCTTGGTCTAACGCAATTTGAAAAGTTGCTTATCCAACACGTTGCAAGCAAAATTAATCTTTATTCCCACAACGATAAAGTTCTTTTTAATTTACCAACTAAATTGGCGGTTGTTACGTTCGGTACGGATGGTCACAGTTGACAAATACTAAATTATCCTTTTAGCCAAAGTATGGCGACGGAGTTCGTGTTAGTGCGAAATTTAATTAAGGTTTTTAAGTATGAAAAGTTTTGTTATACAGTTGAAAATGGTTTTTAAGGATTTAGCGAAAAGATTTAAATTCCAGTAACGATGTAAACGTGAAAATTTGGACGATTTACTTGCTAAATTTTTGGTTCAGTTGTCTATTCTAAATAGGGATAGATTTTATTTAATAGTCGGTATTTGATCTTCCAGTTTTCTCTCTGTGTTACATTAAAAAATGCTGGTGTGGGTAGAACCTGAATTAAAGTCTTAAAACCGAAGAAAAAAACATGAAAAATCTTGTTGTACTAAGCAGGCTACTTCAGGCTGCGAATGATGCTGGGATAAAAATTTATAAGAAAAATTTAAGAAAATTGACGATTTTGAGCAATAAACACTTTCAGAAGAAATCTCATTACAAACAATTAACATTTACACTAAAATTGGCAGAGAAAATATATTTTTTTTACTTCTCGACTTAAGCATTATATCCACATAAACTTTTGAAGTCCACAAAAGCTTTCTCCGTAGCAAGGGGCACAATAAATTAATTAACGCGGGCTCGACGGCGCGAACGATTTGTCCGCTTATGTACCGCCTACGTAAATGTGTGTATGGTTATGTATGGAAATTTAATGGAAATTAGTCGCGCCTTTTCAATGGTGGGACTTTTGTCTCTTCATTTAATGGTGATTAAAGTCTCGTAGGGATGAAAGACGGTTTTTAAAGTGACACGTTTGTGTTGATAAGTAATTTAGATTTTATTATGTTTTTCAATACCTATTGGTTTACATTTATTTTTGTCTGCACGATGACTTCTGTATTTGAATACAGTGCGGTATCAACTTATTTTGTCTTTCTCCAATGTCTGGATGTAGAAAATATTGGTAAAGTAAACACTTTTCGTCAAAAAAATGTCGTGGTGGCCTAGTGGTTCAATGACCGGATTTGTATGCACAAGGTTGCAGGTTCGAACCCAGGCAAGTACCAATGTGGAAAAGTTATATGTACTTTCTTAATTATTCTAAGACACTTCTGACAAACGGTGAAGGAAAACATCGTGAGGAAACCTGGATTCCAAAAATGGGATCTGAAATCGCCAATCCGCGGAGAGCAAGCGTGGTGATCAATGCTCGTGCCTTCTCTATATGGGAAGAGGCCTGTGCCCAGCAGTGGGACGTTTATAGGCTGGATTATTAAACACTTTTCTACACCTTCTTCTATTACAATACCTTGGTTTTCCATATGACCGAGTACTTAAAGTAAGTCAAAACAGCAAGTTCAAAAATTCCCTCTTATCCCCAATGTAACCTTACACCATTGCTGGTAAACAGTGTTACGTCAGATTGGCTGTTGTGTGGGCGGACGACGGGCACGCCACGCACACGCCACGCACTCGCCACGCTCCCGCCACGCACCCGCCACGCGACCGCCACCGCCACGCTAATGACAACAACGATACTCTGTTATTTAACGTCACTCATGTCAACTGAGCTTTGTGAATATGCTAAATTAGGTAACATTGATAAATAGCTGATTTGAAGACATGGAACGTTATTTTTTAAGAATATTTAAATATAAATCCGTAAAAGGCACTTTCATAACATTTTGGTAGTATTAAGTCTCTTTAGCCTTATTCTCCCAAACCACCTGCTAATTAATTATTTAAAAATTACAGATTTTACATCGAACAGTAACTAAAAGATAATAAAATGAAAATATCAATAGCGAAATTTTTTTTTTTAACTTATCTTTGTCAATATCTTTTACCAAAATACCTCTTTCTTAAATCATTTTAAAAACGTATCTAATTGATACTAAATCACCAAAAAAGCTTAAACAACACAAGATAAATACGAAGTTAATATAAAAATAATGAAGTGAAACTCCGACCAGATTTCAAGGGTGAAATGAGCGCATAATATGTAATTGCAACCCCATTCATTGCATTGTAATTGTTTGTTCGGGGAACTAATGGCCAGTTTTGAATGCGGTGAGAATAAACTGACACAATGGAGTAACTTGAATGGAAACATGTTTTTGTCACGTTTCGCGATTTGTATTACATTTTAATTTGATGTTGGAGGTTTGAGGAGCCCCTAAGTAATTGGCTGGTAGGGCTAGTTATTTCATATTTAAAGTAACTAACCATTAATACAGATTACAATCTAGGTACCTGAAACTACATAAAATTGCACATAAAAGTAAACAGGAACCCATTTCCATCAACTAACTATATGGGAGTCACCTCTAAGGTGGGTATAACCTATCGATGACAAAAAAAAATCAAATGGATCCAAAATTATCGAAAATATCACATAACAAACATACCAAAAAAATTATAAAAGGAACAAACAGTCGAATACAGAACCTTCTTTTTTGCAGTCAGTAAATATATACCTAAGTAATGTAAATAAAGTAATGTCGTGGTGGCCTAGCGGTTCAATGGACGGATTTGTATGCACAGGGTTGCAGGTTCGAACCCAGGCAAGTACCAATGTAACTTTTCAAAGTTATATGTACTTTCTTAATTATTCTAAGACACTACTGACAAACGGTGAAGGAAAACATCGTGAGGAAACCTGGATTCCAAAATTTGGGATCTGAAATCGCCAATCCGCAGAGAGCAAGCGTGGTGATCAATGCTCGTGCCTTCTCTATATGGGAAGAGGCCTGTGCCCAGCAGTGGGACGTTTATAGGCTGGATTATTATATACCTAAATAATTATTATATCTGCAAGCACATATTGCCTTCTGGAAAGTCTAATAAATTACAGGTTGAAGTTTACAATCAGAGCCTTCAAGGCTGGCTTGCCATTGTTGCACCTAATCAATAGGTCATGACTTTTTACCTTGCCCTCTAGACTATTCTTTACTCTACCAAACCCCTTAAAATATATTTTGAATTATTCAAATGAAATTAAAATGATGGAATACTTGTGACACAGTTATTCCAGTATGAGAAGATGAAATATGGAAAACTGCTCAAACAATCTTTGGTTCTTTACCCCAAAAAAAGATTTCAAAATCTCAGAACAGAATTAAGTAGATCTAATTCTTCTAGGTATAGGTATCAACATTATTTTAAAACAACGTGTGCCTGTGCGAACACGATAAACTCAAAAACTCCCAAACGGATTTTCATATGGATTTTCACAAATGGCTAGAGATTTTTTCAGTGTATAATTCTTTGTATAATTGTATTTATGTTTTTATATGTGGAACCGGGGTGGGTCTCTAGTGCGTAAATATTACTGAATTTATCAGCAAATAAAAAAGAAAATGCTATTTGTAAAAGCAAATACCAACAAAACAAACAAAACCAAACTGACATCCAATAAATGGAGAGTGCATAGCGAACAATTAATTAATTTACCTTCACAGATCATAAAGAAAGAACGACATAAAAACATATTGGTCGAGCAATCGACATCACAAACAGGACTGTTCATTAATTCACATCTACAAAGTTGATACGATTGTACAGTCACGAGCAAAAATGTAAACAGCGGAATTGTTTAAAATAAAAAAAAAAAGTTACATTACAATGTTATGTACAAATATTTATTGCATTGTTATCTTTTACTATACCTACTTATATAGAATAATAGAGAAAACAAATACTTTCCAAGTGTATTCAGGGTGTTACCGAATGAAATTTCAAAAACACAAAACCAAGGGTCATTTATCAAGTGACATTATAAGATACTGATCATATTATGTGACTTGATAAATGTGAAGATAAATCGCTTTAGTGGTCTGATTATGATTATTGCTGTCAAATAAATTGATGCGAAAAATTGGATATTAATTATTTAAGTAACTTATTTTGAGCTGAAATTTTGCTTACTTACCCTATACCAGATATACTCTTTACCCCTTTTGGATAAATATACCCTTTCAATAACACATTGTAAATTCCTTTCCCGACTGTACTCCAGTTTATTTTTCACAAACAATGTTGCTAACGACTCAATTTTATTCGGACCTAAAGTAATTTGTTTTCGATTGATTTTGCCCTTTTTATCAGTCGCCATTGTAGCAATACTCTGTTCGTCGGTTGCGACGAGTCAATTAATCAGGAACCTTTATAATTTACTTAATACTGTAATTGGTTTTGAGCGGTGCGGAATTTTATTAAAAACCAATTTTGTTTGGCTTGATTTATAGACTGAGACAGGTTAGGCCAATGTTTGGAGGTTATGTCATTATATTGACAGTATTGAATTTATTTACATTGGAAATATTGTTAGCTTAAAGTCGATAAATAATTTTAATTAATTACTTAGCATGGGTAGACGCGACAGCTATTATACAATGTAGAGTTGAAACCATACAATTATTAAAAGCGGTTAGCAGTTGGTAACATACGCAAGTTAAAAAAGAAAATAGTTTTAAGTATATTGGCATTAGTTATATACGCTTAGTTATATACGCTTATTATAAGATAAATAGTGTTTTACATACATTTATTACCGTATGCAATAAATAACACATTACGAAAATTAGGTATAGCGTGATTCGTCGCATTCATTGTCATTGGAAACGTGCAGTGACATAGAGTTGAGTGCAAAAATTCTCTTGCATATATATTTATTTCTCGGCGTAAATAAACATTATTCTTACAATAAATTACTCCACTAGTATCAAGTAACTGATCACAGCATTTTGTGATAAAATTCATCACCTGTGAAATGATTGTAATATAAATAATATATTGTCAAATTGACCGTGAAAATGACTTTTCAAATTTCATATTTCGACTGCAATGGACATTAACTGTTAAGTGTTGTGAATAAGCACTAAAACGGCGTGCGCTTCCCGTTGCAGTGCGATCCAGTTGTACCAACATTAATCGAGAAATAGTTGACGTAAACGTTCCAGACACAAACGCACTTCACTTATTATACATTCATTCTAAACCATACAAATTATAAAAATACCCTTTCAAATGGCAAGTAGCTGTGGAACTTGCAATAAGGAATTTAAAACCAATCAATACGCAAAATGTTGCGTTTGCGATAAATGTTACCATCCAACATGCGTTAAATTATCTGATTTCCGTAAATTATCTGAAGACAGCAAATCATCTTGGATGTGTTCGCAGTGCCGAAAGGCGAAAGCTAGCTCGGACCAATTGACAAAAACTGATTCGTCTCCTATTTCAAATAATTCAGCTGCTTCTGCGCCCGGCTACGGCCTTACTGAGTTAACGACTGAAATCAGACTGTTGCGCGGGGATGTTGGGGACTTAAAATCTCAGCTCAAAATCCTCACAGAACTTCTAAGTCAATGCAACCAGCGTCTTGAAGCATCTGAAGCGGGGTTAGCACGTGCAGAAATTAAAATCCTAGAACTAGAGGATAAAGTGCGCGAAATCCCAATATTGAAGTCTACCATCGAAGTACTTAGCGAGAAAGTGCAAGTTCAGTCTCAAATTGATCTGACCAACCAGGTTGAAATCCAAGGCATTAACGAGATAGCGAACGAAAATCCAGTACATATTATTCTCACGGCTGCAGCGAAAATTGGAGTGAATGTTGCTATTACAGACATAGACTATGCTGCCAGAGTTGGACCTCGTGTCGGTAATGACTCCGAAACAGAAAAGCATCAACGACCTCTTGTCGTTAAGTTCCTACGCCGTGATAAGAGAAATGAGTTTCTGCGAGCCGGAAAATCCAGGCATAACATCTGTAGCACTGATCTTGACATTCCTGGTTTGAAGAGAACTGTTTACTTCAATGAGCGGCTGACGAAAGAAAACCGACTTTTATTTCGAGCAGCAAAACTTCGTGCTAAAGAATTGGGCTTCAAGTACTGTTGGATTAAAAACGGATTTATCCACATTCGAAAACAAGAGGGTTACCCCTCCATCAGCATCAAGAGCATGGGAGACCTCTTGCACCACTGTCAGCCTACAAATACTGAAGCAAAAGCCTAACTTGTCTGTCTATGCTGATAGACGTTCCTGGCCAGCCTTCCGTGGGCATTTATTATGTTTGCCTATTACAGGTCTATTGTATTATTTCTATATTATTCTTAACTCTTTTTCATTACTCAATTTATTCCTATTTTTAGATGGACCTCCTTACTCATACGCACTTATTTCAAAAGCACCTAACTTGTTTGCTTACTACACTACACAAAAACACTTACACACTTCACGGTTTGGAAGCTCCCGCAATTTTAATACATTCTCTTTTCTTGCGATGGCATGGACTAACATTCGTAATACTATTATGTTTAATTTAAGTCTACATCAATTAATTGTAATTAAAATAAATGGCGTTACTTAGCGTTGCAAATGATTTAGACGAATCTTTCTCCGTAGAATGTCAGTCCATCGAATCTCTAGAAAAATGCAAGAATATTTTAAGTGCTTCCAAACACAACATTAAGGTGCTAACGTATAACATTCGAAGCTATAACAAAAACTTTGACGAATTTACAATAGCTTTAAAGCGACTAGACTCTAATATTGATTTTATTGTTCTTACCGAGTGCTGGCTATCTAGTGGTATTATTATAGAAGATCTACCTGGATATTGCGCATATAAAACCGCAACACAGGTTAATAAAAATGGGGGAATCGTTATCTACGCAAGATTAGACTGGAGTATGAGTATTGTCACGACTGAATCCAAAGTGGATGATGCCGATAGCATCCTTATTCAAATGAATAATGATTTTGCTCTTTTAGCAATCTACAGATCTCCATCATTTACTAACACTGACAAATTCCTTAACTCTCTAGACACCACTCTTTTAAATTTGAAGAATAAACAAAATATTATTGTAGCGGGTGACATGAATATTAATATTAGCGATGTTAGTAACAGCCAAACTGCAAACTACATGTGTCTAATGGCTTCGCACGCATTACTGCCTGCCATTACCACCCCGACCAGATACGAAACGTGTATAGATCACATTTTTATTAAAACCAAGACGAAGCCGTTTGGACTTGTCTGTAATAGTACTATAACTGACCATGATATCGCACTGTGTAGTTTTCCTCGTAAATCAAAACATTACTCAAAAATTAAACGTTTTAAAACCAGAACTGATTGGGACGCAGTTGCTGCTGAGCTCAACCAAACAAACTGGGACTCAGTAACTAACTCACAATGCGTTAACACAGCACTTAACAACTTTAACAACTTAATCACAAATGCATTATCCAACCACACTCAACAAATCAAAATCAGTCGCAGAATGGCCGCATTAAAACCTTGGATTACACCCGGTCTAATCAGGTGCATGATACACCGAGACAAACTCCATTTTGACTCCAGAGCCAACCCAGATAACCAAACAAAACATCAAATTTACACAAGATATAGAAACTTCTTGACCAATCTTCTACAGAAACGCAGAACACAATACAACAGTGCAGAAATTGAACGAACTAAGGGTAACCCGAAAATGCTATGGACTACTATAAAAGACATATGTGGGAACAGTGGTCTCCAAAACTCAGCCATTTCACTAATCGCGTCAAAGGATCCAGTCTCAAGTCTTGACAAGTGTAATCAACACTTTGTCTCTGTAGGCGAAAAATTATCCGCCAAAATTCTCAACCAACTGGGAACTACACAAGACCGTTTAGTTGAATCGTACAGAACCTCGCGCTCAGTTGCAAACTCGTTCTGCTTACTTTCAACTGATGTACAAGAAGTTACAAATGCCATATACAGTATGAACCAATACAGTGCTCCGGGACCAGATCAGGTGACAGTTGCATTACTAATTAAGTGCCGTGATAACATTGTAGACCCCTTGACTCATATTTACAACCTTAGTTTAGAATCAGGTATATTCCCAGACAAATGGAAAATAGCGGCAGTTTCACCTATTTTTAAAAACGGTACTAAAGATAAACCTGAAAATTATCGGCCAATAGCACTGCTTAGTATAATATCCAAAATTTTAGAAAAAATTGTAAGTAATAGGTTGGTTAACTTTTTAGACACTCACAACGTAATTTCAAATAGGCAGTTTGGTTTTCAAAGAGGCAAATCCACTGAAGACGCGGTGTCACTTTTGACCAATAAAATAGCCCAAAATATAGAGAACGGCAAATGTAGTATCGGAGTTTTTTTAGACTTGGCAAAGGCTTTTGACACCGTGTCTCCGAGGCTTCTTCTAAAGAAACTCGAGTTTGCTGGCGTCAGGGGAACTCCCTTAAAATGGTTTGAGAGCTATCTGACGTCCCGTTCTCAGTACATAAAAGTTGAAAACCATCGTAGTGGACTACTTCCCATCGATTTTGGAGTCCCTCAGGGCAGCATACTTTATACATAAATGATATTGTGAACATCCAACTAAAAAATGCCGAAGTAATATCGTATGCTGATGACACTGTAGTGCTATTTCACGATAAATCTTGGGACGATGTATGCCGCCTTGCGCAAGTAGAACTTTCTAACTTAGCAAAGGCCCTCAACCTTAATCTTTTGACGCTAAACGTAGACAAATCCAAATTTATAGCTTTCTCAAAAACTAAAGCCTCTTGTCCTCCCAGGACACTGGCACTAAAAATTCATCATTGTTCGCAGATTAATAACTGTACGTGCGAAGCACTGGCTCGCACCGACTGTATAAGATATCTTGGCATAAATGTAGATTGTAACCTTACCTATGCAGATCACATATTCTCAATGTCCTCTAGAGTTCGTAAATTAATTCATGTAATGAAAAAGCTCCGGAACTGCTGTTCGATTAACATTCTTCGTAACATCTACTACGGTTTATGTCAGTCTATACTCCAATACTGTATTATCATATGGGGAGGGGCCACAAAGAGCGTCTTTATAACTCTAGAAAGAGCTCAGCGAGCAGTAATTAAGGTTGCTCTGAGAAGACCTTACAGGTACCCTACAGATCTTGTTTACCAAGATTTTCAGGTTTTAAGGGTGCGTCAGCTGTACTTACTAAGAGCGACGCTTAAAATGTATTCAACTCTTGCGAATCGGTCCGACTATCAGGAAATACTTAGGAAACGTGTTTTTAGAATCCCTTTGCCACCTTTTACCTCAGAACTTGCCAGGCGTTGTACCACTTACACCGTTCCCAATATCTACAACAAAGTTACGAAAATCTGCTTCCCTGGAGACTGCTTACTTAAAGACTTTAAAATAAAGTTAACCCAATTTTTCATAACTCTATCTTACTTGGAAACAGAATCCCTGTTATAGATCTCACCTTACTTACTAATGCTAAATACACACACACACACACACACACACACACACACACACACCCTCACACGTACATACGCTCACACACACACACACACATGTATTAACTTATAATTTGATTTTTAATTTATGTATAATTTGATTTTTTGTTTTATGTATGAGTGGTTTTGTTTAACCATAACAGAGCCACAAGATACAAGCTCTGCTTAGTTTGTGGCTCGCCAATTTGTTGAATTGTTCTATTCTATTTAATAAATAAACATTATTATTATTATTATTATTATTATTCCTAATTTAATGATAGAGTCAGCTCAATTACCCTTAAAAAAGCATCATAATCGGTCCAGCCGTTTAGTAGCTACAATACCAGAGACAGACAGACAAACAAACATAAAACACCTCTCATTTTGCTTTCTCCTTGTCTCCAACAAACACAACTATACTAAAATTAAAACTAACACGCGTCAAAAAAATCATCGTCATCCTTGTCAATGGCGGGAAACGTGCCCTTTACCTATGTTAAAAACAATACAAAACGATTACTTCCATTCAACTTACAAGTATCCAATTCCTTGCAACTATCCCACAAATCAAAATTCCCTACACTATTTACTTAAAAACTATCAACTTTTAGCCACGTGCACCAGTTAATAGTCCTCATATTATAGGCTGCGCAATTACTAGCTTGATCCTTTGTACAAATAAATAAGTCGTTATTAAGTTCTGTATAAACAGGGGTTGGTTACCCCTGCTTGCCCCCTCTGCGTTGGAAGATGCGTTATGCAATACTCTCGCTGTTTGCGAGGCCTTTATTGAATTTGTTCGGTTTTGAGTAAAGTTAGGATCTTGAGATTTTTAGTTGGTTAAGTATTTGGAAGAAATAAATGTTATAAGCTAGTTTTTTATGTAATGTAGAAGATTGTTTCTTTATTTTATTACATTGTAGATGTTGGTTTAAGTAAAATTATTAGACCTTTTACTACATATATTTAAAAATTATGAAGGTTTTTTTTTGTAGTAGATATATGTTGTAGCTAAATATTCACTTGACAAGAAGCAGACTAAAAACCAATGAAACACATGTCTTGTAGTTTCTTAGAAATAATCCGGAAAAGCCGTACGTAGTACCTACTACATCGAACTCACAAAAGAAACGCTTATTTACGCCTTAATAGCTCTTAAATATCTCTCTAATGAATGAAATAAAAACTCGACCCGGCTCTTTCCGCAGAAACCCCAACACAATTCCTACAAATCAAAACCAACCTTATTCCAAACCAACAAAGTACATTTTCCATCCCACCACGTCGGTTAAGCCTTTTAGAGGCAGCATCGAACTAAATGATGTGAAGATAGAACGAAATCAAGAGATAAATGCCGTGTTACATTCAATTCTAAATCGTAATGCCACTGTGATAAAGTTGTGGTTTGAAGCGCACAGTAGATTACTGGGTCACGCGAAATTGGGCTTTATTGTGTGAGGATAAAGTCAATTATTGTTCGTCGGTTGGTGTTGTTAAGGGTGAGTGTGGTCTTGTTTGCCGCGAGTTAATTTAGTTGTGGATTAACTCAGTTTGAGTGATTGATGTTTTTGGGCTCGCTTTTGATGCGTTTCTCGGTGTTTAGAGCTTTTGTGAGCTGTTCGGGAAACGGGATGATTTTGTTTGCGGGAACGTTTGTTTTATAACTATTACGGAAGGTTTTTCTGTAGTATAAAGGTAAATTTTTCGTCTTATATGACTAGAGATTTATGAATAATTACAAGATCAACTCATGTATTCTATCGTCGCATTTTTTGTATATTGTTCCAAATTGAACATACTTTGCTGTTTACTTAATTACTTTGAACAATTAATGTTTTTTAGGTTTTATTTAAAGTTACACAAGCTTATGCAATAAACATTTTTTTTTTATTTTTTTTTTTTATTATTTCTATGTATAGTAAAAATTATCGCATTTTTAACTTACATAAATACGTATTTCATACACTCTATGTTTAAGTAGAGAAATCAGAAGTCTAAATCGATGTCGATTAAGTATTAAGTCGATTCAGTAACAAGAAAATATTCTACCTTGTCTCAGACTTTTTTCAGCCATATTATTTTCTCTCTTGTTTTAAACAACTTACCGAGAACACATGAGCAATATACCGTCAACGTAACCTGTCAGTGTTCCCGACTACAAAAGAAACATTCGCCCATTTCCCGGTATATTATTACCCGAGGATTAAAGTTCGTAATTGGCTTCCTACGTAACCCTAAACGAATTGCGGAACAAAATACAATTTCAAGTTAACTAATAGGCCTTATTATATTAAAGGCCACTTCAAAACCAGACTTCCATCACAATAGGTCCCATCAAAGACACGCCGTCATTATTTCTCAGCACGTCGCGTGAACCCTCCCCTTAAGAACTTCCCTAGCCTCCGACAAACGTTATTATTAATTTTACCTCCAACAACCACAAACAAAGTCGAACTCTAACACGCAAAGAATACAGTTCAATCTACTTCGGCAATTGTGTTCGAGATAAGCTGTTTTTCGTCGCACAAAGCGGGTTATTGGCTAACTTCTGGTCCACGGGCTGCATCTAAGATGGCGATGTGTTTTGTCTCTCTCTCACACGTGTAAAGCTTATGTGCTGTCTCTGTTGTTTTCTTGCGTAATAGAAAGAAGACGAAGTACTTTTTGTTCGTGTTTATGTAGGGTGTTAGAGCGAGAGGGTGCACAAGAAGTCAATTGCGTTTGTCGAGTAAATAAAGAGATATTGAAGACGATCGATGGTGCTTAATACTTGCAGCATCCAGTTATGTAGTTACTTGAACTGAGCTGTAGGTAAGGAGCAGTTTGTTGAGTCTACATTATTTCAGTAGGAGATAAGTCTAGACAGATTCTCAGCATATATCACACAATACACTTTATTACTCACACCTTTACTGTGTAGTAGTGACAGTTACATGAACTAATATGAAAACAATACCAATTCATAAATAAGGGAACGATCCTTTGAATGATAAAAGAATTAATTGAGTTGTATTCAAGAACAAACGTAGTATAACTTGGTTTAATAGAATTTCAAAGAATATTTCAATTCCCAGAAGCGTTCAAAAAAGGTTATTGTAAGTACTTAGTTGTACTTATTGCCAAATTGCTGCTTCATTTGTTTAACCTTTTACCATTTTGATGTCGATATGACTCTTCAATACCCGTTTTTTCATATGGAGCTATTGATGTTTTTTCCATTACTTAACCTCGGTTCTGAAAAACTTTATAAAAACAACCAGGTATTTAAACGGCACTTTCTGAGGAACATTAGTGAATCAAACAGATAACAATTCATCCACGAATCTTCCTTACAAAGCGTTGCTTAAGCATGATCAGACCAACCTTAACTTTTCCATAAGATTCTCCATACTATATCTATGGGAACTTCAACCCACAACTTCCATATCTATCGCTAAGTATATAAACAAATATGTACAGCCAGTTAATCCCATTCGTCCGCCATTGGCTGCTAACTAGACAATTCGATTAACGCCGCCCGCGCTTACGTGCACATATTAACACCAACTTTAACTGTGCTGTATCTACTGGCAGCTATGTATACCTACCGCTTTAGTTAATGTTCCGTTTTATCTTTAGTATTTTCAGGAAAAAAAGACTCAGGTCATTTAAATTTGATGTTCAATGGTTTCGATTACATGCTATAATTGTGTACATTATCTGCTTCATTGAGTGTTGCCCATCTACAAGGTAGGTCTCTTTCTCAAATACCCAAATGCTCCTAAAACCTGTGTTTTTATAACAATAAACTTCCTCTTTCAACTTTCGAGTAAAAGTATTAGAAATAATGACAGAAGTGTTTTATACTGCCAAAATACTTCAGTCATATTATGACCGTGACGTTTAAGGCTAAATATAATACAGAAAAATAATAAAATAGAAAATCATACACTTTAAAAAACAAAAAAGTCACATTCATAATCGATTATTCAAGTTAGAGAGTGCCCTTAGCCTATATCCATAGTATTTAGGAATAAATCCGACATCAGATGCAATCGACAAACATGCACCGTCAGGCATAGCGATCAAATCAAATCGATTGAAAACCGTAGCAAAAGGAAAAGAACGAAAGATACCCTTTTTTTCTTTTTCCACTTTTCCACCAATACCACGACCTGTCGAATTTTTACTATTCCTGTCTAGGAAACGATCGGTTTGTTCTTTTGTTTTTGTGTGCATGTCAAGTCGATGTTGACTGACAGGTCATGGGAAAAAAATTTGGAGACGAGAATCGAAGGTGATTTCTTTTTGGACATACTTCTATAGACATATTTATAGAACAATCGATATTACTACTAGATACAATTTATTAGACAGTAGACATATTTCAATTAAAGTACATTATTAAATGACTATTATCTAATTTAGCAATCTTTCTTGATAGTTTAATCGCTATTTTTCTTCTACCTACAATTTGCCCAAGCTATATTGAGGTCGGCTTTTAGCCTCACCGGATTTAATCGCCATTAAAACAACTAAAATACAATCCTTAAGCCCATTTACAATTCTTACTTTGTTCCTGCAACTGTAGGAAAATCGACCTACGAAAATTCTGTACAGGAAACGTCCTGAGAACTAAACCCATTAAGAACTGCAGTAGGCTAAACCAAAAATTAAAATCCCCAACAAACCCTCTATTCTAGAGTAAACTGTCACATTATCAAGCATAGGTGTGTCAGCACACAAATAAGCAAAACGTATCTCGTTACCTCGCGGAAGTGTCAGTGGCTACCCCCCCCTCTCCTTCCCCTCGGCTCCCCTTACGGCGCCTTATTTGCTCGCGTTTCCGATTTAATAAGGAGGAGCTCGCAGACTCATATCGGACGTCAAGACACAATTTGGTTTTCATACCATGATCAGCTAATGTTGTAAATGTATTTGGGGTGCTTTTTTGTTATAAAGAAATTGGTAATTTTGAAATTCAGAAGTTTTCTTTTATTTTGCAAATCTGTTATTTATGAGCAGAATGTCAAGATTTATTTACCGCTTTCGTTGTATTCCTCCTTGTATGAACTCCTTACTTCCAAATTTTGTTTGGTCGAAAATGCATATTGGCTATTTTATTACATGAAACGATGAAAAATTAATCGTGAAACCTATACTGTTTTAAATATCCTCTGCGGTAGGGTACCGCATCTCCAAAACAGACCTCATTACATAAAGGAGAAAACTCGCATCCCTTCAAACTCAGAAGAATTTTTAAACTAAAGTCCTTGCTTAAATTTTAATACCTTTTTAAAAGTCCTAAGTACTGTTCATACATTCATATCAGCTTCATATGAAAATAAAGAGCTATATATAACAAGCTCTCAGTGTCGTGTTCAGTTCTTACTTGTGCTTCTCAAACATAATTTAGGTGATGTATTGCCACTGGCACGCGTCTCGGAACGAATATTAGAATTGTATGGAGAGGTTGAAACCGCGCTTCGAAAAACTATTTCATTTTTTGGTGGTGGATTTTGTGGAAGCATAGTGTGATAAAGACTTTTGTGGTAGATGTAACAATGAGGTTGGAATGGTTTATTAAATGAGTATTATTTACTACATTTGTATTTAGTCTTTACAATAATTTACCCTTCTATTTTAAAAGCTGACCACCTTTTTGACAAGTGATTTTCATTATGTCGTTTTTAATATAAGGATTTTAATGTTCTAATAAGTCCTATATCACTTAATTCTTAGTTCTTGGTATCTACCATTGTCTTTTCTTTTTTACTTTTCTCTTTCTAACATTTTAACATTCAAATAAATGTTTTCGTAGGTTCCATTTAGGACCAAGTTCAAATTAAAATTCTGAACACACCGTTTCCAGTTTCGACACAGTTCTATCCGCACCAGACTGTTAGTGACGGCGCGCGTGTGTCGCGGGACCAATTAGCTCTACAATTCCGAGCACGAACTGTTTAACCGCTTTAATTTCACCCCAATAACACGTTAATTCGTCCTTACCCCTCCCACTTCACCTCACGCCCGCGATAACACAGTCGTAATAAAAATTAAATTTGTTCAACTGTGAAGCGACCTAAGTGGACGCACGTAGGTCATGAAACCTTGTTTATAATGAAAATAATAGCAATTAATTCTATTATAATGCAGTTTTGTTTTCGAATTTACACGAACTCGCTCACAAACGAAATGTTATTTCAATTACTAAAATAATCACTTACAAAGTCAATTTGTCACTCCATTAAAGTCAAAAGACGTCATACAAGCGCGGAGTAATGTAATTACGCGCAATCCAATGTAACAAACAGCGGGATCGGCTCTCGACGCAATCGAATAATATTTAAACGAAGTGCCGTGGACCAATCGCGGCGCGCGCTCGCCGCCCGAACGCGCAAATCTGACATCTGTCATATTTGAACCGCATTGTTAGTGTTGTGACGTTCGTTTTTTGAAACGCGACAGTTGGCGCGACCGTCCTCTCGGTTATTTTGTTTTGTTGTTCCGTCTGATTGAATCTGTCGCAACTAAGTAAAAACAACGCGTACGAATATTTGCGTTGATTTCCTTGTTCATTATTTGACGTTGACGAGAATAGAACACAATGGATGATTTTTTCGCTTTCGACGTTTATGGGGGTGGCTGGTTTTTATGAAATTACAATATGTTATTCAGGCAAATGTTGTGTCTGTTGTCAACTATATTTTTAACAATTAAAACCTCTTTTGGTATTAAATAAATTCGGGTCCCTACAGATCGTTGACTTAACAAAGCTAAAGCACAAAATTAATCCCATCAAAATGAGGTCGTAATCGATACCCATGACTTCCAACACAAACAAACTCGACTTAATTAATTACCAAACTTCTATTGTCATTTAAAGTTCCAACAAACTTAAGTAATATTCGAAATTGATTGACTAACTAAACAAGCTCGGGCAATTTCATCGTCGACTTGTATAATACAAGTACTAATTCAATTTCGCAGTGTTTCTTAAGTGTAAGTATCACGAAACGAGCAACTTGGAACAAAGACAAGTTGACTATCGTTTCTGTAATTTTTATTGCGTTGCACTGTGGGACGGAACTGTGGGTGACATTAAACTCGGGCCAAAATATCGCGTGTCAACAAACACTCGCCTAAGAATTAGACGTTTTACGATTCTAAATGTAGTTTTCGTTTTCGTTAATTAACGGAACAATACCCATTCTCGTTTTACAACTTGGGTTAACGAGGTTTTATATCTAAATGCCTACTTTTATTAGTGTTATGGTCAGTCGTTTTGTCGCCAAAAATAGTGACTTTAATTAGTATACAAGTATTTCGACAATTATGTAGGTTAAGGTTTTGATATTTATGTGGCCCAATTTTCATTTTTTTTTTTTTTTTTCCTTAGCCTGTACTGTCCCACTGCTGGGCAAAGGCCTCCCCCAATTCCTTCCATACTACCTTATCCCGCGCCACCTCGAACCAGCCCTCGCGGTATTTTCATTTATATTTATGGAAAATGGAACCTTTGCCAAAAAACTATCAAAACCTATCCAATAAACCTACAGACATATTCCTAACCGTCTATTAGAATCAATATTATAATAAAACACATACAAACACATTGTACGGAGCTGGTGGTGGCACGGCCCGACACCATACTTCATAGTTCCCACTTAGGGCGCCTGCACACGGGTTATTAATCGAATAACTTTTATGAATGCGTCTCCTGTCTCAGTAACTTCGTGTGTAGCTGGAATCTTGCAGGTTGCTTGTTATTCCGAGATTGTGACTTGGATTGTTGGGATTCGTTTGTGAGGAATTTAGAAGATTAGAGTTTTTGCAGTTTGGTTGACTATAAATAGAGCTTACAGATATACATTTGTAAATTACATAATGAAAAGTACTTAAATGTCTATTTTAATGGAACTTAACTTAAAATAGACCAGACTTTGATGTTAAGGTTCTATTTTGTAAGTAACAAAATAATTTGTATAACTTTAAGATAAAATAAGACAGCTATCTGAAACAGATTTTCAAAAGAAAGATGGATGCTACTGGTTAATATAGAGGCAAGAAAGTATAATATAGTAATAACCATTAAGTTCTAAAATACTTGGAAGCCTGTTTTGCGGTCTATGTTCCTTGAACCTCAAAAATAAACCATCGAGCAAGGTGCATCGCTTATTTCATCTGATTAATTTTCGTCTGACATTTCGGGACTCATTTGTTTGCAAGTACCTGATGGATACGCTTAAGCCGGGACCTAAAGCACAAAAAGAGTCGTTTCTTTCGCTTTGCAAACATTTAGTAGAGTTGACAACAGTCACGTATTTTGATATTTCACTGTTGAACAAATTTAATACTTGTGACAGGTAAGCTATCAAATGTTGCATGCCCCTAACTTGCTGTCTCCTGCGCTGAAATCGAAACGATCACGCGAACCACGCGTATTTTTACCGTTCAACCCCCCACTGAATATATCATTTCACACTACAATTTGACACCACATTCATGCCATACATCTTTAAAATAAATAAACTGAAATACACTTTATTATTATGACAATAGAAGTTATATTAGAGTGGTTGAGAGACTTCTAGGGTGGATGGCACTGTGATGGTACACCATTTATGTGATTGAGTTCGTGTTCCATGCTTTGCCGTATTCAAAGTTAGTTTTGTTATGTCTGCCTCCACAAACTGTTTGGAAGTGACGTGTTCACTCACTGATTTATTGTCTCCTCGCAAACCTTTTAGGGGTTTTATTAGTTGGATCGTAAAGTTTGATGCTCTAATAGGCGACGCGTTAATACCGATAAACAAATTTTGTTACAGGTCATAATTTTCACGGTAACTGCTTTAACACTGTGTAAATTACGAAGAACTTGGGGAAATTCGTTCGTGATCACGGAAACGATATTTTTGCTAAGTTAACGAGATGGTTAACAATTTGCAATGTAACATCGTTATGGGTGATATCAAATTAACCTTTAAGCATCATAGGCATTCTGTTATTTGAAGATTGTAAGACTTATCTTTATCCAACAAGCGAAGGCTGGAAGTTGCTCTATCTCTGACTCAACCCAGACATTGCCTGAGTAGAAAAGAGCTAACCCAAAACAGCTGTACGACATTTTCCACAAATATTAAACCAATTCTCCCTCATTACAGGTATGGTTTCAAAACCGTCGCGCTAAGTGGCGTCGGCAGGAGAAGATGGAAGCGGCGCGACTTGGTCTCTCAGATTACGGGTGCGGTGCGGGCGGAGCTTTACCACGGCTTGGAGGGCTCGGGCTGCCAGTAGACCCTTGGCTGGCACCGCCGCTGTTGACCGCATTACCTGGTTAGTAAATAGTTTTTTAGACGCACTAAAATAGCTGGGGACGTCTTAACAAATGTGTGTAAATATACCAGGAATCCACGAAGCACATGGAATTATGTAGACTTACTTAGCTGTGTCTAGCCATTAATTTGATAACGTAAAATATAATCGGTCTTAAAAACAGAAAATCAAAGTGCTAACAATGCTTTTAATACCGATAACTATTTATTTAAATAAATTAAGAGTGGTTTATTTATTTACGAAACTTTTATGCTGCACTAGCTGTGCCTGCGACTTCGTTCGCGTGGATGACGAAACTTATCAATGAGTTTTTAACCGCAAAATTAAGTTTGTTTTTTATTGTTTATACTTTTCCGGGATAAAAACTACCCAGTGTGGTGCCCAGGATAATAAAGAATAATTACGTTATAATTAATAGTTTTTTTCACACTTTTGGTTTCCGTGTCGTTCTAGTAACACCATTCATTTATTTTTTTTTATATTTTCAATGTACAGAATTTTCACTTCTACAGATTTATTATTAGTATAGATAACTTAATTATAGTGCATAATTTTAATTTTGTATCTGTTCTGCCTCAAAACTGTCTCCAATACCTACTTACCTATTTCTATTGTTTCCCAGGGTTCCTCAGCCACCCACCATCAGGCTACCCGAGCTACCTCACGCCCCCAGCGCCGGCCACCAGCGGGGCCCCTCCGGACCCTCGCTCCTCCTCCATCGCAGCCCTCCGTATGAAGGCCAAGGAACACGTCGAGAGCCTCAACAAGGGCCTCCAAATGGTTTAAGTCAGGTGTTTAGTATATTGTGTAACTTAAGTAGGTCCTGTATTTCTTTTCTTCAAGTCAGTCCGGTTAAGTTAGTGGTCCTTACACAAGTCTACGCAAATCTTCGATAACTAGGACTATTCCTCTAGCCAAGGGACATTTCTTCAAGCGAAAACTGATCGAATATATGGAACTCGAACTCAGATATATGGAGACCAGTCTTAGTCATGTGACTTATCAATAATGTAATATTATTGCTATGCACTCAATGTGCAGTACAATTCATATTAAAATTTAGTTTTAATCATCTCTAGCGCATGTAGAAATGTTACTCGGCTGCAGGGTTTGGTCTCCAAGTGACTATCGTCATGGCACGTGTCGTTCGAGACTTAAGTCGTCGGGTATCGGACACTTGCGTCGCCTAGTGTACAAAGGGCCTAAGCTACAATCAGTCATACATGTGTCAGTAAATAGCTTTTTTGTAATATTAGAAAATATGGAAATTAAATTGATTTCAGTTTGGTTAAGTTAGTTTTATATCAGTCAGTTTTATATTATAAAACCATTTTGGTAATATGTGGAATCCTGATACTTCTAACCAAAAAAGGGAGGATTTCTTGAAAATGGCATAGTAGAACTTGTATTTCAAGTTGTTTTTAACTTTTTATTTTTCCTAAATGTGGTTTTTGACACATTTTAATCTACAATAAATAACTCAAACAGATCTAGTTGTTGATAATAACATATTATTTATATGGAATATTTTGGCTTTCTGTATGTTCGTGTGATTATTTTCCTAAATGCACATTCCATTGATATATAACTTGTATGTATAGTTTTAATGTGATTAGTGTATTGAAGCAATATGTAATTGTAAATATCGTTTGCTAAGATATATTTAAGAGTATAAATACGTAAGATTGTGTTACTTGTAAGGTAAATATTCTAAAAGCTGGCTATTGGGTGTTTATTAATATACTGTTTTCTTGGTGTATCTACTACTAGGGGTTACTCTTGAAATTATTTCATTTTTTTAATTCAATGCCAATTATATTCATTTAAAAGACACATAAGTCTTATTCCTCTCAATGGGCACATAACATTGATACAATTTGGCACTTATTATTATTATTATTTTTAGCCATTATCGTCCCACTGCAAGGCAAAGGCCTCCCTTTCTTTCTTCAAATTCTCCCGGTCTTGAGCTATTGTTGTCCATAATGCTGAAAAGGAGTCAAGTTCGTCCCGCCATCTCTTTCTGGGCCGGCCACGAGGTCTTTTGATGTTTTGTGGAGTCCACATTGGCATTTGTGTGCAGTTAAAATGAAAGCGATCAATTGGTGGAAATTAAATTCAAGAGTAAGCCTACTCATCTTCTTGTTTTTAGGGTTCCGTACCCAAAGGGTAAAACGGGACCCTATTACTAAGACTCCGCTGTCTGTCTGTCCGTCTGTCTGTCTCCAGGCTGTATCTCATAAACCGTGATAGCTAGAAAGCTGAAATTTTCACAAATGATGTATTTCCGTTGCCGCTATAACAACAAATACTAAAAACCACATAAAATGAATATTTAAGGGGGGCTCTCATACGACGGTGGTACGGAACCCTTCGTGCGCGAGTCCGACTCGCACTTGTTTAATCTAAAACAGAATATATTCTATTACAAGATAGTTTAATTAAACATCTTTCATCATTATCTTTTGCAACTGTCAGAAATGTATTAAAATATTCTACTGTTTATAGTGAAGAACTGGATGTTGTAGATTTTGCATTTGTTTTTGGTATTGTATGATAAATTTATACGCGGATTGTGGATTGGTGTTTTAAGGGAAACGCCATTTAATTGGGGTCATAATTACTTTACGTAATTTAAATTATTTTGTCGATAAAATCTGTTTGCTACCTTGCTCAGCAAAAACCAGGTTTTTCTTTTAATTATTACATTTACGGCCATTCTGAAAATGAAACATCTGTCTTATATGAACTGTATAATTTTCCATATTTTTCAATAATTGTATTTGTACTATACCTACCAACTATCTCAAACATGATATACAGTAATTAAGTATATAAGCTTTGTAAATAACTTGACTATAAGTATTAGTCCTTATATCCTTCGGAAATATAATGCATTGTGTTAATTAGTGTTAGGATAAAGAACGTGATAATATTAGTGTGTGTTAGAATTGAAGATATAAGATGGAAGCACGAAATGTTATTTTAGAATCGAATTTATAACTGTACCTACTAAAACTACTTTTACGGATTTTATCGCGCTTTGTATTTAGATTTTAGTTCCCGCCGTTTCGACACCTTTTGCAGGTATCATGGTCACGGGCAGACTGAGGTGGTGTTCGTCCTTACGGTTGATGTTGCTCGTTCTACCTTTTTAAAAGTAGTTCTATTTCAATGTCTAACATTCGCGCAAACCTCAGAACTCAATATCTACCTACTAATTTATTTATTGCAAATACGTTAAGATTTTGAAACGGTTTGCTGCAATCAAGCTCCTGTTTTTACGGTTTAAATGCATAATTATACTGTGTCTCTTGTGACATAAATAAATTTATTGATATACCGAATTTATTACAATTTATACCTAAATTGGTATCAAAAAAACTTATTTTAAAAGTAATTATATTTAAATCTTTATGCGCAATGGTTTAAATTGTCATTTTAGGTTTATATTCAACGTTTTAATTGTCGTTGAGTCGATTTAACTTCAAAATAATTTCACTGTGTTCCTAAGTCAGGTCTGTTTTACTAAACTAAATAACATATTGGTATATGATAACTATATACTGTAATGACACTTTGTCCTGTCAGATTTAATTACATTCAGTCTAATCGATTACCCAAATCGATTCTATTCGATTAACGATCATTCTCGATTTTAACCCTTTCGTGTTTCCATACAATATCAGTAGAAGTGATTCGATCTTGTAAATACTTATTAAGTGGATGTACTATTTATGTTTGTATATAATGAGTGGTAGAACATAGTTAAGAGATATATACTATACATAACGAGAGATTAATAAATGTGTTCTTTCATCGAGAGACTTTTGTTTTTACCTTATTTTTCCTGACATTCCTAAGCAATGCTACAGATCATCTCCTTTTTGTCGGTTTATAAAAAAATATAATAGAACTAGCTGTGCCCCGCGGTTTCACCCCCGTGAATACCTAGGTCCCGTTCCCGGTGCCTTTGTATTATTTGTGGAGATGAATCCAACAAATCACTATCGTAACTAAAGTCAGAATTACTTAATTTGGTGGTTGAGTATTCTTCAATTTCCTAATTTTCAGAGCAATTTTGCAATTTTTTTCTTTAATAAGAACCTTTTCCTGACAATAACAAACACAACAAAAAAAGAATTAGCAAAATCGGTCCAGCCGTTCAGGCGTGATGCCGTGACCAAGGGAAATAGGGATTCATTTTTATTTATATAGATAGATATGTTTAATAGTTTGATTCCATCATAATTTGGTCATAAGAAAAAATAATATTTAGTACTACTGTTACTGCGTAAGTATTCATACTTTTATGAGATATAATAAACGTTAGCTTCTTAGGTTTTGTAAATAAATAGATTTCCTTTGACTAAAACTGTTGTACATCATCATTTGTACAATCATTTAGAGTCAATAATTTAATTATGATCAATACTGCTTTTTTCTGTTGAATAATTTGAAAATCAAACTGTCACATGTAGCTAAAAGTCAATCTCGATTAATATAAATGTAATGGAAAAATACAAAAAAAAAAAAAAAACTAAACCCACATCGATATAAAACAAAGACATTATAATCTACAAAGAATCACAAAACAGTTAACAATTAATGTTTTGACTTAATTATCCAATTAGACGCCCTCCGCCCGCGCACGCCACAGCGGTGCTAATTGTTTTCCGATAATTTTATAAAGAACTGATGAAACAGACAATAATTATGACGAATTTCCTACAGAAAATAATAATAATAATAATATTCCGGGACAACTCACACATGGTTATCTGATCCCAAGCTAAGCAGAGCTTGTGTTATGGTAACCAGACAACTGATAAACATACTTATATATTTCTAAATACATTCATCACACAAAGATTTGTCCTGGGTGGGAATCAAACCCACGACCTCCGGTATAGCAGTCAGGGTCACTAACCACTAGACCAAGAGACCCGTCATAAAATAGTTCTTAGGAAGACCTTTGAATGATGTAAAAAGCTTCAAAATTCGCCAAAATGAGAAATGTGACTTTGAAGTGTAAATATGTATTCTGATTTTCTTTATTTATTTAATATACGGTAAAATACAGTATGAAAAATCCGTTGCTACAATAAATAAATAAGTAAGTACCTAATATGAGCCCACACCTGCCTGCTGAACGTGGTTCTTCTTGTGTCAAAACTCTAGAAATTTCGGCCCTAAGTAAGTTTGTGTAATTTTTATAAACTAACGTGAAAATTTAGCACCTTAACAAGCAATAAATCTATATAGATAGTATTTTGACCGCCTACGTACAGCGTAGATACGCCTACGAAGCTACACCTACGCCGTAGCCGCTACGGCAAATTGAAAACACAATAATTATTACTATTAGTAACTTAATTACTTAACTAAGTTACAAAAAGGTGAGACTGAAAACAGTTATTTTAAATTAAAATAAAACGTAAAACGGTAAATACCAAAAAGTGCGCGAAACGTTTATTATTATTATATTTATTTTTATAAAAAGTAATTTTCGAAAATAAAATCATCGACTTGAAAATATTATGATAGTGTGCTTACGCAAGTTCTTTTTATTATTGGTAACATACGCAGTCAAAAACTTATTAATTTGAAACCTAGGTCATACCACCCAATTCCAATAAAAATAATTAATATCACCCATTTTATAATTAATTACATAATTATAAAGGGCAGTTATTTCAACAGCCCTTAAATTAACTGTTGGTATGTTTAAGCCTACATTAATAGGGGTTTGGAAGTAGAATGTAAATCATAAGCAATTAGCTCTATGGTATGACATTGTTCAGGTTATGTCACTGTTCACTGTGATTTACAATGACTGATTCTTGGATGGTGTTATGCAAGAAACACAATTATGGAAATAAGAAAAAACTTAATTATTTTAATAGTAACTATCTGAAAGTTAATATTTAATTGACAATTTCAAGTAATAATTATGTCGACAATAATTATATTTATAAAATAATATTTAATTCCTAGTTAATACATTCTTATATGACACTAAAGAGAACATTTGGAAATTTAACACTTTAGTTATTTTAACTGTTTCAATTACTTTGAATTTAAGTTATTATTGGACACCATATTTATAAATACTACATAGGTAGTAAAGAAGACATTTATATTATAAATTTTTATTTACAATTCAATACTTAAATCTGATACAAGCACTTTTACAGCCGTTTTTATTTAAACATTTGTACAATAAAATATGTATTTCAAAACGCAATACTCAACCTGCATACATATTTATCAGCGTCTCTCTCTCTCCTTCACGATCTTTTAAATAAATAAAACTTTCAGCCTGGCTACTTATTTCATCGTAATCGTCCCCTGGGCATTTCACTCAAGTTATCAAGCGGTTCATACTCGCTCGGCAACTTGTAAACTTATCGCCTTTTATCAACTAACTGAAGTTTTCAACCGACTTCTAAAAAGGAGGAGGTTATAAGTTCGTCGGTATGTTTTGAATATAATAATATGTTCATTACTGCAGTAAGTTTGAGTTGATTGTTTAGAAAAACTGCCTAATTGGCCTAGTGGTTCTAAGCGCGACTGCTACGCTAGAGGTCTTGGGTTCGATTCCCAAGTCGACCAAGGTGTTATTGGGTTTTTTTTATGAAATTCTCAGTAGCAGGTCGGAGTTTGGATTTGTGCCCGGTTAGTAGCAATAGGTTCGCCCCCTATTACATGGGACCTAAACATACCGGCGAACTGTGGGTGTACATTGGTACACCTCTGCCTAACCCTTCGGGGATACAGGCGTGATGGTATGTTATGTTATGTTTAGAAAAAGCTATAGGATTTAGGATTTCTAGTAATATCATTGGGTATCTATTTCGATACCCAATGATATTACTATTTCTATACATATTTATTTTTTACATATCGTCATTAAAATAAAATATCTGAACATGTCCAACATTGCCTGTATAATAACATTAAGTTCAAATCAACATAAAACAAGTTATGAATAACATTAGCGGCAATATATCTGCGTCGGTTAGTTAGTTTAACTGAATCACAGAATTAACGAGCGCAGTTATAATAAATAAACTGTTTCAGTCGAAGAGTCGAGGTACTGGTATCCGAAAACATGTCTTAATATACTTAAAGGTAATATAGTAAGAAATTACAGTAAAACTAACAAAATAGTATACTTGGTAAGTATATATGGACTCTTTTTCTAAGGAATATTGTTGTTATTACTAACTTGTTTCTTCCTTATCTGTGATATACATTGACAATTGTATCTTTCCAAATTATTATCAAGGCTTTTATTTAAAATACGAAATTTCAGCCTTTTTCATCTGATACAAAACGTAGCTATAATTTAATGAAAAATTTGTTACCCCTCATATTTAGAAATGAATATTATTCTTTACCTAAACACTCGAATATTTGTGAATACTTGCACCCTGTCTCCTGGCCTACAATCCGGGCGTCACTCGCGGTAATTAGGCGCTGATACGAGCGCGCACGAGAGCCGCGCATTAGCCATCACTGGCTCTCTGACTAACTTTGTGTTGGACTCCTCCTCACTATTTGTTATTAACCGACTGTTAAAAGTAAGGTTGTGATTTTATTTTATCAGGATCCTAGTTTTGGGTATTGTTATAGCATTTGTACCTAGAGAGCACCGAATTAACAATCGCAATTAAATAATAATTACAGGTTTTCTAAAATAAGATATAAATAATTAGATATTTATAAAACCCTTTACTCATAATATTATATGGAAGGGCGGTAAAACGGCAAATTGGGTACATTTGTGATCCCATTTAATTATTTTACTCTCAACGGCTACCCATTTACTTCTTGTCAAAGGAAAAAAGTTATGTTGGAAATAAACGTCTATGTGAGAATTTGTAGTTAGACAAATAGGCAGTATAAAACTATAAAAAAAGACAATAATTTCCAAGCAAAGTACATTAAGCAGGTATAAATTTCCACTATTTTCACATACGGAACCCACCCCAAAACATTGAACCCTAACAGCCTCATAGCTAATGAAATATGTAGTATTTATACAAGTTTTATTTCTCTAATTATTCACTTTCCTCCGTAACAATTAGTGTTGGCTGTAATTCTGATGTCGTGCGTTCGAGGTTAGGGTTGTAGTAGATATGAAAATTCGGATACGTATTTAGATTATATTCGGTTATACTCGTATGAGGGTTTTACGTAACGGTATTTTTAACGGTTTCGGATATTTACAGATTCATATATTTTATAAATATTAGTTCAGAAATCTTTTATACATTGTTTCGACTTTTTTCTATTTATTTATTTACTTAAATGTATCCATTTTGACTAATGATGTCAAAAATTGACCCACAAAATTTTTAGTTTGGAGTGATAATTAGTTATGATAAGTTGTAGTATGTAGACCCTGTCGCTATCCGAAATAATTCGAAATTTTTAAAATTGATTACTTTTTCGGATATATTTTTATTTCGGATATTATACTTTCGGTTACGGCCACCCCATCCCTTTCGCTTAAGCTTAACCTTAACTAGCCACAGTTATTAATTACTGTTGTAGTTTTAATACACTTTTATAGTAAACGTTAAAATTCTTGATTTTATCACGAATTCTGTTACATTTGGTCGGTGCTTTATCTTGGTATTAATTTAGGTTAGATTTTTATATAATTAGTTGGCTTATTAAATTGTTGTTTTAAGAGTTAATGAAACATTTAATGTGACTAAATAAACTGTCTTCCAATAAGGGTAAGTGGTGTCCGACACAAACTTCTATAGCTTTTAAAAAAATATTTTAAAATATTACAGAAATGTCATACTTTAACATAAAGTTATTATTTCTTGAAAAAAAAAAACTAAAAAGAATAAATTTATTTTTAAAACCTCAAACACATTCCAATCAATTAGAGGTTTTTCTACTACGAGTCTACGATGAAACTCGTAGCGAAACATTATAGTGCATTGTACAGTAACGCCATCTGTTATGGAAGTTTTGAATCTATAAAATTTTTTCAGCGTATTATATTAACTTCTCTAATACATAATACCAGTAGGGTAACATTAAATTGTGTTAAAAAATATTTAAGTTTCTAGTTAAAAAATGAATCAGTGCAATGAAATGAAAAGAAGTTGTCACAATTATTATAGTTCCGCTACTCGCCGCCGCAGCGCTAGCATCGCTTCTGATTTTTAATTACGCTCGCGCCTTAGGCGGCGACGGGCGTTGCGACAATTTGCAAGTCAAAGCCGCTGAAAAAACCCTAAAACACCCGACACACAGCCCTTTGGCACTCCGCGGGGAACGGGGAATAGATGTAAGGAGACGTGTCTCATTATTGACATTAAAAAACACTTGTTTTTCATTAAATCCGCAAAACTGTATTATGTAGTATAGAACTTCTGCTATATATTATTTTAATAGTCACGAGTTTTTTTTTTTTTTTAGTATCTTATACTGTCCCATTGCTGGGCAAAGGCCTCCCCCAAGTCCTTCCATTGGTCCTTGTCTCGCGCCACCTCGAACCAGTTCTTAAGGTAAATGTCCAGGTCGTCTCGCCACCTTCTCCTGGGACGGCCTCGGCGGCGCCGTCCGTCTGCTGTCTCCCATTGTGTAGAAGCCTTTGCCCAGCGGTCGCCGTGCATGCTGCTGACGTGACCCGCCCAAGATTATTAAATATTATAATTATTTATTGTATTCTGCTCAACCATAACTGATAACACACTCAAGTTTATACCTACTAAATACTCTTTAACTTTATTATGGTCAATGAACTCAATGATAATTATTATTGTTGAAATGAATTTATGAAGTGAAATGAAATTAGTTTTGTAATTGACATTGTTTTGCTAGGCTAGTAGCCCCTTGCTATCATTTTGAATTGTGAACCTTTATATTAGATCCTTACCTAACCATAATATTTTATTTTTAATATATTTCACACAATTTACTTCCTGAGGACCATATAACAGTGAAAATATTGTGTGAATTAAAAAAATCAAAATTATTCATCACAAGTCGTCTCCATACCTCCAATACTCCACGGTCGATCTCTCTCAGAGGTGAATTTCGTTAGCTCTCATTTGTTTTGTCGTAATTGCTGAAGATATGAGGGTTTATTGAGTGCCCCCCGTGCCCCTGTAGCCTCCTATGGCCCCGCGTGGCCCCGTGTGGCCCCGCCCCGCCCCGAGAGCTTATTGGATTGCTTTATTGGCCTCTTTATAGTCAGAAATTTATGTAACCACTTCATTACGGCGCTGCAAGTGCAACTCTCAGTTTTTTCGGTTTTCGTTGTATGTAATAGCGTTTGTGAGAGCTTTGAGTAATTATGTATGGAGTTTAGTGAGTCGACGTTTAATTTTCCTTTTTATAAACTGTATACAAAGCAGTAGGTGATTTTTGTATGATGCAGGTCCTCATCTAACTAGATACAGTTACATATATTTTACATTTTTAGTAAAACGTCTATTATTTTAATGATAGTTTCAGTAGTCTATTGTATCATTTCAGTAAATATTTTTACTTTGAACGGTTTCTTGTAAAAATGCTTATAAAAGTTTATATTTTATTAGAAATATAATATGTTCTGTCATTCAACATTATAAGAATGAAAACTTTTTATTTTCAAAAACTTATTGCTGCTTCACACAGCGCCATCTAGCGATCACCCAAACACTTAACTTACTGTACTGCCACCTATTGGGGAGTAGTTGAACTACATCGCAATGTTCAACGATGTAGTTTAGTAGCTAGTAGATGGCGCTAGTAGAAACGCACAGAAAACATTCGAAAAGTGAAACAAGTTGGAGCTTTTGTTTTGAAGAATGTACTTACTTTGCGTCTCATACATTTTTAACGTTTTTTTTTTGTATTTACCCTACCCTACATAAAAATATGAACTACCTAGGTAACTAAATTAACTAATTAACTTAGCTTGTAGGCAATGAGGGTCATGTAAAAACGTATGGTAACAGGTAACTACGTATTTCTGAACTATTAAATCCGAAGTAGGTAGACCAAAAATGATTTTTCTCGCTTCGTAATTTTTTTAACTATAATTATTGTACACCTTTTTATTTTATTGTGATATCATACTGTGTAAATAAAATAAAATACTGTGCTATCCGTAGATGATTTTCCTCTGCGCCGGAAAATAACCTACGTAGGTAGGTACTAGGTGAGAATATAATATTATTTTTTACTTCTTGTAGGCTAAACAACCTAAACACCGACTATTTAATGAATCACTTGATTAGTTAACATATTTATATCCATAGCAAGAGCACCTCACCGTACGTCGGAGATATGTCGTACCTACTTAAAATCCAGCCTTTAAACGTCCCACTGCTGGGCACAGGCCTCTTCCCATATAGAGAAGGCACGAGCATTGATCACCACGCTTGCTCTCAGCGGATTGGCGATTTCAGATCCCAATTTTGGAATCCAGATTTCCTCACGATGTTTTTCTTCACTGTTTGTTAGAAGTGTCTTAGAATAATTAAGAAAGTACGTATAACTTTGAAAAAGCCACATTGGTACTTGCCTGGGTTGGAACCTGCAACCTTGTGCATACAAATCCGTTCATTGAACCGCTAGGCCACCACGACATTCGTATCATGTCGTTCTTACGCCTACTTAAACCATTTCGGTAATGTTCTTGCTTTTGCGGATACGTAAGTCTACTTACTTACTCAATTATTATCGTGATTAGAATAGCTACTTATTTAAAGTTTAGTACTAGCTTTTTTCCTTCTCTTTCTATACCTACTTATATAGAACCTTATTCACTTTATAACCAACTTAAAAAAAGGAGGAGGTACTCAATTCGACTGTGTTTTTTTATGTTTGTTACCATTCATTACTTTCGACTGGGTGAACGGATTTTGATAATTCTTTTTTGATTCGAAAGCTGATGCTTCCAGTTTTGACAGTGGGGTCCATAAGAAATAAACGTAAGACTTATTTTGAAGTCGGTTTTTTTAACAATTGTTAACTTCACACTATATACGTAATAGTTAACCTATTGCCCAAGTAGAGGTAGAATCAGTATTTTTCACATAAGTGCGAAGCTACTGACTCGACTAAGGTCAAGCTTCTTTTTTTTTTCCAAGATATGTTGGGGTCAGCTTCCAGACTTACCGGATTCAGCTGATACCGTATTTTACATACATCCGACTGTGAACTACATGACCTCTACAAACCATTTCACAGAGTAATACACTACGTATCACAAGTAAGACTGTTTGTCAGAATTGTAATGACTTAACAATTGACAAAGATCAACGTGTGACAATGATGACCAAAAGGTTTACGGTGCCTTCTTACGTTCGGAAGTGTCTCGTTCCTTATATGAATAGTTACATAGTCACCTGTCAGCGGATATACCGTGGCAAGCGCAGCTTATCATGACCCCCTCAATAGTACTAAAATAATTATAAGTCAATTAATCTAATAACTTAACAAATACCAATCAAATTAAATAACCATAAACCGTTTTAATTACATCTACCATTCATAATCGCAACACCCACAATATTGTTGCTTCCAATTCATTCGGCGTTGCCTCGGGCGTTTGCCGAGCAAAGCCGAGCGCCGAAAGCCGAGCGCCGAGCGCCTAATGCGGCGACCCCTAACGACAATTTAATAAAGAAAGCTAAAGCGCACCGCACAGTAATAATGTTTGTAAAAATATCCGCAGACATACTGTTAAGGGGAAGGTTGTAGGGAAATATCAACGGCAAAAGGCTTAATATCAATTCACTTTATCATGATTTAGAGGATGATGATGTCGTTACAGGTTTGCTTTAAGGAATGATAAGTTGTTTCTTAGGATCTTATAACGACATACTTGATACGGCAATGTTTTATGATATAGGCAATCAATTCTTTTTCAACCTGTATGTACCTACCTGCCTATATGCAAGTTTTGTTTGTTTAGACATGCATTATGTTTAATGCACATAATAATGATCCCTTAGATCCTTGAAATAAAACTACTTTATTACGGATTTTGTCGCGGTTTATTTTGATTTTAGGTCCCGACGTTTCGACACCTTTGCAGGTATCATGGTCACGGGCAGACAAAGTCAGTGACCATGATACCTGCCAAATCAAAATTAACCGCGACAAAATCCGTAAAAAAGTAGTTTTATTTCAATGTCTAACATTCGCGTAAATCTAAGAAACCCTTAGATCCTTCTAAAGTACCAGTTTTAGAATCCACTATACTTTTCTCATCGCTTCCTTTCGAGGATTCAAGAACTATCTTGTCCAACTCAGCTTCCAAGTATTCTGCCTATTAAGCTTTAGATTCACAGTTACAGGGTGGTCATCTACCTGACTGCGGCTAATGGAGGGTAATGTTTTTCCAGTGTATGTATAAAGTATATTTCTCTGTCTCGCTCCATAACCTAAACGTCTCACCTAATGGATTTTAGAATAAATGGTTTAAATCGTGCCAATTGTAAGACTAACACTGTGTATGTCGTTTTTTTGGGTTTCTAAGTTAGCTAGAAAGCGCTTAGTTACAATTACCGCAGTCGGTGGTTCCAAAAATATATTTATTAACTAGCTGTACCTGCGACTTCGTTCGCGTGGATGACCAAACTTATCAATGAGTTTTTAACCGCAATTTTTTTTTTTTTTTTTTTTATACTTTTCCGGGATAAAAACTACCCAGTGTTTTGCCCAGGATAATAAAGAATAATTATACCAAGTTTCATCGTAATCTAACCGGTAGTTTTTGCGTGATACCTGAACAAACAGACAGACAGACAGACAAAATTTTTTTTTTCACACTTTTCGGTTCGGTGTCGGTCTAGTAACACCCCCCGCCATTTATTTTTTTGATATTTTCAATGTACAGAATTTTCACTTCTACAGATTTATTATAAGTATAGATAATTAACCCCGAAGCTTAACCCCTTAACAGCCGGGGGTGCGGTTCCACAGAGTTTTATTTGCACGCCGCCTTAACCCGAGCGCGCTGCCAATATTAAATTCTGCACCACCCGCCCCCACCTCGCGCTATGTTCAAATTACATTATATGTTTGCTGTACTTTGATAACATTCGTAAGATTACTTTTGCAGTTTTAAGTATATAATTAAGGGTCTTTTTCTAGGTATTTAGTTTTAGAAGTTAAAGTAAATATTCTTGCAACATTATCTATAGATAAATGCCGCTCTAATTAGTGAATACAAATGTAGGTATTTATGTCATTATTAACAAAAAAATATAAGTTTAAATATGACATATTTCAATTTAATATACCAGGAAAACATCTAATATCTCCAATCGCATACTACACAAAGTTACAGTCATGACAACTAGATACTTCTTCTTCCTTGTCGGGATCACTCTTGACAGAGTGGTCGTGGTCATCACTTCAGGTGTTGGTGCCAAACTTCACAACACGCCGCCACTCTTCTCTGTTGATACTAGATACTATTAAAGTTTAAAGAGTTTTATTGAATACCGAGGCAATTATGAAATGATAAGGTTTGTTAGCTCTTGCCAAACTTTGAATAACTTGCATTCAAAGGTTGTAGACTTACGGATGTAGGTCCGGATTTAACGGTACCTCACTGGTTACCTATAGATGTTTATTGGGACGGAATTTATGAATTAAATATATAAAGTACAAAGTACATATTCTATATTTTTCCTACTTATTATACTTACGTTTTAAAATAGTTTATAGACTTACGTTGTCGTGGTAGCGGTTCAATGAACGGAATTGTATTCACGAGGTTGCAGGTTCGAACCCGGGCAAGTACCAATGTAACTTTTCAAAGTTATATGTACTTCTTAATTATTCTAAGACACTTCTGACAAACGGTAAAGGAAGACATCGCGAGGAAACCTGGATTCCAAAATTTGGAATCTAAAATCGCCAACCCGCAGAGAGCAAGCGTGGTGATCAATGCTCGTGCCTTCTCTATATAGGAAGAGGCCTGTGCCCAGCAGTGGGACCTTTATAGGCTGGATTATTTTATTATTTATTATTATAGTCTTACGTTCAAAAGTACATACCACTCGTAACATAACATTACCCGAATTATTCTTTCTTATTTAATAAAGTCCGTTCAAGCAGTCAAAGCCTGCGCTTAGGCTAACTATTGTAAAACTATTCTAAAGAAAACTCTTATATTTCAAACTAGCTGTGCCTGCGACTTCGTTCGCGTGGATGACGAAACTTATCAATGAGTTTTTAACCGCAAAATGAAGTTTGTTTTTTATTGTTTATACTTTTCCGGGATAAAAACTACCCAGTGTGGTGCCCAGGATAATAAAGAATAATTATACCTACCAAGTTTCATCGTAATCGAACTGGTAGTTTTTGCGTGATACCTGAACAAACAGACAGTAAGACAGACAAAATTTCTTTTTTCACACTTTTGGGTTTGGTGTCGGTCTAATAACACCCCCCGCCATTTATTTTTTTGATATTTTCAAAGTACAGAATTTTCACTTCTATAGATTTATTATAAGTAAAAGTGGATGACAGTCTACCGCTAACAATGTGTATTAGAAATATTCAAATGTTTACTAGGACAGTTCTCTACATTTCGTTGACACCTAAATATCGTAGGAATATTGGCGTTACTCCAATATACGCAAGCATTTACTGTACGTACAGTTAACCACACATAGTAATAAATATTTAACATTGAGAACACCCCTAACACCAGGTATTAAAGTCGATTTTTGTATTAACTTATTTGTTTCATCATGTGGTTTACTGTACAAAAAATACTGAAAACTAAATGTAGATTATGTGAAGGAAATGAGCGTTTGAAATTATTGTACAGTTTTGCTTGTTAATGTTTTTCTTTATGAGTCTGTCTATCAAGTGTAGAGTCAGAACTATTAGTGGAGAACTACTATATTTAATATTAATCAAAAAAGTAAATAAATAAGTATGGCTATATATATAAGTAACTTATTTCTGCTTTAACGATAGTAAAAAATATAAAACAAAATTTGCGTTACCTTGACTTACGTTTACGAAAAACTTTTATCATTTGAACGAACGTCTTGAGAAATAACATAACTATACCTAATATAATAATAATATGGTTTATTTCTCTCATAAAGGTACATTGTTACAGTGTCTTACTTATACATATTTTATATTAACTACATACCTACCTATTATGACAAATAGCTCTTTGCTTACTAATAAAAATTGAATGTTTAGTTCACAACTACGACGTAAGGTCACTATAACAGTACTTAAGAGGTAAATGATTATACATAAGGTAAACCACTGCGAGTATCGTAAAACCTTATAATTTTTTTCATATAATAATAATGACACAATATTTAATAATTATTTAGTATCTAAGAATCACTAAAAACTAAAATATTATTCCGCAAAAAGTAGTTTTATTTCAATTTAGTGTGAGTTATTAGGTCAAGTATTATGAAAAAATTATAAACCGAGCAAGTAAACAGTTTGTAGAAAATAAAGTTTTAAATTCTAACGTTTTACACACACGCAACTGAACCCAAATTCCTCGCAAAGCCCATTACACAGTCCTTGCACCAAATCAATAAAATACCAACAGAGCAACAAAAACGCGAACATCAAACGCCCATCGATCTAAACCATTGTGACTGACTGAAAAACTTCACAGTCGAATATCATCGGAAAGTTATTAAGTGCGAAATTAATAAAAAGCTGTCGCTCCCTCCGGTTCAACGAGTACGAAAGAGTAAAATCACTGTTACGGGATAATGGTCCTTATTGAGCGCGCGTCAATTAAATTCGTCTATCCTTTGACAGATGATTCCAACAATGGCTCTTGTTCCGTTCCTTCCACCTCCTTCTCCCCCCTGCCCTCTTCCCTTCCCCTTGAACCCCCGGACGTGCCGTAGCAGGTTAATAATGATTATTAATATAGTTTAGTAGTCGTTATGTCTAAATGAGTCGGCCGCGACAACTTGTCTAATATCGCAGCGCGCAAATACTCGTGGTTGGGTAGGCCGGGAGTCGGGGATTGTAATGTTGGATTTAAGTGATTGAAGAAATTAGTAAAAGAGTAGTACATATACGACGGGCTTGTTGGTCCAGTGATTACTCTCCCTGGCTGCTAAACCAGTGGTAATTCTTTAGCAGTCCAGGGTTTACTTAATCTATAAAATGTATCTATTTAGAAACATATGTATTTTTATCGTTTTCTGGTTGCTATAATATATGCTCTGTCTGAATGTGAGTTCTAGTCTTTTAAATATAGTTCATTCCGGTCTAGCACGAAGTTTCACTAAATCAAATATTAACACCCAAAAACATTCTCAACGCGGGATACAAGAAGACAAGTCAAGAAGTTTACGGCCTTCAAAAAATGTATGCAAAGACTTGCAAAATGAGGCATCAAATATTAATATTTATGTGCTTTATGATCCTGTTTATTTTATTTTATGATTTGTGTCTTATCTACCAATTGCCCGTACATACTATATTACAATAGACAAATTAAACTTTCAACCTTATTTTTACCAAAATACCCATTAAATGAGACTGGTAAAATCTGTTCCCCAGCTCCCGGCCTATGTAAACGAGTTGAATATTAAACGCGGAGCTATTTCAATTAGATCGCCACCGCCGCGCCATCTCCAATCCGATTACAAAGAGAATGTAATAAACTTTCTGTTACTAACGATATTCACGAGTTTATTTGGGACTATATTGTAGCTAATTGTCCTTTCTATGTTTTGTTAAACTGTCTAATTAACTCCCTAGTTGTAAAACATATTTGGGGAAACATTATCGTTGGATGCAGATGAATACTGTACTACACTAAGTCATTGCATATAATGCATATTCCTACTCGACTGTTACTGCGTATATGTGTTGAACAATATTAGTTTTATCCAGTGCAAATTAATTTGTCAACTATTTTTTATTCAAAATTCAAATTCAAATTGTTTATTTTGTAAATAGGACCATACAATCACTTTCACACGTCTTCTTAATCTAGATGAGGTCGACATTTCCTAACTGACTACCCTGAGAAGAAATGTCGAAACAAACTCGGGGGTCACAGTTTCTTTTAGTCCTGACAATACAATAGTAAATTTGTGTAAACAAATGCAGAGTATTTACTGGACTGGTCTTTAGAGGTAGAACCAGATCGATCTGAGCAAGCATGTGCCAGCAGACGGCAAGCATGCCCCGAATAGCTCATGCAGCTAGTCCATCTGTCAATATCTACCAACAACAAGGCCAGTAGCTTTTCTCTCATTGGTGGAGAATGACAGATACACCTGATGTGACACTAGCAACCACTCTCAATTCTTTATTGCTGGTACTATCTATATTTCTAATGTATCACAGCATTTATGTACTTCATTCTCTGAATCACTTTTACATTGTCAACAATAATGAAATAAGCTTTGTAATTATTTCTATTGCTCAAACAATGTTATTACACACTCTATACTTATCACCCTAAGGTTTATTCTTGAATGGCATACAATAAAATATGTTGGCAATTTGTTGGCAAGTGAACAGAATCTCACAGCATCGTGTTTGATGTGATGAGTCTTTGTCACGCGTCGATAAAAAGGTTTTATTTCATCTATTTGAATCATTGATTGTTTGCAGGTAAAAATAGGCCACACCTGTTTGTTTGAGAACTAAATATAAATGGTTTCTTAAAATAACTTCTCTACGTTGGGAGTCTGTTATCTGGCACGTGGTTAAGTACAGTTGTATGAACTGAAATAATAGTATCTATGTGGGGAAACTAAATAATACTTATTCAAATTATATGAGGGCTACTTTAAGTGATTTTGCCGTCCACGGCGCTAGTCGCATATGATGTCCGAAATGTCAAATTCTCTACATTTTTGATGGGCTTTGACAGCTTACGCGCCAGTGGCGCCTTCTGCTGAGCGCAATAACGGGAGCCCTCATTAGAGTGTAGCGAAGGACCAATTGATGATCTCGCTAGCTCGTACTTTCGAGTCGTCAAATTCCTATCCTTACCTATATTTATCTAACCACATAATAATATGTTATAATTGAGTTTCACTACTTAACTACACATAGTAATACCCATAAATCTATAGGTATCAAACTCATCAACCAGTGACGCGGATACTCATTTGTTTTGAATTAGCAAATAGTTTCTATACTGTATTATCATCTTGTCTCTTACAGGTATGATTGCCAAAGATTGGTCATTGTTCATTGAATCATGAGTTATTTGGGAGTTGAAGGTAGGAATTTCTTGAAGGTGTAAATGAAAAACATTTGTTTAATTTTGTAGGAGTTGGCTTGGAAGCTAAATGCTTTGGGTTGATGATTGTATACAACGATAAATATGTGAAAAATTGCTAATTCCGTTTAAGTTCGTTAGGAGCGCATTTTGTTGTCGAGAATCTTTTCTAATGACGACATTAATTTGACCAGTGCGTTTCAAAGATTGATAATCTTGCAGAAAGTAGTATTTATACTGTATTTATTTTTAGTCTTGTTTATCAACGGAAAACTTAGGAGTATGAGTTTGATTAAAAAACCAAATGAAAGTGAATGACTTTAATAATTAACATTTCTGGTTTCTATGTGTCTAACCTAACCTGAAACGTTTGTTCTAACCAACTGAAAAGCCACATTTGACAGGTAATTTTTGGAGTTAAATAATTAATGCCAAATCTAATTTTGACCTGCAATTTTGAAAATCGACTCTATATCAGTTGTCCTCTTCATCCCTTTTCGCTAGATATACCCTTTCAATAACACCCTGTAAATTTAATGTAAACGTGTTTTATTACGTTAATTGCCACTTTCACCGTCTAAAACACGCCGTATACCCCGGCACTGTATCGGTGCGTATACGCAGGCTAAGAATAGATCACACCACATCACCCGGACTGTCGCCCTAGAAAATATACAAGAAAAATACGCAGTACATTATACTAAGATGTTTGAAATTAAAGGCGGCTGTACTCAATAAAACTTCCACTAACAATGTGTTTATGATGAAATTGCTTCATATCAAATCGTCTAGTTTCTAATATGTCCTACATGCAAAATATTACAATCGGAAGGTCAATTTTGAAAAAGTTTTTTTTTAAGTATATTATTTAGCTTATTTATTTGGGCAGTGAATAGATAAAACTAACAGCCAATTTTTCTATACCACTATGATATACTACAATTCGAGATGAGATAATTTTCGTATTTCAAACCCTTCTAACCAAGTCACATTCCACAGTCCTATTTTTTCAATAAACAGGCCTGATATTTAATCTTCCTTTCCAAGATCTAAACTCCAATATTCCCTACAGAATCAGTTACATTAGTCGCGATGAAATCTTGCATCGTCGCTACACGTATGCAGTAATAACGAAGAGACTTTGAGCACAGTTATTGGATTGCTATATCATTCGTAGTTGATCGGAAACAGACTGCAAATAGACTGACATCCTATGTAATTCCTCATATTGATGTTTAGATCTAACCTATGTTTTGAAGAAGAAATATGTCTTTGATCACAAAATGTGAATAAGATACATACTTCTGAAAATGAGAGGAGACCTTTGTTGTGAGACAATTAACTGTTCAAAAATAAGATAAGAAGTTAATGTGATAATTCTAAGTTAATAAGTGGCCTATATTTGTCAGAATACAATCATGTTTATGGACCATCATTGCTTCAGTAAACCCATCGACAACATCACTTTAAATTTTATATGGTGTATTACACAAGTTCAAAATTAACAACAAATGACAGTGTAAAACTGCGTAACATTTTACGAAATGAACAAATTCTAAAATAGTTTGAAAATCCTGATAACAAATTCAAAACATCCGACGTTCGAACGAACGGAACTAAATCAACCAATCAGCGACCTCGCTACATGTTCCACGCGGCGGACATATTTAGTTTTTAAAAAAAGAATCTTACTCATCTCGGTTTTCAAGCAGCGCTATCCCTACATGTCTCGACTAGTTTCTTTGAAATACTTTTATATGAAAACTTTTTGGATTTTGTTTAAGGAAATTTTAGCTGAGAGGTTTTCGCGTACGAAAGGAAGGTATGTTTTGTTGATACATTTAATTCCGGTAGTTGTTGTATCACATGTAAAACAGATGCATTTAAATCGGCGTAATGTTTCCCGATCCAAAATTAGAAGATTAAACTATGTTGCAAAGGTAAACAAATGTTATTCAACTGAATTAATGCGTAATTAGGTTCAATTAATCTCCAACAAATTCTGAAACTTGAATGAATGTGACCGAAAATGTCCGTTGAAACCCGTCCAAAAAGCTATCAGTGAAAAAATCTTAAGCTGTAACACGATAACTAATAGAATTCCTGGCATCATCCGAATTTCGATGTTTATTATTAACTGTTCCTAATCGCGTTCCTGTAAACACTAAGTCGCGTCATATCGACGTATTTCGTCCAATATTCGTCGCAGATGCAAACGAAGCGAGCCGGGAGACTTGTATTAATAGACCGATGGCTTCTTTTACTCCAGCGGGCTCTCGATATTTACGGAAACAAGACTTGTAAACTATTATTAATCTTGTACCAAGCGCACAAGGTTCAGAGTTATGTGGCAGGCCACTCACCGCCTCCCCGAGATTATATGATAAAATTAGAAAATGCTTTAGGCCGCGAGAGTTGTCTTTACTATTTATGGTAGTGCACGCGGTGGCTAATTCTGACGCGTGTGGTAACCTCCGCTTCTATTTATATATTAGAACCCCGCGCTCGCTAGGGGAAGCGTACTCTTGTTATTTAGCTATGCCTCGTTGTCATTCCAATGAATTTGTAAAGTTTGAAGCAGGCGGCGATTGATCGCCGGAATGTTGGCACCGAGTGTGACCCACATATAGACAGGTGCGGTCCACTGACTCACATAGCGAGCCTGTAACACTACACCGCAGGGGGCATGCGGCATGGGATAACCAAACAAAAACCAAAGTCAACGGTTGTATAAAAAGAAATAATGTAATTAAAATAAATAAATTAACCGTTTATTTATTAATTACATTTGGCGTGAGATCCATAACGATCCCGTGTATATAATAAAAATAAAAAAAAGAAAATTAAATTTATATAAATTTTACAATAAATTACATTACAATAGATGGCGTTATATTAGATGTTCAGTTCTGTCAGGTATCACTACGTACAACGTACAAATGCTAGTGTTCCTTGCGGAACGAGAGCACCACAATACACAGCACTAGGCTCAGGCAGCAGCAGCACACGAGGTGAGCTGAAGCCCGAGGGTCAGACGCACGCTTAGAAGCACTTGCGGTGGACGATGCCGGGGCCGGACTCGTCGTACTCCTCCTTGGAGATCCACATCTGCTGGAAGGTGGACAGGGAAGCCAGGATGGATCCTCCGATCCATACGGAGTACTTCCTCTCGGGGGGAGCGATGATCTTGATCTTGATGGTGGAGGGAGCCAGGGCGGTGATCTCCTTCTGCATCCTGTCGGCGATACCGGGGTACATGGTGGTACCACCGGACATGACGGTGTTGGCGTACAGGTCCTTACGGATGTCAACGTCGCACTTCATGATGGAGTTGTACACGGTCTCGTGGATACCGCAAGATTCCATTCCCAAGAATGAGGGCTGGAAGAGGGCTTCAGGGCAACGGAACCTCTCGTTTCCGATGGTGATGACCTGACCGTCGGGAAGCTCGTAGGACTTCTCGAGGGAGGTGGAGGCGGCAGCGGTGGCCATCTCCTGCTCGAAGTCCAGGGCGACGTAGCACAGCTTCTCCTTGATGTCACGGACGATTTCCCTCTCAGCGGTGGTGGTGAAAGAGTAACCCCTCTCGGTGAGGATCTTCATGAGGTAGTCGGTCAAGTCGCGACCAGCCAAGTCCAGACGGAGGATGGCGTGGGGCAGAGCGTAACCTTCGTAGATGGGGACGGTGTGGGAGACACCATCTCCGGAGTCCAGGACGATACCGGTAGTACGACCGGAGGCGTACAGGGAGAGTACGGCCTGGATGGCGACGTACATGGCCGGGGAGTTGAAGGTCTCAAACATGATCTGGGTCATCTTTTCCCTGTTGGCCTTGGGGTTGAGGGGAGCCTCGGTCAACAGCACGGGGTGCTCCTCGGGGGCGACGCGCAGCTCGTTGTAGAAGGTGTGGTGCCAGATCTTCTCCATGTCATCCCAGTTGGTGATGATACCGTGCTCGATGGGGTACTTCAGGGTGAGGATACCCCTCTTGCTCTGGGCCTCATCTCCGACGTAGGAGTCCTTCTGACCCATACCGACCATCACACCCTGGTGACGGGGGCGACCAACGATGGACGGGAAGACGGCGCGGGGCGCGTCATCACCGGCGAAACCGGCTTTGCACATGCCGGAGCCATTGTCGACTACAAGCGCAGCAACATCGTCGTCGCACATTTTGGCGTTTGTGTGTGGTTTGGGACGCGGTGGATGTTGACTCTACGGCAGCGAGACTGCGAGTGCGGCGATCAGCGGCGCCGGAATCTTTTATAGGAGCGGAGCGCAGACGCCGCGCGCCATACATGGCGAGCGCGCCGGCCCCCGCGCTCGCGCAACCCCCGCCTTTCTTTCAATAATTCACACAAATCTTCTAACTGAAACCCAAACTACTATCCTTTAGGCACCTCTAAGGGTCTATAGAAGTGGTTTTCGAAGTTATTTTGCAGTTATTTCGTGCGCGCCGTAAGAGGCGCGAGCGCCGGCCCGCCCGCCTTGTGCCATTTCAGGCGATGGGCGGACGCAGTTATTCTAATAAGAATATAAAACTTTATAATTTCTCTTTCAGATTAACTAACTTGAACTAATTACATAATCAAATCACATTCCAAATTCTAAAAATTTCATGAAATTATTCCTGAAATCGTGTTCAGATTACGAGTTTTACATAAACATGCAATATTAACTTAATTAATAATACATAATAACAGTCCATCCAAATAACGATAGATCATGCAATATTGCCATGGAAATTTGACCCTTATTACTTTCACAAAATGACGATAATAGCGTATGATATTTTTATAACGAAACAGCTCGCAAATTCTAGTTACTAGGTCAGTAGAGTTTAACATATTATCAAATTATTTTAGCATGTTTACAATATTTTGAAGACCCTACTACGACTTGACTATACATTATTTTACTTAGTAAGGGTAAAAGCATTCAATTTTTGTTAGACTCGTTTTGAGTCTATAACCTAATTATGAATAATCAAATTAATCTGAAACGTATAAAATGTTGTTACCCATATAATTACATCATCATTTCGGCGGGCCTGTTGGTCTAGTAGTTAGTGACCCTGACTGCTGTACCGGAGGTCGTGGGTTCGATTCCCACCCAGGACAAATGTTTGTGTGATGAACACGATCATTTGTTCTGGTTGTCTGGGTGTAATTTATCTATAATATGTATGTATTTAGAAATATATAAGTATGTTTATCAGTTGTCTGGTTACCATAACACAAGCTCTGCTTAGCTTGGGATCAGATAACCGTGTGTGAGTTGTCCCGGAATATTATGAATATTATTATTATTATCATCATCATATCAGCCTGTTGCAGTCCACTGCCATAATTACATACTCAACAACAATTTATTTTTTGTGGCCCTTCGATCCGCATTTTTTATAGCTAGATATTCCAACTAATTAAGTAGGTACCTAGAGAAAAGTTAATGGGAAGAAACGATGACGAAGAACAGGAAGAAAGATAGACAATTTTAATTTTAATTAGTGCTCAAAATCTTTTCTGAAACTAAATAATAGTTATGAGTAACACTGAATAAATATATTTTAGTAATTTTTTTATACATATTTCCATTGTACAGACACCACTTTTCTACAATTTTATTATATGTATAGATATTCATTACTTATAGTGGTATGTTAAATACATTATTATTAGAAACCTAGACAATTTTCTAATAATTCGTCAATTGTAAACACTTAATTCTGATAAGGTTGCCATTGGTCCACAAAAATCTAGCCATGATGAAAATAGTCATTGATCGACACGCTAAGAAGAAGAAGAAGAAGATTCTGATAAGGTCATTTAAAACCTTAATAAATAGCAGGCCCTATAGGTAACTGCTATTTATTAAGCATTTAGACATGAGCTTTTAGTTTGAAGGAAATTAACAACAATACAATCTCATAGGTATACCACAAAATAAAAAGCTCATCATATTCAAGAAAAACTGGCCAAGTGCAAGTCGGACTCGCGCACGAAGGGTTCCGTACCACCGTCGTATGAGAGCCCCCCTTTAATATTCATTTTATGTGGTTTTTAGTATTTGTTGTTATAGCGGCAACGGAAATACATCATTTGTGAAAATTTCAGATTTCTAGCTATCACGGTTTATGAGATACAGCCTGGAGACAGACAGACGGACAGACAGACAGCGGAGTCTTAGTAATAGGGTCCCGTTTTACCCTTTGGGTACGGAACCCTAACAAATCATTCTTGATTACTAATTAATGTAGAAAGCCAACTCAATGTTTATGGGGCCACTTCTGAGGTAAAGCAAAGCAGATAACTAATCCTACTAATATTATAAATGTGAAAGTTTGTGAGAATGGATGTGTGGATGTTTGTTACTCTTTCACGGAAAAACTACTGAATGGATTTTATTGAAACTTTCCAATATTGTAGCTTATACATCGGAATAACACATAGGCTATAATTTATAAAGATAGTGTAAGAATTGTCATTCACGCGGGTGAAACCGCGGGGCACAGCTAGTACTGACATAAAATTAAGCTCAACGTTTAACCAATAACATTGCAATACTTTTACCTATAAACTTATCGTGTACCTACGTGTAAGTTAGTTTCTGTCTCTTAAGATACAGGTTACCCTAGTTTAAGAGGCAGGGTCTACACATCTTGTACTTACAGATTACTACAACATCTTTTGAATACCTCTGTACCATATTCATTTATGAACATAATCTTCTTATATATAAAATTCTCGTGTCACAATGTTTGTCCTCAATGGACTCCTAAACCACTTAACCGATTATAATAAAATTCGCACACCATGTGCAGTTCGATCCAACTTGAGAGATAGGATAGTTTAAATCTCAAATTATAGTCGCAATTTTAATTTATTGCTAATTATTTGTCTGTTATTATATACAAAGGCACCGGGAACGGGACCTAGGTATTCACGCGGGTGAAACCGCGGGACACAGCTAGTATACCTATAAAAATAACGTGTACCTAATATCACAATTGACACAATTTTCAATTAAAACAAAAGAAAAACATATTCCAACAATGATGAAAATCTTACCAATTCATCTCATAGTAATATACCTTACTAATTACCTATAATGTTATCTTGTACCTAACATCACATCTACAAAACACACTTAACACAATTAAATATCAAATACATTCCAACAATTACCGAAATCTTACCAATCCATCCCACAGTAATACATCTTACCAACACATTACCTACAAATAGTCACGTAATTGGTTTAGCGGTAACGGTGTGTCGCCTAATTGATTGGCTGATTGGTAAGTGGGCGGTCTTAGTACAGGTAAATGTTGGTATTGTGTCTGTAGTGGTAAGGGTGTATTCTTGAGTCAATTAACGTGAATTAAGGCTGTAATTCACATATTCGTATGATTTCAAGTAGTTGAGAAGTATAAGCGATGCTGTCTACTTAAGTAAAATAAGATTACTAATCTCTTTTAAATTGTCGGAATAGTATTTTTAAATCTATTTACTTATGAACAATTTAATTATAAAATACATGTTCAAAATCAATATCAGATAAATGGAAAATAAATTAAACGCCTTATAAATACAACATATGAATAAACTGTACTTAAAAGGAAAATATCGTAGGCGCTGCAATGTGACCAATCGTAGCAAAATAGCACCTGAACTTGAAGTAAACGCTACGGCGTAGTATTATACCTACGTAGACATAGGCTCTACGTTGCTTAAATGTATGTAATATTTTTTATCTGTTACTAATCATTCAGTTCAATATTATGTACTATTTCTTATTATTTACATTTTTAACTTAAACGTTCTGGTGTGGCTGTAAGATACTTTTAATTATCTGTCTCAAATAGTCAAATTTCTTTATAAAAGTAACTATATAAGACGATAAGGTTTATGGACATTCGAGTTTAACTAAATAAAAAAAGGTAAGTATTTAGTTCCGCCATCTCTGTAAATTAGATAGGATAGAGGGTTTATATTTCAATCCTCAATTCAAAAGTTGTATATTACCAATGACATTTTGAAGAACAAAATATGGACTTAAGTAATATCATTTCACTTATGTAACATAATTCTTTATTTAACATTGTGGTATCTAGATTGGAAACCAGCTCATTATCTCAACAAAAATATGAATCTCGATAGTATACGAGAAAACCGTTTAATCAGTTTCTTAAACTGAATGTGTATACATACTCGTATAACAGTGGCCTCCAAACTGAATTAGATCAACAATAGATAGTTTTATACAAGCGGAGATGCAAACTGTCGCGATATCGCCGCTCTGGATACAGAAACTGTGTCGCAATAATCTTACATACATATAATCACGCCTCTTCCCCGTAGGGGTAGGCAGAGACCACTTCTTTCCACTTGCTACCATAATCTCACCTCTACATTTTGTACATTTTTTATGATATTATATAGAGATTGCTTAGATGACTGCTATAATTATAGTATGACTTGAAGATTTAGGTTTACTATTTCAATACTTCATATTTTTTTTCGTTTTTATGTAGTTAATGTTTGTGTGCTACTAGTTTTAGATGATGCCTTATTTCAATCTGCTAATCTTTAATTATCATTCAATTGAAAATACGGTGGAATACAGAAATTAACAAGGTAGATTGAAAAACATTCGTATTTAATTTGACAGGCCTGTTGTGACCCTGACTGCTATACCGGAGGTCGTGGGTTCGATTCCCACTCAGGACAAATCTTTGTGTAATGAGCACGATCATTTGTTCTGTGTCTGGGTGTAATTTATCTATAACATGTATGTATTTAGAAATATATAAGTATGTTTATCAGTTGTCTGGTTACCATAACACAAGCTCTGCTTAGCTTGGGATCAGATAACCGTGTGTGAGTTATCCCGGAATATTATATTATTATAATTTGCTAAAGTGATGTCGTAGAACCGACATCACTTTAGCAAATTATATATATTACATTTATGTGGTCTTTTACATCTTACAGGAGTACACATAGGTGTGTGTTATTCTGTATCTTCTAAATAATGTATTTTGCTTTATATAACAGCAAGAGCTGACTGAACTTCTCTTTCTAGTTTTTGAAGTTACTGCATATAAAGCATGTTTTTGATAGATATCCTACACTACAGTGAACATCTACCTGAAATTATTTCTCATGCATTTACTTATTGCGTAGGTATTCACCTTTCAAATTTTCAGACGTCATTCGACATGGGGAAGTAATAAGGGCGTGTCAGACAGTTACCATCTGGGGACCGAAAGGGAAGGACATCAAAATAGTTCTATAGTACTCAGTTTACCTTTTTACTTCTTTACAAACACTTCCTCCGCTCCTGCTTACCACCTATGTCCACTGGAATCCATATCCCTCCCCTTTTACCGAGGACTTTCTGAAAGGCGTGAACTTGTACAACACAATAGTTATGACATTATAAATTGAAGTAGAACATATTATTATTAAATGCCACTAGAATTGGCTTGTATCGAAAGACCAGATAGTAAACCTATAGGAACAAAATAATAAAACATGTATTGTAACAGTTCCAATACTGTCTACTAGTTCATTAGTCAAGTTTATTTGTACTACGACAACAAACGGATTATATTTGGATCACGGTAGCGAACTATCTGTCACTATCGCCATTCATTGATTTCACTCAATTGTATACCAATACCGCTATTATATAACTACCAATCACTTCTAAATATACGATCCTATCTCGATCTTCAATATCCATTGACGACTTTCTACACAACATGATTTAGTAACCGTATTCAAAAGAAGCAATGTACAGTGAAACATCGACAGAGCCGTTGATCGTTTTTATTGTTGGTAAAGGTGTGATGCAAGTGCATTTGGGTGCATTGGCCGCGTCTATTTACGGTAACAGGTGTGAAACGTAATCACAGTGAGATGCGCCGGAGTTTGAAAACGTTTGCTATCTATCTTTAAGCGTTAGCGGAACGAAATAGAAGTTTCGTTCGCCATGTGTGGTTGGGAGTAAGTAGATCTTAGTGAAATACTGTAAGTTTATAGGTTTCACAGTTTTAGTACATTTGTGGAACCATTACCTATATTAGTAAGAGATTCTTCTTTCTTTCTTCTTTCCCACCTTCAAAAATGGTTTAGGATAATCTGTTCTATCTTTGACGTTTTTATGATCATGTAGTAAGCACTATGCTATGTATGAGAGAGAGAAAAAAGATATAGGTACATTTATTTAGCATTCATGAGCTTTTTAAGACTGGTATCACTTCCAATACAGTCAACAGTTTGTTCTTAATACAAAGACGGGTCTTGTGTTCGAGTGGCCGGTTTTCAAGGTGTCGTTTTCTTCATGGCCTCGGACCCGAGTATTTGTGGTAACTTGCCTGAGTATGTCTCTGATTCCAGATATGTTATGGAATCGAAGACAACAATGTGTTTTAGCTACGTGCTTTAGGTTCTGAAAAATATATGTTATGTTGTAAAAAGAGAGTGATTGATTCTTCTTACAGCTTCAGATTCAAATAACTATAAATAATAAGTAACATCATAAGGTCATAAATTGTTTTATAATATGAGGTAACACCAAAATACATACTACTCTGTGTAAAAAGTATCGGGAATATGTCAATAAAAAGACCCGCGTAAAAGAGGTCGTTCTAATTTTTTTACTGCATGTTGGTAGCACTGTACTGATTTAGCGCGCAAAGTTTGAGCGGGATCTGTCATTTAATAAGGAAAACGTTTTGAGTCGATAGAAGTCATAAAAGAAAATTCGCTGAATGAGCTAAAGGCCATACCGCAAATAGCCTATGAAAAATGTATGGAAGACTGGGTGAAGCGTTGGAGATGTTGTATTGCAAGCGATGGGGCCTACTTTGAAGGTGATAAAATAAATTTAGATGAATAATTTGTATTTTTTGTTTTATTGACAAATTCCCGATATTTAGTACACAGAATGTAAATATACGTTAAATCAGAAAATAACAAAAATATTATGCATTTCGATGATATTAAAAATACACTAGAAAATAAAACTCATAATCCTCAATCTAAATGACTCTAGGCCAGTAGGTTCAAAAAATCCTTTCACGAAGAAAAACCGGTAAGAAACTCCATAAGTTACTCTTCAACAAACCAGTAAATACATAATAATATCTTCCACAAAACAATACTATAATTATGTCCGCCTTGCAAACGCCACGGGAACTCGTTACACATTCTCAGTTCTGGCTAATAATAAACACATGCGCTAGACAATTTGCACTGCATCGGCGTCGCCTCGACATCTATTCCAGTCATTTTAATGTCCTAACATGTTGCTTTTTATGTTTTACAGGCCACACAATGTAGAAAACATTTTTAAAGAGTGTACTATTAATTATTCTATTATAATGGTACTCAGCTGATTACGATATGGAAGCTGACCCCAACATAATAATAATATCAGCCTATAAACGTCCCAAGTCGACCAAGGTGTTATTGAGTTTTTCTATGAAATTCTCAGTAGCAGGTCGGAGTTTGGATTTGTGCCCGGTTAGTGGCAATAGGCTCGCCCCCTATTACATGGGACCTAAACATACCGGCGAACTGTGGGTGTACATTGGTACACCTCTGCCTAACCCTTCGGGGATACTGGCGTGGTGGTATCTTATGTTATGTAAATAACAAACTTTATAATTATTATTTTAATTTAACTCATACTTCATAGTTATACACATAATCTATTTTTACAGCCCTTCACAAAGCACCATACCTTAACAAGACATAATCAGTCAATAACGCATTCAACATTTTGTAAACACACAATTGAAAAAGTTGTTTTGAAACTCATCGCTTTTTTTCAACATGGCTGCCAAAGCAATACTACGGACTTAGTGAATCATACTCCAAACTTACGTCCACTCTTTGTAGAGTATTTAATATGCTTTTAAGGCAATCTGTGAGGCGAAGGTGCATAAAGGTAAATATAGCAATTAATAACTACGCGTTTCAATCAATTCCCAAGTCGACCAAGGTGTTATTGGGTTTTCTATGAAATTCTCAGTAGCAGGTCGGAGTTTGGATTTGTGCCCGGTTAGTGGCAATAGGCTCGCCCCCTATTACATGGGACCTAAACATACCTGCGGACTGTGGGTGTACATTGGTACACCTTTGCCCTACCCTTCAGGGATACAGGCGTGATGGTATGTTATGTTATGTTTTTCAATCATAATCGATTGATTAGAGAGTCTATCGCGGTCCACTGCTGGACTTCGGCCGCTCTCTAGTACTACATACTTAGTTTGATATCATTTGTAAAACTATTCCAGGCTCAATTTTCTAACGCCAGATAATTTTATCCGAGGAGTAGATTTGAATTTTTGACAGTTCTTCAATACAATCTATGTAAGACGTGACATTTATCTCTCGAATAAAATTATACTTATACATACATACATATAGTCACGCCTCAAAAAAAATAATTAATAAAATTATCTGGTGTTAGAAAAACCAGTTCTTAAGCTATGCTGTATGTCTACATAAAAAATCAGAAACATCATGTTATACACTATATTTCGAAGGTTACATACTCTATTAAAACAGTCACAAACATGAAATTATTTTAAAGCTTAATGGTGTAGCTATTGCGTAGCAAATAAACATCTATGCGTTGGTCTTTTGCATTTATTTATGCTGTCATAATATAAAAGATACATAGTAGATAGAGATACTACAAGGTTACTAAATGGTTTGAACAGTAGCACCGATTTTTTTATACAAAAGGAAGAAATTACTTTCTGAGGAACGAAACCAAATTAAAACAAATAATACAAAATTGAAACTCTTCTTTTTACATGGAAGCTTATATTTATTTTTTAGCAATTTCTGTCTCATTGCAGGGCAAAGGCCTCTCTACCCTCCTTCCATTTTACCCTCACCACCAACCACTGTGGACCACTCCTTATCAAAGGAGTCCAGCTCGTCCCGCCATCTTTGTTCAGCTACATTTAAAAAGTTTAAAGATTTTGACCTGTTCTAAATGTGGGCTCTATAAAAAAAACAGACAGTCATAACCAATCCATATTAGGTAGGTCATAAGGACCAAGCTTATTGTACAATTATACTCCAGCTTCTTTCAACCCATTCCTTTAAATATTCTACTCGAGTTTGCGTTATTTTAAGACCTTCTTTAGGAGTTAATGAATTACAATCACCATTAAACATCAACATTGTAACATAATAGTTGTGCATATATCGACAGTTAGGTCCGGCGATCGGTATCGATGTATTTCAGGAGGCGTATAAATAGCGAGGCAAGTTCACTGCCGAGTATTGCTGTGGGGCCATAGAGGGAGCGACGATAATAAGCGTCAATTATTTATCGTAGATTAACGCATGACTGATAAAATAAGATTGCAATGTTACAAAATACATACATTTCACGACCTCCGTGGTCGCGTGGCGTACGCACCAGTTTCAAGGTGTCGCTAGCTCTGAGGCCCCGGGTTCGATCCCCGGACGAGTCAATGTAGAAACAAACTTTTCTACATTGCCTCGGGTCTGGGTGTTTGTGGTACCTTCGTTGTTTCTGAATTCCATAACCCAAGTGCTTCAGCTACTTACTTTGGGTTCAGAGCAATGTATGTGATGTTGTGCGCATTTATTTATTTTAATTACAGCCTTTTAATAAGACATTTACATTTGTTTCTATTTCTTTCATTTCTCGCAGTTTAGAGCTTGCTGGATTGGATTGAAATTAAATTACTATTCACTTTGCAGATGTCATGGTTTTATTTTAATATTTAACATTCGCATTAATCTTAGAACATAGCAACTGTCATGGATCTTTTAATATATTATCTGGAATCAAGATGATCACCATTAAGATCATAGTGACATCACGTTCCTGTATGTAGACTGTGTTGAAACATTTAATTAGGTACTTAATGATAGCACATAGTGTATAGTAAGTACTAAAAATAATAAGACTATGTATGATACATGAACTAACTTTTCAAACCCACTTTGCTTAATTGAAAAAGTACTAAAACATAACACGTTAATTATAATACAAAAATTATGAACGAACAGTGCTATTGTAAAATGTATAATTAATAATACCAAGGTTTCCATCTATTCTTTTCTGATACATTGGGTCTAAGTTCTCAATGTTTAAGCTCGGGTCCGGTACGTATTTGTAGTTTTATTCTAGTATTGAAGTCACATTTCGACTACATACTTGCTCACACCATTACATGATAGTGACTCTTTTAAAACAAATAAGATTTATCAAATCTAAAATTTCTGCCATTAATTTCCCTCTGTTTTCGTGGCCAAGCGTTCGCACGTACAAGTTTGAGCGGCCACTTCGTATGTATAGCCGCAAGCCAACGCGAAGCACATCTGTTGCTCAAGACAACTAGCTCACGATGTTTTGCTGTTTGTTATACTGTTTATTATGTCATCATTATATTGTATAATGCTTTAATTATGGTCGATAGTAAAATTTCTTTTTTTTTTTGGTTTTCCCAGATAAATAAAAGCAACACATACATCCTTTCGTCTGTGTGTCTGTTTTTAATGTTTCCATACTTTATTTTTTTTATTTTGGTCTTTTTACTCAATATAATACCGTTTACCTACACGTTTCTCGGCATCCTGTACAGGGTGTTAAGAAAACCCTGTCCGATCCGTCAAGGTGTTGTTAGGTATCGATAACTGATACCATTAATGTGAAACAAAAATAAAAACGCGAGAGAGACATTCGCAGTCATCACAGGAGCTGCCAAATTATCAAACAAAATGCCCTCTATAATAGTTTTTGTTTTAATCTCATATTTAGGCAATTTCGAGGCAAAAATGGGTTATTTCAAAATTCATTACTAATTTTATTGTCATGAATATTCCAAATTTCATATTTGATTTGGGACGGACAGGGTTTTCTTAACACCCTGTATAACTAACATAAAAGTGCATCAATGCTATATTCAATTACAACCGAAGGACGGAACGTAAACTGTCGCTGTTTCTCATTAAATTTGCAATTATTTACTTACTTAACGCAGGCACATATTTCTTAATAAATAAACAGCACCACGATTCATTTACTATAGTATAATAGTTAATAAATAAATAAGAAAATAAAGGAAACAGAGGACTTTACTGTAACGTCAGTTCACAGAATAATGTTACATAAACAATTACATACACAAAGATTTTTACAAAATAATTTACCTACCATATACAATTTTAATACGTTACATAATAAGGTACTCGAATAAAATCGTCTGCAACACTCATTGAATACCACTGATCCACATAATTGTTTAAATCAAAACGCTTGTCATACCTCTAATTGGCGTACAAATTGATCCACAAAAAGTTTAATCTACGATATTTGCCGGTCGAGAGCACAACCCACCCCATCAGACTTTTTTCAGTGGGAATGCAAAACACTTTCCAATAATACAACCCAAGAAATAAATCCCAACCTAAACTAGACCGCTTAAGATTCAATTTTGATTGTCAATGTTTGGTGGTTAAGACATTTTGTTATGGAATTTGTTTGTATGCACCCTGCCAATTCGAAGTTATTAGTTTTATCTAGTATGGTTGTTATTTGATAGTGCATGAGTGATATTGTTTGGTATCGCGGTGTAACACAATGACGTGGGACAGATCTATAGATAGGAATGGATTTAATTAGATGAATGAGAAGGAAGGAATACAAAGGACCATTTCGATCTAAATTATTGTTTTTTTTTTAGCTTTGAATAACTTGCATTACAGAACAATATACAATCTTTTTTTGTATTTTTTATTAAATTTTTGTTTTATGATTGAATGATGAATTAAAAAAAAATAATCTAGCATCTTCATGAGATTAATCTTCTTTTAAATTAATGTCAGTACCGAAAACTCCTTATTTATATTTCAAAATGGAAGATCCATCTAAACATTTTGCTCTCAAATACACTATGTAATAACAGTATAACCTAACTGTTAAAAATGCATCCTTTTACCTTCTTTTTATGAAATAGCCAATAAAAATATCTCAAACGCATCAATTCCAAGCCCTCTTGCATCTGAACACAATAAAACGAAGTGCCGTATCAAAATTAATAAAATCTGTAAAGAGGAGATCAAATAAGTGAGCGTATTAAATCATAAGTCGAGTCACACGCATTGTGTCCAAAGATTAAGTATAACATATCACTTTGGCAGATATGACACACATTAATAGGCATAAAACAAATTTAAAAGAAAATATTACATAAAAAATATAGAAAACCGACTTAAATTTAATCAAAAAAGGACTGGATCGATTTCGTTGAAATTTATAATATGCGTCCAACTCATATTTTTTCATCAATAAGGTAGATAGATATTTATTTTTGATTATAGATACCTTATTGGTAAAAATATCGATTCGTGCAATCAGTCCATAATTTCGTAGATATCGTTTACCATACATACACAAAAACCACACAGATTAAATTGAGACCTAAGTCTTTTTTAAGTCGGTTGAAACAAATTTACGATCGATTTTAATGTGAGAGTTTGATTTAGTGCAAGGATAAATAATATTGCATGAAGCAAGTCGTGCCAATAAGAAATGTTGTGCTATAAAATTAGTTCATAGATGATTTAGTTTTATCTGCTCTAGGTATACTTTCAGTTGTTAATTAATTTGACGTTTGTTTCGATGTTAGAACTGTTTCATTGAAACAGCGAATCACTTTATGCAAGGATAGAAAGAAAGCGAAACATTATATTATATTGGCAGTCCCATGACCTTTTTTGCCTATTCATAGAATGTTATTTATAGAATCCTTATACTTATATGGTTTGTAACATGTGAACCATCACTAAATCAAAACCAAAATACAATAGTATACATTTTGTCACAACAATACAAATCATATTTTTACTCATGTATAAGGCAATTGTCTCTTTGCAGGCGATCTTTATTTGAATACATAATTGATAAAAAAATATTTCTTAATACCTATTTGTCGCTTCTGCAACTCCATACTTAGTCTGCACGATCGAATGTATCCCGCAAGGGGGCGTCACAAAGTGCACATCGCAGGTCGCGTGGCGCGCTGCAATCGTAGCACTAATTGACGATTTGATGCCCAGTACACTGCGGGACACGGAAATTGGTACGGTAGGTTCTGTGGGTATCTATTGGCTGTGAGCACGGTTAAAATATAGGTCTATTAGTTGAACTTGCAAACCTAATACCTAGTATGAGTTGAATTTTCTATTTTTAAATATCATTTAGAATATTTGCTCAAGTCCCAGACATTGGCTTCCAACTGATAGAAGATGATGTAGCCATCAAAGTAAGAACAAAAATCTTATGAAATATCTATCTGACTGGCCTGTTGGTCTATTAGTTAGTGACCCTGACTGCTATACCAGAGGTCGTGGGTTTGATTCCCACCCAAGACAAATGTTTGTGTGATGAGCACGATCCTTTGTTCTGTGTCTGGGTGTAATTTATCTATAATATGATGTATGTTTATCAGTTGTCTGGTTACCATAGCACAAGTTCTGCTTAGTTTGGGATCAGATGACCGTGTGTGAGATGTCTCAGGAGATTATTATTATTAAATAGAAATGTTACTAATCTAAGTTATGTTTTTTAATATTAAAAGAAATTGTAAAAGAATAAAATAAAATTGTGTTGTAATGAAAATAATTTATTTGATAAATTGATTATCTTTTGATGTTTGGTTTAGTTTTATTTTTTCAAACAGATTTATATACTCTGCACAGAGACAATTGAAAACAGAGACTATGTTAAACAATAAGAAATCGCCAGAAAAAATATATCATTCGCATGCACACATCAAAATTCTAATAAAATTATATGTAACTAAATCAATCTGGCCCCTTATTCTGTCCCGACGTATAAACTGCGCACACGTCATTAATCCCTGTACGATGATCGCACGGGGGCTGTGTACTTAATTTGTCCTTTATTATGTTGATTCTGCCATCCCCCGATAATAAGCGGTCTTTTGCGCCTCGTTTACCCAATTAATTGGCAATATTTCCTTTGGGATCACACTAATGGAGATTTACTTGTGACAGATTTATTTCAACATGATTATTGAACTTATTGGATGTATCGGTTTTATTGAATTTATTTGAGGTGCCTTTGCAGGGCGTTTTTTTTTTTGTTATTTATTTAATTTCGGGTTTGTGAGTGGGTGAGAATTGTAGTTATGATTGATGCTGTTGACAGTGATATAGTGTGACAGTTACTTAAATTTTGAACTTTCGACCATTAAGTAATAGGTAACTACTTTTCTAGCTTTCTAGGTAAGCTTTGACTACTTTAACGGCATTTAAATAGTTAATTTATACTAAATGGTTCTTCGTGTAAAATGGTACTTTAGAGCAACACAAGATAACGAATTCTACGAATCCTACAATTTTACTTTATTGTGTGGTGTAAAAACAGAAAATAATTACAATACTGAGATACAATTAATTCAAACATCACATTATTGACCAAATAATTGTATTCCAACATTTATTGCCAATTATTTATGTGTTGACAAATGCTAACAGGAGTACAATGCAGTGAGCTAACAGCGACAAATAATTTGGCACGCAGTGTACGTTCCCACAGTTCCGTACAAATAGTTCAAATAAACTGGCCACCATTTCTGTTATTGAGTAGGGAGCTATGATTAAAATCTTGTGTAGTTTTAGAATTTAGATTTTTGTAGTTCCTTGCAGAAATCGTTTGGATAATGTTTTTTTTCTTTGGTCGCATACTTGTAGTAGGAACAATTAGATTTGAATTAGAATAAATAGATCACTCTTAAATATTTCTATTTTATCTTATATGCTCGTACATTATGCGGACAACATCACATACATTGCTGTGAAACCAAAGTAAGTAGCTGAAGCACTTGTGGTATGGACACAAGTACATTAAGCTGAACACATTAGTAGGCTAGGTCGTTGTAAATTATAATACTGGTTCAACGGACAGGACACAACAAGAATATATAAGGTGCTATAAAAATATCTGCCACGGCTTTAATGGGAGGTAGTATTGTGTTTATAGATTACAATAGTAAAGATAAATTATTGATTATTTACCATATTTTATTTCATACAAAAAAATAACTTATAAATTTGAATTGATTTATTAGTATAAAACCATCCCGTGTCATAAGCTGTTGCCGCTCCGCCTACACCTACCTACCTACCTACGTACCTAGTAGATTATGTAGTGACGAACTAGTCAGCTGATTACAGTTTTCATTCACAGAAAAGATGGAAAGAGATAGCAGTTGTTTTCATTGACGAAGCGTCACATTGCGCGTAATTTGTGAACCACGTTACGCAGAATAGAGTTAATGTTAATTTAACTATTTTATTTTCTCAAATTAAATTAACTGTTCCCGGGTACGAAAGTTCTTCACTATTGTAATCTATAAACACAATACTACCTCCCATTAAAGCCGTGGCAGATATTTTTATAGCACCTTATATAGTTCAGAATTGAACATAATATTGTTGTATCTTTATAAAAAGATGTCTCTTCCAACAAATTTGACGTCTTCAATGTCAATTATCATAAGGGACAAGAAAATGTCTTAACAATAGATATTCATTGTGTTTTTAAATTGTATTTACACTAAATTAGGTAACAAAAACTGCAAACAATAGATAAAAGTGTAAAACCAACTAAAATTAACTACAAAGAATCAGATAATTAATTACCTAAATGTCACACAAGTTAAGTAAAAAAATACATTGTTATGTCTGCCTTTTGTCATGTATAAAACTCATCTACAGAATCTTTATTCTTTAGCCTTTATAAACTCCATATGTCTCTATAGTCCCACGTGGTGTTAGTATTAAATATCATTCATATATCAGCGCTGCTATATATAATGCTGTGAAACCATTTTCCCACGCCCGGTGTGGGTGGTACTGACACACTGAGCTCAAAACATTTTAACGTTACTAACTGAAACTGTGAGCTCTCCAGGGCTCTAGTAATGCATATATGTTTAAGCTAACACCTGGGCTACTGGAGTAAAAACCTATCTTATGCGTAAAAAATAAGCATAACTTTTTTTACGATTTAGTCAAACCATAAGAATGAAAGAGCCTTGTCTATTGTGTATAAAATAAACAAATAGTATTTCTGCTATAAAATATAAAAAACGGATGTGACTAAGCATCACGATAATATACGATATATCTTAATTCGACTCTACCTTACCAAATGAAAAAAAAAACGACTAACAATATACTTGGATTCCTATATACTTGGATGTCATAATCATATCAAATACTGAATTTAGCACATAAATATAAAGAAAAAAGCATAAATATAGGTAAATGATCCACTGACACTATACTCTAAAAACAATTTCACATGAAATTAAATTTCTTGAAAAAAGCAATTAACGCCAGGTGAAAAACATTTAGTCATGAACAGTGGGGCACCTGACACTTGTCTTACACCTCCCAGATTTCTAATAAATTAGCCAAAAAAACAATATCTAATAAACACAAGAATCCATCATTATACTGCATTAGTAGACCGACAAAAAATATGAATCAGAGCACGTTATCAAGACATAAATAGCAAAGAATATAAATTTTACACGTAGGTGTGGTCGGCTATAAAACACGTCGCCAGCCAAATATTTCGCGGACGATATGACTGTGGCATACTGTGACGAACTGTAAATGTATACCTACTTATAGGTAGATAATATACTGGTGTATTACCTACTTTGTTTCGTAAGAGCAAACCTCATATGCCTAACCTTTTGCTACTACTATGTTGGACTCGGCTTCCAGTCTTACCGGATTCAGCTAAATACCGTATTTTATTTTTACTTTTACATTTTAGGTAACACACTATCCGACAGTAAGACAGCAAATCTTATTCATATGCAGTTGATGGAATTTGATGAATCATACACAAAAATGTATTGAAGGACCGGAACTGCATGAAACTATTTACATGAAAAAAATTTAGGCACCATCACCCCTATACTGAAAACTATCTCAGTTTTAAGACACTGTAAATTTCTATCTGTCACTAGTTTTCTCCTTGAACTGAGAGAGACAGCATGAGACAAAAAAGCATTTCTCGTAACTGCATTATTTGCAAAATAATTGCATATTTGTTTTATTTGCTTACGAATTATTAATTCTGTTGTAACATAATCTGATCTGTGCCTTTGGACATTTCCGATTATATGTAGTATTTATTATAGTATGTGTATAGGTACTAAATGTTTAGATAAATAAAAATATCATTGAAATCACTTGATAACGGTGATCAAGTCTGGTAACAGTTAATTATTTACGAAACACTAGAAAATAATTTAATTTGGCAGGAAAATTGTTCACCAAGTATTCAACCAACGACTAGATAGTAATCGTTATAATTAAATCACACGCATCTATTGTCAACCAGTTAATAGGTTATCAATATTTATTAACCAGTAAATGTTGCAACAAAGTCTGGCGACTAATCGCACGGTCGCTGCCAGAATCGCAACAGCTGTTTATTTGTCGTATAGACGTTACTGATCTTTAAGTCGACAGTTACAGTCGCAATGAGTTATGACACTAACTAATTGTCAGTAGAGCGATGAAAGTTTTACAATTTGTATTCAATGTCCAAGTGTTCTTAGTAATACCTTACAGTTAAAGGTAAAAAAAAATTGTGGTTTTTTGTTTCTTCTACGAACCAAACTATTACCTCTTCCATTATTTTTAATTTTTCAGATTGGTCTAAAAATTATATAAAATAGCTCGTGCTCGCTACCGCCCATAGGCAAAAGCACCTAGGGTCCAAAAACCTGGGTAAAAGGACCCTAGGTGCTCATAAGACTGTTCTGGCAAAAAATCAAGCTAGAAGTTTTTTTCTGTCTAGCAAAATATGTGTAATGGCACACCTGTGAGCATTCTTTCAAGGTACGAAAAAAACGTAAAAATATGCGGAAATTCTCTGAAAAACATTTAAAGCTGAAAATTATTTATGTATTCGCGAGGAATGTCTTTTACTTTTTAAGATTCTTTGAAGTAATAACGAAAGAATCAAAGGTAACACGATCCCGATTCAAAGAAGTTCCTTAACACGTGTATTATTAGTTCTCGTTTAATGAACACCTCCGAAAACGTAAACACTAACTTATCCCGCGGTACGCACTCTCAAAATATTCTATTGACTAAAATGAACACGTGCCTACCACGAATTTAGCTAGACAAGGACAACACACATACTTATGTAATCTCCAGTAAGCAAGACAGAGATAGAAACGCTGCATCGCGACACCATTTCAGGCGAAACCCGCTCCCCGTAGATTCTAAATATGGCTTATGTTCAACGAAACAACGTAATGTATTTTAAACATTATTGTAATGTGATAAGGTCGTGATTTGAAGAAGCTGTTTCGGTTGAGTTATTTCTGGATTTACACAGCACCGTTGAACAAATTTCATTTCAACCGCCGAAAGTTTAAAGTGCAATATAAATATTGCAGCTGTGGAAGCGGGGCCCGTATTCACAATTTAAGGCTGTTTCCGAGACCGAAACACAATAGGAACGAACGACACAGTGTGTGTCCAATGCTGGGAAAATCTGACACAGAGACAATTGTTGGAAAACGCACTTATGCCCATGAGATACAATTTATAATAACACGGCAGGTAAAAAGAAGATTCCGTGTTCTTGTGCAAGGGAAAGTAGCTTCTATCGAATTGTAATAAGATTGTTTATTGGGTGTTGTATAGGTGGAGGGCGATATTAATAGAATGTTGCAGAATGCGCGTGTGGACCGTCTTATTTGGTGAGAGAGTCTAACCAGGCTGGCAGTATGGTGCAGGAGTAATAATTCTGAATTAACAATAATTACACATACATGCAATAAGTGACAATGTTTTCCTGTACTTTGAATATGTTAGTTACAGATATGATTTGGTTAAAGTCTAACTCGAATAGGTGTTCTAAAGTTTAACGTCTAATTTCAGCTATTTAAGTTCTAATTCATAATAATTGTTAGGTTATTATTTCAGTATAATTCTGTATAATTATGAATAAAACACAAAAAAAGATCCTAAAACCACGCGAGATTTATGAATTAAGAAAAACTGCAACGACATTTGTTGGACCTAATGTGACGTCAACTGCATTACTGCAATAAGGTCATTGTTCCAACTGACATTAAATCTTACGTCATTTTTACATAAAATAAACTTACATACATTCATTGTTAGTAAATGAAAAGAATTTAATAAAACAAAGAGTGTAAAAAATACATTATAATATATGGTTGTGACCTTCGATCTCTTTACTATAAAAGAAACATGAAAAAAAAAGATAATGAAGTAAATTATAACTTTTGATGAAACTTGTAGAAAATAACCTTTTTTTAATGTCTAACCAATATATTACACAAAATTGTAAATCTCCTTTGTAAAACATTTTCATTCATATATAGAGGGATAGGAACTTAATTTATTTACCTACTTACATAGCATTAGGTTTACTAAATTATTATTCTTATATATAAAATTCTCGTGTCACAATGTTAGTTACCATACTCCTCCGAAACGGCTTGACCGATTTTTATGAAACTTTATATGCATATTCAGTAGGTCTGAGAATCGGCTACTATCTATTTTTCATACCCCTAAGTGGTGGTAGGTAGTAGTCAGGTAGGTAGTAGGCAGGTGCTAGGTAGAAAAAATTGCATTGCAACGCATGCCGGGTACAGCCAGTAATCTTATAAGTTTAAGAGTTTATCGTTAAAGTCAAACATGCAGAATGAATTTCGCGTTTATAGTCTGATTATGCGATATATATTTGTTTACCAAACTTTAATAACTTTATGAGCCTAGAAGGGACTTTTATATTTAAACTGCCAGCTGTACCGGTTTACTTAAAGTACTGTAGGTCGCAATTGGAACTGGTTTTCACAAAAATTTAAGCGTTTTACGAGATTTTTGCCTGTGACCGACATTTATCTGTTAGGTTCCAATTCATTGTGGGAGTGAAAAGTCATGTAATAAAAACAAAGATTGCATTTGTTTTTATTAATTTTTATGTAAAATGACTTTAACTGCCTCGTTGGTCCAGTAGTCGCAAGCGCGACTACCATGCACGAGGTATCGGATTTGAAGCCGGATACGCATTTAAAATTTGTAAAGAAGTTGTATTGCTATTCCACATAGTTATTACAACCTTTATAGTTTGATAAAAACACTAGTTGCAGTAAATACATACCAGTTCTTTATTTACTGGAGAATGTCATGCATCACTAGTAAAGACGATTGTTAATCAGACCATATTATTACGTAGCTAAGACATAACACACAAGTTCTTTATACTTGATGCAAGTATCCGACCTTCTTCTGCCTAGCCATGCTATGTTGGGGTCGGTTTCCAGTACCGTATTTAATATGGAGCCTATCTGAACTTAAAGCGCAATACACACTGAGCCCGCCGCCGGGCCGCCGACAAAGCCCGGCGACACAACCCGGCGGCCTGTATATACAGGATATAGGACAGAATACAGGCCGCCGGGTTGTGTCGCCGGGCTTTGGCCCGGCGCGGCGGGCTCAGTGTGTATTGCGCTTAACAACCCATTTTACATGATACATAAATGAGCCGTTTGCCCCGACTGTCATATATCGTTGACAGTCATTAAATCATAACAATTCTGACAACCAGTATTACTGGGAGAAATTGTGCTACCCAAGTAAAATGGGTCTCGGAAGTCAGAAGCCGTCACTCCATATAAAACACGGTATTCAGCTAAATCCGGTAAGACTATATCATTTGGGCAAAGGCTGGACAGAAGGAGAGGCTTGTGTCATGTATTAAAATAGATGCCAAAAAGGTACAAAGTAAAAGAAATTTGTTTTATGCATTGCATATAGAGTGCAATTCAAGTAATCAGAGCCAATATTTCGACCGTCAAGGCTGTTTCCTTCACCAAAACAAGTTAAACCTGTTACGACACGACTGTTAAGTAATTACACAATGCATGTATGTACACTTCAAGTGATCATTGTATTTTATTACTGTTAAGACGTTTTGTGTGCATTTGTGCATATAAGTTAGTTAAATACTTACTTTTGTTTTAGTACATAAGTTGCTGGTTCTAGTGATATAAGTACAGTGTTTGGATAACGTAAGGTGGGTTTTTAATCAATTTTATTTTTGAAGAAGATTTCATTAATTGATTTTTTTAGAAGGTGTTTTTTACAACCGATTAATTTAAAAAAATCAAAAGGATTTAAATGTGTGGAATAAAATTAACTAGTAGGTATAATTTTTTACTTTCTTTATATTGTATATAATATATACTTTTACCCTAATTTTAATATCATTTTTATTAAAAGAGCTTGTAGTATTTACAACAATATGGTTTCTCTTGAAGCAAATCAAGATTCAGATTTAGATATTTTTCACCTTTCTCTACCTAAATTCAAATTCTATTTAAAAAATAATATGGCATCTAAATAATGTTTGAAATTAAAATTATTTTTGGTTTTTGTTCTCTTTTTTATGTATACTTACATTGGAAATGTTTTGGCACCGAGATTGGAATTGTAAAATTTATCAAAACCTTTATATAGATTTAATTAGGTTATGAATACTGTTGTTAAGATAAAAAAAAAATGTTTGTTTGTTAATCTGTGGAAACTGTCTCTGGATACTGTAGTACCTATTTTTTATACTTAATAGGGTAGATGACTAGGTATAAAAAGTCAAAATTTATTTAGTCCGCCATTTAGATGATCAAAATATAATAGACACATATTTTTTCTTTAAAATTTATTCTTAAATTACAAAATACGAAGATAAACCGCTGTAAAGTTCAGGAGTGGGGGCTTGTGACGTCACGGCTAGGTACAATTTGTACTCAAACGTGACGTCACGCAAGAATTGTACTCGCTGTATCTTCGTAATTCTTTGTTTACGGGACTAAACAAAAAATACGTGTCTAATATTTTTTTCTTATCTAAAAGATGGACATAAAAATAAAAATTAGTCATCATCCCTATTGTAATTTATATCTGTTTGTTTCCCAAATAAAGTAAAATAAAATAAATAAAATCCTTACTACATTTGCATCGTAGTTTTTTAGACAAACGGGTGTGTGCAAGGTAGTGGGTTCAAACCCAGATAATAATGAGGTGATTTGTGTCTCACTATGACATTTTTATTTTACATTTTCCAATGACACATACTTATAAATGATGAGGTATAGTACCTACATGTTTTTAAATCAATTTATATGGTTTTTTTTAGATTTCATTATGCATCTAGAAGACCAAAATCCTTTGTTCCCGTACACCCAAGAAGATAAGCTCAGGGTTCTTAAGGAGTTGAATTTGGACGAGAAGGCTCTCAAGGAAGGAGTAGAATCTATCACAGAGTGGTTTAATAAACAACCTCATCTGGTTAATGCTGGTTTTGGTAAGTGTGACGTATACATATAAAAATGATTAAGAAAGAGGTGCATTGAGTTCGTTCAATTATTTAATTATATGGCAATAAACACTAGAATGATATCTAAAAGAAAGAAGTGAATGATGAGATAACGAATATTAGGGATGAATAGCGCCCTAGATGATTAGGAACAGGGCAGGGAGAAAAAGAAGAAGTCAACAACAAATATCTAAGTAATATCATCATATAAGTTAAATTAATTTACAAAAACAGACGGTCACGGCAGGCAAAATCACCTTATTCAAAAATTCTCTAAAATAATCCCCACATCCATCAGGTTTTCTAGAAATTTACCGAAACTTGACAAAATAATTCATATTTCTATATAGTACTAGCTGTACCCGGCATGCGTTGCAATGCAATTTTTTCTACCTAGCACCTGCCTACTACCTACCTACTACCACTTAGGGGTATGAAAAATAGATAGTAGCCGATTCTCAGACCTACTGAATATGCATATAAAATTTCATAAAAATCGGTCAAGCCGTTTCGGAGGAGTATGGTAACTAACATTGTGACATGAGAATTTTATATTATACTAGCTGTACCCGGCATGCGTTGCAATGCATTTTTTTTTACTTAGCACCTGCCTACTACCTACCTACTACCACTATTTTTTTTTTTTAATAACCTTTTATGTGTCCCAGTGCTCGGCAAAGGTCTCCCCCAATTCGCTCCAAGCTTTTCTGTCTGGAGCCGCTTAGGGGTATGAAAAATAGATAGTAGCCGATTCTCAGACCTACTAATTATGCATATAAAATTTCATAAAAATCGGTCAAGCCGTTTCGGAGGAGTATGGCAACTAACATTGTGACACGAGAATTTTATATATGAGATAAGATTATTAGGTATTTACCGTCAAAATACATTTTCAGATCCACACTTCGTAGAAAGACTGATCATCATTTCAAAAGGCTCCTTAGAGAAAGCTAAGCAGAGATTAGATTGTTTCTATAAGTACAGATACCTGGCACCAGAGTTTATACAAGAAAGGGACATACTGAGAGATCCTGAGAAGAAAGTATGGGAAGTGTGGTATGTAATTACATAATATATATAACGTCTTAACTAAAAACCGGGCAAGAGCGAGTCGGGCTCGCACACTTGTATGAGAGCCCCCCTTAAATATTTATTTTATTTTGTTTTTAGTAGTTATTTGTTGTTATAGCGGCAACATGAGTACATAATTTGTGAAAATTTCAATCGCGGTTCTTGAGATACAGCCTGGTGACGGACGGACGGACGGACAGCGAAGTCTTAGTAATAGGGTTCCGTTTTTACCCTTGGAGTACGGAACCCTAATAAGGCTTAGTTATTACTTTGTTTTTAACCGGAACCTGTCTATGTATGTCCTCGTTTTGAGGTTTACACTGTAGGTAATAGGTACAAAGATACGGGCAGGTTTTTGCCATACTCTATTATGTCCTTGTTTTGAGGCTTTTAAGAAAATACTGTTAGAAGGATATATGTATAGATATTGACCATTTTCAATCAGCTTGAATGAAATAGTAATGGAAGGAATTGATAAGTTCTAATTCTAAACTCTACTAAATAAATAAATCTAATTGGCTAATGTCGAGCCAGAACGTCTTACAAAAAATCAGAAGGCCCACTAATTAGGATGTTTTCGTAACTGCTTTTTTCGGTATTCTAATAAATGCTTAATTTTTCAGCGCCATGTTCCCCATTGCAAAAATGAAAGACAGCAGAAGAATTCATTTCATGAAATTCGTTGACGATTTGGGTTTTTTTGATATTACGGACCTCTTCAGGAATGGGTTTATGGTATGTAGAGTTTTCTATATAAAATATAGTGTAATCGTGATACATGATATGTTGGGAAATTAATCTCAGACTTTTAACTGATGATAAATGTGAAAAGAAACCTACTCCAATGAATTTTACATGGGACCACCTCTTATACCGTACATATTCGATATGTTTCCTATATCGATATTAAAAATCTACTTATACAAACAGACATCTTAACAAAAAACATACCGTTAAATGAAAAACCTCTTCTTTTTGAAGTTATATTAAAATTTATAAGATTTTTTTAATTGGTTTATCTCATATATAAAATTCTCGTGTCACAATGTTAGTTACCATACTCCTCCGAAACGGCTTGACCGATTTTTATGAAATTTTATATGCATATTCAGTAGGTCTGAGAATCGGCTACTATCTATTTTTCATACCCCTAAGTGGTAGTAGGTAGGTAGTAGGCAGGTGCTAGGTAGAAAAAATTGCATTGAACGCATGCCGGGTACAGCTAGTGTAATATATGTTTTTTTATTTTAGTATGTAGATATCCGTCTGAGGTACGACTTCTGGGCCGGTGACATCTGGATATTAGACCTGAAGAACATCACTCTCTCACACATTCTCACTTTAAAACCAACGATCATGAGAAAAGCTGCCTTACTGTTTCAGGTAAATACTCATTATTAAAAAAAAAAAAATAGTTTTTTACCTCTGATCCTGTAAGACTAATTTTATAAGATCGGAGGTAAATAACATACATTAGGGACTTAATGAATACCCCATTTATTGGTGGATTTTCTTACCAGAGCTTTTCTTCTAAAAGCGTGTTTTACTAGGGTTGTAATAATTTGTATATTCTTTTTCCTGTCTTGCCAATATTTTTTCCAACACTTTAGGTAGGTTTAAAATACCGATCCCAAGATATTATAAATTATATCCTTCTTTTACAGAACGGCCTAAATTGGAGAATACAATCAATCTACGTCATCAATCTAATGGGGTCGGCGACCCTAGCGCAAAGAGCGTTAGACTTCCTAAAGCAGTTCTTCAGCGCCCTCATCATGTCTCGTGTGGTCATCTGCGAGGATCCTGAGGATTTGCTGAAGGAGATACCGGAGGAGTACCTGCCTGAGGATTACGGTGGTACTGCGCCAAGCTCGACGCTGCTTATAGGTTTGTTGTAGTTCTTTTTATCTAGATTACACATATACCATTGATTTCTCTTACCAATTTGGTATGATTTTCATTATGATTTTTATCAGCAGTGGAACACAAAAATGTCTTCGATGACGTGTAAATCAATATTTTATCAAGTACGAGGTATTATTTGAGGAATGGAATGCATTTCAATAATTCATGATATAGAATACTTTCTCCTCTTATGATTTAGTAAAAAATAGACATTTCTTATTAGCCTAAAAATTACATTAAACAGTTTTAGGCAAAGTAATCCTGACAGATTTCTTAGTTTTTACTAAAAACTTAAATAAGTAATCTAATGTATGTTCCACCAAATGTCGTGGTGGCCTAGCGGTTCAATGAACGGATTTGTATGCACAAGGTTGCAGGTTCGAACCCAGGCAAGTATCAATGTGGCTTTTTCAAAGTTATATGTACTTTCTTAATTATTCTAAGACACTTCTGACAAACGGTGAAGGAAAAAATCGTGAGGTAACCTGGATTCCAAAATTTGGGATCTGAAATCGCCAATCCGCAGAGAGCAAGCGTGGTGATCAATGCTCGTGCCTTCTCTATATGGGAAGAGGCCTGTGCCCAGCAGTGGGACGTTTAAAGGCTGGATTATAATATTTTTATATAATGTATGTTTTATATTTCAGAAAATGTGGAAAAGGAATTCAAGAGGCAAGAAACGATAGATTTTCTACTTGATTGCCGCAAATTCATATCAGAGGAGAGTCAAAGATCAGAAGACGAGTACTCTGAAGACAACTTACCTGGATCCTTTAGACAGTTGGAATTTGATTGAATATTATATGTATATAGAATTATATAAGTACGTTTATCACTTGTCTGGTTACCATAGTAGAAGCTCTGCTTAGTTTGGAATCGGATGACCATGTGTGAGGTGTCCCAGGATGTTATATTGTATTATATTATATATTTTTGGTTATAATTTTGGGTACAGATAATATTATTGTTAGTGACTAAGTATTATGTATCATCATCATTTGTCGATTTTTTTTTCCAAGCTAGGTTGGGGTCAGCTTTCAGTTTGACTAGATTAAGTAACACGACTTCCTATGTAAAAATTCTGACCATATCACCCCGTATTTGTTGTTGATAGAACAGTATCTTTTGCGGGGGGGGGGGGGGGGGGGGCTTGTGGCTAAGTGTAAGCAGTACGGTTTGACCGATAATACAGGTTAAGCTGCGCTCGCCGCGGTTGGTCCGTGGATGGGTGATCATTTATAACATACCGAGACCCCTCCGTGTTTCGGAAAGCACGTTAAACAGTAGGTCCCGGCTGTCATACATAGATCTTTGGCAGTCGTTAAGTCAATAGGGTAGATGACTAGGTATGAAAAGTCAAAATTTAATATAATAGACACATATTTTTTCTTTTCTCAAATAAATTACAAAATACGAAGATAAACCGCTGTAAAGTTCAGGAGTGGGGGCTTGTGACGTCACGGCTAGGTACAATTTGTACTCAAATGTGACGTCACGCAAGAATTGTGATCGCTGTATCTTCGTAATTCTTTGTTTACGGGACTAAACAAAAAATACTTGTCTAATACTTTTTCTTATCTAAAAGATAGACATAAAAATAAAAATTAGTCATCATCCCTATTCTGACAACCAGTCTTACTATGGGATACTGTGTTTCCCAGTAAAATTGGTTGTGGAGGTCAGATAGGCAGTCATCATCTCCCGAGCCTTTTTCCGGGAGACGATGACTGCCTAACTGACCTCAGAGGTCAGATAGGCAGTCGCTCCATGTAAAATACGGTATTCAGCTGAATCCGGTAAGACTGGAAGCCGACCCCAACATAGTTGGGAAAAAGGCTCGGGAGATGATGATGAGAACAGTATCTTTTGTACAGACTGGGTAAAAAATACATTCCATATATTTATAAGTATTTTATAATCTCGTTATTTTGATTCTATGTTTGTTTAATTTGAAATTCCTAGAAATTAGTAAGAACAATGTCATCTAGTACATGTATTTAATATTAAACTATAACAAGTATGTGTAGTATGATGCTGTAAGTTGGTTACAAAATAAACAAATTAATTAGTTAAAAACAGCTTTATATAACGAAGAAACTCCTATACTACACCGCGAGCCACTGAAAGTTCACTCAGGACCACTAAATAAGGTGCGTACGTCTTTACTACAGCGGCGCTGAAGCCAACACAAAGACCATTCTACATAGATCTCTACCCCCCTTAAAATAGTGGGTACCCAGGGATCTAGGTTAACTGGTTATTGTCGCTGTTTGGTTCGTGCGCGTGGGCATCCCCCATGTGTTGCGTGTCAATGTGTGTGTTGAGTTGTCTATGTGTTCGTGAATGGGTTGCACTGTGTTGGTTTAGTGGGAGTTGATCTTGGTTTAAATGGATGTCTGATTAGAAATTAGAGGTACTGTTGTGAGTTTTTTTTAATAGATACTAGCTGCTGCCCGCGACGTCGTCTGCGTGAACGCTATACAGCACCAAAAATACCTACGATTATACCTTTTAAAATAATATTTAATTACCCGTTTCTTCTTTACATTTCATATCCAGAAAGTGCAGTAACAGAGGGAGACAGTCTTTTGTAAAATTGACCTTCAAAAAGTGCTGATTTTCAGCCTGCTTTGAATAAATGGCTTTATGGTGATTCTGCTGAATTAAGTCATAAGTGGTTTTTAATAGATATTGCACATGGTGTTTTTTATTGTAAGAGCGATCTCGAAATGGAATTGTCCTCGAGTAGTTCTAAAGATGTGTGTAGTTAGAATCATCAAATCATGATATCTGATTGTGCTTATGAGTACATCAAAATTCAATGATTTAAAAGACGTTGTAGATTTATGTTGCCATCTGCTGTAAATAGGCGACAATAAGAATTTAAATATTAAAATTAATAATAATAGACAATATAAAATGTTCAAATAAGAAAACATATAGAAGTACCATATAGTATACAATATTACTCGCGCCTTTTATTCTTAGACTAAAAATATTCCAACTAGAATCGCCGAACAGCTGTTAAACTCAGATCAACTAATAGTAACCAGATGGTGCCACTGCCCCGTCAGTGACGTCATTCACAAAATCCCGCGCATTTCAGACTTCAGTTGTTTTAGTATTCCTCTCGACTTAACGCAGGGAGCACGTCAGTTTTACAAGAGATTTTTATTATTTTCTTCTTTTATTTACGTCGTAGATCCGTTCAAAATTAGCTGACCAGAAACCCTGGACTGCGCAGAAAATATTAATGTTAATTTATTTTCTAGTGACGTTTGTACGCTTTCCAATGTTATCGTACCGTTGTGTATTTCTGGGTGTGATAGTAACTCGACCTGCAGCTGATTTGTAGCTAAATGTGTATTCACGTGGTGTGTTAAGAAGTTCATATTTGATTCTTCTTTTTGTGTATCACCAAGGGATTGCATCTTTAGTTTTCAAATTGGAGGATTGGTGGAAGAAATTGTGGGATCTAGTAACACTATCCATGTTGTGGGTGTGTTTCAACCCATTATTGGTTACTTAGAAGGAAGTGTGGTTCCCGTGTATTTGTGTACCGGCCTCCAGTGCGTAGGATAGTAAATTTAGATCATTGATAGTGGACTGATTTGTTTTATTGCTAGCTGTCTTATTAGTATCTCAGTTTACTCTTGTAGGACCGGGTAGAACAAGAATCTGTTTTGAAATAAACTCATCAGCCGCATGTTTGTTACCTCATATAATGCGTTCTTTAGTTCGTCCATTTCTTTAAATTCGTTGAATCTAGTCTTTTTTTCTAGTACATTAGATGCTGATAGCTTGAAAGGTAGTTACTGTCAATAAGGAAATACAGTACCCGGTGATAAACATTGCACAACAACCTATGAAAAGAGACAATCGATTGGTGGAAAGGGCACAAGAGTATTACCATGTCAACTTCAACTAGCTAAAAAAAGAGTTAGTACATATTGTTTATAATATGTCTGACGATCCTCGTCGTTATTTCTTTGTTGGATATCATGCTGATAGGTAGCAAGAAACAGTTTAAGTAGGAATTTCATGTCATTTACTTTACATAAAATTAACCTGTGTAGATAATCATTTGTTACAGAGTTACAGATTCTCAGATGATGCAAATCAAAACATTTTTGACGACAGCTGTTGCGATCTCTTTACTTTTTTTTGACGTTGTGTAGACTATTTTTATCAACGCAAAACTAGAACGCAGTATTGAAGTTTGTTTCTATGAAGCAAGTTGCTCAATCACTGTTTTTAGCCATTTCCTTGTCTAGTGTATCTTATGCATTGTTTATTATTGTATCTACTGTCAGGTCAGCCATGTTCTAGCCGAGCCTTTTCCCAAGCTACGTTAGAGTCGACTTCCAGTTCCGGATTCAGCAGAAAACCTGATTTGCATGGAGTACGACTGCCTATCAGACGACAGATCATCCAAATTGTTAAAATGCTTTTAGCTTAAATTTCCAAGAATCAAAGTTTTCGTTTATGCAATTTATTGCAGCCATGTGTTAGTGTCAAGGCCATTTATTAGTACGTTGTTGTTAAGTGTATTACTGTCTTTGTTATGTCTCCTTCCTTCAGCATTATTAATCCTATCTGAATGTAAGATTTCTCCGCTTTTTGTGTCATCTCTTAGTCGAATAAAAACGAGATGTATTTAGTATATTGACGTAAATAGTTAGTAAATAATGTAATTCATTTTCAAACCATCCCATGATGATGAATAAAGAATATTTTAATTTTAATTTCATGGATTGAATTAGATATACAGTAGCTACCTACAACGTGTACAACTACAACGTGTGTTGAACATCACATATGCAGACAACATAATATCCGAAATCAACAACGCCAGGTTCCTGGGCATACATCTAGACAGTCAATTAAATTGGAAGTTTCATATAGATATTGTCACAAAAAAATTAAATAATTATTCCTATGCACTGTACAACCTATCTATGATTGTAAGTAAAACTGTCGTTTTAGTATCCTACAAAGCCTATGTGTCTTCAACACTGCGTTTTGGAATAATATTTTGGGGTAATTCTACAGACAAAGACAATGCTTTTAAAGCCCAAAAAAAATGCATACGGGCCATGTTTAGACTTAAACCTAGAGATAGCTGTGTTCCAATATTTAAAAAATTTAGTCTTCTAACGCTACCATGTATGTACATCTTCGAAACAGCACTATTTATTAAGACTAATGCAAATTTGTTCAAAAACTTGAAGTCTAAACGGCGACATAATGAAATTTGTACTGAGTCTCATAACACTGCACTCTATACCAAAAACTTTTTAGGAATGGCACCCAGAATTTATAACAAGATCCCTAGAACAATAAGAGAATTAGATAAAATAAGTGATTTTAAAAAAGCCTTCCTAAAACTGTTACATATTAAAACATACTATTCGGTCGATGAATACCTGACCGACAAGTCCTTATTTTAAAAATTGTTTATATATTGTTAAATACAGTTAAGTATAAAGATTTGTGATGTTTTAGTTTTATTAGTTTTATTAGTTTTTAAGTTCTTATTTGTACGTCATGATTGGCAGGACATAGCGTTCGATAAAATATTGTAACATCTTTGTAATATACACCTATGTTCCACAAATAAGTAAAAAAAAAAAAAAAAAAAAAAAAAAAAAAAAAAAAAAAAAAAAAAACGTTTTGGTACGTTCATATTTTCTTATTATGTCACAACATTTTGTTACAGCTGTAGATGACGAGATGAGAGGTGCTGCAAGATCACCACTTTGATTGTTGTAAGCGTTCCAGGTGTATCACCGTTCATAAGGATAATTTTACTCTTTGTTGCTTTTACATCATCAGAACAGCAAAGAAAGACCTTCATAGTACCACTAGTCTAGCCTTATTGCTTCAAAATCTTTAATGCTTCTGTTTTCAATAGTGTACTCAGGACGGTTGCACTGCATCTTTAGGATATCTGGATCCCGCTGGGTATCGCTCAACGGTCTTTATTCCGTATGGGACCCATGAAATGAACTTCTCTACTAAATTGGTTGGATGTTTTAATGGAGCAACTTGAGAGGGGCATTAAATATCTAGCATTAAACCTTGTTAGGCTGTTACTTAAAATATACAGTATCTATAATCTAATTGAGTTGTCAGCACATCTTTTTCTAGGTATCATATTATTATGTTGAATTTTATCGTAAGTATCCTCGTTATTTCCCTAGCTATTTACCGTATGTATCAAAAAACATTAAGTAGGTACCTTTAATAATGTACTACGACGTAAACCCAGTTTCCGCCACATTTACCGACAAATTAAACTCCGCTTAACGCTTTTTCAAAAGGTCCGATTTCACCAAACTTAATAACAATGTCAACTGTCAATTGAGCATTCTTTACAATAGCGACAAAAAAATCGCGTAGTGTACGGACGAGTAATATAACACTAGTAATATTGTTACTTGAGTTGTGGGTGATATCCCCGACTTTTTCTTGTGCGATTTGTCGCAGCGCAGCGGGCGACATCGATACTGCGATTTTTTTGGGTATTGTCGTTTGTCGGTCTGTGTGAATGCGGTTTCTGGGTTATTTGGGCGTACACTTACGTGCAAATTCAGTTGTTTACCTATTGTAAATATTTCATTCGATATCCTATATGCCAACGTTAGGTTTTGAATATATTATCTCTTAAGTCAAGACTGTAATAATTAGGTAGGTAATAATTTAATTTATACTAAAACACAACTTTAATAAACCAGAATTAGAGCTCTCAAACACGTAATAAAAAACAATAACTATTTGCCCAAATAAGCGTACATTTAAATCAAATCCAAGCTAATCTATAAAAAACAAAACACATTATTTGTTCATTCTGTGGCACAACATTTCTGCAAGCAAGTGTACTTCAATATTTTTTGTAGGATTTACAGAATATGTCTATCAAACCTATAACATGTATTAGAAACATATGAAGCGTGCTATCATTCACATTGTGTCAATTGTATTATTATCTCCACACAAATAAAGTAATAGAAATAAAATTTAATATAGATATCACATTTTGTTGAATGAAAACATCTTGAGGGACTGTTCATTTGATTTAAATCTTTTTATAAATACACTAGCTGTGCCCCGCGGTTTCACCCGCGTGAATGACAATTCTTACACTATCTTTATAAATTATAGCCTATGTGTTATTCCGATGTATAAGCTACAATATTGGAAAGTTTCAATAAAATCCCTTCAGTAGTTTTTCCGTGAAAGAGTAACAAACATCCACACATCCATTCTCACAAACTTTCACATTTATAATATTATTAGTAGGATACCTTTATCATCATGTGTATTAACATAAGTTTTATACTTAAATGTAACAAATTATATTCTATAGTCTTTATATGAAAAGAATGTCGTAGTGGCCTAGAGGTTCAATGAACGGATTTGTATGCACAAGGTTGCAGGTTCGAACCCAGGCAAGTACCAATGTGGCTTTTTCAAAGTTATATGTACTTTCTTAATTACTCTAAGACACCTATGACAAACGGTGAAGGAAAAAGTCGTGAGGAAAACTGGATACCAAAACTTGGGATCTGAAATAGCCTATCCGCAGAGAGCAAGCGTGGTAATCAATGCTCGTGCGTTCTCTATATGGGAAGAGGCCTGTGCCCAGCAGTGGGACGTTTAAAGGCTGGATTATTATATGAAAAGAGAGTATGAAAAGAAGATTTTTTAACAGTCAAGCAAGTTCTTCGTTAATTTTCCTTAATTTCTCGAAAGATTTATCCTCCACATTTAATTCATAGATCTCCAGTTGTCGAAAGATTTATTTTGCCACATTTAATTACCCTGTGTTCAACCGCTTTCCAACCAACATCAACAAAGGAGTCACAAAATAATACTCAAGAATAAATCTTACACTTTTTACAAACCAATGAATACAACATTAAAAACCAACCCTACCACATTATTAACATCTTACTCAAAATCTCAACACATTTACACAAAAAAAAAGTTTAATAAGCCGTTTACAGGCTACTACCCCTAATATTGATATTTATTTTGCCACAACTCTTATAATTCATAACCACACTAATGACGTATGATGGGTTTACTCGCTGTTTTTAAGCGCACGCGCACAATAGGTCGGCGGGCGGTCCTTTTGTGGGACTGTAGGACCAGAGGGCGAGATACGACATGTGGGGTTATTGATTTTTGTTGTAAGGGTGGTTTAAATCTTTAAGTTTGGTTTTAATTTACTCTAGCCACTCATAATGCAAGAAAAAATCTATAAAATAAGCCGAGGACTTATTAACGAGATATGTCGAGAAATTAGAGACTCAAATATAACTGTATCTCCTGAGCCTTTTCCCAACTATGTTGGGATCAGCTACCAGTCTTACCGGATACAGCTGAATACCGTATTTTACATGGAGCTGACCTCCACAACCCATTTTACTGGGAAACACAGTATTCCATAGTAAGATTGGTTGTCAGAATTGACTTAACGACTGCCAAAGATCTATGTATGACAGCCGGGACCTACTGTTTAACGTGCTTTCCAAAACACGGAGGGGTCTCGGTATGTTTGAAATGGTCACCCATCCACGGACCAACCGCGGCGAGCGCGGCTTAACCTGTATTATCGGTCAAACCGTACGGCTTACACTTAGCCACGAGCCCCTCCACGAGACTCAAATATAACTGTAATAGGTATTAAAGTGTACCTAATTATGATATCTATAATAATTATATTTACTGTCCGGTTCAAAATAGAACATAGAACCTGTAACTAAGGTTCAAATATATTATGGCCCAATATAACGAAAATTGTCAGTGGCGACGGAACTTTATTGACACTATGTATACTTAAGCGTTCATACGCACTATGCGGTTACCCGCAGCGGCTAGCCGCATCGCAGTGCGCATAGAAATGAATATTACGTCAGCCGGACGGCTAGCCGCATTGCGGGTAACCGCATAGTGCGTATGAACCCTAAGAGTCAATAAAAGTATAATTGTCACATCCGTACAAAACATATCCTTTTCAAACTTAAAGAAACCTCTAAACTATTGCATATTGTTGACATTTCCGGTCTCATACAATCAAATACAAACCGCTTTCATACATTCAAAGCGTTTAAACTTGCAATGTGATACGTTAGCAGTCATTTAGTGAACATTGTGGCTAGGCTTACATATTGTATTTATGTAATTGATTCTGGTCGGAAACGGAAAAGATTTTGACTGAGGTATGTGGTATGACAATAATTATAATAAATTTGTTTATAATCATTCATCAGTTCCTTGATTAAGCGTATTTTAAAGTTATACATGATGACTGTTGCCCTGGTGGTTAGTGACACAGATTGCTAAACCGGAGGTCGTGATTTCGATTCCCCCCCCCCCCCCCCCCCCCACCCATGGAAAAGCGTCGTGTGTAAATATGAAGAAGGTAGGTACATTTTCTGTGTCTAGGTGAACTTTATCTATAAAATGTAAGCAATTATATTTTAATATAATAATATCCTGGGACAACTCACACACGGTTATCTGATCCCAAGCTAAGCAGAGCTTGTGTTATGGTAACCAGACAACTGATAAACATACTTATATATTTCTAAATACATACATATTATAGATAAATTATTACACCCAGACACCAGAACAAATGATCATGCTCATCACACAACATTTGTCCTGGGCGGGAATCGAACCCACGACCTCCGGTATAGTAGTCAGGGTCACTAACCACTAGACCAACAGGCCCGTCAAATATGTATGGCTATCAGTTGTCTGGTTGCCATGTAACCCAGTTTTGGATCAGTTGTCAGTGTGTGAATTGTCCCAACATAGTTTTATTATTTATTCACTTTAAACAGATTGTATGTTGTTAAAATTGTGTACTTAAATCATTACATTGAAAGAGATTTAAACAATATTATTTAAGAACTCAAGTTCCCACACTTCGAAATATAAATTCAAGTATTCAAACAACTTAACTACTGACTTTTAATAAGCACATAATCTCAACCAGCCAGCAAACAATAGTTTTAAATACTTCCAACAAACAAAAGAGGTTTATAATAGCAAAAATATCTTAAAGTGTCATCCAAATGAAAATGAAAACTGTCTCACGGTAGCAAAATAATGATATTTTTCTTAATCCTTTACTGGCCACCCACAATGTTTCCACTAATCCGTGCAAGCGATTTCGAACCTTATTACAATAGTGTAAAGATCTGGGTTATACGGATATACGAATGGTCGAATTTGTATGGAAGTAAATATTTGTGTCAATTAGTTAGTTATAAATGTGTGGCGGTGAGATCAGTAAAGTTATAGAAAGAGCTTTGTCGGTATTTTTGGAAATAAGGAAGGATTTCCGTACGGATATTGATTAGATTTCTTTTATTGTAATGGTTGAGAAATGGATGAGTAGTTATTTTATTATTGGAAAGGAACTGGATTACGCATGAAAGAGTGTTTAAAGAGTTTTTTTGAGAAATTAAATGTGTATTTTATCACAATAGTGTAATTTGTAATAGTAAATTGTATTTCTGGGCAGTCATCAAAATATTTATTTGTAGATTCAGAAATACACACTGACACAGGTGGGTGTCTATTCGCAGCTGCCGTAGGTACAACATAGGTTCCCATTTAATGAAGTGTATACTTAATTTAATTACTGCATGTTATTATTTCTCATGACAATGTATTTCATTATACATTAAATTAGGCAGGTTGTTTTATATTTAAGGTAATATCGGTTTAGTTTAACAATAATACTAACAATTAGATCCAGAGAGTCATGTAGGTAAACGTCTCCAAAGCGCCTGTCAAAATACAATTAAAAGTTAGATGAAAAAACCGCCTGACTTTTTCATAATGGACTAATTACTTCACAATAAGTTCTAAATAAAAAATACATAAAGAAATAAAATTAAGCAGTAAATGACACAAGGTTTATTGACATCAGTAGAACTCGCCATCAGACAGTTTCGTAGCGTAGAGGTAGAGCGAGCGGAACTCGCAGTACTGGTCGGTGCACAAGCCGTTGTGGCCGCCAGTGCAGCACGCATTAGGCACAATTAATTTATTTAAACGAAGCAGTAAATGACATAAGCTTTATTGACATCAGTAGAACTCGCCGTCAGACAGTTTCATAGCGTAGAGGTAGAGCGAGCGGAACTCGCAGTACTGGTTGGTGCACCAGCCGTTGTGGCCGTCGGTGCAGCGGCACGAGTCGCACTCGTCCATGTACTTCTCGCCAGGACTGCACTTGAAGAACGGGTTCTTTATAACTGGAAACATAATTAAAAAAAATTGAGGAAAGTATAATTCGAAAGAAGTGGTCATACATGACGAGATTGTAGCCTCCTTTGTATACCCTACGTGTATCTTTCGAACAGAATATAAAATATCAAAAGAGGTTCTTTTGTTTGGGAGCTATGATGACACATAGACATGTAAATCTTTTTTTTTTCATCGAGCCGGTGTAATTTAGCAAAAAATACCGGGTGATAATATACTTTTAAAAGCGTGTTAGTTATATTTCGGTTGAATAAGTCTACAAAATGAACTGTTTCATATCGTACCTAGAAATATTAAGAGGGTATAGTCTTCATTAAATGAAAAAAAAGTACCAAAGTATGTTTCTTTCCCAAAGTCCCAAAAATCATGATAAAAACGGATGATCCATTTCTACGAAACATTTATTAACAGTTATGTTAAATTTAAGCGGATCAATTGCTTCTCAATAATACAACGATTTCAGTTAAGCACCTTAATTAAATTCGAAAATTACATTATTCAATGGAATTCAATCGTATTGGCATTAAAATCTCAAACGGATACTACAGTTCTGCGAATAACTACGCAACAGCGCCTGCTGAAATATTTTTCGCAATAAAACTCGTTTACACAATTATTGGAAAATAATGATCGGTTTATTGTGAAGTTTTTGTGAATTGTTATTTTACAAGTAATTTGTAAATGGGAAACTGAAGTACAGGCATACTAACTTTTAAACTATCGCGCTGCATGTTTACAGCATAATAAGTCAACGGCAATAAACGCGTACCTTTTTTGGCTTGACGTTTCGACCGGGTTACACCGACCGGCGACCGTGGTCGCAAGCAGACTAAAAAAAACTTACGACTTACGACTGAATTACAGGTCTTTTGATCCGAACTTCGGTTATAGCACATTTACCCATTGAGACAACTGCACAACTGCACTTACTATTATACGTGTAAACTTAAATAATTTTACTCCGAGTTCTTATAATTATAACGAACGCACAACGAATTTAATGTAATACTATTTTTTGCAATAGTATTACATTAAATTCGTTGTGCGTTCGTTTAATCATAAGATTTTGTATTTATAACCTGTGTCGAATAATTAAATGTTCCACTGCTAAATGGCTGCATACGGTGTATGCATAGGAATTGTTTATTAACTAGAACCTACCTTAACACCTATATTTTCATTTATATTTTTCCTTTATAGCTATGTTTATACATAAATTTGACGACTTCCGTGGTCGAGTTGCGTACACACAGGTTTCAAGGTGTCGCTAGTTCTTAGGTCTTGGATTCAATCCCCAGACGGGGATCAATGTAAAAAATCACTTTCTACTTAGTCTCGGGTCTGGGTGTTTGTGGTACCTTCGTTGTATCTGAATTCCATTACACAAGTGCTTTAGCTTCTTACTTTGTCTTCAGAACAATGTATGTGTTGTTCTCCAAACTTAATTAAAAAAAAACTTACCAGTGTACCTCAAACACAGCGTACTCCTCTCCCAGAAAGTCCGGTGAAACAGTCAAAGCCTGCGCTCAGGCTAACTGCAAAGATCTCTACCAAAAAAAAAAAACTCCTCTCGCACACAGCAGTAACAGTAGGCTCACAGTAGACGCACGACGGCATCGCTCTACACGCTCGCGTGTCCTGTGCCTCACACAGCAAGCAGTTCATGTTGTCAGGGATTATTGTACAAACAAATAAACTCTTACCAGTGCACCTCAAGCACGGCGTACTCCTCTCGCACAGAGCCGTCACAGTAGGCTCACAGTACACGCACGACGGCATCGCTCTACACGCTCCCGTGTCCTGTGCCTCACACAGCAAGCAGTTCTTGTTCTCAGGGATTATTGTTAAAGAAGTCTCTTCTTCCCAATACTGGTGCGGTGGCTTTGGTTTCACGAATTGGGATACCACGTAGCTGAAATAATGAGAAAGATTATGCATGTTATACACGTAAAGATGTACTTTCTCTCTCTCTTGTTGTCTTGTCTCTTTCTCTTTTTTCTGTAGTTGTTATCTTGGTATTGCATTTGACTTCATTTACCCAATTATTGCGGTTAAGTTAATAATTCCAAACAAATAAGTAAATCTACAGCAATGGTTGTACAATTTTGTTGTATTATAGTGCATCACTAGAAATGCGCAGATAAAAACTAAAAACCACGCATCGCCTTTCAAACAGAACATAAATATATATTTCAATATGAACTTCAAAAAAATGTTTTTTAAGCTGTCCTTCAATAATTAATTAGACACATAAATGTAATAAAAAACCATTTTCAATGAAATTTCTCTAGGACCACCATCGATTTCATATTGAAATCAAATCACATCAGCCAACATACAAAAAGCCGTACAGACAAATTAAGAACCTCATTTGAAGTCGGTTGCAAGTGACTTACGCCTGACTCCCGGGCCGGTAGATAGGTGGTGACTCTTCCCCGCCACCGCCCACGGAGCTCAGGGTACCAGGTAACGGGGTTCCTCGCTGTCTCTGATTCCCTGGTACACACAACCGAAATAATAAAGGAGTTATAATGTGAATTTCAACAGTGTAATTTATTTATTATTAAAAATTGTTCTTATTTTTCATGATTTTAATCTTTGCTCTACTCTGTTACTAATTCTGTTGGCCTTTTGTTCTAGTGGTTAGTGTCCGTGACTGCTATACCAAAGGGGTTTGATTTCCACCCAGGACCAATCTTTGTGTGACGAGCATGATCATTGGTTCTGTAATTTGTGTTATCTAAAAATATATCTAACTAGAAACATATAATTGCGTTTATCAGTTGACTGGTGACCATGGTACAAACTTGATTTGGGATCAGATGACCGTGTGTAAGTTGTCCTAGGATATTATTATTATTTCCGGCCTGGCACCCGTCTAACTGGAATGGAAAAGCACTCCGGTGGTTTTAGCCGATAGGAGTCCGTCACGCTCCGTCTTCCCCAAGGCGGAAGAAGTCCATAAAGGATTTCCACCAGGTGAAACAAAAAACATTAAACAGTACAGTACAGTTTCTTACCATCAGCACCATAACCTACAACGGTAGTCCCCAAACTGAGAAGCGACACAAGATATCGAATCATTATGTGCCCACAGAGTGAACTGGTCCTAGGGTACTAGAGAACAAGCGCGAACGGAAGGACCGGCCCACAGTATGGTGGCTAATTGATCGTTACACGCCAATTATTGCGAACGGCTTAGCGAATGTACAGGGTGAGGGGCTTTACTATGAGGGAGTAGTTTAGTTACAATTAAAATTCCAATTGCTTGGAGATGTGGTAATTTATTAAAAATGTACAAATTCTTGTTTTTAGAATTTAGACTCTTTATTTGACGTTTTTTTTAGCTACTTATTATCGTCCGGTGTGTATCTGTCACATTAGTAGTGTTCATACATTTTGTAAACAATAAACATAATTATACATATTATATATCAACGCAGCAAATGCTTAAATTCGAACTTAAATGTGCACAAAAACAGTAATAAACTTATACTTTAGGTATGATAATTATGGACTCCTCCAAAAGAAAAAGAAAACATTCCATACATAATGCTTTTACCGCGCCTCAAAAGACCAGCTACCACCTACACAGACTAATAAACCCACATCCCTTTTGCAACACCCTGTATTCAACCTGTGTATCTGACCAATTAAGCGCTGTATATCACTCGTTAGCGTATCAGGTTAGCGTTGCAATTTTAGCCGCCTATTTTGTTTTGTGCACGATTTGTATCGATAGTAATCCGATTGATTGGGAACATCACTAATTAAATTATATGAGAGTATTTAGATGGATATTTTTAAAGCTTTATAACGTATAAGCTTTTAAAAAGGATTTTAGTTGAATTACGATCTTTTAAGTGAATAATTAATTTACTAATTGCAAAGAGAAAGAGAGTAATAACGTCTAGCAGTGGCTTAAAATGGACTGAAAAGGGCTGATATATACTATAAGGATATAATGTACCAACTCTGTTTACGAAATCGCAAGAATCTCTGTTTATGCTGTTAATAAATCTTTTACTAATATATATTATAAGTTATGAATTGCCAAATACTAAAACGTTACTCAATTTTGAGTTAAGAGTTGAGAAGAGACGTCTCTTTCACCGCAGATCATCACTAAAATTAAGCTACTTTTTTATTATTCCAGGGTAAAACATTTATATCCAATATCCATAATTTGACGACCTCCGTGGTCGAGTGGCGTACGCACCGGTTTCAAGGTGTCGCTAGCTCTGAGGTCCCGGGTTCGATCCCCGGACGGGTCAATGTAGAATCTAAAATAACATTTCTACATTGTCTCGGGTCTGGGTGTTTGTGGTACCTTCGTTGTATCTGAATTCCATAACACAAGTGCTTTAGCAACTTACTTTGGGTTCAGAACAATGTATGTGATGTTGTCCGCATTTATTTATTTATTTATTATTTATTTTATCACATAAAACTGCGATGTCGCTATCCAACTTCATAAAGTCACACAACATAGTCCTAAAACAATAAACGTTATATTAAGGACCAATTACACTCATATTGCGACCTTATCACTCAAGTGTAATGAAGTGTATTTTCTGATAATTTAGCTATGACGTCACAACAATGTAAATTTAATATAGTGATAGAAGATATTACGCCATCGATCATTGATGGGAATGAACAGCTGACGGTATATAATACAATATATATTATCTGATAAGACTATATTATGTTTTTTATTACAAATGATTTGGTGTTTGTTGCGTATCGAGGGTTTATGTTTAGGTAATGGGATTCCCGATGCTCATTTATTTAGGAAGAATATATGCAAGGCACATTATAATAGAGATTTTTTTCCCTTTTTTTTGGTAGAGATCTTTGCAGTTAGCCTGAGAGAGAAGAGATTTTATTCCCACTTGTAAAATAGCTGTTTGGACTTATGAAAGTACTTTTCCTGGCGCCACGGTTGCACTCGCTTCGGTCTTTCAATGAAAGAAATATAATATTGTAATAGCTTTCTATAGACTTCGGCTATCACATCTAAAAATATTAATTTTAAGTGATTTTGACATCAGTCGTCAGGTCGTCAGTATGCCCGTGATCATGATAATTCCAAAGGTGTCGAAACTTCGGGACCTAAAATCTAAAATAAACCGCGACTAAATCCGTAAAAAAGTTGTTTTATTATAATGATTTAACATTTCACCCACTGTATTTTATAATAATAATCTCTAATTAATAGTTAGTAACTGTATCAATCTCGTATTATTTGATTAGTGATAAAAATAAATTAGGTATAGGTATGTCATTAAATACTGGCTTTACTCAATAACCGTGTCCATACTCTTGCACTGCAACTGCTAAAACAGCGCTTGCTTATTTAAACCGGAAAAGAAATAAAATATCAAATATCGATAAAAGTAAAAAAAATACCCAAAACAAAAGCGAAATGCACAAACAAAAGGGGTAACAAAACACACCAAACAACTGAAAGTCTTCAGGTGAACAAACATACAATGATTATTATCAACACGTGCTGTGTCTCACGACTCGAGTAGGGTATCGATAAGATCGTGTTAATATCGATATCGTATCGATGAAGTTATCGATGACTAATATAATCAATTGTTTCGTTTATGATATTATTGTTGAGTGGTAGGGTTCTAGTTTGAACTTAAGCACTATAGGTATGATTATAAGTATTTAAATGATAGTGTTAAAATTATGTTTTCTAAATTTAGTTATAATTCAAATTCGTTTATTGTCATGTATTAAACCATAAAAAAAAAAAAAAAAAAAATTCACAAATACACAAAATAAAATTAAAACAAAATAACAAGAAAATTAAATTAAAATAAAATAATACAAAACAAAGCAAAGTTATGTATTAAAAAAAAAGATAATTATTCTGATAAGCTTGAGTCTACCTAAAATGAGGAGATGATGAGAAGATGTTTTACTTCGTGATGACACTCAATTTTTTTAATTGGAAGAACTAATGTTTACTCTATGTTTAGACTAACATACAAAGGAAAAACTAAAATACTTCCGCAAATAGGCACTGAATTTTACTAAATAACTTAAAACACAAAACATAACAAATTTAAAATTAAAACAACAGACAAAATTCCCAAATCAAATAAATTGCTCGCCAATTTACATCAATGAGCCCTATTGACATTCACACAAATTAACTGGCATACAATTGCATTGAAAATGAATTAATTAATACACAATAAACACCCTTTTCCCACGCCAAACTATTATCGGTATTACCCGGTTAATTCGCGAGCCGGGCACAAAGCACCCGGTCAACTGTGCGCGTATTTGCACACATTAGTGAAACTCACTGAATATTGACTTTCGTGAGAAGTTAATTTAATTTGTATGGTTCTTGGGTAAGAATAAGGTTATTTAAATAATGATTTTGGAGTTGTCACACCTTTTTACCCGACTGCCAAGAAGGGTTATGTTTTTCGCGATACTCGAATGCCTGCCAGGAATGGTATTGGAAGTAGTTCTCTTGGTACGCTGGTGAAACCTTAAGAAACAGCTAGACGTATTATGATTTTAACTAAAAAGTGTTAAATAAAAAATAAATAAATTTAAAAAATTTAAAAACCCGACTGCGTAAAAAACACTTTAAATAAAAACTGAAAAGTAAAAAACAAGTTTAATAGGTCTAGAAGTGTAGATAGCAATGTTATTAGTACAAAAAATTAATAATCAATACACAATCAATCTAATGAGAAACATAATTGACTGTAACAGTCGGGACCTTTTAAATAAGCTAGACTAAAATCATTCATTATGGGTCCCGACTGTGACAGTCAATTATGTTTCTCATTAGATTGATTGTGTATTGATTATTAATTTTTTGTACTAATAACATTGCTATCTACACTTCTAGACCTATTGAACTTGTTTTTTACTTTTCAGTTTTTATTTAAAGTGTTTTTTACGCAGTCGGGTTTTTAAATTTTTTAAATTTATTTATTTTTTCTCATGAAATAATTATTTTAAAACTCGTGTTCCTACTATTAATTCTTGTATTGGACTGTGTCTGATACGAAAAAGAACTTGGCTGTCGTTTTGCTGGCAAAATATCTAAGTTATATATGGTATTTTTTTACCTATTCGTGAGTTTTATTTTATAACATTTTAATGGTTATCAAGAACACACTAGAAGCCATTAACGTTTTCAATAGTTTGTATCTTTTATGACAAAAAACAAGAATTGATGATTATTTAGTCTTGGTTACATGGCTTATTTACAAAACGCTATATAAGTACAGGTCTACTGTATAGACCATGTTTTTGGAAGACCGTTGCACATATTTATGCATGTACCTACATGCAATTATACATATAAAGTACATGGATCATCATAAATCCATAGATATCAAAACTCATTCCCCCACAAACCTAAACATCACCTTCAATATCGAAACTTAAACTAATCCAAACCTCAAATCCGGCGTCACACAAAAATTCAATAAACTGGTAATCCGGTGCTGAGTACATAAAAATATATTGAATATAATACTGTAATAATGAATGTAAGGTGAGTTTGGCGATCAGCCGCGAGCGTGGAGCTAATATCGCCGGGGGAGGGGCAATTGACCCAATAATAACGTTCACGAACTGAGCTGGTTGGAGAAACGTATACTGAGACAAGTAAACGTGACATTAGATGCTTAGAAAATACCGTCAGTAGAAAAAATTTTGTGTTCGTCCTTATTTGCAGTCGGAACTATTACTCCCCGTTTAATAGTCAAATAATATAATAATATATTCCGGGACAACTCACACACGGTTATCTGATCCCAAGCTAAGCAGAGCTTGTGTTATGGTAACCAGGCAACTGATAAACATACTTATATATTTCTAAATACATACATATTATAGATAAATTACACCCAGACTACCAGAACAAATGATCATGCTCATCACACAAACATTTGTCCTGGGTGGGAATCGAACCCACGACCTCCGGTATAGCAGTCAGGGTCACTAACCACTAGACCAACAGGCTCGTTAAACTAGTTTAAAAAGTATTTACGTTTTTTAAGACATTCTCATATAAGGCACGTAGAATTAGGTACTGTACTATTCAAACGTGTATAACTTTTTTGCTTTCTAGATAGGCAGGTAGGTAGTATAATAAGGTTAGAAACAACGAAACATTTAGTAAAAATAAAAATCGCTGAACTATCTAAATTATAAGCCCATTTATTTCCCAAAATTCACATTAATACAACCAACAATAAATACCATTAGAAAAACATTATCTAACTCACACTTCATTACAACTTTCTAAAAAACGTTTCTCAATCCCAATACACGTTACACCGAAACCTAGGCCGGTGTAAAGAAGGGCACAAATCGCTGTATAAACTTAATATCGGGTAAATTGCTGGGCGCCGCGGGCCGAGGGAGGGGGGGAGGGGTTGTGACGCGACGGAGGGGGGGTGGTAGGTAAACATCTAGCTTTTATTGCGATCATCGCGTATTGATTCCGGACATAAGCTTATGTTACAGACGGTAATTTCATCTGGACTTGGGTGGAGTAAGTGGAGTTAGAATGAAATAGCCTCTCCTTTTGTACCCAAGTAAGGTATTGTGAGACAATGGTTTGGTCTTCTAAATACGTTATCTACGTGCTATTCATATAAGGATTAATTAATGGGCTCTTTTGGTATGTTCGTGGAAGAATAAATTCAATAGTTATTTGAACTCTGAAATTATATAAATCTTTAATGTATATTGTTAAGCTGTGCATCAGTAGAAAATGAAAACATTGGAACTTCAGAACGAAGAAATGAGTTTTACAAGATTTTGCAAAACTACTTCAAATATTATTCATGTTACTTTAGTTTTCGACGTAACGTCCCTAAAAGAAGCCTCCCTTTTTTAATTTATAGCCAAGGGATATCCTATGTACTCTGGGAGGGATTACTCCCATTAAATTCCTTTATTTCCCTTAAAATAATTCCTAACTACCTAACTGCATCGGCCTAATTGGCCTAGTGGTTCTAAGCGTGACTGCTACGCTAGAGGTCTTGGGTTCGATTCCCAAGTCGACCAAGGTGTTATTGGGTTTTTCTATGAAATTCTCAGTAGCAGGTCGGAGTTTGGATTTGTGCCCGGTTAGTGGCAGTAGGCTCGCCCCCTATTAGATGGGACCTAAACATACCGGCGAACTGTGGGTGTACATTGGTACACCTCTGCCTAACCCTTCGGGGATACAGGCGTGATGGTATGTTATGTTATGTAAAATAATTCCATAATTTTCCCATTTTCAAACCTATTTATTTAAACACGGTCGTTTATATAACAATTAAATCTTCTTAACATTGCTCCTTAAAAATACATAGAATCTTCCCCAACAAAGTCTTGAACGTAATTAACCCACCAACATCTTACTTAAACTTAAAATAACCCGTCGATCCGGTTTAAACCGGTTTTAATAAAATCCTAACATTATTTGCTGTGGGGTGGCTTTCAATGTAATCACTGCTGAGACAACGATTACCCTGTGTTTGTGAGTGAATGAACGATTTAGAACGAATGAATTGTATGAGAACGTTATACGATTTGTTTTTGGAGTTTGATTAATTTTGTTCGGTTATACTTATTAGGATTGTCGTTGTGATTTTTCAAGTTTTTCTGTCTAGCCCTTTTACAAAATATGTTGTGTTCGGCTTCCAGTCTTATCAGATTCAGCTGAATTCCGGATTTTACATGAAGAGCTTTGTTGATGTTTAATCCGTAAATGACTAACTTTAATTTAAAAATATCGGCTGTCATAACTTGTTTTTTTTTTTTTATTTTTTAGGTACAAACTATTGATATGTTTGCAGTACAAACATGTAAAATTATCTCTTTTATAATTAACAAAAGTTTGTAAAATTAACACACATAACATTTTAACACCCAAGGCACAAAGCACTGAGGTAAAAAGACTTATGAAGTATACTATATATATACTAGTAGAACAAATTAACTATTGTTGGGATTCAAGAAAGCCAATCTTTTTATCTCTCCAAGCATTACCAAAATGTTAATATCGCTATAATTATATCCATTCAAACACTTGTACTACTGAAACTGCTATAAAAATGTATTTATTGTCCCGGTAAGTAATTAAAACGTGAGACAATGGACATGTCCCGGGCAGAAGCGGTGAGGGAGTATTGTTATAGCGACCCGGGACTACTACAATGTACAGGGGTAAAGCAGTAGGTAAACTCACTTTAGGAAGTCCATGAGGATTTCCACGGGAAAAAACGGGTAATCGGTTACGGTGTTCGTGTATTTATATCTTGTGTGTGACTTATGTTTAAAAAATTAAAAAAATTTAAAAGATTTGTGTTCTTTGTAATTTTGTGCGCTTCAATCTAAATAAATAATAAATAAACTCACTTTAATCATAATCAAGCCTAACTGCTAATTAAGTACGCCGCGAAACAGCTTGCCGCATTGAAAAGTCCAAGCAGGAGACAGAAAGTCGCCATCCTCTGTTCCAATATCTACCTCCACGGGCCCGCTTAAAAAGCCCAAATTGTTTTATAAGCCATACGATTCCCGCTAAGGAAAGTGCAGAGGATGAGAGGGACGACTTGTGGAGAATTTAATATCCCACTCCTCCAAATTTCGTCTCTCCTCAACAACAACTGCCCTCAGGTCACGAACTGCAGTGGCCCATTTGGAAATCTCTCAAGCGACTACGGACCCAAGTGGGCAGTGCTGCAGAGACAACCTGAGCAAATGGGGCATGATAGAATGTTCGCATACACAATGTGAATGCGGTGCCCCAACTCAAGACATGGCCCATCTTCTGTCCTGCCCGTCCTGCACCACCACCGCCACCCTCCAGGACTTAATGGAAGCCAACGACAAAGCCATTCAAGTGGCGTCTTTCTGGTCAAACAGAGTTTAGATATCATTGACTCGAGAAGAAGAAGAAGACTAGGCGTTGTTTGTCGTAACTCTGAACAAGTTCAACTTTTAAAAAGCATAATTCAACTTTACCTTCTGTTATCTGCCTGTATGTTACCCCAACTCTTGACATCTCCTGTGTATTGTGCGTCGGTTGATATTGTCAATTACAACAGCTGTTTGTGAGAGATGCTGTTTAATACTCGTTATAGCGTTTAAAATAGAATATGATTTAATGTCTTGATCGGAAAGGGGTAAGCAGAAACTTTCTTAACTTTGTGTGTAGAGAGCGAGAGTCTTAAAAAAATATTTATTAGCAGAAGAAATGTAATCATAAAGCTTTAGATATTTTTATTATTGAGCAAAAGTATGGAAACTTTTCGATTCACAGCAATCTATTCTGAGTAATTGTTCTATTCTTGTTGTATATCGGTTATCACATGACAATCAGTTCATAACGACGGGAAACTAAATGCATAGTAGTTAGGTTAAAAAATATACCTTATGAAATATTTTTTTATTACCTATATGAAAATACTTCATTCACATTGTCTAAAAAACTTTGCAAATTATATTTGGTCTTCGTAAAGATTTTGAATTGGATGTGGATTCATTTAAAAATTTGAATCCTATATTGTATTGATGAACTTTTTCCAGCATTGGGGCGTCAAATACAACAACTACGATTTCCACCTCATTTCAAATGTAAGAAACATAAGACCTTATTTACCACATTAAAGAAAATAAATCTTTATGTATACTTAAAACTCACAACCTAATTTAATTCCTGTACACAAACTCCATCCAACAACCTACCTAATCCAAGTACCGGGTAATACAACCTCAAAATGAGGATCCTAAGCTTATCCGTTAGTCCAGTATTCCGGTTGTTATTAATCCGGTGCGCACACGATGTTCCAAGTCCATCAGAAAGTTAAGTGAGTTAGGGACCGGGGGGGGGGGGGGGAAGGGGAGGAGGGGGGGATGTGATACACGGGTAGGTAATGTTGATAGCTTGTTGGAAGATATTGAGAAATTACGTGTTTTCTGGATGTTATTTTGCTCGTGAATTGCGACTATTGTTTTAAAAGTAAAAATGCCATAGCAACAATCAATCAATCCTACGTATTTACGTTTTAGGAATAATTTTAATTATTATTTACTTACTACATTATCTACGTTTCAACTGATTTCATCCATGTTATCATAAACTATCCTATAACACGGAGTTATTTATAGTATTAACTAGCTGTACCCGGCATGCGTTGCAATGCATTTTTTTCTACCTAGCACCTGCCTACTACCTACCTACTACCACTTAGGGGTATGAAAGTGAAAATAGATAGTAGCCGATTCTAGACCTACTGAATATGCATATAAAATTTCATAAAAATCGGTCAAGCCGTTTCGGAGGAGTATGGTAACTAACATTGTGACACGAGAATTTTATATATAAGATGTTTAAAATTATTAGGTTACTGTCTTACATAATACAAACCTAATATTTAATAAGAAGGCTTCATTTTTAACAAATTTGCCCTCTTTATATTTTTAATTCAACATTTCTAGACCCTTCTTAAACCAAAATCAAATTTTATCTCCTAAATAAGTACTCGGAATATAATGTGAGAATGAAATTACATTAATTAAACGGATTCATTATATACTCCAAAGAAGGCTGCTCTGAAAATTAATTCAAAAGCATCAAAGTCAAATCGATACCTACTTACAATCCCGAAACACCTTTAATCACAATTCTACCAAACTCATTTCGACGGTACCTAAAATTGTAAGAAGCGAAAATGTGTCAGGTATTCGCCAATTACAGGCTCCAAGACATTCGCCGAGTGGGCGTGGACCTTCCCCCTCTTTCCCTCCCCCTCCTTTCGGGGAACAATAGGTAACAGTTTAAGGAGATTACGAGAACGCTGAGCGGTGCTAAAGGAGGTTTAAGGAGATAGACGCAACGCCATTATGGAGTTATTACGTGTTGGAAAAAAGGCGACAGCAATTTTGTAAAATTATTGCTGTTAAATTGCTGCAAAATTGCTGATTTGTGTTACGTTATCGCGATACGTAAATGGCAATGTAATGATGATAGCAATACTTGTGCATATTTTTTTGCTTTTGCAGGATAGGTAATAAGCCGAAAGATTTGAGACGTGTTTAAACTTCTTTTTTTATTCTCTACTCTTTCATGCTCATAATTGTATAACAACAACAACATTTTTATGTTTGACTGTTGTATATCAATGAAAACATAATGATAGTATTTATCACAGTATTATGATATTCACATTATATATCAAACTTGCTGAAAACAATTCTAATTCTCACAAAATTATCTAAATTGCCAAATTACGCACTCACCTACCAAACCCGTTTAATTTCACTAAGAAGGCCCCAGACAGTAAAAAAATCAAAAAAAACCACCGATCCACATGCAGGCCCAGCTTACGGCCCCAAAAAACCCCGAATTTTATACAAAATTAATCTATCTTCAAACACTTGTACTCTTTGTAGAAACCAGAGCAATTTCAAACTGAACAATCTCATATACACCCCGTTTTAAAAGATAGAGGGGTTCAAAACAAAAGACGGTCTAGTGTATTGTCAATAGTGTTCGATGTCGATTGGTGTGTAAGATTTTGTAGTATAGTAAGTAGTGGAATGAAATGATTTTTGCTAAAATGTTCTGGTATTTAGTATGCTGAGTGATTAAGTATACTATATGGGGTTACTTGAAACATTTACTAAGCTTGATCTCAGTATAATTTTTGTTAGGGAGTATTTTGTGTAGTTTAAAGAAGGTCAATTTTGCAGGTATAACTTTAGGCAGCCATTTTGCAAGTGTTGAAGAACTTAGTACAAAACAGGTAAATATTTTTCTCAGTTTAAGCTACTTAATTGGTTCAGATAACTCATAATCAGGCGTTACGGCCTTACATAAATAAGCACCTTCATAGGTACATAATATAAGTATGTTAGTTGCTAACTTCTTTAATTTTCACACATTTTAGGCCTAGTTTACAAATTGTTGAAGATTTATAAAATGAAAGTTGTTATTTTTGAATTTCACATACTTACTCGCGATACTTCTTTCATAGCTTTTTCAAGCAAGTGTTGCACAAAACTGTCTTTGCAATTAGGAATTTAAAAACACCACTATTAAAAAAAAAAGATGATTAAAACCACAAAGAAGGTTGTACTTGTTTATTAACACGATTACACTGACACATTATTGCAAACTTTCTACGTCTATATCCAATAAATATAATATGATAACTTCGTACATAACTCGAGTGCTCTACGATACTTCGCTACAATATACAATATTTACATAACGTTAAATAAGACGGAACAAATTTTGACAGACCAGCCATCAAATCCGTATTAAACAAAACATTTTAGTCCTATTTAGGAGAAAATAGGTCTTAATGTGGTATGACAAACATACATAAAAGTACTATTAAAGTTGATCGATTACAAAACGTAACACATGTCTCTTGTAGAACAACTTTATTATTTCGTACTTTAAATTAAAAAAAACATGGAAAATGACACCAACTGTAAGTACAAAAATAAAAAGGAAAGACATATTATTTTTCATTTTAAATAACATAACATACCATCACGCCTGTATCCCCGAAGGGTGAGAGAGTTCGCCGGTATGTTTAGGTCCCATGTAATAGGGGCGAGCCTATTGCCACTATCATTTTAAATAGTCCGGTTTAAAATAAATAATAAAAGTATTTAATAGAAAAATTTCCTTCTTTTATTTTTCTATGTATAGGTACTCTTGTCCCGTCTTTAATTAACGTACTTACAAACTACTTTATTATTTACAATTAATATTAAACATATCTAATTGATTTGCATACATATTGAAACTCTAAGTGGCTTACTGTAATAACAGAACTCTGTTCTCTGAATGGTTTTAAAAATATGTCTATATAAGTATTTAATTGAAAACTACTATTAATTAAGTAAAATATAATTATTTAGTGGTAAACCTGACACTTAGATGCTTACGAACACTCGTAAACTTTACAATAGTTCGTGCGTTGGCCGTCATATTCGTACGCGAGCAAAACTTCGCATGTTTCTTTGCGAATGTCGGTCCACTTGTATGAAAGTATAATATTTTAATATTTATTCTACTTGACTACGATACATGAGATCTAATGGAATGTCAGAACAAAAGTGTTTATTAAAAAGATTTTTCGTTAAGGCACACGTCTTAATATAAAATGGCTTTTCTACATGATGACTTATGACTTTGTTTAAGAGGTAATAAGTAAAATACTTAATGTACAGAATAAAAATACATAACGTTGTCGAAAAAAAAAGTATTTTTTCGTCAAACAGACAATAGTTCACCATTCACAACGCGGGTATCATTAAGTATCATACTACATTTAAATGAACTTCGAAATAGGCCATCAAGTAGAGAAGCCATAAAAAAAAGTTTTATATTACTTTTGTTATGGAAAGAAGATTAAAAACATTGAATATATTAAATGTGGCGAGTATAGTTGACTAATTGAAAAAACAAAATACTGTGATTTTTCCTCGAAAAATTGTGTCCAGCACATTTTTTTTCTTATTCCATGAAATGGCAAGGCGAATCTAATTTTTATAACGCAAAGTTGAAAATTATTAATCTATTCGTATATCTGAAGTTATGTAATTAAAAGCATGACGTCACAATATACATTTCGATACATTAAAGAGTGATGCCTGTCCTACATATAATATGTTACAATCTACATTCATAGTGCGATTCAAAATCGTATACAATACCTCACTGAAAAACATGTGCAGTCGCTAAATAACGTGGACCTAACGTAACTATACAATGGCCCGTAATGGCGCATTTGACTACCGACGATATGATGGTCTTTGTTTTTTGAATGGTATGTAGAAATTGATTAATGACTTTTTATGTTTTGTAATGGTGAAAATTATACTTTTCTGTATGTACAGTTAGCATTGTACATAAGTTAGGTATTTAATTAATTAATACATAAGAATACTTTTCCAACCAGTGTTACATTATTTCTTAAATCAGTTATATGAAGAAAAAAAAATCAACATATCCACAATTCAAAAAGGGGAATTTTTTATTATTCTTTC